>CM035818.1:3543971-4743971 GCA_020458035.1 Magallana ariakensis
TCATAATACACATGTAAACATTATACTGTATTGCAAAATAATATTTGTTCAATATTTTATATTTAAATAATTTATCGTTTATTAGTTTCCAATATCTTATTTATTTGTGGAAATACATATGCGTTATTGTAATTCTTTCCTTTTGAAACAATGAAAACTAAGAAAATCTGTTTCTAAATGTTTGACCCCGACTTGTAGGGAGAATATAGCATGTCTGGCCGTTTTATGCTTAATTCTGAGTACAATACAGGGGGTGGTGGTCTCCTTAACTCGGACCTGAACCCTGGACATGACTCTAATGCCGGGGATTAGCGATCTCTGACCCTCCTCCGACGATTTCAATAACTGTTGAGATCTTCAACCCCGACAACAAATTGCTGAATTTAAGCAATTCTTAATGTAAAGTTTAAAGAATGCTAAAACCCCGAAATTTTCATTTTATACTGCTTTATTGAAAAAGATTAAAATTGTGCGGTTTCTGTAAAAGAATTTCATTTAAGCCGTATTTACACGAATAATTTGAAGGGCGTTCGTCCTGAATTCTTCCAATTTTCAAAAAATACCGTTTTGAAAATGCTTGATAAAATAAAACAATCTAAATGTTGAAGAAAAGCCACAAAATTGATGTGTTTCATTAACACGCACGCGAGTACGCGGAAATAATATGTTGGGTCACAAAAATACATTGTGAAATAAATAGTTTGTAATATTAGTGCAAGGACTTCACAGGTACAAACGTATCCATTCTTTCTCAAATAAAAAAATAAAAAAATAAAACGAAATTAATTTTAATGACAAAAAATAAATACTTTCCATTTAATAACAACACACCTTTGCATAAAGATAAAGTGCGTGCAAAAATGTCAGTAAAACAGAAACAAAGCACGATTTCCTTTACTACAAATAAAGCGGATTTCTAGAGAAATTTCAACAATTCAGGGAAAATGTATCAAAGTTGGGGCGTTTTGATTTATGATCCGTTGTATTTCTACTGAAGCGCATTATGGTGGTCGCTTATACTAAGACCATTAACAAAGAGGGCTAGAGGAGTGCTTAATTTTTATGCGAGCCCCGCTTCGTTGGAGATTGGCTCCACACATAGTTTTATGTAGCTGAATATATTTAATCCTCAATATTTTTTGTTTTTAGTTTGTGCATGGTGTTTTTTTTTAGTTAAAAAAAAATAGGTTAAAGAAAATATGTCATGGCGTCTTTTAAAACTAATGCGATTTATCGATAATCAGCACAAAAATATTAAAAATGAAAACAATTTTGATCAACATTTTATTTTTTTATCAAAGAAAACTATAAAGATCTGTAGCTTTTTAAATGACTCAAGTTAGATTATTCCTACAGGAGAGAAATCAATATTCACACTGAAGTATGCAGTAATTTTTGTTGTGTTTTCCATCGCATCAAATACTCGGGGAAAAAAGAGAATTCCTCACGGCCCACAACAAGTCGAAGTGATCAAAAATGATATTGCTGAGAGAATTTGTATCATTTTAGTGAGAAACAGATTTCCTGACGTATCTCAGATCCTTACAGTTTGTGGTGTTGCTTTTTTTTAAATTCTAAAACAGAAGATAGACAAACCAGATAATCAAGTATTTTTCAGCCATAACAGAGAATATAAACAGGATTCGGCGTGTTGTGTTTATCAAGCTACAGACCTCACCAATGTTCAATTTGAAATTGACAAAAACCGTTTAGAACTACAATAAATCGCAGACTTGTTGGTTGCAGAAGATATGATAGATTCTACAAAATACAAAAACTGTCTTTGAGCTTAAAATCAATTTACAAACACACTGTTAATAATGATGTATGTGAATATATAACCGGCTTTATGCAATTGAAAATACAGTGTACTATCCTTTCGAATTTAAAATTAATAAGAATAATTAAATTTCCCTTTCCGTCTTTTTCGACTCTATTCGTTTTATTAAAAGAAGAGTATTTTTCGCATGATTTTCATTAAAGATACAATAAAATGTCAATACAAATTTTTGATGTATGACTTGAAATTCAAATGATATCCAATGATAATTAGGCTTTCATTTTAAGTTAACAAATATTGAAGAAAAAAGGTTGTAAATACAAATTACATGAATGTTTACAAAACAGAAAACTGTTCTATGTTGATATCTATATTAGACTTTGTCAAGAAACAAAACTCTTGTTGTGATCATGTAAATTTCTGTGTGAATAAAACCGAAGCTACAATTCGTTGAACAAGTTCAAATATTTCGAGCTAAGGCTGTAACACAATCTTGAGCATTGAATCCTGTACACATGTATTGCCAATGGAGGCATGTCAGGCATGCAATGGCAGTTGTCTGGTCAAATTTTTGTACTTCTACAAACAATGGAAAGCAACAGAGTTTTGACAAATCGTCAAAACAAGCATGTTCAACGACGATTCAAGCAGATCATATAACCACGTTCAAAACAAGTTTCTTAAATGATATTTTGTTTTCTTTTTTTATATTAAAAAGAATCTTTTCTATATTATCTAACCCTTGGATTTCAATCTTTATCCCTTTCTGACAATATTTTTGTTATGATAATTGATAATAATATTAGTTCAATTAACACAGAAAGAGATTAAATAATTTGATATTTATTTTTCCTCATTGATTAATTCTCACAATCTAATAATATTAATGTGCTCGAGTCCACCAGATACCGGCCATAAAACACAATTACCCGAATCCCCTCTCCCTTACTCTGGTGATGTCCTTGAGGTAATCACCAGGTGCTTTTACTATCCATTTGACTCGTCCAGTTATAGTTATTTTACTGTTTTGCTTATTTCATGAGCTGGAATGCATTTTACAACAACAAAAAAAGCAACGAAGAAGTCCTATAATTAAATATTTCAGCCTCATGAAATGATCCACAAGGCGTTCAATTTATGCAAAACAAATTGTTCCAAACCAATTCAATGATTTAAAGTGTTATTGGTATTATTGTTTTTCTTTCAAATTGTAGCTTTAAAATTAAGGAACATTTGTGAATTTGGTCGTAAGTCGCAAGTTCTTTTGTAAACCAGAGCCCTTGATTCCACAAGAAAAGCGCCACTGTGATTTTATAACATTTTTAGTGAAAGGGCATATAAATATTTACTGTAAAAAAAATAATTTTCACATAAAGAAAATAGAATTGGTGTTTTGGATTTAATTAAGGAATTAGGACTCATTCTTTGAGTTTTGGTCGGGGTGTGATCAAGTCCAATAAAGCTCGGAGGGCTTCATGATAGATTTGATCACGCCTCGACCGAATTATCACCTCATAATATTTAAAGAATGATTCCTTATTACTTATATTTATATAATTTTAAGCAATCGTACGATTAAATATTTGAATGTAAATAAGCAAACCCCGCTTGCGCCCCAATTATACGTCATTTGAATTTATTCGAGTGTATAGTATAAAATCAATATGTAGTGTTATCACAGGCAAAGACACTGAAAAATGTAAATATTCTTTCATGACTACAGAAGTCCTGATAAAAGGTCCACTTCGTATAGAAACAGTATTGCTACGGTGGTTCAGTGTTTAATTTAAGTTGTTACTACATGTAAATGTGTATTCTTATAAATACAATCTTCTTTAATTTTTGTTCTTTTTAGGACATATATCAGATGAAAAAAAATATCGTCGAAATTATGTTTAAGGGCTTATTATTGAATTCTTAAATTAACATTTTTCTAAAAATAAAAAAAAATGATAGTGGTTAAAATAGATTAACGTATGATGGTATCAATTACAACAATATTTACCAGAAACTCATTGCGCAATACCGGAAGAGCGAGACAAATTAAAGCTTTGACATTTCCTTGAATCTATCTGTTAATATTGCCTAGTCAACAACTACTTTATCTATAATAAATTCTTTTTAATTATCTGCATAAAAAACAATAAAATCCAAAATGTGCATCCAAATCTATCTATTGCGATAAATCTATATTTGATATTTTCTTTAAAGTATTTTTAAAGCGAAACACGTGAAGTAGAAACTAATGTTGTGTATTTTGATCCTAAGTTGCTTATTTGGCTTGAAAACTTGTTTTCTACATGTATGTTAAATATGGTGGCCTTAGCGGGGTTCCCTGTCAGACTCCAAGAGTGACACTTTGTGATTAACGCTCCTCAAAAATATAATCTGCGTGCTAAATTAATTCAAAATTCAATTCATTTGAATAAACACAATAAATAATATCTGTCTCCTAAACAAAATCATTTGACAAGGCCTAAATATAACACTTATTTACCGAGTAAATTATGGCAAACGTATTCCACGGTGGACAATTTGTTTCTGGCAGCAAAACATTGATGGCAAGATGGATCACTGTTGACAATAAACATCGCAGTTTTTCTCCTCCATGAACATAGGCGAATAAAACAAGCAAGACATAATGATATTCTATAACAGACCACTTAGACCTTTAACATCAATAGACCTATTGTTTACGAATTTGGAAATATTCAAATGTTGTTAGTCTGCGACAGCTCGTTTGTGTACGATTTTCAATTCGGTCACTTTATTTTAATTTTTGCAATATCGTTCTAAGTATTCTATTTTGATTTTAATAAGTTGAAATTTTTCATGAAAATTTTAAGGTTGGAAATAAGAGTCGAATGTTTACTGCAAACATTGACAATAAGTTCAATGGACAAAGAGTGTGCAATTTTAAATTCAATATGTTTATTCCAAAGTATATTATGATAATTGAAGAAGAATCGTCAATGAAACCACCTATATACAGCTCTTACAATCAAACGTGTTATTTTCTTTTTCTCATCGAATCAGCAAGACTACATAACGGCCAGTATCATTCTAATGAGTTAATAGGTCAAGGTCAAGTCAAAGACCGAAATGTCTATCATCTGAGTGTAGAGGTTACAAATTGCATTGTACAATAAACGAGAATTAAGAGCTGAAATGTGCTCACAGATAACCTCTGTCTCTCCACTTTCCGATCTAAAACACAGGTGTATGGAGTGCAAAGATAAAATTTACATTCCCTGAAATTTCAATGTATATCTATATTTAGATTTGATATGCTTTGGATTCCTGGTTGGTGCATCTTCTAAATATATGATTAAGTAAGATTTTTAATATTCATATAGAATATTTTATGTCAATGTCAATGGAAGCACCTGTCAAGGGACCGTGTAGTGGTTTCATCATTGTACAAATTTATTTCAATCTTGTCGAAGATTTATGACATTTCTTATTGAGGAGATTTTGTACAATATGCATTTTTTTTTTACTTCGGTTCAAGTCAGAATTCTTCGACAGTAGACACTGCAGATGTTTGGCGTAGAAGCACGTGGTCTCGCCATTGCGCAATGACTTATGAACCTGTCAACCTATGTCCACATCTGCTTCCGGCAGCCCTAATAATATTCCAGGAGACAACTTTCATTCTTAAAAGAGCCTTGAACTCCGTGGCTCCATTTATTTAAAACTTTACTTAGAAAATATTTCTTGTCATGATTTGTCTCTATTTGTGGCTTCCCACACAGTATAAAAATATCTTGTTTTTAATTTCAAAACATCAGGTGTCCTTGCAGCTTTAATTTCTCATCGGTCTCTCAGATTCATACTTTATTTATTTGAACTAAACTCTCTCTCTCTCTCTCTCTCTTTCTCTCTCTCTCTCTCTCTCTTTCTCTCTCTCTCTCTCTCTCTCTCTCTCTCTCTCTCTCTCTCTCTCTCTCTCTCTCTCTCTCTATACTAAATTCAACATAATTTTATGCTAAGCATGGAACCGTTTTCTGAATAGAATGGTTTCCGAAGCCGTATATCTTTTGTGTCTCCTCTTAAGCTTCCTGATTCTGGAGTTAGCCTCCTGGTCACAACTTCCGGTTACACGGGCTGGCTTCTCCATAACATACCCCGTTTTGATCCTGTTCGTGTTAAGCATGTAGTTTCCTTTTATCATATGCACTACTGGGTATTCTGGAACGTATCTCATGGTTATTTTCTCGCTGTTTGTGAAACTGAGACTTAGCCTACAATCAGAGCTTCGGTCACTTAGTAAAGTTATCATAGATACAAGTGGATAGAACAATGACATTTAACAGGTATGAAAAGTGCAACATCAATATTTTTCATCCGAAAGGAAACTTCATTTGATCTAGGTGTGGTTTGAACTATCAACAAACAAGAAAAGTACTTTTAAATCTGTAGAAAATAGCTTTACGGGCGACAGAAATACAATAACATTGATATATAATCGACAAAACAAAAACACGCATATCTAATATTTTTATGAGACCACCTAAGCAGATTTGAGTTAAAATTGTCTTTATTTCCTCGTGTTGCCTTTTGGATACAGCTTTAGTTGACGGGATTTTTTTGACTAATTTGTCTGATCCTGGAAAAGTCTCTGTGTGACTGTCTCCCTTGGCTTGCTTTTAAACTGACACCGTAAAACAATCACATATTGACATAATTTGATTATTGATAACACTTCCTCTTGCGGGCAGTAAATTAAACATTGATAATTTGTAGCTGAGCAATCACATTTTATTCATTACCAAAACAGTTTTTCTTACAGAAATAGTTGATACTCCTCTGTGAAGTCATGGTAAAACCACTATTTCAATCGACAATAAAGACAACGTTAGGTTTACATCGAAATGTTATTTATCTAAAAACCAAAATAATTTTCAAAACAATTTGAATTTGATTAATATTAAATAGTAAAAATTTAGTTTAGTGTGGCGATAAAACTGCCGTGGCACAAGTTTACTTCTTGGTATTCAATTAACTTAAAACGATTTAATCATTATTACAAACCGGAACCATTCCAAAGCCAAATAAAAAGTTCCAAGTTAGTACAGGCAATTCTATCAATAAACACATGCTATCATTTTATATGCAGGGCTCTCACATCACATTTGGTATTGGGGGCAGGGAACATTCAATTTGGGAAAACAACCATTATAAGGAATATTGGGAAAATCATAATATACTCAAACTCAGACCAGATTTCAGATTTTATAAAGTTGATTACAAAGTTCAATTTCTGTTTTGCAATACCCGGGAACAAGGTTAGTTATTGTATATATACATGCTCTTTACTTAATATTGGGGTATAAATAGCAGCTAATGAGGAAAATGAATGAAATTTCAATTTTCTTGCCACCTTCCACTTCAGAGAAGAAATATCTGAATTTACACTTTTATCACCAAAAACTATAAATTAAATTTTGTCATGCAACTAAAGTAAACTAAAAGGCATCTTTAGATAGTAAAAGAAATATTAGAAAATTCTCATTTTAAATTTTGAAGCGAATTGATCCAAAAATACAAAGGACTTTGTGCGGTATTATGCATTTTTCGCCCCCACCTCCCAAATTTAAGTTTTTCAAAGAGCTTTAAAAATAAGGTGGCATATAGGCCTAGTTGAACTCATATTAAAAGTAAGTGTGTAAAAGGTTATCATAATGTAGAAATGACGTCATGAAAATTGTCTTATTTTGATAAATTGATGTTTAGTAGCAAAATATAGGCGTTTCCCGATGGTTTTTCGACTAGGAAACATCGAGCGCAGGCTTGCTCAAGTGCGATTTTTTAGTATGATGTGTATGATTATAGGAAGAAAAACATACGTTACCATCGTACTTGAGCACACCTGAGCTCTATACTTCGGAATGCAAAATATAAAGAAAAAATGACAATATTTTTAATTTATTTTTCTTTTGCAAAATTGCGACAATTGTGTCACTTAAGTGACATCATAGATAAACAGCGAATGAGTAATGATGACTAAAATCAATATTAACGAGGCCGAGTACAGTTCGAGTAAGCACGCTTTCGCGCAGCGTTTCATTTGCATGGTGACGTCATCTTTTTGTTTGGTTGACGCCATGGCGTTATGGTTTCAACTGCAGATATTCAGCGAAATTTGTCAAAAAGGCGTAAAGTTGATGTAATTTTGTAGAATAAACATAAATGTCTTGAAGTATAAGCTTTATTTGGGCTCGGGTCGAAAACGTGTAGAGGGTTCAGCAAGCCTAGCCCTCTGTCACGTTTTCTTACCCCCGTCTAAAATATATAAATACATGTATTTCAAGACAGTAACCATGGTTTTTTTTACATTTATGACACCTAATATGTGATGCTTTATATGCTTTTTTGCTTAAATATGACTGAATGTTTTAATAATACTATAAAGATAACCATTTCCGCCTTTGTCAAATAAGAAATAGCCATTATCTGACAAAAATGGGAAATTGGGTATCCAAAAAAAAAATACTTTGATAATACCCCTGGAACAAACAAGAAGGTAAAAGTTATTTTTTATTTGATCATTTGATGCCTTTTAGCAATATCTTTAATTTGCAGAACAGAAAAAAAAATTCCTAGGGCAGAAGTTTTAGACAAATGAAGAAAATGTACAAATTGATGCATTTCAAGCAAAATCCCATAGGGTCCTATGTTAAAAATTAACAAACTTTGAGATGACCCCCCTAAACAAACGATGTGGTAAATGTTCGATTTTTTTGTTTTAAAATAATAATGATATCGGTAGAAATTCATGTAAAAAATTTCATTAAAAATCTAGGGCAGAAAAAAATAGACCCCGCCTCGTTAAAGTGATAGGCATCCTCTGTACAATTATTTATGGAGTTTTTTTTTACGACACTATTCGAAAATTGGTTAAAATTGGAGGCAGATATTTAACTATTCCTAATATAGTCCTTTCCTCAGATTTGATTGACAGATGAGAAGTCGGGTTTTTGTTAAGGTGTTGTTCTACCGGAAATGCCTATTGCTATAGATCAGTGCAGCATTGTGCTGGTAAGCTTCGTGGCCCACATGAACAATATCTTCTGAAGTTTTCCATGTTTTCATAAGGAATGTTTGCAAGAAATTGTGACGAGGGAATAATGATGGAGGATTGGAAAAACCTTTCACAATTTTCTCCCTCAAAAGTTGTTGACACTTTTACCCCAAAATCTTCTGATACTACTTACGAGTAAACTATCAAAAACATTCGACAAATCAGAAATACCACGATGCAGCTGAGTGGGAGCTCTTAGCGACAGAGTGAATTCTGGATGTAGAAAAGCATTGCGATAATTTGATTAGGAGTTGTCAGGCTCTCTCGAAACACCTGTCTAACTGCGCCGAGGCATCAGGGGGCTTGCATGCGCAGGAATCCCCTTTACTGCGACCTAGCTCCCCATTCCGTGATTACAGTGTGGGGTCTTCAATTCGATTTGTTTTGACGAACTTATTAAACCGTATAAAATATTGATACAACACTACAATCTAATCCATTCCCTTGTCTCTGTGGTATTCAATGCTAAAACAATCAACCTTTTCCCCCTTTTTTAGAGACCTGATCAGAACGCAAGAGACAATCTGTTAATTCCGGCTTACAGAAGTTAATTCCTCCTATCACACTTTATGCCATGGATTCCTTCTTTATCACTACGTTAATCTAATGTACAATGGACCCAAAGGTTAAATCTTAATTGCAAAAATACAATTTTTGGGTTGAAATTTAAAAACATTTTCAATGTATACAGGGAACTACTTTGCGAGACACCTTCAAAAGATGCAATTTATAAAAAATGCAAAACAGGAGCATATTCGTTCACGTTGGGGATACAGAGGTTGTTATACCGTGGGTTCTTGATTGCACAACCTCGTCCAGTATGATGTCAAGCTAGTTAAGGTCTCCTTCAAATAAATCTGACATGAATTATCTCGTATGATGGGGATTATGATGGAGGACCATGTTGACTTTTGTGTCAAAATAACACGTGATCTTATAAATATTCATTAACTGTGCAACAGAACTCTTGTCACCGAGACCATTTCGACTTATATGTATTATGGCACTAATTTGATTCAGAAGCATGAAGAAAAGCAACGCACGTGTTTTCCTTTCTGTTCACCTGATAAAGTCACCACTGAAATACACTGTAATAGAAGCAAACAAGTTCTTAAAGCATTGTTCGTGTCTCCAGGTTTTGTTATTCATTATTTGCCTTTAATTCGTATTCTCCATGTTCTCTGTGATTTGAGAAATTAAATTGAAAACTCGCGGGTACATTTTGGTGAATGTAGATCTCTCGTAATGCACATTTCCGATTAAAGATATACGTTATTGACAGACGAATATAAGACTGCCGATGAATGCACATTTCAACAATCTCATAAAATCACATGATCTACGCATAATCTCTAGACTGTTTTGTTAAAACAATGTCTCTATTGATAAATGCATTTTTTAAGCAATCCATCCTAGTCGCAGACTACAATGATATTAATATATAAGTGAAGGCGCAATAGTACTACTGGGAAAGTTATAAAAACGGTGAAGGTGCCAGGATGACAGTAAAACTTAAGTACTCTGTACTGCTGTGTGAGTGATTGGGAGGGGGTTAATGTGACTGTCAAAGTGTGGTAGGAGAAGGAGGAAGGATAAAAATGGCTACAACAAGTCAATCGTACATGTTGTGTTATCCCTGTCAACGTACCGCGTACACCAAGACACCGGCGACAAATTGTATGTTAAGTGTAAATTACAAGGAGGTCACGGGTCAACAGCCTGTGTCATAACTCAGTCAGAATGGTTCTTCGTTAGTCAGTTTTAAAATATTGTTGTCAAAAAGCGAATACCAGTGTCCAAGAAAATATACTTTGCACTTTTAATTTGTTAATTTTTAGACTTTCCAAGCCCGCAGCCGGCCATTACAAACACCCAACCACCACAGCCACAGGAACCGCGCAGTAACTCCAGTTCCCATAGCAACGGCGGAGGAACGCGGAGACTGCGCACTGCTTATACCAACACTCAACTTCTGGAGCTAGAGAAAGAGTTCCACTTTAACAAATACCTATGTCGTCCAAGGCGTATTGAGATCGCGGCATCTCTGGACCTTACAGAACGACAGGTAGACGACCCACTCTATTTTCTTTATAATACTGTCGCATGTGTATGTACTAGATCAATCCGAATTTGCTCGGCATCGATCAAAACATCTCAAACGAGTTATTTGATGATGATTATTTAGCAATAACACAATTTACAAATAATTAACGAGGCATTCACTGAAGTAAATTACAGAAAAGAGCAAACATCAAAGGATCATAGAAAGCAATGTAATTGGAACGAAGGAAATGTTGTTTATTAAAACAGAGTCCAGACACCAAGACCATAAACTGAGAAAAGACTAAGTTTGTAGGTTAAAATATGAATTCATTATTTTTTCACTAACAGAAATAATTAACTATTTAAGAATTTTCTTTTGTTTTGACCTTTGGCATACGAACCCACTGCACACATTTCGAAAGTTTTACTACAGTATACATTTAAATTGCTGATGACCATGAACACCTTAAAATTTATGGTGTAAGTTCCAGGAATATGAAGTAATGAAGAAGTCAATAGAATAATCGGGTTATATTCGTTAACTTTTTATTAAGAAATAATTTTTCATAAAAGGTTTAGGTTTGCCGCATTTTTTAATGGAAAAAAACCCACAAATATCGTATAAAAACGAACTATAAAAAAGCCCTGAAAAATATTAATAAATAAGAGGTGAGACTATTATTGAACATATTCTTTACGCAAAACCCATAAATGATTCATTTTTCAAAGGCGATTAACGAGTTTTAGTATTCCTTTATTCGATATGATAATCGGTTGCAATTCCTTTAATTGATTACTGATTTGGAATTACACCAATTATATTTGATTAAGTGTTGCAATTTTCATTTTTTTATGCTGTCAGGCATAGATGCCTAGTTTCGATGTAATATTATATCTACAAGTTAAATCTATTGTAAGCATGGAGCTGTAACAGTTATTTTCCATATTTACTTTTAGGTAAAAGTCTGGTTTCAAAATAGAAGAATGAAATATAAACGACAAACGCAGTCTCAAAGACAGAAGGCGGAGTCGGATTTCAAATCTATGTCTTACGACGGAAACTTGGACAGTCCGATGTCGTCAGACGAGAGTTGCGATCGGATGGAGCGCCGAGAGAGCTACGATAGTTGTAACGATAATCGGGAGGACCTGTGTAATTCTACCGACAAGTCGGGACAGGAGGGTATGAACGCAAGCGTGGATTGTGATAATGATAAACACAGACGCCCTCATAGCGCGGACAGGCTTATGGTAAAACCCGATGGGTCCGATGTAGTGGAGCTTACAGTGTTGTCTGGACGAGATAGGTTCTCTGATGCGCGACGGTCAAACATGTCTGACATGTCTGATCCTCAACAGCGCTCCCCTATCGGAAGTGTTCAAAGTCTGCACAGCCCGATGTCGTCTGCTTCAAACATGCTTCCTACGCCACCAGTTGCGTCATCTCCATTGGCTTCACCTGACGTCAGAACTGTCGATTTTGCAGACAAAATTATACACGATAGCGAATTGATTTCAAAGTCTAGTCACAGCAATTCTTCAACTAATGGGGGCGGAATTATGTCTAAAAACATTTGTGTTAAGATGACCGAGGTCGAGGGTGCGTGCTTGGACACACTAAATTCTAACAAGACTTCACACTCGACCATGCGATCCCCAGAATGCACCTCGCCGGGGGCCAAAGACTCAGGGCATATAGTACACTCTAATAATACCCCTGTCATGGATGGAAACAATGTCTTTCAAAGCTACAATGGTCACGATTCGAACCATTCGTCTTATCAGTCATCATACCCGGGCAATATGGGTTACCTACAGAAGCAGACAGCAGCCTTCAATACTTGTAACGCCGAGAACTTCTACGACAATCCGGGGGATTCTCCAAACAGAATAGGAAGATTTGGCGGAAATGGATTTAACTCGTGGAATTATGACGGTGCGAATTCGCTCAATTCGCAAAATGCCAATTACCACAATAACAGAATTGGCTTTGGAATGAATGGAAATCATTTGTATTCGCCAAACTTTTCAAGAGTCAATAATTTCAATCCTCGCGAGGCCGAAATGCCGAGTATTCCAAGTCGCCATTTTAATTCTAGGTATATGACCAAATCTTCGGCTTATCCCCAACAGATGCCCGGAATAGACCAACACTCATCAACTTCGCTTTATGGAAGCAATTACATGGAAAGCTTTTCGGAAGGTGTCAATCAAGTCGTAAATTCTCCAATATGCCAGTCGCCCTCGCGACCGACGCCTCGTCCCGGCGATTCTATAAGTCGGACCCAGGCCGGCCTTGCCATTGAGCCTCATTATGCCTCCGATCAATACCCCCTCGCTCACAGTTACAATGAGGCAGGCCCCTCTGGCGATTTTACGAGTATTTTTAGTGAGTATTTCAATTCACAACAACCCGAGTATCAAGCAATATAAAAGAAGCCGAAACAACAGTTGTTGATGCCGGATGGTTCAGATGCCGGGACTTTTATTGTCGTAAGACATCGATGCTATCTTGTTTTACATCTCCTCTCATTCCTATTCTGTTTTTATGGTGAATTGGAAAAACGGGTAATAACAAGCTAAAACTCCTCTGGACTCAAGTGGTCGATCAATGTTAACTTTAATTACTGTCGACGGTGAACAGAAGTATTACGATTGGTCTCTTCTCGAATTTATACGTCATAAAAACAATATTCTCGGTCGCATTGAAGTCTTATCAATATTTATCATCAACAGAAGTCATGCATATCTTGTGTTCAAAAGTCGGGTATGAATTTTTTGAAATAAAATGCTCTTTAAATTTTCTTTTTGCTACGAATACGAAATGAGACCACAGTCAGAGAAATTAGGAGGGGTAATTGTACAATGAAGTCTTTAAATCGTTGAATTGAGACGGTGTGTTTTTTATCTTGATCTGCGTGTAATATAAAGGGTACCAGTTTCTTACGAGCACTGTCCGCGGCGCAAGAGAATTGGAGACCGTGATTAGATCTCAAATTTCCAGGGGTTCTTGTCTAGCTATTTGGTAAGGCAGAGCCCTGAGAGCGCACACGTATTATTTATTCCAATAAACGGTACAGCTGAGAATTATTGCTTATTAAGTTTCGTCACATCACACGCGTATCTGCATAATTAATATCCTTTAACGCCAAAGACTTTTCTTGAATCTCATTCTACATTATTGTTTGATGTCGTCCAGTTCTGAGCTATAAATATCCACGTTTTATTGATTTCGTATTTTTTTTTTTTTTTTTTTTTTTTTTTTGTTTGTTTGTTTGGTTTTTTTTTTTTGTGCAACCATTCCCCATTTTGACCCTCAATGCTTTTGTGCCAATCATTTTTCCCGTGATTTATTGGGGGTCGGTTGAAAACATTCATTTGAAACCCTCGATTACGATTGGTGGTTGATTCTACATGACGATAGCTCTCTTGTACAGAGAGTGGGGCTCCTAACGGGGATGTGTGCAACAAGATATGTAGTTTTCATTCGGTTGTTATCTGAATTAATTTTATATTTTGTTGTTTTTTTTTCTCATTAGTATTATACCGGTTTGATATTATGTGAAACCTCTGTTGTTTTTGCATTTATTATATTTTATTCTTGCTCAATGAGAATGTCAGTTGCTGCAATTTCGTTCGGCATTTAGTGTGAATGGTTTTATAAAAATGCTTGTTTTTGTCTCGGAGAAAACAAAAAATTATTACATTGAAAATAAAGAAGTATATAAAAAGTAATTGTATTTTGTTTATTTCAAATATTTTGTGGATTTTTTGTCAGAACTGTATTTTAGCATTTTAACAACTTTTTATATTGAAAAATTCAAATTCACATATATAAATGGATTGAATTCCCTAGGTAAAAATAATTTTTAAGATGCATTGATATGATGCACAAAATAAATTATGGTGAATAAATTATTTTTATAACATTCATGCACTATTAATTCAATTTTACAAAATGATAAAATGTAAAAGCAATACATGTACAATTATTTTAAAATTTATATTATAAATCGCATCAATTTCACAAAATAAAAACAATTAACCATAAATTATCATAACAATTTTTTAGAAAAAGAAACATTTATAAACGATATAAGAAAAATATTTTATAAATTTTAGCAAAACATTATTATAATAGTGCATTGAAATTACTTCACTATAATGTTATATATTAATTTAACCAACGAGTAATGAATTTCGACCCTCTTTTTATAATGATTCACATAAATGATAATATGAAGAATGTCACAAATGTTTTAAAATGTTTACTGTGTCAGCAACTTTTATTTTCCATTCTAAACTTTTTTAAGAATGGAAGATACACTGTGTAACATGTGTGACAACATAATCATTTCGGTGATAAAAGAGACGTCGTTTGTTGTTAATGTACAGTTCTTGGAATTCCTATATAAAAAACAATACGTCTTTGTATTTCTCGGAATAAAATCAACAAATGTAACACAAAAAAATTTGTACACTGCGTAATATTAATTTTTTTTAAATTCATTTTCGCCGTATTGCTGTGAAATCAATTTGGCAAGCAGAAAAAACAACTTCCCTGAACAACCCGCTACACACGATGGAAAGTTGTTTACGGTATCACCTTCCGTTAAGTGTTCCGGCAGCTGGGAGTGGAACTTCCATCTGGCCGTGATTGAAACTGACAAATCCCAGAAAACAATGAGTACCCAGCCCTGAGAGCCTCGGACTGACAGCGCGCTGACGGAGAAGCGAGAATCTCTTCTACGCTTTCCCGCGTTTATGTAAGCAAAAAATTCGCGCGTTGCTTTTCTCATAGGTTTTACAAGTATGCGTACTTCAAAAAAAAAAAAACGTCTTGAGGCTTATTTTTGTTCTTTTTTGCTTCGTTGGGATATTGCTTTCTAGAAAAGCAAACAAGATAATTGAAGAAGCATATGTATCTGTTATTGTTGGAGTAGTGATAACGCTCTCTCCAGCGGCTAGGCTGACTTCCTACGGATTTGTTTGTTTGCTTTGCATCCAAATCTTGACATTCGGGACTTGCAATTGTAGCAATGGAAATTGCTGTCTAAACAAAAAACGATATTCCACTTGAGGGAAAATTCCTTCTCCAGTCGGACTTTGAACCCAGTAATAATAAGTGAATGATAAGTGTTTTATTGTTTAAGAATATGCATAAAAGTGTCAGCTCGATCCTTATGCCAGAATTTCGTAAATCGTCTTCGGAAATCAATAAAATTATTGACAACGTTTGAATTATGCATGGAAAATAAGAATTTACTTTTATATTCATACTTTCAAATTTATAAGTGTCTAACCTTTTTTTTTAAAAAAAAAACTTAGTGTGGATGAAATCAGTTTGTTCTTGAACGTTTACATATAATTATTCACATATTGTTTTACCAATTGAAACATGAAATAATCTAATGATAAATAATATAGATGTAACATGTTAAAATAGATATAATTTTTCTTACATGTTAAGTTAAAAACATTTATTTTGTGTATAATGCTGTTATGACAAGTATATACAGCATTATATTTTAAATTATAATTTTAATACACTTTAAAACAAATAAAAATTTAAATGAAGTGAAAACATGACTTAAACGGAAAATTGTTTAAATATCAAATGGTTTTATTGTATACAAGATATCATGCTGAAACAAAAATAAATACATACATTTATGCTCTTTTGTGAATAAACAGAAAGCGGCATACATCACACGGTTATGTACAGTTTTACATGTAACTTATTTGGCAAAAAAATTATTCCATGTTACAGACTGAATCAGAATTATTTTTACAACTTATCATAAGGAAGTATTTATAATCTTTAAGTTTTTGGAACACAAATTCATATACATGTACATCGTAAACACAGAGATCCATTTACACGATTAACGAAGATTCATATACATTGACCAACAGAAGAAAGTTATGTTTTATATTTACTGCCACCCGGTAAATTCAAAATTTACAACATGACATTATAAGCAAGTTTAATAAAGATATCTTACTGGATAGGAACCCAGACTTTCACAAGGAAACCACAGTTTGTTTGAATCATTTTTTACCTCATTCAGTTATTTGTACAAGGGTAGATAACTGCTAGTCAGAATAAATATTAAGGTACATTGCCATGATTACTACACATGTGATGTGATTGACTCAAGGAACCACCCACTTTCCTGTAAGTTCTGTCAGGTTGTAAAAGTTGTATTTACTGGGTAAGTGTTTATTCAAAATTTACAATATGACAGATCTGTACATTTACTTAACGTATTATGTCCCTGAAACAGCAAATTAAAAAAGTTTATCTCTCAGAATCATTTGTCTATAATAACAAAGCAAATAGGAATCATTTAAAAGGAACTTAGTCACAATTTGAGCTGACAATTTTCAAATTTTATGTTTCTAATTTTGATGTAATAATGCTTTAGTAAGGTGCTTCTAATAATCAACCAAATTTTGGCTGATCGTTTGAAATACCCATATAAAACATTGTTAAAATCAAAAATAGAAAAGAAAACTTTCAGCTTTACGTTAATTTATTTTAAACATATTTTATTGAATAAATTTGATAGGATTGTTCAAATTAAATTAACGTAAAGCTGAAAGTTTTCTTTTTCTATTTTTACGTTACCATGCCCCTTTAAAGGAAATACTGCAGTACTTACAAAAAGTACTATACAAAGTTTTTTAAACATTCAAATGTAAATATTTATGCAGACGATACAAAACAAGATATTTCCCATAAATCTATGGATGTTATTGAACAAAAATTGTATGAAGATCTTTTATATTCTGTAAAATGGATGAACAGTAACAAGTTGACTATGAACTTAGATAAAACTGTGAATAAAATATGATATCATAAAAATATGATAAAACAAACAAAAAAAATATGATAAAAACAAAAATTATCGAATATAGAAAAGTGTATATCAAAGTTGTTAATGTTGTTTAAACACAGTAGAAAAGGCTAAACTTCTTGGTGTAACCATAGACGAATCTCTTACTTGGTCAGAGCACATTGAATTTTTAAGCAAAAAACTTGCTCAGAAAATACTTTAGTTATTATACGTCGTCTTCGTGTTTTTATGTCAAATGCTGCTTTATTGAAAGTTTATAATACTGTTATTTTTCCACATTTTAACTACTGTTGTACAGTTTGGTGTTCAGCCAAAAACAATGGCCAAATTTAGAAAATTTTAAATTACAGAAAAGGGCAGCTAGAATTAGAGTTCTTCACTGGATGCCTATTCAGGATTATTTTATGTACAGAAAACTTTTGTTTGCTTTTAAAATTTTAAAGGGTATGGCACCAGAATACATGAAAGTTTTTAGATATGTAAACCAAATAAGTTCTAGAGAAACAAGAAGGAATGTAAGTGGTTTGTTATATGTACCAGAATCAAGGACTTAATATTATAAGCGCTCTTTAAGAATATCAACAGCTATTTTATGAACTCCACTGCCAGATAGTGTTAGAACCTGTAACAGTATTGCTTCTTTTAAAACAAGTTATCTACAACAATACTATTTAGCTGAGTAAATTTTATAGATTATGATATCAAATCACTGTATATATATATATATTTATTGATGTGTGTGTGTATATTTTATTTATACTGTTTATATATGTGTCTTATACTTATTGTTGTATATATGTTTTATACAGAACCACGATGTAAACTAGTACTGTACATTGTTACTAATTGTGCTATCCTGTCTAAATAAAAGACTTAAAGAAAAGATATTATCATTGATTTGTTATAATGTTACCTTTTGCGATAGTTAGAAAATATAAATGGGATCATTCTAAATGATTGAAAATAGAGACCCACACCCTTAAAATTCTGATAAAGTTTATTAAACAAAAAGTAACTGAAATGATAGAATAACGAAGTAAAGAGAAGACTATAATACACGTATATTTTTCGAATGTGAACATTATAAAATGAAAAACAGAAGATATCCATTATAATATTGTAGATATTCCATGTCTATACAGGAAAAATATTAAATTTTTTTACTTTTGTATGTTTTAAAACAGAATTAGCATAAAATACCGGAGTATTGACTACATTATTTAAATATTGCATACTATACAATTCAAAAGAGTTTAATTTATTCTTTCCTAAAATAAAGTTTGTCTTAATCATGTTAATAAACGTAAATTTTAATTAAAAGGCTATATACCATGAAAACTCATTACTCCTTTTTTTACCATACATGGAATATTTGCATGCGCGTTTGGCCATTTTAGAAACAAATAAAGCATTACATATGTGTATAACTGCTCTATTACCATGTATATACATAAATTAAACATAGGATTCAACAAGATTACCAAACTCTCTCTCCTGTTTCTTGGAGTCTTCTAATCCTGCAAATATGTCACATTATACATTATATTTGCAAAGGGAAGTAACAAGTGATTAAACAATCAATTTGTTAGTACATGTAAAATTGTTTCTTGAATGTATGCAAACATCATAAATAATCATTTTGTACCATCTGCGATATGGTTAAGATTTGTAAATTTATATATGTGCTGCATGAATATAATACTGCAAATTATACGAGTATATTATTTTGTTTTGTTTTTTTGTATGTATAAGTTTGAATCGTTTTGTTTTTTGTATGTATAAGTTTGACTCGTCTTGTTTTTAGTATATATAAGTTTGACTCGTCTTTTCTGTACTTTATTTACTAAATTAAAGTTGCACAACACCTTCTTACACAATGTTTGTTAACTTGAAGGTCATATTATGTTGCAAAAATATTTTTTTTTAAATGTCATCATTTCCGGCATAAGACACAATATTTAATCTTCTTATGATAAATTTACATGTTGAAGACTAATCATAATGTCTTTAGTAGCGCCAGAAATAACCCAGCACCTGTAGAAGAACCGAATCCCTAATTCTTCAAGGTTCTGACAAATCACTTCTTGGTGCGTGACTGAAGGTGTTCTACAGAGGCCACATTTAGCATCGCCGAGAGTTGTACTATTCTACAAGACTTTATTTTTAACATGACAGTTACAACATATACGCAGTCAGTTATCCAACCACCGCTGAGTCACGTGGTATTTTATCAGTTGACAAGAAAAGAGTAGCCCTCCCAGATATCCTTCGCTCTTTTGACAAAACCCGTTAATAACTCCTCAAAAAATGACACTTTACTACTTTTATATTTAGATTTTACTTTCATCAAATTTGTCCCTGGGGATACAAACTTGAAGTTAAACTTTAACTTTTGTTAAAGAGTTCTTACAATGCCACAAATGTGGAAATTTCAACGCGTTTTTGTTGTATATTTTTTATATCATAATTGTTGATAAAAGTGTAAACGTGTGAGATAGAAAAAAGTGTCCATATTTAATTAACTAAATGGAAAACTCATTAAAATGATATTTATCATTATGTCCCTGGTTTAAATTTTTGCATGCAGCGAATCATATTTTCAAAACAATTATGTAGTCTAAGGAACATGTTGCTTTACCCTTACTAAGATTATTGCAACCTTAAGCTTTGGAGGCTTAATTCTATATCTCTTTTTATTATTTTATTAATTACTTCAGTTAGCTTTTCTCTCACGAACAGGTATAGGTACGGAATATTCAATATATCCTTTAAAAAATACCAAAAACCAGAAAATCATTCTACCAGTTATTTATCGTTATAAAGAACACTCTTTGTTACTTCTTTATTTTATGAAATCGTACATGACACCTTAAATTTGGTAAAGGACATATTTATTAATAGTAGTTGACATTAATAGCAAACTGGTACTATGACAAGTATAACACAATTAACTTTTATATTAATTTATGCTGAAATGTCTGTCTCAAACTCCAATCATTGGTGAATGATGCTTTATGGTTTATAGTTGGTTTAAATAACTTCGGTCATGAAACATATTGGCATTTTCAGCCGTTTTGAAATTAAATCTATAAAAAAAACTTAATTAATGATTAAATTTTAGTTTCAGCGTTGGTGAAAGCCCCGAGGTCATTATATTATAGCCATCATGTAATGTATTATGTTAATTTTAGTTGTTTTCACGTTAAAGCATAAAAGTGTCAAAGAATTGCAGACACGCTAACGCCCCCGCCTCATATTGATTGTCCTCTTGGAATACAAGCTACTGAATATTTGGATTAATATCCAGTCTCCAAATCTAAAAGAAAAATGAAATGTTAATTTCAAAATATTTATTGATTTTACAGATATTACTGGTTTTAAAGATCCCTCACTTTTAATTGACTGTCAATCTTCCATTATAAAGATAATATTTATCAACAGTACCTTGTATGAGTTGCATTCATCTGTATTTCAGTGTGCCTTTCTGCCCAATGTTGAATCAACTATTCCATAAAAGCAACACAATTAATTCGAATCCCATTTATCTAATACCCATACAGAAAAAAAATAAAAGGAAAGTGTTTTCAGGATTCCTGGACGAAATTAAAAGTTAAATTTCATGTCCCTTTTTGAAGGAAGCAAAGGCATGGCATGATTGATAGAACCAATCTAATTCAAATTCATACCATGGATTATAGGAAACCGATAACGATGAGTATAGAACAGAATTGATTACGGTGTAGCATTGAAAATGGTGATAATAATGCAACGTCATTACAGTTAACATAAACATTGAGATATATATATATATATATATATATATATATATATATATATATATATATATATATATATATATATATAACATACATATACAAAATACAAATGGTTAGGACACCAACAACTTACGAGGTACGAGGTCTTCCACATATATTCATTGTTTATACTGCAAATTATAGATATTTATCAGTATAAATGAAATTGTGAGAAAACCATGTACGAGGGTTGTCCACGAACTTTTTGGACAACCCTCGTATGTATGCATATTCCATATTCTTTTAAAATATTTTCGTATTATTAAAACAGAATGTCGCTATACACTGTAGGAACTTCTTGGACGTTATCATTTTATGCATGTACATTGGGGGTATTAAATGCTGCTCTGCAGCATAAATCTTACTGTCAGCGTAAACCAACCGTATACCAAAAATAACCTGATATTAATGTTCTCCGGAGGACGGACAGAAGTGAGAATAGCTTGCTGTAACAGCTGCTAATTACAACCATAATTAAATAAACAATGCAATTGTACATTTCTAGAAAAACTAATCGTCGCCAGCAGATCACAGACTTAGCATAAGTAACGACTGAGCTTCTTTAAAAAAAAAACCTAATTTGTCATTTTCAGGAAACAAAACTGGTGATTAAGAAGTACTAAAATTCAACATGGTGTTACACTTATAGAGATTATGATACTCGATTGATACGGAAGTTTGAAGTTTGAAGTCTGAACTATTGTTGAAATAATCTGTTGGTACGTCATCTAAATTTCCCAACACGATGTTGTCTTAGTAATGCAGAGTTTTCCTTGCAAAATTGTTAATAAATGCCATCAATTGTAAATGTACTGGAAATAGAAATAGGTCGATTATTCTCTTCAGTTTCTTTTTTAGTATCTTTTATTAATTAAAAAAAATAAATTCTTCGTACTTTCATCTTATCAACTACCCTATCCTCTTGTAATACTTAAGAAAATCTCTACTAACTATAAGCAGTATACACTAAACCCAAAAACAAATAAAAGCACAACAAACTTTGTATAATTTAATGCGATTCGTATGGAAAGCCACAGGGGACCCCCAAGTCATGTTCTATATATTCATAGTAAATCAATCTTGGGCCCGCCCAAGATTGAATTACTATGAATATATAGAACATGACCGCCCAAGATTGAATTACTATGAACATATAGAACATGACCGCCCAAGATTGAATTACTATGAATATATAGAACATGACTTGGGGGTCCCGTGTGGCCGATCATGACTTGGCCGGGATTGTAAACACGACTGCCCAAGATTGAATTACTATGAACATAGAGAACATGACCGCCCAAGATAGAATTACTATGAATATATAGAACATGACTTGGGGGTCCCGTGTGGCCGATCATGACTTGGCCGGGATTGTAAACATGACCGCCCAAGATTGATTTACTATGAATATATAGAACATGACTTGGGGGTCCCCTGTGGCTTTCCATAGATTCGAGCTCAGTACAAGAAATTTTACTAAATAAGTATTCCGTTGCATCTTGAGATGCTATTTATATTGTCCAGACCAGACCGGCCAAACGTGTTCTTTACTAAACTAGTTCCTCCAAAACTTTCAACCCTGATTCAAACCTACGTGGCTTTCATATAATATAATGCCTGCAATAGTGACCGCTACAATATATGTCGACACGTGTGTATGGTTTGGTAGACGCCTGCTTTTTTGCTCTGCTTTAAAAAATATAAGGTTTTGTTATGTGTCATCTTTAGAGGAGGGGTATGATGTTTATTTTATCACATAAAATGTGACAAAAGTTACATTAAAAAGTTATACAAAGTTAAGCTTTACTTGCGTTTGTTTGATTCTATTTTGTTTTCTACGGCCATAAGATATACGATATTGCAGAGGAGACTAAAACAAAATTTGTATTAATAAAAAATATTTACATTTTCCAGTGTCTTTGCCTGTGATAACACAACGTATCGATTTTGTACTATATAACCCATAACTACAAATGACGCCAAATTGAGGCGCCAGCGGGGTTTGCTTATTTATATTTAAATATTTAATCGTACGATAAATTATTATATATATTATATTATATTATATAAATATAAGTAATAAGGAATCATTCTTTGAATATCATGAGGTGATAATTTCGGTCGGGGCGTGATCAAATCTATCATAAAGCCCTTCGGGCTTTATTGGATTTGATCACGCCCCGACCGAAATTATCACCTCATAATACTCAAAGAATGATTCCTTATTCCTTAATTGATTACAAAATGATTCGCGGAGATGAATGGGAAAAGGCCTTGAATAGAGACCAACAGAGAACCAATTGCAAACAAACAAAACATACCTGTAGA
The DNA here is from genome assembly GCA_020458035.1 of Magallana ariakensis. NCBI lineage: Eukaryota > Metazoa > Mollusca > Bivalvia > Ostreida > Ostreidae > Magallana > Magallana ariakensis. The sequence continues at coordinate 3,567,882 of CM035818.1, forward strand.
TCTAAAAAGAATATTTGTTGTTTTATATATAGAATATATATTTATTATATATCCATCAATTTTCCCTTCTTGATACTGTCGATTTTACAGAGTGTCATCCAATTTTCCGGATCCCACACTGGGTTTCCGATTCCATATCACCACTCTCTGAAACTGATGACGTAGTACGCATTAAATAACGTCTGTATTTTAGCGCATTTTAAAAGAGTTCGTTTCAAAATAGCTTTGTTATATAAGTAAACGTCATACAATTGATTTTAAAAAAGATAGTTTTGTAATTATAACGTTTTAATACACAAGATAATATAATAAGTTTATCATTACAAAAGAACCTGGGGGAATAAGCCGAGGCATATGCCCACAAGTGGCCACAACCCTATCACTAGTATGTTTCAAATGAAAATAACGCATTTAGTATGATATGTGTATTGACTTCAAATATTTTCATTCCTGTGCTTACATATCTCCAGAGAATTTATTATGTGCGTATGCATAGAATAAAGAATTCCAATCTTTTGTCTTTTTAACAAAGTAACATGTTAATTTTTTAAAATAATACTACAGATAACTGATTTAGCAGTTAACCAACAATCCATAAAATTATTAAGTGCATGTGTTTTATTCATAATAGCGCAGTATTTTCTTTCTTTACATCAAATGAGTTTTTCGAATTTAATGAAAGTAAACAAATATATAAAAAATATTTACAATACGATTCATTAGAATCGAACACCTACTTCAACATACTTATGTTCCAAGAACTCCTCGCTAAGCGCTACACCACGGAATCACATGTTCCAATCCATTTAAAGGGGCATGGTCACGATTTTGGTCAAAAATTATTTTCCCGATTTTAATGTTTACAATACTTCAGTAGGGCATTTTTAATAGGCAGCCAAAATTTAAGTATCATTGGTTGAGTTATAAGCGTGTTACAGAGCTTACAATTTTTTGCTATGTAAACAAAGCTTTTGTTTACATTTTGAATGTTGAAGTGAAAACTCCAGTTTTAGACCGAAAATAAATGAGGTAAACTTTAAGATAATGTTTATTTATGCTTAAAATGAATAAGAAGATGGAAAAATCAGCTTGAAAAAGAACTTTTACCGGTATATTGAACTAATGTAAACAAAAACAGGGCACGAGCCTTGTTTACATTCAAAGAATTGTGAGCCCTGTATCTTGCTTATTACTTCACTACTGACTCTCCAAATTCATTTTGTTATTCGAAATGCATTCCTAAAGCATTGTAAATAATAAAAACAGAAAAATAGAATTTGACCAAAATCGTGACCATGCCCCTTTAAATAAGAAACTCAATTTAGTATTGCGCAAACATTATTCGGTCTTGGCCATTTGATGATTATCTTGAAAATTGAAGGAAGGAAACACTTGCTTTTTACCATAGGGTGGGTCTTGGTACCATTTTTTTGAAAATTGAAAATGGTAGACATTTACATGTTTTATCAGTATACGTTCTTGAAAAAATGGTATGATGACCCACTTTATAATAAACTATAGTCTGAACATCCGATTTCATTAGCATTTTGTTGCTTATTTAGCATATACATATTTTGATGTCTTAATAACAATTAAATTTGAAGACAATTTTTAAAGGTTTTGGTTATACTGAATGTAAATGATTACATATGTTTAATAAATGTAACAAAAGTGATATTTGTAAGAAAAAATATTGTGGGGTTTTCAAATGGACTTAAGTGGTTTTTTGCCTCGGCTTATTCCCCCACGTTCTTTATTATTACAACAGTAACTTGATCCAAAGAGCCGGATCACGTCGAGTTGCCTGGCGCGGATCATCAGAGCGTCGAGTTTGATCTGATGATCCGCGCCAAGCAACTCGACGTGATCCGGCTCTTTGGATCAAGTTTCTGTGATATATATATATATATATATATATATATATATATATATATATATATATATATATATATATATATAAGGGATGTCAATTTTACTCGGTTGGCTTAGTCGATTAATCGAAGGCTTTAGTCGAGCGATAGTCGAGTACTCGTTGATTTATTTGAAACTGTGTGTCCTTACATGTAATTCTACTGTCACATACACCGTATCTTAAACCATATACATTTAAAAACTAATGAAAATACGCACTAGATGTATTTGATTTCAAATAAATTAAAAGTATTTTATCTAAATATCCGTTAGCTATTTAAGCATTTCCTTTTTCTTGTGATGCTTACCCATAATTAATATACATTGACATTGTCCTGTGGATGAAGCGTCCCGTGCCGTGCCAAATCAACAATTAAAGTTAATGATCATAAAAACAAAGACCTTGAGATGATTAAATTTTTTTATTAATATAAACATCTAATCCAATAAATAACTAATTAGAAGAACCACAAATTGATCTCTTCAAGTACATGTTTGCATAAGTACTTCTATTCAAAACAATAATTTGATCTGCAAATTCAAAAGAGATAAATTTTTAGTCACCCTTAAAAAAATACCAGGGACAGCCGTTCGATGGAATGGAGTGTGATATGATAAAAAATGCAGTGAAAAGAAAACTCTTATTTTTATTCGAAGCTCAAAAACTGCAGCGTTAAGAAAAAAAAATGTTTTGATTTTTCTTCCTTTTTTAACGAGTAATCGACTAAGAAAATTTTAGTCGATGATCAGCGTGACCGAGCGATAGTCGAGTACTCGTTGACATCCATATATATATATATATATATATATATATATATATATATATATATATATATATATATATATATATGGAATTTAGTAAGAATGCCTGTTTGTTTGAAAAGAAAAGAGAAATTATTTCCAGCTGTAAATTATCATGAACCATAGAACAAAATGAGTGCCAACACTTATGATGTAAGCTTATTAAATGTCAATCAAACAGGTTTCTATATTTGGATTTTGGTTGAATTCGACCAAAAAAGTAGATGTTTGAAAGCCACATTTCAAGTTTCATCTTTATGAGATCTTTATCCTGAATAAGTGTCTTTTTTGATCGACAATCAGAAGTTGCATAACCTTTAATTGAGAAGTATGTGAAACCCTAGGCACAGAAAGGCAAATGAACTGATATGCAAAACATAAAAAGAAGACTTATTTATGGAACTCAAGAAGTTAATTATACCTGTAATGGAGAAAAGCCGTCTGAATCATCTTTCATCTTGAGTATAAAAACTTCCATGGTCATTCAGGTTACCTGATTTCTTTACATGAAAAGGTCTGCCATTCAGTCAACTGAACGGCGACTAAAAGACTACTGGATGGTGACTTAATGACATAGCTCTACCATTCGGTCAACTGAAAGGCGACTAAAAGACTACTGAAAGGTGACTGAATGACATAGTTCTGTCATTCGGTCACCTTTCCTGACCTTACAGATGACATTCAGTTGACATGGCAGAGCTTCATTCTGTGAGCTTCCTTTGAGATCTTGCTAAAATATTTTACAAACTATAATAACTATTTTTGGTAATGTAATAGGTTCAAACTGTTTATTAATGTCAATAAGTATATTTTGTTTAACATTACTTGGGCCAGTTTACGCTTTATAAAATGTTATGTTATACGATATATATCATTTTTTTTTAGCCAATCAAGCCGTTTCGACCAGATTTTAACTATAATAAAAATGTGTCCATGGAACAATCTTGAAAAAGATTTTGGTTTTATATTTTAAATGAAACATATCACGTTAACCGCTGCAACTAGGAAAAAGTGAATTTAAAAAAGAAATGTGTTAATGTTTAATGCTGAATATACAGGTAAAAATGTTTAATGCTGAATATACAGGTACAAATGTTTAATGCTGAATGAACAGGTACAAATGTTTAATGCTGAATGTACAGGTACAAATGTTTAATGCTGAATGTACAGGTACAAATGTTTTCATATTCTGTGAACGTTAAAAATTACAAACGTCATGTCATTTACAATTTTTTGTATGTTTATTTGTAGAATATACGATGTAATCGGATTGTCTGTCCTCCATGTCTGCCGATGTTTCCATTTAGCTTCCTCTTTCTTCGTCATTTTGTTTTGTTAGCAGTAGTTGCTGGTGGATCATTAACATTAGACAAATTATTTTGTGTTCCCTTTTCCAAATATTTTGAGATAGAAGATATATCTTACATAGAAATAAATTCACTGCTAATTAGTTAATCCAAATATTTTTAGAGGAATTAATACATCGTTAATTTCCACATAAATGTTTCTACAACGAAGAAAATTAACTTTGATAGGTATATGTACGTACATACATTTTTGTGTCATGTTCAAATATTTTGCATTTCTTTTGTAAACACCATATCAGCTATACTTCATGTAAAAGATTAATGTATATCAAATTTTCGTCTCAAATATATCAATCAAAATTGAGTTTCATAAAAATCATATCGTTTATTGTTCTTGGAATACTGTTTTTTTATTTTAGCAAAGCTTCTTTAAATATTTTTTTAAATGATATAGATAATATATACATTTATATATAGACAAACAAATTAAACAATTTATTTTTTCAATTTTCATTAACATTCGGAAAAAATACAACATATCAACAATATTTAAATAGTAAATGTATAGGAAATATAAATACAGTTTCTGTAAAAGCGACGTGCAACTTCAACTGAGATAAAAACCGTGTCCAGTCGAAATATGACGGGTAATTTCTACATTTTTCAAAAGAAACAGTTTATTTTTCGGCTATGAAGAAGAAATGAAGAGGATGGACTAAAGATAGTGCAAAGGTTATCACTTTCTGAAATATTTTACCAACATGTGCTATATATATATATATATATATATATATATATATATATATATATATATATATATATATATATATATATATATATATATATATATATACATACATATCAAATGAATTAGGTACTTTTTTTATTTGGTCGAGTAGTATACTATATATGTATCAAAATAAAAAAAAAAACAATTAAATGGAGAATGTAACTTCTTAATTTGTTTTGAAAATTTTTAAACAGAATTGTATTTTTGTAAAAACGTATAGTTCATAAAACTATAGTAACAAAGTTATCGGAGTTATCTCTCATGGCACATTCTACGATAGCTGTCAGCGAATTCTGAAGAGGTTTTGATTGACTCATCTATCTCATCAAATCTTGTTTTTATTACTGGTTAAATGAGTGATTTCTACAAAAAAAAGTTAAATAAACATATTACAAAGTAAACAAATAACAATACACAAAATCACTAACAAAATTAGACACATCGAGATAACATAATTTATGATCAGAAAAGTCACATAATCAGAGAGGTAAGTATTTTTTGTATAGTTTTGTTTTCAATGTACCATAACGATTGCAAGAAAAACGCTTTACATGTACTGCAATGTTTGTGATTGCAAACATCTCAATCTGAAATGTCAATATTTTTTCTAAAGAATATAGATTAATTTATCAAACTGTGAATGTTAAGAAATATGTATTTATATATAGTTTTAGCTAATTTCAAATTTCTATGGACAGTATAAAAGCGATCATTTATAAAGGCTTTTATCACAAACAATTTCTTTAGTATATATTGATTTATATTCTAAGCCACATTGACGAACTAAATCCAAACTGCTAAAATGTTGCATGTTCGAGCTATTTTTGTTGAATGAATTGGGTTTTTTTAAAATACATGTTTACTTAAGAGAATTAGAACGATGCAAATTGTTATTATAGAATTTAATACAAGTAAACAATTTTACAAAAATTGTTCTTTTGCTTGTCTTTCGAAACGCATTTTACAGTCAGTTTGCAGTTTTTTAGGTTCAAATCTTTAACAAAATGTTATTCAATTATCTACCTTATTGTACCAAATACAATTCTCGATAAATGTTTTGCAAGAAATAAGAAAGATCAAAAACTCTCAAATTACTATGTTTTATTATCATTTTTGTGTCAGTTTTATTTATAAAAAAAACCCAAAACATACTATAATTCATTACATACACTTTATTCAAAGGAGAAAAAAACGAGGTATATATTTTGCGCATGATATATCGAAAGCAACATCTGAATGATGTTCGCTACATCTTTGTGCAATGTAGTTTTCTAACAATCAAGAACTTCTTCCTGTTTCTTTTATAGTGGAGTTTTAGACATAGTCATCACTGGTATTCCGACTATAAATACTACCATACAGAATTTCAAGGTCATATTTAATATGGTCATGTCATCCACGATTTTTACCCATTTTCACTTTTATCAAATATGTTTTAACCTTTATAATTCAAAAAAACGATAATTCAAAAAGAATTTCCTTATTCTGTCAAATCTTAACAATAGTGTCTTGACAATCATACGTGGAATTTTATTTCAATTTAAATTATACAACTTCATTTATAAAGACCTTTTAAATTTTGCAAATCAAATTTGTATTTCTAAGGGCTTGATAGGCATGGCATAATCATTTTGTTTTGTTGGTTTTTCTGATTTTTTTATTTGGTTTTTTTTTTCACTCTCCAAAAATCATATTAAATAAATGCAACACAGTTTTTTTTAAAATATTCTTTCATTCACACTTATTCACTTACATTCAACTATACTGGAAGAGGTTGCTTAACAAAACCAAAGTAACATAAACAAAAATACAAAAAAACAAAAGAAAATACCCAACAAAAGAAAAAACCCAACAAAAAAAAAAACAAAACAAAACCAAGAGGGGAAAAACCAGGGTAAGCAAAAAAAGAAAATTATAATACAGATGCAAACCTGTAAAAAAAATAACTAATTAGTATATTTTGATTAAAACAAATAACATGACTATGATTGAGTAATAGTATCAAAACAGGTAGCCAGGGTTGCCAGGTATTGACACATTTATGCATTTCAAAATTTTCACAAGCAATATATTTTTCAACTTTGAATATGTTGAATAAGTGAAATAAAAGTCCTGAGAGGCGCGGCAGTTTGTCTTTTTTAAACAAGTAAACAGATATTGTTTGAACATTAGATAACTAAATTAATAACTTTATTGTTCAGACAATGGAAGTTTACCTAACAAGATATTAACTACATTTAACCAATTCTTAAGGAAGTAGCATGGTAAATATGCAAGCTCAGTTTGCTCCATATTGTGGATACTTTTTCAAAGTTTATAAAGACAATTGTCTCAACTTCATGTTTACAAAAAGTACAACGGTCAGAGGACATCACATTAATTTGTTTAAGTAATAAATTACGGGAAGAACTCTATAAAGTAATCTATATTGTAACCATTGCAACTGAGTATCTTTGGTTGTTTTAATATATACATTAAAAACACCATTAACACATATTTCGGCTCCATATGGAACCAACTCTGAGTCCCACTTGGGTATATAGGTAGGAATTACATTACTAGAATTTAACTGTCTATACACTACATTAGTACATTTATTATGCAACAGCAAAGATTTATGATATACTAGAACATATGGAGCGATAAACCTGTTGTATGATTTTTTTTGGAATAAAAGATTTAAGATATTTTGATATGGCACTTACTACACTGTTACCATATAAAACATACATTCATATTAAATTTATTTTTAAAATATCATGCAGTAAAAGATTTCCATTCATAACTAGAAAATTACCGATTATTTTGACACCCTTTTCATACCAGTTTTTTTTTTTATAAATAGTGTGTTCATACCAACTCTAATATTTGTATTATACCAAACAGGAATACTAGGGAAGTTTTTTTTGAAGACATTCTCATCAAAATATTTTAAAACACAGAGAATTAAACTGTTGTGTCCTATACCTTAATCTAGTTTTTTTCAGCAGCAACATGTAACAAGACATCTGCAGGTTTAAAGTCAAATGTTATAACAGTTATATACAAGTAATAACCCGACACTTTACTGGTCAATCATGTGTTCTTATGATCGACATTTCCAGGAATTTTCTTCTGACCTTCTCTGCAAGGTCTGTGTTTCGATAGACTTACCGTGATGTCGCAATGTGGCACCTTTAAGAATTTATGGCATATATGTCTGTCCGTTTTTCATATGACATTTGACATTTATTACTTACATGTTTAAAAATTCATTTAGCAAACGTTCAAAGTTTTGTGTCCAAAAACGCGACATCGCTACGCTTCTGAATATACTCTTTTAATGTTAACAAGCTTTTAAAAATATATGTGATTGTAACTTTTCTTCATACATGTACTTGTAATTGATCGAGTATTGAGGTACATGTATAAAGTTAAAATTTTATTGTAAATCATTTCTTTATTTTTTGTGATGAGTACGAGAACTGTTGTTTTAATTATGAAAAAAGAACAATACAAAAAATAGCTGAAGTCTGTTAACAAGCAAATAATGATATCGTTATTTATTAACAATAAACAGTTGCAATGCATTTATAATTTCCTCTCTCTCTCTTTGATCATAGAAAAATAATTTCGCAATTAAGGAAAGACAAAGCACCTTTGCCCTGCAGAAACTAACGCCATCTGTTGCAGGCATCAACTGTTCAGATGCTTTCGGTTTTATTTTTTGCGTTTGATGGCGATGATTTTCCGATGGATGACTTTCCTTGGAGACGAATGAAGTGACGGCTTTACTGTCTTTGCGGTGAGAGTTAAGGCCCTGCTCATGAGCGTTTTACGACAACCAGAACTCAATCACACGCCAGGCGTCCTTAAACATCGGCTTCACTAGCGCATTGTCACAAGCCCGAAAGGTCATTTGGACTTGTACTAAAATGAACTTTATGGCTAGATGTGTACTTATTATGGAAAATTATTGATAAAACGCCATTGTCGTTTATTTTGTCTCCATTTACACATATTTATAAGTAACTACATATAAATGCCTTTATTACAATTTTCACTACAGCAAACTTTCATTTTTGTATTCACATCGATTGTACAAAAAACGCCATAAAAATAAAAGCTTTAACGGAAAACCCTAAAACGTCATATTTTAGCAATGAATATTTATAAAATTGCATTAATTGTTAAATAACTAACTCTGAAGCAGTTACTTTCTCAAAAAACAAAACCCATACCAAGAACAGAGAGAATGAGCAGTGTAGATCCTGTACATATTTATGATATGCAAACTATTCCAATACTAGCCGTCCACGTGGTATGTAATGTCCCCGACAAAGATGTATTATTATTGTGGTCACCTGGTGTAATAGCAACACTTGCTGGACTGTTTTACGAGTGTGGGATTAATTTGGAGAGCAATAGGTGTGTGAATGCAATAACTGAGCTAGATTGGTCAAACACAGATTCTTTGCTGATAATGGATGACCATCATTACATTTAATATACAGGATATAACTTACTCATTAAGTTCGGTCGTTTGTAGTGTCCGCCATCAAGTGCTGTCATGTGACAAAATGCCATATACCACGCGAGCACGGCCTCACTCCAATAGATCGTGTACTTTAGCTTCTGTTGCCGGTTTTCTCTAAAATAAACATTATTTCATATTCAGTTTGAATAATTCATTATATTATTTTCCTCCCTCAATCTGAGATTTGACTAATCGATGGCTCAACGCCCAGAAATATACAAATAAAGTTATGGGGTCTAAGACAGTTCAAACAAATAAGTACACCCATCAGGTACGATGGTCAGAGTTCGGTGGTTGTTGTTCTTCCGAGGTACCGTGTTGTATCTTCAGACCAATGGGCTATATAAGGAGCAGACAACTATTTTGGTCGTAAAGATATTATTTATTCAATATACATAGGAAACAATGATCCCAAAGTGACAAGTAAAAACAAGAGAATAATCACTGCTCAGGAGACGTTGTCCTGCCATCATATAGCCGGACTAGATGTTACTGCAAGCATTGCCTGGCAAATCTTCAACCATAAAACCTCCAAGAAAACGTCCACACGTTTTAAGGTGCCGTAAATAACGTTTTATTCGTTAAGTTTGTCAGAGTTATGTCAGACCTCTTAAAACCCAAACCTTGTCAGGACGAGTATTGACCCCTGACTGTTTGTTGTTTTTTTTAAGTTTGGGGAATATTGGGGGAATGGACAGGACTACAGCCATATTGCTTGTGTGGTCAAGGGCGCTGATGTGTTGAGTGTCGATTTATGCAGTAAAAAACTCACAAAAGGGCGTTCGCTTAATGCACGGTATATTTCTGTCGCGTTGCTACACCTGCCCAGTGTGATTTGATAACAACAGCTTAAAATAAATGTGTGGGTTTTGGTGTGTTTTTTTACAAATGCATTCTCTCAGACTCATTATAGACGATACTATAGACAATCATTTAATTAGACGCATCTTTTATTAAAATATACTATAGTTAGATAATTTTCTTATTAAACAAATCTTTCATTTGAAATACAATAGACAATTTCCTTATAGACGAGCTATTATTAAAAGATACATTTTTTTATCATATTAGAATATACAAAATATAGACAGTTTGGTTTTTTTACTTGGCGAATCTTTTATTAGAAGATGCTATAAAAAATTTCTTATTAGACAAATCTTTCATTACAAGATATTATAGAAAATTCTTTCATTAGACAAATCTTTTATTACAAGATATTATAGACAATTATTTCATTAGACAAATCTTGTAGTACAAGATACTGAGACATGTTTGTTCATTAGACTGTGAGAAATGTATCATGATAACATGGTATTTAAAGGAAGCAGTTGATGTGGTTGATGTAAACTATGTATGTTAAAGTCAACTTTTGGTGCGGTGAAATATATCATCTACTTTTACTATATAAAGGTTGAATTAAGAAAAATCGATCAATTTCTAAGATGTAAGATATACGTGCAATTCTTGGGTACAAATTAGTTTTAAAAAGAGTTTGCATTGTATATGCACATACACTCTGTAATTATATTTCTATATGAAGGTTTGAGGGTGATGTTATTTAAATACGTTGTTTAGATCTTGGAAGTACGTACATATAGTATTAAAGAATTGTCTCAGTGAAACAGGCGAACTTGGTGTTACATTTGATTTATGTAAAACACCTCTAATAGGAATTCACAAACAATGAACAGTAATGTGTTTGAAGTTTGATAGTTCCCTTTTATCTTCATGACTCATGGTGTAAAAATGTCACAGTCATGAAAATCAAAAATATTGAAAGTCACCCTCGTCAGCCGCTACTATAAGGTTTATTACATGGCATTTACATGTAGATGAGCTATTTCACACAATTTTTATTAAAATAGTCTTTAAACAGCCCTTGGATGTGATGCAAAGGGTCAATCATCGCAACGTAGGGTTCAAACCAAAACATGTTCCATACATGCAGCATATACGAAATAAGGCTTTATACGTGTTCTTTCCTTAAAGATACAGATAATCTTTTTCTAATGCATTTAATTTTACTACAATATACTGCAAAACATTTTTTCAGATATAATGAAAACTCTGAGACATGATTGTTGAAACTAATGAAAGTCTTATGTAAAATCTTAACTTCAAGTTAAACTGAAATTAAAACACACACACACATTCATATTGAGAAATCAATGTTGAAATTTAATGTTAAGCTATTTGAAGAATAAGTCTGCTCCGAAATCTCTTCCTTTACAAATCAGAGCGACTGCAAGGCTTCAAACAGTATACATAAATCTCGTACTTTCTCAAAAAGACATTTTACCAAAAGTCTGCTCTATGTGCATGATGTGCCTTTGGAAATTGATGTGGCATTTCCGACAATAGGAAAACAAGATCAAACTACATGTATATCTTTTATACTAAAACCTCTCTATAAATTGACATTCATTTTAAGAAATAATTACCTTTTATTTTTCAAATTCATTGGTTAGAGAAAATCAAGTTAGTTTAGATTTAAGTAATAATATTTTATATTTTTACAATATCTTAAAATTTTAATTTAAGTTTTTGATAGTTCCATTATTTTAAATAAAATTGTAACACAAATCTAGCTGTTGTTGTAGTCATATACATACATGTGTATGATTCTAGTTTTTAGTTCCTTGTGTTGTTTATTGAAGTACAGCTTAAAAAGGCGGTTTCAGTCATAAGTATTTTTCAATCTGAACAAAGAAGAGGCATATGAATTTCACAGGTGGTTATATTTCACCAATATTTAGATTGTGATAAATTAATTAGATTAATTGTAGGAAGTTAAAAGATGTTTTTGCGGTCGGTCCGATTGCTGACCATCACAACATTCTAAGGTTCTGAATTTAAGTCTTTTTGAAAATCAGAAATTTAAATTGCTTCAGACTCCAAGCTTCAGTTTACCTTAAACTTTTTAATATTTTTTTCTAATCAATGCATGATTAAAACTAAATGACAAGATTTGTCGATCTCAATCAATCAACATTAAAAAAAAGTAGTATTTTATTTTATAATCGTTTGTCCTGCTTCGCTTCTACTACCAATAATTTGGTGTTTGCTTGCAAACATTTTATCGGTATGTACTTACATGAAAATCATCATTAAAGAAATTGTATGGAGGTAATTCAAAACTTTTACTTACTATGCATTTTTTAAATCTGTTATTTGATCAACAACTACTGGATAATTGCTTAAAGCAAATGATAATATGAAGAATCACAGTTTTACAGTTGTTTGTATTTTATTATTTTTATTAACGTTGTTTTCTACCGAGGGTTATCCATGTACTCTTACAAAATAGTAGTCAATAAAACATGATAGACAGATAGAGAAAATTAATTAGTATTAATTAAAGTGTGATTGGTCTTTACGTATTTATAATAATCAATAGGATTTAAATGCGTTTTTAATGTTTTTATTTGTCCATTTTTACAACTGACTTAAATTAGAACTTTGTTCATCGGCAATATTTAATTAAATATGATTTAGTACAAATTAAAAATAATGAACCACATTTTCATTACTCTTTACAAATAGTAATCGGCTTGAATTAAATTTTAACTCATAATACATGTATATTGAATATGGTACTGAAAACATTTCCAACAAATACATGCATATTTCAATTATTGATTCTACAAAAAATTGTACGTAAAGTTAACTTCATTTAATTGCACAATGGAATAAAAGAAATTACTAAACAATAAGAAGAAAGCAACCATTGAAATACCTTTATCAATGCATAAACTTAATATATAAATATATCATCATGTCTTAAATTAAAATTAAATTTTGAAAATCAAAGCATAAAAGATGTACACATTTTTTTTAGTTTTTAAGGCCTTGTGAATCTGCCCAAACAAAACGCGTCATACGTCACGAGGTTTTGTGTGATTTGTTTACACTGTTTCAGTCTCCAGCCTTCCCGATACAGGACCAATTAAATCTCAATGATTTTATTAGTTTGTGGATGTCTTACAGGGGACCGGTCCATGACATTTATACGCTGTGATTCAGCAGTGCGACATGAGGAAACCAGTTTGTACTGTGGGTGTCCTCTCTGATACACAAACATTGTTTGGTTTTGGTCTTTTGTTTTCAGCGATTAAAAGCATGACATTAATTGCTGATTTCTCAAACTCTTTCAGGAATTGGACACCTACATGTACCTTTGAATTTTGAAATGCGTTACGTTACCATGCATGAAACGACTTTGTTCCAGATTGGCGTTACCCTCATTGGTTACCACTAAATGTGGTTCCTTCTGTGTGTTTTGGTATAAATTTCCCGCCAATGTACTGGGAGACTATCGACCGTGGGGAGACACTGACCGCAGTCCTATTTATGGCGGGACACCGGCCGCTAGTGCTCCGGAAGGCCACAAATATTTCGCCTTGCCGGTTTGATGGGAGTCACTACCTTACTGGGACAATTCACTTTGAAGATCTCACTAATTAGCATATCTAATCAGTGATTCACCCAAAAAATCAAAGCACCTGAAATCATTGATGTTGTTTTTTCTGATTTATACTGCGATTAGTGAAGAAAAATGTCCAATAATTCCATCAGGATTTTTTTTTAGATGCATAAGTAACTAAACACCGATAGGTATAGGGGTCGGAAAAACAAGAAACACCTTAAGGGTCATCACTCACTTTTTTTGTCTGATTTATTAAAATTATTATATATATTTTTGTTAAATATTTCTTGAGTTTCGGAACTATTCGGACAGTTCCAAAATTACATACAGATTCATTCGCGAAGGATAACTCACCACAATCACATCCACAACTTGGTTTGGGTTGTTGTTGTTGTTGTTGTTGTTGTTTTGTTTTGTTTGTTTGTTTGGGTTTTTTGTTTTTTTTTGCTAGTGAATGATTAAACTGAAATACTGTTACAATACCATTTACATACACTACCCTTTACACTACCACAGTATTCAACCTTGACCTTTTTCATCAACTTTCACCTCGCCTTTGCAAAAAAAAAAGAAATAGACTCATTTGTCTATTTAATGTATAGTAACTTATTTTATTTTCTATCTTTTCAACGCTGAAGATGAAAAACATAAATGATCTATAAATATACGAGTATGTAAACTTGTTTACTAAAATTACGTTTGATATATTCAAATTAATGAATAAGAATATCTCGTCTATCAGTTGTTTAGGTAACTTTAGAATTTAAAAAATACAGCATTCAGGTATTACGCATTGCATTTCAAACATTTATTGTTTGTCTGTTTGATTATAATTTTTGTTGCATGGTTTTTTATAAATTATATATTTTATTTTTTCGGGGGGTGGGGGGGGAGGTAGGGGATGCTTTGGTTTACACGCAGTTAGTAAGTTAATTTAATATATCATAGATGTTTTCATAAAATCATGTAGCAACACACATACATTGTATACAATGGAACACTCGGTAAATCTGACTTAGGGGTCAATGACAATATTGGCAAAGAAATAAACACGGTAGTATTAAATATGTATATCGTAATTCACAAGTAATAGACAAATATATATAAACAAACTAAAGTATCGGATTTTCATAAAACGTATGCTTTATAGATACAATGTTTTGTATTTCGAAAATGTTTTTAGGTTTCAGAAACGTATATCATGAATTTGTGAAAATCAGAATACATCCACTTTTAATTCGGCTATGACGGAATGTTGAATTTCCTTTCGTCTTTAAGTTATATGTTGTTTTTAATTTAGTAAATGCAATTTAACCTTGCGTGGTCAGTTCGTTTTTGATTCAAGATCGGATTTATAAAATCATACATGTACAAAAATGATTCAAGGGAATTTCTTCCTAAATATGCTTATTTATATATTCCTCTTAATATGACTGTTATTTAAGAGCCAGTTTATCTTTTTTTGTAATTATTTAAAAAAAAAAAGAAAATCGATATTTGAAACATAAAAAATCGATATTTGAAACAAACAAACAAAATCCCAAATCAATGAACATGCGTGAAGCACTCTCTGTGTACACTATTTTTAACAGATTTTAAAAAATTAAGAAATTCCATTTATTTGTTTGCATCAATTTCAAACCTTATTTAGTATGTTATGTCTTTGTAATACACCCTCCACTTTAGCTTGAAACATATATATGAATTTATTCATGAAGGCCCTATACAAAGAGTATTTGAATCCGATGTCCGCCGTTTCTAAATATTACTGGCACGACAACTTTTGATTTCTATGTATTGTAAAATTTGTTTAGGTTTTTTCGTATTATTTGATTCATTTTCCGTCAGTAAAGTCGATTTTCAGAATATTAAAAAAAAAATCAATCGCAAATCAGTATATCTTTCAATTAAATTCTTTTAAAATATTTCATGGTATAATCATTATAATTTGAAAAGATCAGTAACATGCCATATTGTTTTATATTTCGTTTTGATTTATTAAAATCCAACTCATAATTACCTCTAGCTGTTGCAATAATATTTTATCAGATAATTGGATCGAAAATATTGGAATTAAAGGGCTCATAATCTTCTAATTACAATGTCTTAAGGCTATATATTAACAAGCTGATGAGATAGTGTGCACGATGAAGATACTTGTGTTTATGATATTTGTTTTTCATAATTAGTATTCTCACGAGGAAACAGATCGATGTAACACGTCGTTTGACAATCGTACGGCCACGCAGGTGCCCGCTGCAAGAGTTTTGACTATTGGTAACCTTGATGATTTTTTCTGCATATTTAGCGCATATTTACCTACTTAGTCCCCGGGACTGATGCTAGAGTGAACGGGGTTACCCGGTCCGTGTTAAGTAACGCGCGTGTAGATAGGGATATTTACATTCTCAGACCCTGAACATTTATCGCTGACTACCTAATAGTATAGCAATAACCACTGACTAAGATGAGAAGGCTTACGAAGAGTTACACAGCAAAATTACATGGTAGCATGCCAAAGTTATCAAATCATAGCTGAACTCTGACCCGTAGAATGGCCTCGCGTAAACTTCTTTTTGTTCGTTGTCATGAAGATGTATATTCATCGATATTTCAATGATTTATCAACAAATTAAGTAGTTACAAAGTCTTCACGTTGAATCATAGAAACAGTGATTCAAAATGTTATTTGTATAAAATGTTTGAGTGAATTGTTGCAAATTACGTGCGTGTACTGATGACAATTTTTATATTTTGAGCGCATCAAAAGTGCATTTTATTTACAAGTACTCCCCCGAATAGACGCTATGCAGACCACACCTCTAAATACAGCTGTGTTCTTCTCAAATAAACTGTACAAATTTAAACAGAAACCGGAGAAGGAATCGGCCATTGATTTTCCTCTTCAGTCCCATTGCTTTTGTTTGATTTGTTGTTTTAATGTAAATTTAGGAGTGGATTTCGTCTGCATTGAATTAAAAACATTCAATGTTTTGAGATGTTTTGAGATGTTCTGTCCTTAAGTATCTAAAAAAAACATACAATAATTATTCATTGAATAAAAATCAAAAGTTTCAAACACAATTTCCAATTCAATTCAAAATTTTAATTTACATTTTTTAGAGAAAATTTGGGTCAAGAAAAAATATCAAAAACGGTGGGTTTTTTTGCAGTCAAAATACTAAATGAAATTTGATTTTGATAATTTGGTTTGGTTTTATGTATTTAAATATCAGAACTTTGTTGCAGAAAGTGTAACATAGCTTTTCATGAGTTTTTCATAATCAATATATAAAAATATGATAATAAAAACACACTTCTACTTACATAAACAAAGACGAAAACATTGATGCGATAAAAAAGAAATAAAAAATGTAAATAGATCTTTTATCTCTTTGCTCAGCGAAAAATAATATTTACTTTTAGCGCTTTGATCATGCAGAATAATTTCCATATTTAGACAGTTATAATCTCCAACATTACATATAAAACCAATATTGTCTTTATTTCATTTTTATCCTGTCACAACAAACAAATTACGGCCACGGGTTATTCTCTGAACAGGGTGGGTTTGTAAATCGTCTTGTCGAAAGGTGTTGGACGACGGATCGCCACCCCACCGGTTTATTCTCTGAGGGTAAGGGTTTTGACCGCGGTCAGGCCTGGTGTTTTGTGAGGGTCGGGCTTTGATTTTGTTTTTCTCTGCAGTGATAGGATCACAGGTCGTAAATGTCAGTTAATCAGAAGTTTTCACAATAAATCTAAAGTCACTGACATAGTTATGACTACAAGAAAGAGTTAGCAGTTTTTGAAAATCTTAAATAAGATATTAATATGTTTGGTTATTTCTTTATGACATAATAAACTCATGTCTTTGATAACATAATGTTTTATCGTGTATAAAGTACTGAGGAATTTCTTTTTATTCCTTGCTTTTATCATGCCCGGATAATTTTGTAAAAATCAAAACGGATTTTTGTTGATAAATACAAAATTACTTAAATTTCTATATTTTACTTTCTTTAAGAACCTTCTCTTGTTTACCATTGACAAATTTTTAAAAATATAACTAGAATTAAAAGTTTAAAAAAAAATAGATTTAGCCTTATTCAAATATTCTGATAAACGACGAAACTAAGTTATGGTGTCACTGATAACTTTGACCCAATAATTCAGATCTGTTTGATCCTAATTAGAAATACCAGTACTTACAGAAAATGAAATAAACCTCAGCATCGTGTCCATCCCCCGGGGCGAGAAGCTTCTTCCTACACCCCGGCATCTATGTCATTTTGTGAGAAACTGATGAGAATAAGGAACGTTAGCTCCCTGTGTTTGTGTTTCCAATTATGCCCCTCACATCACATTACGATTTCACTCGGCGAAACAAACCCCCA
The DNA here is from genome assembly GCA_020458035.1 of Magallana ariakensis. NCBI lineage: Eukaryota > Metazoa > Mollusca > Bivalvia > Ostreida > Ostreidae > Magallana > Magallana ariakensis. The sequence goes on from CM035818.1 coordinate 3,586,030, forward strand.
AAACTTTCCCTGTCTTCGAATTTTTACTGTCTGCTAAAAGCTCTTAACAAGCCTGAGTTTATTCCTCTCTCTCCTTGCCAGCTTCTACATTCAGACGGTTTTACACGAATTGCAAAAACGAGAGCGGAAGATGAGTGATAATGATGATTTGGCTAAGGGGAGAATCTTTAATTCATCCGATGTGATTTTTCTCAATTCATAAACTAGAGTCACGGCCGTTTCAAATAAGATCAATCAATTTCTTTAAGTTAATAGCTGTATTTTGATGTTATAACACTTCGCATTACTATTCGAATAATTTCTTCTCCTCGCTGGAACTTTGAAAAAATGATAACAAACAAACTTTTTATAATTAAGTGTCAGAAAATATGTGTGAAACGTGTATCAAAATACCGTAATAAAAAGCAAAAAATGATTCTAAAGTTATTTAAAGTTTCGAATTCTCTTCTGTTAGTATTTCATTATAATAGCAGACAATGTGTTTAATTTCATTGACGTACATGTATTTCTCTTCTTCGTATTTCTATTGATCGAAGCCGCATTGTTCCTTGTGTCAGTAGCCATAAATATTACATATATATTCCAATCCACAAATAAAACTTTATATTTATTGATATTTGTTTTGTTTTTTTAATTTGTAAGCATTTTGCACAATGTATGACAATTGCATGAATTGCGTTTTGTAGTTTTTAGCTTTTTTTTCTCTCTCTCTCTCTCAGTTATGTACAATACTTCCCACATTTCCGTGGTCTCTCTCGTTTCGGCAGAAGTAAACAATGTGTATTCCGTCACACATGAATGGAGAGGGAATATATCTACTGAATACCTTTGATTCTTTAAACCTTTTGATCGCTATTTTGTCAGGTTGAAAGACAAATTGCTATGGAAACGTGATAGAATGAACATTATGAAAGATTGGAGAGGCGTTTTTTTTTATTCTAATTTACATGTGACGCAATTCTTGGACTTTCTTATAGGTAGTGTTAACGAAGATCATGCCTTAATAATGTATGTTAGTTCGATCCACGCACCGCTAACTCCGTTCTTATCCACGGGCCATCTATCAAAGGACTTTTTTCTTTGCGAGAGATGAATTGATTTTGATTGGATAGAAATTGTCACGTGAGTGCCACTGTCTTTCTAATCCTGTCATATTCAAGTCGTAATTTAGCTCCATTTATTTTAGATTTATCTCGCTATCGACAGCTGATTTAAGTGTTTCATTGACAAGACAACACAGAGAAATAATGAATACAGACGCCGATTATACGATCTGTAACTTGGATGCGCACCCCTACGTAAATGGGTACAACACATCTGAAATTCCTAACACGATTTACGGATATAATAACAATATCAACTCACGTGCGATTGACACTGGACAACAGAATTATTACGGGTCAGAAAATATGCTTCCCCCCGGATTGTCTGGGGTCGACCTTTCTCTCGGAAACCAGGGATTAACTTATCCAGTGAATGGACCAGTCGTTCCCCGGACCACAAGGCATCAGGGGTATGATTTAGGGGACACTCAGGGGCATGTAGTGGAACACTACATCCCCCAACACGCGGCTCTCGCTGGGGACCTAGGGTCCGGACAAAATATAAACTCTGGTCGCTCAAATTTCGGGACAACGTGTATAGATAATTTAACGTCCTGTTCTCTCTCTAACGTGTATGGAGCCACTATCAATCAACAAGTCCCTTCCCCGGTCAAATCGGAACCCAGCAATGGTCAAAACTTACAAAACAAACCCTTCAGGTGGATGCAGATCAAGAGGAACGCACCCAAACCTGGTGAGTGGCTTTTCTGATGTAGGAACAGGGTTCTGTGTCTGAACTTTATCTTGTATGGTAGTATTATATAAGTATTTTCAAGGAATTGTTTTACATGCCTTGTGACCATTCTAAGAAACCAAATTTGTGTCTAGTATATCTGTAGAGCTTATGTTGGTCTTTCTAACTTGGTCCATATACTTATTTAACCGCGGATTCCCATGTCGTTATTGTAGTTTGCAGAATTAAGTTTTTTAAATTATAAAATCGTGATTTTACGAAGAAAAATTTCGATCGGAAATGACTAAAGTTAGATGAGCGACAGACGGTGTGACCCTGGGATAAGAACTCTGGTGACCCCCGGGGCGATTTTCCAGCTCTTCTCTACACCTGTGAATCATGCCCGTAATATTGTCGACAAACTATAAACACTAACAAATATTGTCAGTTTTTTTGCTACACCATTACAACTGTTTTAATAGTAATTATCATTGCTACAGAAAAATAGGGCTTTGCCAACAAGGAAATATAGACTAAAGTCAAGATGGAGAATTCCCCCGTAATATCCAGAGCAAACAGAACAAGGCTCTGATATATTTACATTTTAGAAATCATATTCAAACTCAAACACAGCGGAGCTGGTATAGGGTCTGTAGATTTAATTCCTTGTGAAATTTGACCGTTGTTTTAACTTGACACAAACGGTTCACACTGTTTGTACACTCCAGACTGCAGACAGGATAATCGGAGCCAAGAGCAGTTGTGCAAACCCTAGCAAGAGCTAAATCTGGGTACCGGTCTCCAAGCTAGAGGGACGTGCACGCGCGAGCAGGCGCCCTCAGACTTAGTCTGTTTCCACACAGACATTTGTTGACTTAGGTTTTATAGACCGGCTTTGTAAACGTCCTAACTAATTATGTACCCGTGTACGATTATCTCCCTGAATTGTCAGTTTTTGACAATCAGTTGTTTTAAATTTACCTTTCCATTATGGCGGACCTGTTAAGTACCGTGTAAATCGGGAGATTACACAGTTACGGAGGCATGTTTCAATACTGGGGTGCTCAGAATCCCCGGATATCCGATTCTGTCTCCTGCTAATTAATAATCATACAGCACCCGATCCAAGAGATAGGATTATGTAATTAGTGGGATAAACAAGATTTTTTAGAATGGAAATTGTATAGCTTACAAGAGACCTTGTTACAAACAGAGAGGGGCTTGAAGTATTTGTAATCGCCGTTCACCATTGTTACAACTCTGTCCTTGTCGACGGATATTTTATATTCTTTATGTCTCGTTTGATCACACTCATCGAATTGTGTGATTTTTTTATGTATAAAGTTCTGCTAAAAATCCTCAATAATTTGATTTGTCAGTTGGTGTCCCCCTCAACGTGATCAGATGTCGCAGATTAAAATAGTTTCATTATCGACAAAATTTTAAATACCCCCATCCCAAAAGATTTGATAATAAATTAAAATGTTTTTTTCTTATGTTGAAAAAATAAATAATGTAGAATTTTAAAGTATAAATTGTTGGTAAAAATATCAACGGGTTAATATTTCATTTGGGTAAAAATCATTTTTTTAAACTAAAATTCACAATGATGTATTTTTTTTCTTTATATAAAAAAGAATAGAAACCTGAGAATTAAATCACTCGAAATATACGATTTAAAGGTCAAAAGATTTTTCGACAAACAATTTAGTATTTGTCACTTTTAGTAAAGACAAACTGCTTTAAATTGAAATAAGTGTCACGTCCAAATGACCAAATAACCGCCTGTCCTGAAACGCTCCTAAGAAAACTAATTGCCGGAATCGATACTGAGGAGACAGGCCTGTAATCCGGAACTTTGAATGGCAGGGTATCAATATCCGATGGTCGCCGATACAGGGGTAATCAGATCGCTTCGGTTATCTGAAGTGTCTGATCACACCTGAGAGGCTCCGAAGGCTATCTGAAGGCACCAAATGAGTATTATTTACTCTTTTCCAAGGGATAATTTACAAAACGATTCGTTTTTCAAAAATGAAAAATTGGCAATTTAAAGAATATTTTTTCCCCCACAAATTAAATTTTCAAATTATTTCATAAACAAAATGCTCGAAAGAATGAATAATTTATTCATTCTTTCAAGCATTTTGTTTATCAAATATAAAAGAGGAGTTTATTTTTTCTCACTGCGCATCTACTCGTGGTTTTTTCTTTATCTTTTCGTTTCATTTTTTTTTTATTTGTAAGCATTATTTTGGAAAATACATGTATTTACTCAACACCATATCTTATTGAAAAGTGTTCATCCAGTAAAAGTTTTTTTCCGTCAATTAGGGATTTGACAGGAAGCGAACAGCATCCACACGCCGGGTGCGCACGTCAATGCACAGGATGTAAAAGCCCGGATGTTGGGCAGTTTGGATTTCTGGCTTTCGGATGCATTTATGTTTTGATTGTGTCCCAGTCGTTGACGGGTTGTCATTTTTTGCCGCGCTAATGGGGGGACACGCTACACGTTTTAAATCTTCTAAGATCGTATTTCAATTTCCACTCAATCATATTTCATTTAGCTCGTCAGCGTTGCTGAAGAAAAACGTGCATTAAAAGGCCTATAGACACTCGGAAAAGCTTTGCTATTTAGTCAGCAAATTATATATATTTCAACAAAAGCATGCAGTCAAATCATTATGATGTTTGCAACATAAACATTGTTACATCCTAAGCATTAGGAAGAGAAAATTGATGATTATGATAATAATTTGAATAAATAATTGTGTATTTGGAGAGAGATGAAAACAGCTGATGGGTATCGTTGAGTTACAATTACACGATAATTTAATTTACTTCCTGTCCATGGACGTCTTAGATTTAGACGTACAAATCGATGTCCCGGGGATCGGAGGGACTCCCTTTATCTGACTTGTCATCGGGAGACAATATCCCCCCTCCGGCCTCAACTGAACAAGAGGATCCCCAATGGTTAGGATGCTCCGATAATCCCCCAAGTTATTTGTTGAAGAAATAAATATCGCTTTAGATGAAAGCATAATAAATATGTCAATAGAGAAGTCCGTGGTTGATATTATCTGAATGCATTATAGATTTACAGCCCTAATTATCATGTTGCATAAAGTACTGCATCAGAGAAGTGCGTAAATTGCAGTTTAAACAGGTGTTGCATCTTTAAAATTATTATAATTAACTTGACAATTTTATTTTGCCAAATTTGTTTTTTTTAAACGAGGAAAGGAAGCCTATGTATATCTAATCATAAAATTTTTTAAAAGACCTTTAATATGAAATACTTTTAGAATGTATATGATGGGTACATTATGAAATGACGGATGATTGGGCCGTCACAAATTGGCAGGTAGTAAACACTACCTGTATTGATGAACACGTGAGACTGAGGACCCGCATTCCTCACATCCGTAACGTTCCTGTGTGCATGGCTCATACCCTTAATCTTATGGTCAGATTTTACTTATCCCTGGGCTTGTTGCGGTACAGTTTCGGTTAATATCCAAGTCTTTAACTTTAGACTTAAGGTGAAGAGTTGGTTTAATTAAGCAGATTTTACTTCAAAATTATTTTGAAATTCGTATTTCAAATCTTAAATATTTTAATTTCACCATCATAATTTCTTTTTAAAAAAGTTTTCAATCTTTTAAGATAATTTTTTTTATTTCATTGATAATGAAATACCAGTCTCCGATTTCCTAAAATCTCTCGGCCCAGTCGTGTTTATGAATGGCGGGTCGAACGTCCCTGGTACGACCCAGGGAACATGGCGTGGAGACGGTGGTCTGCTGTACAGTAGCAGCTCTCAAATCACTTCCGTGTACCGCTCAAATCTTACCTCCATTCCAGTCCGTGTTCAGCAGTTTTACTGCTCCTCTGTCGTTGCGTAATTCAACCTCGGTTCACTCAAAAAATGGACAAAATTACAGCTATCTTGAATGAACAGAGAATAAAAATTAGCGTGGTCATAAATGATATCAAAAATCTGTGTTAATTCATTTTTATCGAACCGAATTGAACACAGATATTTAGGTTTTATTGCTTTTGGAAAACCTCAAGGCACTACTTTTTGATTGGAAATTAAAGCAGGGAAAATGCATTTCGAAGCAATATTTGAAAAATTATTTTACGTCGCATTTTTAGTCTATTACAATTGAAATTAAAGAACATTAACAAACAATATGATATAACTTCAATAATGTATTTTAATAAAATGTAATTATATGTATTACAAACAAAGAAAATGCAATTTTTTAGACGTAGTGAAGCTTTAGGAAGGAAATAGTTCTCTTGAATTTTTTAAGTGAAACAAAACAGAGCAGACATAATCGGTAGCTAATGTTTAAACGATTGTCTCCAGTCAGGACTGACGAGCCGAGGCGAGAGGTTTTTGTCTTGTAAGATTGGTCTCATAAAGGTTGTGACACTACAAACTTACAAGCCATCATAGCACCAACTTCATACCACCCACAGTCTTCAACGTAAAAAAAATGTAACCCCGCGAGTTTTACCGCCATCCCCCGTCTTAAATCGTCACTATCGTGACTCAGGGGTTTTTTTTGCGCTTTTTCCGGGATGATGGCGGCCCGGATCTGGTTCCTCCGTTAGTCTGTTGCAAGGAGTTGGTAGTCGTCCTCAGTCAGAGTTTTCGCTTGTCACTTCTGTTAAATCTATTGAGCACCTCACTGAGGCGTTGTGTCAAGAATCGACAGCGTTTTGGGCCCGACTGCTCCTCTTTGCATTTTATTAGAATATTATTCTTTGAAATAGATTGTATTTTCCTTTGATGATTTAAATTCACCGAGTTTTGTCATTTGGCTCCGAAGAGTGAATGAAAGCTAAATGTTAGGGCGTCAACTGGAAAAATCAACCAAACGCGTGGTTTATATTGTTAAGTATCTAAATGTGGTGAGTTTGTTTGTAATAAGAAAAATTAGGAATGTGTCAGCATTCAATATATTCATTATTTTAAGGTTGATCGGTTAATCTTTTTAATTGGTTTCATTTCTTAGTTGTTGTTTTTTAAATAATGAAATACGTGATCAACTATAAAAAATAGAAACAGTAAATATCACCTTAAATATCCCTATGGAAACAACATGGTAATTTGTCTTATTTCCTGTTTTGTTTTTTTATTTTAATTAAAACATTACTTGTTTATTTCGACAAGTTTTTCTTTCCAATTTTCCCAACTCAAAATCCTTCTATTTATAACTTAAAATAATCTAATACAAACTCAATGAATTAAACATCCTAATAAAATTTATTTGCACTTACATCCGCTTTGTAATAACTTGTCGAGGTAAACAAAGAATACATACGCTGAGGAAACCACAAAGTAAGCGCCATTGTCTTAAGTCTTCCTATTTAGAATACTTTCATCTCTTACGCAAGTGTGCAAAAAGGAAGCGATTTCTCGTCCTTTTCATTAAACGTATTCCGTTTGTTGCACCTTCTGCAAATTAATTCATGAAGTGCACGTTCATCGTAACAAAAAATGAATGGAGAGTTTATTGGGGAAAATTTCCCTGGTTTAATTGGCAATCATTGATTACAGAATCATTTTGTCTTGATTTTTTATGCGCCTTGTAAACACGTCGTGAGCGGACACCATGTCTGCGGGAATGTCTGTTACGCAGCCATTGATTGGGATCGAGATCCTCAAAGTTTGAACCACGCCTCCGGAAGTGGTACCATGCAAAAAATATCAAAACTTACCTCAGTGATTAGATTTTCATATTATCATCAACATATTAAACCGCAGGTCTGGCATGTCTCGATAGTTTACATAAAAGAAACCAGGTCTTCTGATGTAAGCTTGTCATTAATGTCGACGGTTAAGGTTTTATTATCATAATATGAAAAGTGCAACAAAACCGAATTCTAATTAACTTCGATAATTTAATGAGCGTTTGATCAGAGTAATAAAATGAATATTGCGTATCTTATAAAATCCCACACATTATTGGAATGTAACAATCCCCCTTCTAGTCATTACATCGTATTTTTATTGGTTCACTTTAACATGACGTCAACAATAGCTTTTTTTGTTTTGATGATTATTTTCAAATTTTCTTTTGGAAAACGCACATTGTATTATATAAAAATTATTTGAAGTTTAAATCGCAGATTTCACTTAAGTCATTGTTCTAGCGATTTGAGAACCTAATGTTCACCAGCCAAATTTGTAAATTGTCTTATACATTGAATAAACATTTAGATTAACTTTAATCAGTAAGTTAAAGGTAAAAACTTATGATGTAAAGAAAATTCAGGAAAACGCTAAATAAATTGTCGCTCTTATATATAGTAACCATGCACTTTGGAATTAATATTAAATCTATGTTTTCTGACATTCATGTTTCCGATGTTCATATTTAAGGAGTCAGATAAAATAACGATAGGTAATGCTCTGTAACATACCATATACCAATCGTCATAATACCTTAATAAAAATATTTTTTCTCCTAAAAAACCGTAGTTTAAACTTATACAGGATAAACCAGCTACTGATACATGTAACCCTAGTCTGTCATAACTGATGAGTGTCAATTTTTGAGTATAATCTGATCAATTTGTTAGAGTTTTCATTTGGTTCACTAATTAGCTATACAATCATAGCGCGGTAATTATAATCCGTGGCAACCTACAGATTCTGCAGAAAAATGAGAAAAATGTCGTCCAATGTCAGAAGGAATAACTCGTGTAAATACAACAGGCCCGCCTCGCGTGTGTCGAGGTCATAAAATACAGAAGGCAATTTGTGTTTTTAAGCTTCAAAAACTAGGCAGGAATTGTTTTCTTTTAACGTCTCATTATGAACCAATAGGGGTAAAATATAGCTCTGTTATATTCCTTTGACTTTATGCATCGTGAGAATACAAGCTAAGAATAAAGCAATATATTGTAACTCAATTAGACCTGAAGTGATGCCATAGCAAATTCTTGATTTTTTTTTTCAATGGCATTAACTTGACATCTCAAAATATTATTTACTTTTTACTGAATAAGCAGACTTTATGTGTAAAATAATTGAAATGCAAGTAATGATACAAACACATAGGAACATCAATAAATAATATCGGTAAGAACAAAAAGATTTGTTAATTTTCCGCGCCAGTCCTGCGTTTCATGGGAATCACCCAATCCTTCAGAGATGATGGATGGGTTATCTGGGTGAAATCGAGGCTGTCAATTCCAAAAACAGTAATTCCAAGAGTTTCCACTGACATCGCACAAAGCTGTCAGATTCCGCAACAAACCAAAGATACAGCGACGGTTTGCATGTTGTCCATGTGAGTATGTAAGCATACAAGTAATGGGAGAGCATGCAATGTGTCCTACCCGTGCTAGACAGTTTGACCAGTTCCATGTTGTAAGTGTGAACAAAAATATGTTATGCTCTAACAAACTAAAACAATATTTTGTTGAATCTAAATATAAAGTAGTAAAAATATCCCCAAAAATAAGAATGAAGAGAGGGAGGGAAAATTACAAGAAAACCTAAATCATAAAACTTTATCTTTTCGAACACCTTAAAACTTTTTTATCAGTTGACATCATATATCTTTAGTTATATATACCTTGAAATAAAATGAAATATGAATAAATGTTTATTAAGCCAAATGGAGGATCGCAATTTTAATGCACACGATCAGGCCAATGGTTATTTTAAATTGATATAATTTCTTTTGCCATGGGTTGAAACCATTTAACTCCAGAAAAGGTTGATTGTCCGACGTTGCGCTAAATTGGAGAGGCGGAAAATTTAAATAGGATTAAATAATTTATAAAATAAGTTCAAATGCTAGGAAATCAGAAATCGCTAGCCTGTTTTATTTTTGCAAAATGCCTAATATTTTTTCTTCAATAACTGCGTTTCAAAACTTTGCTATGCAAAACATATTTCGCAAATGCTGGTTGTTATTTTTCTGCAATGGAAACGTTAAATTGTTTCTTAATTAAAAACGATAGAATTAATATTCTAATATTTTGGGCCATTCATCATTCCAAGAAAAATTTCTTACACTCCCAGCTATTCTTTTCAACTTTGTTAATTGCATTCTGTTGAAAGTCAAAACAACTAAATATGGCTGGGGAAAATCTTTTTTTGTGCCACCAGGGGTTTTCAAATGAAATTAGTTTTGATTCTTAAACGTTTTGGTCACACAGTTTGTACAATGGCTATTTATCACATCGGGTTCAGAAACACACAAGGGAGATCACTGGTAACGGAAGGCGGACACTTCCTGCCAGAACTCCTTAATGCTTCTATGTTTTATCCCACGAACTCCTGACACAAATAATAAGAAATCACAGATTGCCCTGTTAAATGCATTTGATGACCTATTACTTTTTGAATGAAAGAATTTTACGAAAAAATCATAATTACTTTTCTAGTTTTTGTTTAGATAAAGTATCTAACTATTCTGGATTCTTTCCTTTTTTTTTTTTTTTAGAAGGTATGGATTTTTTTGTGTGTCGCGAGTGGTGATTCAGTCGCTAACACGTAAGGCGGGGGGTTCGAGTTAATTTTCACACAGAAATTAAACTTAATGTGATTATTTCACTGTCAGATGATGATGAATGGACTCCACAAAGGTTGATCGCGAAAACATGCGCCCAGCTCTCAGGGCGAAAGCCCTAATCAGGGGAACAGACAATGGCTCCAACAGGACATTTCACCGACTATCAAAAGAAAATAACACTTTCAGCTCCACTGAATTCTACTTTTTCTTTAAATGCTAATAAATTTTATTCTTTCTTTGCCCCTCTGAGTAAGAAACAATAGATTCGTAAATTTGCGCATGCACACCTGAAAATGAAGGATATTTTCATAAAAGGAGAAAACTGTAAAGAAATCGCGTTTACAATGCCTTGATAAAATTAGAGTAAATCCGTGAAAAACCGAACAGTTTTACTCTGCGAATTACTTTATTCATTACCTCATGGACATGTTTCAAGGGCTACGATGAATTTTATAACCTTATAATATTAAAAATAGCATTTTTTCATTCTAAATATACAGTCTAAGATATAACAAAAGTACCAAATCAGAATGTTATAGTAATTTACTATGTGGTTTTTTTCCTCAGCAAACTGTGATCTTTTCTAACTGTGCTCTTTTTTCCGACAACCTTTTTAGAATGATAATGGTTCGGGCTCGTTAATCACTCGCTGACAGATTCTAATAATCCGGCGATAATTCTACACACACTGCCTCATCAAGACCATAATTAACCCGTCCCCCTCTCCCTCCCCCTCGCTGTGACGAAGACTCCGTACAAAAAGTATTTTCTGATCACAAAGATTGTTTTTCCATAAATTAAAGACTTTTTTGGTCCCTTTTTAACAAATGGGCCTTGAGACTGTCTCGGTTCTAGTGTCCTGGATTTGGGGTCAAAAGAGCTCATTTATATGAACAAAATATTCAAAATAAATCATCAAATTCAAAATTCTGATAAATGCCTTTACAATACTACAGTAAATATTTATTTCTCAACATTAGTTTGAACTGAAGCCTTTTATTTTGTATACAATTGATTTAAGACAAACATGTATGTCATTAGATACAATTCTGCAATGAAAAGTAAATATTATAATAGTTCGTTAATATTTTTGGGGTTTTTTGCGGGTTTTTTTTTTTTTTATAAAAAATTGTTGTTTGGGGTTTTTAAAAAATATTTCTTCAAAACTTATTTAATTACAATATTGTGTTGTATCGCTAGACATTTATCTTTACAATTATTTAGACAATCTCGTAGTTTTATTTTTTAAGGAGGTTGGGTGATCAACAAATGACCGACCAGATCTAACTTATATAGATATGATATTTTAAGTACATACTTTAATTTGTTAATGAAAAATTTCATATGCCATATATTTTAGCTTTTAAATTTCATGTATTTTCCTATAGGTTTCTACATAGATATTCTTCTCGAGGAGATCATTTTAGTCTAAAAATTGCCACCACCATCGATGTTGTATGAAAAATACTAAGGTCTATCAGTATATATATAATAAACAAACCCGTTATATAAAAAAGCATGATGTTGCACATTTTCTCGGCGTTCTATTGTCATGCATGTAGGAGTTAATTAGTCTGTCAGAAAGTCAAAAGATTTGGAGGCCCCTGCTAACTAGACGAGATTGACACGCCGGTGTCACCTGAAATATTTTATGGATTCGAAAATCCTTTGATATATTTAAGGGCGAAGTCATCTGCATATGATATAAATATTGAATTCGCCAGGGATTGTTTATAACTGTGGTTTATGGTAGCTTCAGACCTCGTGTCTCAGGCTTAGGATACATATATATCTGCATAATGTCGCGACCTTATTAATAATTCTATCATTATTAGACAAGTTATTTAGGCAACTTTTTGTATGTTCATTATTTATGACCATGATTTTCCTATTCTCCAAATAATATCTTCCGATCGTAATACTATTGGGTATAAATATGGCTCTCGCTAGCTATAAAAAGGGGTTATAACGGGTTATATGGGTTTCCCGGAAGCGTTGACGGGTATTAAGTCGTAACCTTGATTTCTGCCGTCGGGGGTCTGTCGTTTGTACAGGTACTGTACGCTGGATTCACAGTGCCCGCTACCGAAGCATTGTACGTCTGTACGGCCAACTGAAACCTGTGTGTAATCACACCTAAAATATAAAGGGTTTCTGTTGTTATTAATAGATCGAACTTTGAAAAAAGATCAAAGGATAAATTATGATAAATGGAATTCATTACTGTGGGTGATTAGATAGGAACTGGGGATTGTCTTTCATATCTGACTTGATTTGAATAATTCAAATACTGCATACAAAAAGGGTGGAGGGACAATTGAATTAATGGAACTTTAGAAGTGGTTGGTTCCTACCGTTACGTGTTGATTTATAGAACCTTACCTCAACAACACGGAAAACTTGTTAGTTTTATTCTCTCACTTCTGTAAAACAAAATTCCTGATTTGTGTTTTCGAAAAATGAGTACACGACAAATTAAAAGTTTTGTGATAAATATTTTTTGTAAAAGATATATTTAATATCTGTATATTTATGGAGGTTATTGTACACACGCGCCGCCTATTGCTGATTCTGTGAGGACTATATGTGGTGGTCACTCTCTGTGCCTGAATTAATGACCGGTTTGACAGTATATTTGCTGTCTGTGGTTGCCGGTGGTTGGAATCCACTGTAGGGGGGAAGTCGCTCACAGAGAGTGCCTAGACAACAGCCAACACGGGGTTTCTAACCGCCAGTTGGTTCCAAAAGTTATCTTCTCTTGTAGATCCAATTTATAAAATATCCCTCAAATCAACAACCCTACACACATATACTAACAAACTACTCTTCAAATATAAAATGTTTGTCATATCAGATTTTTTTGGCCATGTTGTCGACCCACAATTTCATAGGTCATTAGTTTAATGTATACCTTCTTTCTTTACAGTGACGAAACCAACCAATGAGTATGGATACCCCTCCACCCCCGGGACTCCACAACCAAACATGGGACGAACAAACTTCACGAATAAACAGCTTACAGAGCTCGAGAAAGAGTTCCATTTCAACAAGTACCTGACACGCGCTCGCCGAATCGAGATCGCCGCGGCGCTTGGACTTAATGAAACTCAAGTGAAAATCTGGTTCCAGAACAGACGGATGAAACAGAAAAAGCGCCTCCGTGAGGCTCAGTTTGATCAGAACAGGGGCGATAATTGTTCACTGAGCGGACTTGATGGACTAACTATGACCGCTATGTCTCTATGTCAGGAGGGGAGATAACTGATTCCAAAGATCGAGTGTATCCGTAGTCTGTGAGAATATGAGTGCTATTTTTACAATGGTGCAATACGTTCCTGTTCATTGCTGTTGTACGAATTGACAAGTGGAAGCTTTTCCATGAAGTCCGTGTCTCACACTTTCCTGTCGTCAATGATGCAGTCCCCGATTACTGTCCCTTTGTGTGAATTTTATTCGCAATACTTTTTTTGTCGAAAACAATCATTTTTTTCTGTCATTTTTTCATTGCTCAAACCATGCGAAATCTTACAGGGTGTTATACTAATATAAAACCTCATTGTTGTAGTTTATCCAACATAAAAACTTTAGTTCTGTCGTGTATAGAACAAATACTTATAACCATAGACTACTATTCAGATATTGATATCTGATACCTATGTTATAACTTTGATATAAAGCTTTTATCCTTTATATTTTTGATGATATGGCCCGAGGCTTTCCGAGGGTTGCTCGGCCAGCAGTGATTTCTAGATTTGCCATTGGTACTAGTCATATAGGAGGGATAATTATGATTTTTTGCGTTTCCTACAAATGTTTTTTTTTTGTGACCAACTTTTTATAAGTCTGGTCTAATTAGTTTACTCATGAATAAAGCATAATGTATACCACACAGACTAGGCAGTAGATTCCCGTTCTTTGTGATGCACGTAAAACCTGTCTTATTTATATCCATATGTGTTCATTAAAGTCGTTCAAAGATTCAAACATTCCAAAACCCATCTGGTTGTCTGCTCTAAGTGTACTGTATTTTTAAAATCGTCGAAAAATTTATAAAAGTAACTGATAATATGATTGAAACCAAAGTTTTAAATTCAAACATATATCGGGAAGTTTCAATATATATTTGAAATACTAAAACATGTACAGTTAGCTGCAAGTATATTTTGGTTTGCAGTTCATTTTGATTGGTATTGTACATTCAAACAGTGACTCCGAATTAAAATAGCAATACAGTAATACACGGTTTGATCGATGTGTCCAAAACGTCCGATTTCACAAACGTAATTAGTGATATTTAACAAGTTTATATTATACAATTCAGAGATAAGGAGAATACATTGTAAGTGTAATTCGCTATAAGGGTGTTAGCTAAATCAGTGTTCAACTGTATGTTATCTCTTATTGCAGATCAACCTGATTCCATTTGTGTTAGTTTTTAACAATGATTGTTTTGTCATAAAGACATTTTGATCTATACGTAACTGTCAAATGCATGTGGAACATATTAGCTCAAGTGGATATATATATTTATTAAATTTTATGAAGACAACACGATTATTTATATATTAGTTTTTTGTTTATCTATTTTGATCAGCGAGCAATAAATGACTTTGGTGCAATAACGTCTGAATGTTTTTGTCACTCTTTGGCGGTCAGTGAATGACAATGACCTTGGACTGTGTCCTAGAGGTCATTTGTCCAGAGACAAGGTCAGAGAACTGTGTAGGTGCCACCATAGTGTTTATTTACACCACTGAGGTGCCAGTTTTTGTCGTGGTTTATTTATTTTCCACAATTATTATGAGGGTTTTTTTATGTTTACTAGCCATTACGATTTTCTATCTGTTGCATGACAGACACTCTATAAAATGAAATGACATAGTGTATACTACTGTCCTTTGCAAAAAGATTATCGGGAATCAAAATTTTTACATGACAATTCAAATTTTGATTCCCGATAATCTTAATTTTTGTAAAGGACACTACATTCCCTTATTTCTTGGTAAATCTTGATTATTCATCTTCTCAAGTTATAATCTCCATGTATTTAAAAAAGATTTAAAATCTATATGCTTCATATAACAAAGAAATATTACTAGTATATTTTCTTACAAATTTTGAATAACAATATCCAAAACCACTCATACGATCTATATTATATTAATACCGGGTACTAGTATGTATATAATCTTTGTTCTTTTCCAAACTCGATCAATAGATTAGACTATGTATGACTTATAAAAAAAACCAGAAAATTTCTCCTGAATATATCCTAAAATTGATAGTTATGATATCATTTATTATATTCCACGGATTTTATCAAGTTTTTTTTAACATTTCATAAATACACGATTATACAATTGTTGAGCTGTTCATGAAGTGAGTTACACGACCTATTTTAGGGACTTAAAGCAAGGTTTCCTTTGTACGATGTGATATTCAAGGAAAATATAAGTTTCAAAGCGATTACGCTTAAACTCTTTTTGTGGGAAGTGAATTTGAAAAGACATGACAAAAGGTAGGGAAAAATCTTGGACCTGCTTCGCTAGATGTGGTATCCCCATAGCCTGAAATGACCCCTGATTCTACGTCAACGATCGGCGATATATCACCGAGGTACGGAATGATCAATCAACTCCTACAGAGTTGTCTACCATAACTGAACGCAGAGAGAGAGAGAGAGAGAGAGAGAGAGAGAGAGAGAGAGAGAGAGAGAGAGAGAGAGAACACGTGTTATTAAATTTATAAACGCATTAGTTTTAACTTTTAACTTTTTACGTTGCATGCAATTGGTCACGTTACTCAACTTGCAATAGCTTTAATAAGCTTTTTATACGTTTCATAATTTTCATGTTGCAAAGAACAGACATTAACTCATTTAAGCACGGGTCGAATGATTTAATCTTAATAATCTGAAAAAATTGGACAAAATGAGATAAGTGAAATCCTACTTCCTGTATCGTTTTCTATCATATACTGTTATGTGAATGTTGTACCTTTTACCACATACTTGAATAAATCTTTACAACAAACTAACAGAAACTAAATATTCTCTATTATTTTCTGATTGCATGTATTTGTCAATATATGCAACGCTTTTGATCACCTTTTCTCTAGAAATGATTTTTCCATTCTTGGAAGCAAATAAAAAAAACAACAACAAAAAACCTGGTGCACACAGGTATCGATCTAAAACTAAATGTCCAGAGAGGTGTTACAACCCTTAGTTCGGCCTTTAGTAGAAAATAGGGGTAGGATGTTCCCTACCTTGGAAATTGGTGGTCTCTTTTGGTAATTGTTGTTTTGATTTTGATTTTGAAAATTAGAAAAAAAAATTATTTTACTTAAGTTATACTACACGTTACCCGTGCACGTACGGAATGTGCAAAGCATATCATAAATGAATCAGACATCAGCAAATGTTCTTAATGTATAGAGAAAATTATAAATTTTGATTTCAATAATGTGTGCCAAAGACAAATACATTGATGTAAGTATGTAATCATGAAAAAATCCCGAAAAGTACGAAACACAGAAATCCATTTTCTGTATGGAAAAATCACCATAGAATGTCGTTAAAATTTCATACACAAAATCATCATTGTAGTAAGTTTTTTTAACTTATATTGTTTATATTACGGGTAAACGTTTGAATCCGAGGAAAAGCATGCATTGTTTTCTGTAATGTCCAAACTAAACTCAACGGAGAGATGTTCTTATGCAGCAATTCAATGGCGTTGGTGTTCCCTTCATATGAATTTTATTCTTCATGGCAGCTCAGATTTGCATACAACTTGAACAGAAAAAATAATTTTCTATGTTTTCAACTACAGTGGAGCTTCTAAGCGTTTTGGATTTACTTATGACGTTAAACTATTGTTAATACATATATTTATTTTTGTTGTTGTTGGTACTATCTAAAGTTGTTCTTCTTTTCAAACGGGCTGGATCGCAAAACCCCAACTTCTTTGTTTGTATGTCTGTGAATGAAGTTGGTAGGGTTTATACATTTAGGTGTGAATGCGCATCTAGAAACAACGAATTGTTATATAAATACAACTTCTATGTAGTAAACCTAAGATAACTTAATCTGTCATTTCTCCTTATTTCATGTACACAAAGTTCACAATATCATAACTATGTAGATTGATAATACTGTAGCATGTCGTACAAGATTTCCACTATAATTGAATTTGTGTTTAAAAGAAGTGTCATGTTGTAAATTTTGAATTAACTGGTTCAATGGGTGTAAATACAAAATTTACAAAAAATAATTGTATTCAAAATTTACAACATGACGGAAGGTTAAAATAAAAAGGCTTTGTCTATTGCCTAATCATTTTGGGTTATCAATGATCATAATTAAACATGTTTAGTCTACCCATTGCCACGCTTTTTTATTTCCAATAAATTAAATGATTTAAATATTTCATCCGATAAAAACGCTCGTTTTGTTTTGTACTAAACTTTTTACATTTTCTAATAATAACTTTTTCATTAACTGTTATATTTTTTTTTATTTGCTGATATAACTGTATTTGACTAAAAATATACAAATATCTCGAAAGGTAAATAGTTTTGTATGAAGGTAAATAGTTTTGTAAATTAAGAACTGTAAAAACAAGCTTTGTTTATAAATTGAAACGAAAATATCTCTAATTTCGACTTAACATAATTCAGAAATCATACTTTACAGTAAGAATACTCACTACCTGTATATGTTTAACATAACCTAAATCAGAAAAAAAAAATCTTGTTGAGTTGAGTAGGTAAGGGGACGGGGTTATGGGGTCCAGTTTTCTAACCCGTCTGACAGGGGGTGCCGTGCTGTTCGTGGGCCATGCATCATTCGCGCCTGCGTGGGTCCCCGGTTCCTGGTGGCTGCCCCGGACTAACAGTCCTCTGTGAGGGACCACTGAGCTTCGGTCGGTATCCCTGATCAAAGCCCGGTCCTGATGGATCACCGCCACTCCATCTAATATTGAAAAGCGTTCGTCTCATCCATCAGGCCCCGGGTCAAGCCGCCTCGAGAGGAAAGCCTCTAATCATTGGGAAAAACATAAATTAGAAAGTTTATTGCTGGAAAATATGGTAGCGTTCACATATATTTGACCGATTAACTTTTCTCCTTTTTTTCTCTCTCGAAGTTTAATTACCGCTGATAAAGTGATCATACTAAATGCAATCGTGTGGAAAGTTTGAATATTATCTACTAGTATGCATCTAGATCGGGACTACTTGGTCTACATACCTTCCTTTATTTACAGATTTTTGCCATGCGATTGTTTATGAAAGACATGAAAGACATCCTTCCGACGATTTCTTTATTCACTCAAAATACATTTAGTGAATGGTGTAAAAAATACATGTACAATACAAAAACTATAACTGCTTAATTATGACAGAGATAAATAATAAGTATATAAGTTTCTGTAAAAAATGTATAATAATGGGTAAGAAAATATGAATATCGTATGTAAATGAACAATTTATTTTGATCTATAAGAAAGAAATATTATGACATTGTAGTTTGGAAACGAATGTAAATATAGAAATTGTTATGGAGTCGCACTATTTCTGTCGATTTCGATTCGAAATGTGAATAAAAAAAATATTTTTAAAAACCTTTTAAGATAGTAAAGTATGGAGAGAAAGAAACAGGTGAAATGGTCCTTTCCTGAAGTACCAGAAGATAAGCCTACTGCTAAACTGTGAGATGGAGAAGAATACTGCACAATGATGAAAAAGCGAAACATAGTGTCATTCAGGTGTACACATGTATACACAATAGCGTGGGTGAAATGCTGAATTATTCAATGCAACAAACAAAAAATGAACTATCGGTAATTAAATAAGATTTTGGAATGGTAAAAGATGAAGTCCTCTGTTATCAAGAGAAGAAATTCAATGGAAAATTCCTGGAACATGTACAGAAGTGACGTATTGAGAACTGTGCAATGATTATTCAATTGATAGAATAGGTTAAGAATAGATCATTTGAAACATGTTTACTTCATTGACAATGGAAGCTAATAATACATGTAAGGATACCTAAATTAACAATAGAACAATTGAAACGTCAATAATGCAGTAGATAAAAATAAAAATGATGTATAGGTGAAATGATCAATTTAGATAAAACAGAAAGTACAATACACGTGAATTGTTCAGCTTAAAAAATAGTAGATATTTAACAATTGATGCAGCTGGTAAAAGGCATGATGTGCTGTACAATGAAAGGGTTGATTATATGGATTGATTGGAGGTCTTACCAACAACTGTTATGAACAAATCACATTTATTTTTAAATACAGTATATACTGAAGCAATATGAAAATGCCATTATTGAGTAAAAGAAGAAAGCGATTTTTACGTTACAATAGAGGAAGAATTCAAACAACAAGAATTTTTATCAAGTGGCTTATACCAAATATCTTTAGTTTTAAAGCTTTAGTTTTGCTCCTATAATGTTACATGATTAAGAATGTTTTTGTTGAAAGCCACATAAATAATGACGTAGTCATCAAGTATGACACAGGTAGGGTGATCGTGTACACAAATATTATTCAAATCCAGCATCACTAAGCAAATTTTTACAAACAAATGCTGCGACATTCTACATATTTTTCCACTACATTTGAATAAACATGTATATAATTTAATTTCGTCAAGGAATCCTAGCATGCACATGCCAGGGCACAAAATGCGGAAATTGCTGCAAATATATTGTGGGGTTTTTTTTAATTAGTATCAAACAACAAAAATCAAGATTTTAAATTAATTAACAAATAACCTATTGCAAAAGTTCAAAAATGTTTAGCATATAGTAACGAAAACAACATTGGTACATGTTTATTTTCGTGAAAGTGCTTACAAATGATACTGGAAATCATACAGAGATGAAACCCAGCTATTAATATTCAATCAACATAGAATGGGAAAATACTGAAGCCAGATCATATGGGTTATAAAATATGCGAGCTAATAGCTAATATCAAAACAATTAAAGAAAAGGCCTCCCGTGATTAAAAACGATAGCTTTCCTCGGAGTGAGGCCCCTTTCTCTCGCGCGTTTGATGATAATGAATGGATGCAACAGGTGGGGTGATACATCATCCTCTCCCATCCGCCCGTCTCTAAAACCCTCCTACCCCCGGGCTGCGGGCATCGATTACCTACAACTTAGTTTTATAATTTTAATTGCTTTTTATTCGATCACGCTTGAGTATTTCACAATTTTCACAGACCGCAAATTCGAGGTCGTCTTTAATAAATTGAAAAAATTATTATTATTCTTTTTTTTTTGGGGGGGGGGGTCATAAGGAAGGGGATCGGAGGTGGTAAGATACTTCTTTTTGTGGGGGGGGGGGGTGAGATAAGAATGGGAAAACAGGAAAATAAGGATGTCCAGCAAAACGGCTATGACTTGCAAAAACACCGAAATCTCCATATTTCCATCGTGAAGATTATATTCGTTATTGGAGATTCGACAATACAAGATAAAAACACACACAACAAGTGTTATTTCTAATCAACCCCATTGTATTCAAGTTAACAAAACTTCTTTCACCAAGAGATAATTACATCGTCCTTCCAATAATG
This sequence comes from Magallana ariakensis, assembly GCA_020458035.1. Taxonomy (NCBI): domain Eukaryota; kingdom Metazoa; phylum Mollusca; class Bivalvia; order Ostreida; family Ostreidae; genus Magallana; species Magallana ariakensis. Next base: position 3,606,957 of record CM035818.1, read on the forward strand.
TCTACATCTTTTGTCCTGTTTCTGTGATAATCCACACTTTGTAACTACTCAACTATTGTAGACCGAGCCAACATTCAGAACTTTGTCTAACAAAGCCCTTCATGAGTTTAAAAACTGATTCACAAATAAACATATTTATATGAAATGATGATCTTTTCGATTCTCACTTTTCATAAAAATTAGAATTCGATTTCAAGCGAGATAACTCAATTGAAAATTATTTAGTAATGTGTCAGAAAATGTTATGGCCTATTGAAAATTTGAGTGTGTCTCATGTGACAGGTGAGATTTTTACCTGTGGAAGTTAATATTCACTGGAACAATGATATATTTCCTAAGGGAGAAAAAATTCTCTACAAGGATATTAAGAAAGACATGAAGGATTAAAGATCTAAAAGAAATTTTACTTCTTAAAGAATAAATGTATTTCCTACGGGAACTAAATTTAAACATGTAAATTTTCTACAGGATATTTAAATTTTTTCCATGTGATTTTTTTTGTATTAAGGTAAATAGCACACATGACAGGTTAGATACATCAATGAAGAAAATGACTATAAACTCTATCAGCATTTATGGTCTATCATATGAAATATTTCATTTCTTTTTTTCTTTTTTTTTCTTTTTTTTTTTTGGAAACAGCACTTAAAACTTGTGCAAGTCATTTCATTTTAACCAAAATTTACTGGACAATTGTGTAGACATTCCTAGAACAAAAAAGAATTGAACCTTAGACTCCAGGATCCGCCTTTAACCCTGTCATTATTTACAAACACCATTTTATTTCTACGTCATGCAAGATGTCAGTGGTCAGTGTATTGTCATGTTGTAAATTTTGAATTTACTGGGTATTCCGGTATGTTTAATATCTTGTTCTTTTCGTGTCAATGGGTAATTCTACTTCTGTTGTACGTTTGCAGTGGCATTTGGACGTCAAAATTTGAAAGAGCGTTTCTCTGAATTGCCTTGACGTCATGATATACAAGAAGAAATTGAGGCAATAATTAAGCTGTTCCATCAGTTGTACGACTTCCGTAAAAAGACTAAACCCTGAGGAGGTCTCCGTGAAAGCTTTCACCCTCTTCTGGTAGGCCGTGTTGTGCAGCACTGTGATGGGCAGGATCAAGATGATGTAGGCAATGACGATGCCTATCAACATGGCCGTGATTTTCCCGCCCTGGTCGTTGGTTGACGAGGGTCTTTGAGTCAAGATTCTTCGTTTTCGTCGATGTTGAAACAGTTTGATGATAATGAGCGTTGTCAGTATTATTAACAAGACGGTTGGGACGTTGGAGTAGATAGCTGTGCCGCCTTGAAGCATTATTCCAAATTTTGTCCTCTCTCTTGGGTCCGTGTAATTGTAGACATCCGGGTTGCATTTTCCGTTGACAATTTTCGAGGCGTAGCTCCAAATACCAGTGTACGTGATAATAATGGCTACGACGGTCAGGATAAAGGCCGAGACCGATCGTTTGGTGATCAGAAGTATAGCTTTCATCGGGAACCACACAGCTATGAACCGCTCGATACACAGGCCTACAACCGTCCATGATGACGTCATTTTAGACAACCGTCGAACCATGATGTAAAGCTTACAATTTATATCATGAAATGCTCTAATATCTGTGCCAACCAAATCAATGAAAAATAATTTGTTAAACGGCTGAGAAAGAATAGCAACTGAATCAGATATAGCAAGGACAATTAGAAGATAAGAAGACGGGGAACCAGCAAAACGTTCACTGCGCATGACTATGATTGTCAGAAAGTTACCAACGGTTCCCATTACTATAGAAAGTGGGAGGAATACATAGTTTACGTACTCGATAACTGAGGCGGAAATGTCTATTGGTGCGTACTCGAAAGAGAGCGTCGAAGATTCGATTAAAAGTTCTTCCGATTCATTGAAAAACGTAGAGGTATTCGACATCATTCACCTGAAACAAAGAAAGAAATTTATGAAGGCTTATATAGAATGAACGTGTCATTTCATGATGATTTGCATCGGCCTTAATTAAATGATGTTGTAATTGGCAATCGACGTCTAAATTTCTGTAGACGGCGAGTGGCAAAAAGTAGACGGCAACACGGCGGACAAAACCTCTTTTTGTTTTACATCGCGATCTCTTTCTTATATCATGTTATAATACAAAAAGTATTTGCTACGAAAGATTGTAGATTTGTTAAGGTCTATATGCATGGTGGCATATTTCTGCCCCCTACATGCAAGATAAATTATGTCAATACGAGATAATTATGTCTACATGCAAGATAAATATGTTGACATGCAAATTACAAATCTTTTTAGAGAATTTGATTTTTATATGGGTAAAATGACTTACTAATGCCGTACTCTGACCTCATGGATGCAAGATGCAACATAATTATGACAACATGTGACTTATGTTTACATGCGAGTTAATTATGTAGACATGCAACATATTTATGTCGACATGCGACTTATTTATGTCAACATGCGAGTTAATTATGTTAACATGCAATATATTTATGTCGACATGCTAGTTAAATATGTCGACATGCAACTTATTTATGTCGACACGCGACTTATTTATGTCAACATGCGAGTTAAAGGTATATGTGGCGTATTTGGAGTAAAATTTTTGACATGAGTTTGAGTAAAAATATACATCATACTTTATAATTAGACGTTTCACAAACTCTAGGCCCATAAAACATGTTCTGTCTTTAGTTATTTGTCTCTAAACTTTGCTACACGTCTGATGAATATTAATGTAATCCGCCATTTATAACGCCACTGCGCATGGGTGCGGGAAAACCTAGCATTGAAAACACGATGGGAGAAGAATTTGTTTACAAATTAGAATCACGTTTTTCATGTCTTAAATTAAATAATTCTTATATCAGATGGTACTCGAAGCATTATTATTCCGATATTCATTAATGTAGAACGATATAAATTGTTTATTAAGTGTAATAAAGACGAAGCACGATTTTAGCATCATCGACACGGTAAACGGAGTAAATACCCCTCTCCATGAGGGATGCATGTACTGAGAGTGTTTATTTATTCTTTATTCAAAAATTCCTCTGAACGGAAATCCACTTGTGGTTTAAAACTTATAATGTAAAGACACGGGACACATGGAGCACGAACCTGACTAGCAAAACCCCTACAACTTCATCATGGAAACTTAAGTTTAATTCGGCTTTAATTCCTGTTCCATCAATCTACATGGTCTCCAATGACAATTTTCCCTTTGTTCCTATCCTTGTCAGTCTGTCTCTTTTTTCTTTCATTGCCAAATCTGTCAAACTTAACGGTATACCTATTATTCTCGTCGTCGCCGCCATTATTGTTGATAGACCAAGATAGATGTCACGTGACCCATTTAAGGCGGGGTTATTCAAATCTTTTGTATTTTTTACCGTGCCGGTAAAAAAATAAAATATATTTTTTTGATTTATTGTATCTTTCTTATGCGATTGACTTATAAAGCGTAATTTGTGTGAAAGTCCTATCTTTAAGTAAAGAAATGAAGCAAATAATCAGATCTTATTATTGTTATTCACTAAAAATACACCACATATACCTTTAAGTATGTTAACATGCAAGATATTTACAAATCAACATGCAAGTTATCTCGCATGTTGTTATGAGTAATCTCTCATGTTGACATAATATCTTGCATGTTAACATAATTAACTTGCATGTTGACATAAATAAGTCGCATGTCAACATAATTATCTCGCATGTTGACATAAATTTCTTGCATGTTTACATAAATAACTTGCATATTCACATAAATAAGTCGCATGTTGTCATAATTATGTTGCTTCTTGCATCTAAAATGTTAGATACGGGCGTAAGTGATTTTACCCATATAAAAACAATTTTCTCTTTAAAGATTTGTAACTAGAATGTAGACATAATTATCTTGCATGTAGACATAATTATCTTGCATGTTGACAATTTTCTTGCTTGTTGAAATAAGTAATCTTGTAGGGGGCAGGAATATGCACCACCATACATATGAGTATTTTTTACGATATCAAAATATTAATTTTGGTTAGTAAAGTAAATCAATATCTGTACAGCTATTGTAGATCATACAAACTTCTTAATGAACACGCGGCGGCAAATGGTCAATTTGTGGAGTGAATAATTCAAACTTGTTAGGAATCTAACTTTATTTATATTATTAGTCAATAGTTTTTACAATACAATTCATTTCATTTACTAATTTTAGTACACTTATACATGTACTGTATTTCAAAGTTTACGAATCCCGGGTACTTACGCTGTGTGACTGGAATCTTGCACCTGTCTGGTAATTCTCCTACTCTAAAGAAACAAAAGGAGGAAGCGAGAATGCTGGAGCTGTCACCAATCTCTCTGCTCCTAGTTTCCTTATATAAAAAATAAACTTAAAAAACAAAGTCCGATATAGCAAAACTCTATATCTCTAATAAACATTCACCGTCAATGTAGCAAGATCGGCATGAAATACAAGTCTGAAAGAGACACAAGCTATAAATGACAATTATACTATTCTAACTTTTCGCACATTGATCTAAAAAGGAAATATAATGGATATACAACAAAGGCAACTGGAATAAAGAAATGGTCTACATCTAAACAAATATATACGTCATGATCATAACAATGATTGAAAAATTATTACCAGCATAAAGTCGATATGAAACAGGTATTGACAAAATCCCTGATTGTTTAATCATAATAAGGCTAAAGATATACACGTTTTTGCTACCGATGTCTACACAATTTAACATTTTTTAACAACAAATGGGTTTATCTGAACAACATACATTGAAGGTCCAAACTAACTTTGAAATAAAGACATCAGCCAAGAATAAGCACAAGCTAACCATTATCAATAGCTAATTCTGCTTTTTATATTTTAACAAATTCAAATCAAACACAGATAATTATACAGTAAGTAAATTCATGATAACAGACAAATTTACATTAAAATACACGTTCTCTTTTAACGACAAAATAGATTGAAGGTTTTACATTATAAAAAAATCAAATTTCGAATATAATTTAAGAAGTATATCTTTGAACTTTGACTCTTAAAATATGCATTTGAATATGTACTACTGTGTGATCTTAATTATATTTCGTTGCAAATCAAAAACAAATGAAAACAATATAAGTACTTACTTTCCTCGTTTTAAAACTATATATTTTCCGGCATCTCACAAAAAGGCAAAATAGGGATAAGTTGATTATACTATGAACAAAAAGCATGGTAGAATATCTTTCCCTTAATTATTATTAATTAATCTCTATAGATAGAAGCGTCCAGTGGATTACAGGCGGATAAAGAGTGTCATTTTCTTTGGACGGACAAACACATTGAATGTTAATTAGAAGGAATAATCAGAGGGAATATGGAGTTACATCCGCTCATTGACAGATATAGATATGACAGGTCCTTATGAAGTAAATGCTCTTCTCTGTTAACAGCTTTGATTTCTGAGATAAAAAGAAATACTTTAATTATCTGCAATAGCTCCATATCTAGTGATTATCCAGTGATTACATGTATAAATCGATGCAAGAAACCTTTGATTTTTGGTGACAATCTATATAATACATACGTATTAGGAGTTATATCTCGCGTTTTATTTGAATCACACTAGAACTAGCTGAAGGTTTGGGAGAATTCTTGATTGCAGTCCCATGGTCAACAGTTCTGTAGCTTAATTTAGTTGAACCTTTTAATTTCTATCGCTTGCTTTCATTAGAACCCTGTCAACGGGATTGTTTGAAACAATACCCAGCTATGTATACATCTATAGATAGCATACACAATTTTCAGAAACACGTTGATATCAAAAGTCAATTAGATAGTTCGCATACATTGAATTATGATACAAATGTATCAAAGTTCGTCAGTGTAATCTTGTACATTTACAAACAAAAATTACTGATACCTCTTTGCACGCCATCTAGCGTTTATTCAGTGCATGACTGTTGGTTTTGCATCAGTGATCGTTTGTTTTTCATTGGTGTCTGTTGATATTGCAAAAGAGGCTGTTGGTTTTGTGCATTTTAGTATGTTTTTAAAAATTTAAAAATGATTCGTTTTGCATAAACGTGTTTTTTTTTTTTACCTTTTCCGTCGTCCATAGACCAACCCTTTTCATTTTCAAAGAATTCTGTAAAATAGTTATTAAAATATCGTTAATATTAAGATTTTTTATGTACATGTTTGACCTGACAATACACATTATTTCCTGTTCGTAGAAGTAAACAATTCAAATCAAAACCTTCATATTTTGTTGGATTTAAGCATTGTAAAGGTAAGAAACAAACGTTTTGAAGAAATAGGGAGTTGGAAAGATGTCCAAAGTGAAACATTGATGCGAGATCTATATTTACTTCATCCCAATTTAATCAATACAAGCAGTCGTCTGAGCCGAATTTCAGGCTACATTTTCCGAATTACTAAGAAATGAACAAGTTTATAATTCAGAAGATACTTTGATAAATTGATGAATATTGTCAACATTAAAAAAACAGAATTCAATGTTTTACATGGCCATCCCAGGTAAAAATATAACTGAAAATATAAAACATAAAAATACGTCTTCAAAGACATGTATAGAACATTCATAATTGCAGAGACCTCGTCACGAAAGTAAAGGAAATATGACGGTTACTCCCTCAACATTATATCAGAGCTTGTAACACTGCGGGATAATTATGCCAGTGCCAAGGTGGCATTTTTGAACCCGCTTAAGATGCAGTTTCGGAAAAATCCATATATACCAAATGATAGACCATTGTCTAGAGAGTATATAACTACTTTTGATTTTAGTGTGTATCACCTGACAGGTGAGATATTTACCTTTAAAAATTATTATCCCATAGGAAAATGATATTTCCCATAGGAGAAACTATTCTCCTAAAGAGAAATTTTAACAATCCTATAGGATTTTCTAAATATCCTATAGGAATTATATTTCCTATAAGAGAATGATATTTCCTGTAGGAATTTGCTTTAGAGGGGTAGTTTTCCTATAGGAAATTAAGGTTTCCTATCGGATTTTATCAAATCCTATTGGAATTGAAATTCCTAAAGGAAGTTCTTGTATTCCGATAGGAAATTTCAAATTTTCTATAGGAATATTGTTTTTCCTATGGGAAAAATTATTTTCCTGTAGGAATTTATTTTTGAAAGATAAATACCTCACCTGACAGGTGAGATACAATGATAATAAAGGCGTTTGTAAACTCTTGGCACTTGCATAATTATCCGGCACAATGTTTTGTACGCCTCAATCCCAAACCGATTTCGACAAGTTATTCAATCTAAAGGTCGTGCAACTAAATACGAGAGTTAGAAAGGTATAAGTGTTTAGTATTTTAGAAGTTTTTAGGTTTTGAATTTCGTGTTTACGTTTTTGAAGTTACGTTACGTCGGCCAGTTTAATTAAGAAAGATTTATGCCCAGGTACTGTATGTCGCTTAGCAGCCATATATATATGTACTCAGCATAGGTTTTCTATACAGCAATATAATGCCTGGCTCTATTCATCATAGGGCAATGTAAATCCATAGTTTAAAGTTCGAATATGCTTGAATGAATTGCGTTTTAACGAAAAAGTAGAAAGTGGAAAATCCCGATACTTCCTTAAAAAGCCTTAAGGGGAATTAGTTCTCTTTATGGCCCACACTTTATTCAGGACTAACGGCCATTGAATGTTTGGGTTGCTTAATTAGCGTGAAGCTTTCTTGTGTACTATTTTTTTTATTATAGGTACCTGACGTTAAATATTTTTCTCAAAATAAAAATATACTCTCCCCCCCCCCCAAAAAAAAATAAAACGCAACATGTAGTATCATTTTTGCAAAAGAAATTTTTGTATATAAAATAACTGAAAGCAAGTTTTGAAATGATATACTGATATAATGATATACAAACAAGTTGATAAAACAGGACTATCAACAGTCTCGTTTAAAGTCATCTTTTCGTAAGTTCTATGGTCGATACACCGACCTTGTCAGCAAATACAATCTTCCACTGGGTCGCATGCTGACTGACGTTTTTCATACTAATTGTTAGACCATAATTAATTACCTAAATGTCTACGTACTTTTGCGGTTTTTATTTTCCCGATTACGACAAAGAGCACACGGCGGGTGTGACCGGTCAGCAGAGGATGCTCACTCCTCCATGGCACCTGATCCTACCTCTATCTTGGAGGTCCGTGTTGCTCTGCTTTGAATTTGTATTTCGTGTTATGGATTTTTTAGATGGTCGACGGTTTCTTATTGTCATTTTTTTCATACTTAGGTTTCTTTATTACCAGGGATTATTTTAAATGGCAAAATATGATGTGCGATCGATTGTAACTGTTGCGAAATTAAAAATAGGCATTGTTCGATTGGTGTTCCAAGAAAGTGGAAAGCGCTTTGCACGCCTAAATTTTTGTTATTTTGTATGTGTGATGTGCATTATTAAAATAAGACTACCGCATGAATTAAATGTTTGCCCTTGTTAGCTATCCGCACGAACAGTGCGCAATCGCCTGCGAGAAGTTGGACTGCGAGCCAGACGACCTTATTTTGGTCCCATCTTGGGGAGACGACATCGGCGTGCACGGGTCGGATGGTGCAACACAGTTAGGAACTGGACACTAAGGAACTGGAAAAGAATCTGGTTTAGTGATGAAGCAGATTTATGCGTGTTTACAGGCGAAAAAATGAACGTTTTGCAAACAACTGTGTGGTAGAAGTTGACAGATTCGGTGGGGGCAGTGTTATGATGTGGGGCGCTATATCTTACAATGAACAGACGCCACTGGTTCTTGTTCCTGGCAATTTGACGGCGCAAAGGTATCGCGACGAGATCCTCCACCTCATCTTCTTCTAGTCATCAACACACAGAGAGAGGCTTTTCAGCACGACAACGCCAGACTGGACACAGCACGTGCTACTGTCGACTTTCTTGCTGACCACAACGTCACTGTGTTACCCTGGCCATCCAGATCCCCGGATTTGAATCCAATTGAAAATCTCTGGGATCAGTTGGATAAACGTGTGCGCATGCGTCAATCAGCTCCGCAAACTCTTCTGCAATTACAGCAGGCACTACACGAGTAATGACAAAAAATACCCCAGGTCCAAATTCAACGTTTGATTCAATCAATGCGGAGACGAGTTACAACAGTTTTGCAAGCAAACGGTGGCCACACAAGATACTGATGTAATTGTGCAAATAAACATTCCTTAAACCTTTTGATTTGAATTTTGTCTTTTGATGATTACAACTAACCGAACGACTGTCATTATGAGAATTATTGAACTGTTCACGCAATGTATTGAACTGTTCACCGAATGTATTATTGAACTGTTCACGCAAGGTATTAAATATTTAAAATTATTTTTCTATCTGACAAAAACTTGTAAAATAATACATGGTTCGTTTCTTTTTTGGAAGAGTATATATATCCTCTTCCTAATAATACACAAGGTACACATCGCAGTCATCTTGAAATTATTCAAAACTGTCACATAAGCTGGCAGTTTTGCTTGAAACTCATCAGTAAAATTATTTTGTGATCCTCTCCGTCTCACGAAAGGTCCCTCATTCAACCATAATAGTGCATTACTCCTGTCATTAAAAATACCACCTCTCAATCAGCATCTACTGCCTTAGATATGCAACAAATGTCAAAAGAAAGGACGGAATTTGTTCCATTTATGTAAACGAGATTTCCCTGGACCGTGTGTTTGTTTCAATATTTCAAAATATATGCATTTATAGACATGTTTATATAACCGTTTTGTACTAATGACAAATGTGGTAATAATGTGTTCAAAATCAAAAGTCCGAAGGAAAAATACAAAACAGGAACAGAGCGAACACGGACCTCTAAAAGAAATTAGAGGTAGGATCAGGTGCCATGGAAGAGTGAGCATCCTCTGCTGACCTGTCACACCCGCCATGTGCTCTTTGTCATAGTCGGGAAAAACGGACTAATCCACAGAGCTTGCGTGTGGATAAGATGTCCCTCGAACTACTAATCAAGCTAGAGTCTTCCATTGAAAGGTGTTGTAAATTATGCCTTCCAATTCGGAAATCAGCTAGTTATTTTGACAGGCAGCACAGTTAAAGGATTGAGGCTCCAATCCCTCAAAGATGAGGGAGATTACGACTACCTTATTATATCCAGGATCACCATACCCATAGACGCACTAGAGCAGAGAATGGATTTGGATTGTTTTGTGCACATACGTTCAGACAAGCTTAAAACATCTTTTTCAAAGGGTATGGTTGTGGACGAGAAGTATCTCCTCAGCAAGGTTCTGAAAGAATTTGAAGTTACGAAAGAAAGTTTTCCAATATCTAGTGTGTTAAACCTATCTTGACTGCCCCCAAGATATCTAAGGAAAGGCATTCCAAACACCTGGAAATCAACTTGGAAGCCAAAACTGGAACAAGTCAGGTACTTCATTCTATCAAGGAAACTGAAGATTTTGATCCTGAAATCCTGTCGACATTAGAAGAAGATAATGCGCGGAGCTTTCAATTGGCTGTTCAGTCAAGTAATCTTTTAAACAGCATGATAGATCTTCTTTCTTATCTTTACAGTATGCTTGCAGAAACAATTCCTAAGGATACCAACACTTCGCTATTGTTTCAGAGTCTCGGTGGTTTGATTAATTTGGCAACTTCCTCCGAGAACAGTATGCCACCTTCAAAAGATTCGTAAACGAGAGACTGACACCGACTCAGACTCGGAGAAAGTACATCGTATTAAATATGTTAACAAAAGCAGCAATGATTATATTGCAGCATTTTCTCTCGAAGGAAGCTACCATGTTTAGAAAAATGGAATGATATTTCCTGCTCATCGAATGATGAGCAAGAAATATTTGTTTTGGCCTTAACCTAACACAATCGAGGATATCTATAACGCAGAGATGAACGTAGTGGCAAAAACAGCGATTGTCGACCCTAATCCTTCCAAAGATTTCTGTCTTGGTTTTAATCAAGCAGAGCACATTTTAGCAAAGAAATTCAGTCCCGATCAAAGACTTTGCCTGCTACTGTTGAAATCTCTTCAAAAAGGGTTTTAGAGTGTTATTCAGACATCCTGACAACATTCCACTGGAACAATGCGTTTTATCACAAATGTGAAGAAATGGATCCAACCCTCTTTGATCGGCTCTCCACAATATTGGTAGCACTGGGAATGGTGCTCACCTATATGGCGGTTTATTTAGAAAAAGGTTTTCTTGAGCATTACTTTATAGAAAGTAACCTTATTGCCCATATCTCTCATGAGAAAGCTTGGGAAATTGCAGCAAAAATCCGAGAAATTTTACATGACCCTGAGAGAACTTTGCAAATTTACTTTGAAAAGAATTCTACTACAGAGCAGATGTGTTTGACTTCAGAGAAAGATTTAAAACGTGCCAAGAAAAGTATAAATCAATTGCACCAGGCAGGCAACATTATTGAAACATGGTCAGCTAACGATGACTCTACTCTCGCAAATGCCCTACTAAACAACCTACGTCTAATTTATCAAGATGATCCAGATTTTATAAAGTCGATGACAGCTTTAAAGAACTCTGTAGAGGCATCCACATCAGTGGAAAGTCTATTGTTGAACAAAATATGTTTATATTTGCGAGACTCTTTGTTTGATATCAAGAAAAAGGGGCTGACACCTCAAATTAGGGGCCAGAAGGGCTACAAAGTATTTTTATAATAACTCTTTTTAGTGATAATTTGTTATCTATCATAAAATCAAAAACTAAGAGCTTATTAAGCCTAATTTAAAACTGTAATCCCTTTTAAAATCGGACGATGCATTACAGAGATATTGGGTATTAAAAATTGACTTTTCCGGAAATTTTGATTCCACATTCTTGGTTATGAAAATAGTGTTATGTTCAATTATGTTTAAATTAACTCGTACCTAAAATAATTCGATGATTGTTAAATGTACTTAAACACATTCGGATGTTTATTTGCAAAGTCGTTCTTGATATAAATAAGGTTTGTGTTAATTCGTACTTAGAATCATTCGGATTTTGTTAACTCGTACCAAGAATAATTCGATTTTTTCTTTATGTTTTAGTTTCTCATGTATATTGGTTTAAGAATTCTGCTTCCTACAGGAACTTCTAGCTTTACTTTCGACATTAACGGAAGACCCACTCGTTGCTTTGCAACGAGCTTTGCTCTAGTTTTATATTATTATTTTTCCTCTGACATTTTTCGAGCGCTATAACTCAAAAACTATTTGGGCGATTTTCACCAAATTTACAGGACTGATAGAGCATTAAACGTGCTTGTTTATATAAAATTTTAAGCTGATGACTCACTTCCGGTTTGAGATTTTTAAGATTTTGTGAATTTTTAAGGAGCATTTTGTCCACGTTACCTTATGACAGAAGGAGCGCAGTAAAAGACTTTTCCAACAGACCGTAAAAGAAGCGGGCTCTTGTCTCCTTATTTCGTGTATCTTTTCTCGACGAAGGGGCTTTCACGAACACCGGATTCCCCATCACAAAACAAATTCTCTCTCTCTCTCTCTCTCTCTCTCTCTCTCTCTCTCATGATTTTATCTTTTTAGTACGTGTGTTTGTTAATATGAAATAGATTAAACTTATCTCTGTAGTGCAAGATTTGCGTTTGATAAATGGTGGTGTAACATTCCTGTAGGTTTTATACTCAAGCGGTACATATTTATGTCATATTTTATAGTTTACATCTTTATTTTTTAAGGTACTTCATTAAATCAAAGCTTACACTTTTTATTACACTATGTCACAAGATTTAAATGTTTTGTAAAATTGTATGAAACTGACAATAACAAACCGTCAACCATCTCAAAAATCCATAAAACAAAATACAAATTCAAAGCAGAGCAACACGGACCTCCAAAAAGATAGAGGTAGAATAAGGTGCCTAGGAGGAGTGAGCATCCTCTGCTGACCGGTCACACCCGCCGTGTGCTCTTTGTCGTAGTCGGGAAAACGGAAAAGTCCGTGCACAATAAGGTGATTAGTTATGGTCTAACAATCAGTGACTGATATTGATTCCCCGATTAAGACAGAAAATATTTGTTTGAATAAAAATGAAATAACTAATGAGTTCAAAGACTCAGAGGATGAGTGTCCTGACTCTTTTGTGGTTAGCAAAGTGACTACAAGTTCCGATAGTATTGAAGAGTTTGACACAGCACAAATAGTTGAGTTACAAATTTATGATCCAGATATAAAATTCATATATAAATGGAAAATGACAGGTGAAAAACCTGAATGGTCAGAAGTATCTTCACATAGACTAGGTGTGAAGTGTTACTATCACTTACGGGACACCTTGCATCTAAGAGATAATGTATTATACAGAAAATGGGAAGATGTAAATCCAAACAAGGTTGAGTGGCATATAGTCCTCCCTAAAGCATTATTACCGTTAGTTTTTGAACAGTTACATTGTTCAGTGACCGCAGGACATTTGGGTACTAAGAAAACCTATGAAAAAGTGAAACAGAGATTTTTCTGGTATAAAATGAAAGCAGATATTGAACACTTAGTTAGAATCTGCGATACTTGTGCAAAATGTAAGGGACCAGGAAAAGTAACCAAAGCTCCCATGAAAATCTACACTGTAGGGTATCCCCTTGAACGCATAGCTCTAGATATTATGTCTGGTTTACCAAGAAGTACTTCTGGTAATAAACATATCCTAGTAATTGGTGATTACTTTACGAAATGGGCTGATGCTTACCCCATTAAAGATATGGAAGCTAAGACTGTAGCAAAAGTTTTGGTCGAAAGATTTATATGTCCTTTGGGGGTCCCCAATGAAATTCATACAGATCAGGGAACAATGTTTGAATCATCTCTTTTTAAAGAAGTATGTTCCTTGTTAGGCATAGTCAAGACAAGAACCTCTCCTTATTACCCACAGTCGGATGGGATGATAGAGCGGATGAACCGTACTCTTAAAAATATGATAATGTCCTTTGTATCTAAAAACCAGAAAGACTGGGATCAGCATATTCCTCTTTTGATGATGGCGTATAGAAGTTCTGTACATGAAGCCACAGGGGTATCACCTAGTATGTTAATGCTTGCAAGAGAGATCAGGTTACCTATAGATTTGGTGATGGGACGTCCTCAGGAGCCTGAAAACATAGAAATAAACATGTCTGAGTATGCTTATTTGTTACAGGAAAGAATGGAGAAAGTTTATTGTCTTGCTAGTGAGAAGTTAGTTATTTCTGCAAACATAATGAAAAATTATCATGACAGAAAAATAACATCAAATACCTATAAAGTTGGAGATGCTGTATGGTACTACAATCCACAGTCTAGTCAAGGTCATTCTAAGAAGTTAAAACCAAAGTGGCAACCCAGATAGCAGTACATCGTTGGCCCAATCTCACAATATGGTTGTATTATCGCCGTTGGGTTATCTTTATTGGGCCAACGGTGGTCCAACATGAAATATTGATAGTTGGTTATGTATTATGGGGCCAATGTTGGGCTAACTGTTGGCATAATATCATAAAACTATTGTAGTTAGAGAGAGTATTTGTTGCGGGGTTGACATCGGCCCTGGGTTGGCCCAATGTCATGAATCTGGCTAAGCATCATGGGTAAACAACATCCGGGCTACTTTTCGTAATATACCTGCGCCATTTTTCATTTGACATGAGAATATTGAGACCGATACTTTGCATATCTGCATCCAAATCGCAAGTATGTATGGGAAAGGGAAAAACTTTTCTTCCAAGGATTGTCTTAAAGGACAGTAATTGAAAGTAAGTAGAATTTAAAAGGTCATTTACCTGTTATTTTAGTATAAACATCTTTTAATTACTTTAGTAAGAATGATGTAAACTCAATGACTTGTTATTCTTGTTAAATTCTTATTTAAAAGCTTATTAAACATATAGTGATGTACATGTACTTATAAATTTAATCGTAATGTATGTTTACTCTTTACTGAGAAAAGTAACAAATGTTTTTAAATACTAAATACTACAGTTTTAGAGATTGTTCGAAAAAAACATAGCAACGGCTGATTCTATAAACAAAGGACATTGAGAACAATATCAATGGGTAAAGGGGGAAGGAAGTAACGGGCACTACCGCAGAGAAGAAAAGAAGGGAGAATGAGACTCGGGAGAGGGAGCAGATGGAAAGTGGCAGTGCATAATTTTTAATTTTTTGAAAAATACTATGGCATACCTGTGGTGTTACCCTCTTTGTTTTTTTAGACTTGCTTATTGATATCTTAAGTTTACTGAACTTGTGCATTCACAACAGAGCAGGGATAAAACCATACATGTATTACTACATGTGTTTTTTTATAAATGTTTTCTTCATGAAGTGCACTCATGAGCAATAAAATATGTTAAAATTTAATTATATTTTACTCTTTTCTTTTTGCTCAGGTATTTTTTGTCTTATATTGAAAGAATACAGTGGCCCAACAATGGCCCAATATTGTTCGTTTCATTGGCCCAACAATAAGACAACAAGTTGGTCCGATTAAGGGCCGATAAGCAAATTGCCGTTGGCCCAATGTTAATTGCTTACAATGGCCCAACCGTACAAAAGTGACGTTTGCCCAATATTAAAAGAATAAAGTGGCCCAACAATGGCCCAATATTGTCTGTTACGTTGGCCCAACAATAAGCCAACAAGTTGGTCTGATTAAGGGCCGATGAGCAAATTGCCGCTGGCCCAATGTTAAATGCATACGGTGGCCCAACATAAGGAGCATTGTTGGCCCAACAAAGGTCCAATGATGTCCTGCTATCTGGGAAGGTCCCTTTTTAGTCACTTAAACAATGAACGAGATATTATATAGAATACAAGAAAAACCAGAAAAAAAGTCCAGAGTAGTGCATGTGAATAAACTGGCACCTTACAAAGGAGAAAATCCTCCCACATGGTTAGATAAACAGGGAGTGCACAAAAAGAAACCCCCTGATAAAAATAAGAATAGTACTACTTAACTGGGTCGACAGAATAAAAGATGTGTTGTATTAGTATAGTGTACTATAAAACTTGTGTTTTCGAAATAGTGTCTTGTTATTTAGTAATACAGATATAATTATATCTGTAGTGTATAATCAGCTATATTGTTGAAGTGTTTTTGAAAAAATTAGTGCATATAGGAATAGCATGTATGCACATTTTAACAAGTTCGCTTCTTATATTATTATATGCATATGATGTATTGTTATATTATGATTACATGGGTTGTGTAGAATTTTAGAATATCACGATATGTACCTAAAATATAGAAAATGATATTTTCACTCGTTTATGATTCGGGGTATAGTGCCAATGCAAATTTGCTATAAACATAAATGTTTTTTTTAGTATTACAGGAGCTATTTATTCTGACTATATTTATAATACAGAATATTATTCTTACTAAAGCTATGGCAAGGACAGAAGAAAAGTTTGAATGTAAATTGTGTTACCCTTCCCTCACCTTCGACCGTAAATTTCTAGTAAAACGTCACATCATGGAGCAACACTCAGGATTTGCCTTTACCTGTACAGGCTGCCAAATGATATTTCCCCGTCGTGACAATCACACCTCGTGCCATGGGAAATATTCTAGTTCCCGAAGAATGGAAGTAGTCAGACGCTCCGATGGGATGCGGGGTAGTAGAGCTCAGGATGAGTTAGACAAGTATACAAGTAGAATTGGTTATTTTATTCGGGTGGTGTCTCCAAGGAGCTTTAGGGAGCTAAGCCTCCACCCCTCTGGTAGGATCTCCCGCACCCCGTCGCCAGTTGCACGACCCGATAGAGGAACTGTTGCTCCCTCCCCTAGAGTGTCTCCAGAACCGAAGAGGTCTAGACGCAGTAGGTGATCATCTTCCCCCGTGAATCCTCCTCAGGGGAGACAGTCGCCCTCCCCTGTAGCCCTTCCTACTAGGAAGAGGACCCTTAGTGTCTCGTCTTCATCCTCATCTTCGTCTTCTGCTGGATCGTCTTGCAGTGTAGCTCCAGTAGCTCCAGAGAAGCCAATCAGATCCTCAGTGGTGAAAGAGATTACAGTGATGCCAGGCCTCCAAGTTCTCATTGATGTAGACGAGTTTAAAAAGCACCTCTAAAATAATTAAATTCTTTGATCCCAAAGAGTTGTTTATTGACTTTAGTCAACGTAGATATTTTAAATTTAAAGGTACGTATAGTATTATAAATGAAATATTTGATTACTTACCTTAGATTTCTCCAGTTTGGGGACCAAACTCCTTTTTAGGTGGGGGCAGTGTTGCGTTCTTGAAGCCGTCTTAATTTCATAAGTATGACTATGAGCATTTGCTGTTTTTATTATAGTCAGAATATACATACGTCTTTTATTACGTGAATATTGTAAAATGAAATCAGGAACTTAGTCTTTATTGTTGGCACAAGATTTAGTCTTTACTTTTCAGATAAAATAGATAGTTTTACGAAGTTTGTTTTATAGTAATTACCGTTTGGTTTCTTTCAAGACAAACTGGAAATGCCATTTGATGTGTAAACGTCGAGTAGATACGGATAGCGTAAATATTTCCGGATTTACTCCAGTATACGAAGTTCATATTTTAAATAATAAATCAATACGGCGGTATTGGTTTATGAATTGATTAAGGATGTTTTAATAAAGTTTAGTTAGTTGATTGATCTTTAATTTTAGCTGATATTCATAGAAAATAACTTTAGATTCTTTATGAATATTAATTTTCATACAAAGTTATGACGTAATATATGATGTGCGTCATAGTATAAAAAGGAACGCACGGAGTGCGCGTTGTCAGAGGCCAGAATCCTAATTAGAAGAAAGTTATCCGCAGATAATCGTGCTAGCACCGAGTGAAGGTATGAATATGTAAAATTATAAATTTATGTATTTGTGCTGATTAATGTAGGAGAAATGTAGAAAATTTATAGTAAGAATGTAAAATTAAAGAATATTGAAATAATTTATTAGTTTATAAGTTTAGGAAATATGTATAATTTAGTCGGTGCATCCCTAGACTCTGACCCCGGGAAAATTTATTTCTCCCGGTTTTCTCTAATTATGTGTTTTTAAAAAGTTTAGTTAAAGTTTAAGAATTGCCTTGTCTTTAGTAAGGCGCAGCAATTGCTTTGTGTAAAATTTGCTAAATTAGTGCAATTTAGTCAGGTTGCACCTTCCAAGTTTACCCGGTGTGCACCGAGTCTTTATATGGGTGTAGTTATGCATGGCACTACCCGAATCTCGTATTTGTACAAACTATAAAATTATTTGAGCGTTGAATAATTAGATTAGCCGGTTTGCGGTAAAAGTTATTATAGTACAAGAACTTTATATATGAAATTTCAGAATTTAGCACCCGTAGCACCGGACTAGATGGAGCACCTAGTACGGAAGTTTTAGTTTAGCACCACGCATCCGGGTTCGGTGCAGAACCGAGCACCGACTGGAACCGAGCACCGACTAGAGTTAGCACCGACGGGAGTCAGCACCGACCTTCTGGATTGAGTTCATGTTAATAAAATTCTAAAAACTTTACCTATTATGTGATTCTTTTATTCATTATATTAAAGGTACCTTCGAACCCAATATTGTAACGTGCCTCAAAGGTACCGCCTGTAATATTCAGGTTATTTTATAAAGCGAGAGCGCGAAAACGTTACACAATCAGTATGAAAAATCTCAGTCAGCATGCGACCCAGTGGAAGATTTTATTTGCTGACAAGGTCGTTGTATCGACCATAGACCTTACGAAAAGATGACTTTAAAGGAGACTGCTGATAGTCCTGTTTTATCAACTTGCTTGTCAGTAGCTTGCCTCGCTTATAAACAGTTCATACGAAGAGCATGCCCTTGCGTATCGAATTAACTGAGAGACAAAAACACCATACACAGGTGAAGAAGGTATATAGGAAAGTTGACTATAGAAAAATTGAAGTCATAGCGTTTATCATAAAGTTTTGTTGGTAGGTTACCTTCAATGTCCCTTTTCAGTAAAATATCCAAATGTGAAAAGGATGACGCAGACTCTGGGGTATCTTTTATTTCAAGTTTACTGGGATATATCTAGTCGACGTAGGTTTGGATATAACATATAACAACTGTTAATTATAATACGTCGTTGATATACCTGAATGTTAAGTTGAAGGCCACAGCGAGTGATTTATTTTTTTTCACGTACAAGTTTTTGAATAAATTCTGCTTCATAAGAATCAATCGTTTTGTTTTAAAATCATCATAGCTTAGTGGTTAAGTTATCGGGCTTGTGAATCGCAGATCACAAGTTTGAATCCGCCCTGAGCGTTTGTTCATATTTACTAAATCATTTTTTTACAATAGTAATTTTTTCATCAAAATTTGCATATGTTTTGCCCATTTGACTTTTTTACTCCATCAGGCAAGAAAAACTAAAAACTTGTGTGGATGCATCCTCATTTAGTGAAGATTCAAATTTAGTTTAAATGTTTAAATTATAATACCAAGGGCAGTGTAAGGCCACAATTGGAAGGGGTTTATTCATAGGAATAAATAGAGAAATGTCTTTAAAAATTCTTCTAAAACTTATTTGGTTTGAAAATCTGAAACTCGTGGGAAATCATCCTCATAGAGAAAAAACTAGTTTGTTTAAATCATGGTCCCCCGGGGGTGGGGCGGGGGCACAACGGGGGTTGATTTTGTTTATAGGAATACAGGAAAAAAACCCTCGAAACTGTTTTCTATCAAAAGTCATTTGTCCAGGAAAGATGAAACCTGTGTTGAAGCTACAAGTAAAGAAGATTTAAGTTTGGTTTAAATCATGACTCTAGGGGGTATTGTAGGGCCACGATAGGGGGTTGGTTTTTTTATTCGAATAAATAGAAACAATTCTACAAAAATTATCTTCTAAAAAATCCATTTGAATAGAAAAGCTGAAACTTGTTTGGAAGAATCCACAGGAAGAGAAGAAGAAACAAGTTTGTTCAAATAATAATCCGCGCGAGGAGGGTGTGGCAACAATGGGGGTATTGATCAGAAAAACTGGAACGTCTTTGAAAGCATCGTCTAGTAGTGTAGATTTAAGTTTGTTCAAATCATGATCCCATGGGGTATGTTGGGACTACAATTTGGATTGAACTTTTTCTATAATGAAAAATAAAGAAATTACTTCAAAAAATATTTTTCTATAAACCATTTGGTTGGAAAAGCTGAAATTTGTTTGTAAGAATTCTCTTGATATCATTAATGAAAATTTACATGTGTAACAAATTCAGACTCGATGTGCACGTTGCATTTGTCGCGCATTTTGTAAATGTATGGCTTCTTATAATATATGCACAGCCAGTGAGTTATCCTTCATTCTTACAAAAATCAATGGATGATAAAGATGGACTTGTGCTTTTTACGTATCAATAATTTTCGAATGTTTTGCTTTTTTTCACCAAATTGGGATGGTAGAATGCGACGATCTTGTTGAAAGATAAGTTTACTGTCAACGAGCCGAATCTGATGTTTGATGCCTACGTCATCATCGTCCTTAAAGAACACATTTCTATGTTTCTGAAATATTGACGTATTAATTCGTTCACGCTTCATTCCAAACGGTATAATCAGTCGGTATTACAAATTCCTGTCCTGATGACGTAATCACTAATTAGTCGCTTCGGTCTTTATGAATACAAATTTTGTCAACATTTCATGCACTTTGAAATTCAATGTTCTCTTTCAATTTCACATCTTGATACAGAACATTTCGAAAGAAGTCTATGAAGACGTACACATTTTCAGTAAAACCATACTTAAGATGAAAAAAAGACAATAACAAACCGTCAACCAACTCAAAAATCCATAAAACGAAATACAAATTCAAAGCAGAGCAACACGGACCTCCAAGATAGAGGTAGGATCAGGTGCATAGGAGGAGTGAGCATCCTCTGCTGACCGGTCACACCCGCCGTGTGCTCTTTGTCGTAATCGGGAAAATAAAAACCGCAAAAGTCCGTAGACAATTAGGTAATTAATTATGGTCTAACAATTAGTATGAAAAACGTCAGTCAGCATGCGACTCAGTGGAAGATTGTATTTGCTGACAAGGTCGTCGTATCGACCATAGAACTTACGAAAAGATGACTTTAAACGAGACTCTTGATAGTCCTGTTATATCAACTTGTTTGTCAGTAGCTTGCCTCGTCTTAGAAACTGTTCATACGAAGAGCATGCCCTTGCGTATCGAATTAACTGAGAGACAAAAACACCATATGCAGGTGATGAAGGTATATTGCTACATAAGTAAGGAAAGTTGACTATAGAAAATTTGAAGTCATCGCGTTTATCATAAAGTTTGG
The DNA here is from genome assembly GCA_020458035.1 of Magallana ariakensis. Classification (NCBI taxonomy): domain Eukaryota; kingdom Metazoa; phylum Mollusca; class Bivalvia; order Ostreida; family Ostreidae; genus Magallana; species Magallana ariakensis. The sequence continues at coordinate 3,628,291 of CM035818.1, forward strand.
TTGTTAGGTTACCATCAATGTCCATTTCCAGTAAAATATCCAAATATGAAACAGATGACGCTGACTCTGTGGTATCTTTTATTTCAAGTTCACTGGGATATATCGAGTCGACGTAAGTATGGAAATAACAATTGTTAATTGATAATAGGTCGTCGATATACCTAAATGTTGAGTTGAAGGCCACAGCGAGTGATTTATTTTTTTCACGTACAAGTTTTTGAATAAATTCTGCTTCATAAGAATACAAAAATAGGTCTGCTAACAATGGGGCACAATTGGTACCCATGGGAATTCCAACAGATTGTTGGAAGATTTGATTTCCAAAAACTACATAGATGTTGTCTATCAGAAATTCAAGCATCTTTTTAATGTCAACTTCAGAGTACTTGTGTGTGCAATCAGAATGGTTTTTAACAAAGTAGTTTTTTAGATTTCCAATGACAAGGTAAGCATTTTTACGACTTCCATTTTTATTGAAGAAACAACTGTCGATGATATCAAAAAGTCTGGATTTTAATTTGTCGTGTGGAATGGTTGTATAAAGCGTTGAAAAATCGTACGTTTTGATGCTATTGATTTTGGTAAGATTTTGTGACCTCAAAGTTTCTAATAATTCTTTAGAGTTTTTTAGTATCCACATCTGATTCACACCACTTCTGGAGTAGATTGTTGTACAGTACTCTTGAAGCTTCTCCTTAACTTCTGTAAGAATTTTAGTAAGGAGTAAAGAGAGAGGTTTGGTAGAACATTTACTGGAAACTGCTATATATCTCTGTTTGTAAGGACTTTTGTGAAGCTTTGGAATCCAGTACAAATAAGGTTAATCAAATTCATTTTGTTTATTGGGGATATTAAAGGTATTCATAACCGATTTATGATTTTGAAGTATTTCCTGCTTGGAAAGGCTGCTATGGGTGTAAGTAGGATTACCATGTGTAGAATCGAAACCTAGTTCTTTGAAAATGCAATTAATATAATGTGCCTTACAAACAAAGACAATGTTGTTACTTGCCTTATCAGCAGGGACCAGTACATACTGATCATGCAATCTACCTAGTTCTTTTCTCACTTATGCATTATTAAAAACAGAATGATATATGGTTTTCATTTGACCTCTCGGTCGTTTAATACGAGATTTTAATATACATCTGATGCTTTTAACCCACTCTGACAAGGTATCAAGGTCTTCTTTTTTAGATTTTGCCCATCGCTTGGCGTAATCTTCAACAGCATTCATGATATGTATAAAATTACGACGCCATGTGAAGGATCTAGGTTCCCTAAATTTTGGTCCTTTCATAATAAGTGATTTTAGGTCATCGTTATTAACTAAATTAACATCACCAGTAATGACGTGTCCGGCAGGACTATAGTTGTAGGGTGAAGAAGAACATGAACACGTTGGAGGATTATCTTTCAGATGTTCGATATTAAGGTCTTGTAGAGTTTGTTTGTAATTGAAGAGTTTGGAAGCAACGGTTGAAGTATAATTGTAGGAAATACAAGGAGTTGACTTTATCTTGAAATATGGCGGAATGCAGGACTGAACTTTTTTGTGATTAAGAATATTGCTTATATTAACGGCATCGATTCCCTTGTTGGCATACTGCAGTTTGAAAAAATGACGTGGTGCATGAGCAGTAATTTCTGTTTGTGTAGGTTTAAAAAGCCGATGATAAGCAATATCCATAATCATGGATCCGAGTCTGTATTCAGGTGTAGAAAAATCAAAAAGCGACTTTTCCTTGACTTTTTCAAGAAGATTGTTTAACTTTTTCAAAGGGACAGAGTACAGTTTGGTGCGAATGTAATGGAGACCCAATTGTTTATTAACATAAGGTAATAATGAATCAAAGGAAACATCGTGTATAATTGGTTTGTTATAAGACCGATGTCCATGACTACGCCGACGTCTCTTTGTGTTGTTAAAAAGTCCCATTACATTAACTTGAGTACACTGTAGACTTGAAAGATTCCCCACACTTTCAACATTATCGTTGCATCCATACGGGAAGATAAAAATGGTTGAAAACGATACCTGTCCCTTTTTGTAAGAGTGAAGTTGATTAAAACTATTGATCATGCTTTTTCATATTGTTCCAGCTATGTGGAGTAGCCCTACTATGCATTTATATTTTGCTATTTCAAACATAGTTGACTATAATAAGATTAACATTATTTGGATTCGTTAATCTCTAATTCAAATTTTATTTTAAATCCTCATTTTTTTAATTTTATATGCAAAACAATTTATGCACTTAAAGGCATATGAGCGGCAATTTTCGTGGGTTTTTTTTGTTTGTTTTATATATATATATATATATATATATATATATATATATATATATATATATATATATATATAAATGTTATTTTATAATAAAATGATAAATAATATCATGGTTTTTAAATTTCTGTTAGCCATATTGTTGTGGAAAAAGTCGTTAAGAAGCCTAAATTGGAGCAAAATTGAATTATTGTCGTCCTGTACAAAAAATTATCTGCTATATATTCCTTAGAAGAGAAATCTTTCTTCTGACAAAAATTAATGCTTTTTTCAAATCTTATTAATCATAAAAGTTTAAGCTACATGCAGACTTATCATACTAGCAGGTTTTTGCAGCAAATTAAAATTCTAAAAAATACAGCTCATATTGCTTTAACAAAACTTTTAAGTGTTCGACCTGATATTTAGAGTAAGAGGCCCGAAGACCTTATAACGTTCACTTTGGTATGATATGCTTTTCCAAACCTTACTCCCCAGCAACCCCACCCCAACTAATTTTTTTACGAGTTTTACATCATTTTATTCATTGGTAGATTTTATATAATACTAGTATGTATTTTGGTGTTTGTTTTTATTCAATATTATCAACAATTTTTTACTCTTTTACACTAACAATGTGACAATTAAACAATAAGACACAATCATATTTTACAAAAATTTAGCTGTTATTCAAAATGTTATAATTTAATCAAAAATATTACCTAATGCATTTAATCGCATTAAATCATTTTTTTTTAAATTCATTTTGTATCTTTTTTAAACTTTATGTGAAGTACTTAAAATGAAAGCTGTTTCCAATCATATTTATGAACATTGTCAATGTGGAAATCTCATAATTTGTAAGAACGTTTGTTCAAACCTTTTGTATGCTGTATAAAAACAATATGCAATGAAATATGTTCAAAACCTCATTGTTTGTATTTCTTCTCATTTTAACTGCATAAAATTAACCTAGCTATACTAGCTAAGGAAATCAATGTTGAACAATGCACAAAGTCGCCAACATCGACACAGCGAGATATGTGGCCCATAAGCCTTGATTAAAATAAACTAAAACTTTGTAAATTCAAGAATTATAACATCAACAAATCTATTAACCAATACAAGCCTAAGATAAAGGACGACGGACCCAATTCAAGATTTCGCACCTCTGCGCAGAAACCGCGCATATGCAATGAATATGACTGTCGTAAATACGTACATCAGAATTAGAGAAAAAAATAAAATTTTAATTCTACTACACATAATTTGTAATGCCAAAATATTTTTAGTGGAGAAAAATGAAGGAAAAAAAATTAGTTCGAATTTCCTCTGTTTGCAACAAGTTCGTTATATTTCCACGGTTTATAGAACCTACAACGCCGAAAGGCAGTTTATAATCTTATATTCTGGTAGATATTGAATTTATACATTAAGCTAACAATATTTAAATCTATAGCAATTAATGTAATGCCAGGCAATAAATAATTATGTCCTTTTTTCAATGATATTCCTGAAGGAAAATGAACCATGCAGTGAACTTTGACACAACCCCTTTAAAAATTTAGGTCGATGACCTACATTTTTTTTCTGTTCATCGGTAAGCTAATTGACTTTTTAATATAAGAATTAAATTAGAGTAAAAAATATATTGCAGAATTTTAAAAATATCAGTTTTTATACCACGCCCACGAAAATTCCCATTACTTTCTATTATATCTGCGGATTTTCGTACCCAAATTTTGAAACGCCCATAGTAAAAAAGGGAAGTCGATGATCATGTAATTTTTTTATTGATTTTCACTCGCCATTAGCTGGTTAACATTATATAAAAATTTGAATAAAAAATCTATTGTAGAAATGAATTGGGTCCGCCGTCCTTAAGTCTTTCATATTCTCTTTATCGCAACAACTAACACTGATTCAACTAGCCATACCAGTCGTTAATTGGTACTGATCTTTCCCTCAAATTGTGCTTATTCACATGTTTAAAAATGATGCTGTGAAATCAAATGAGCTCAATCAGTACTTTCGTTAATTAAGATGTCTTACTTTAAGAGTTAATAAATGATTGAATGATCGATTGAATGACAGATCAAATAATTAAAATTAAGCCAGTCTTTGTTTCTACGCGGCTATAGAACAGAGTATGTACATATACGCATGTATAAGCAATAGAAAGCCCGTTTCTACACAGGGCTATGAAAATCAATAGTTTAAAGTCCAGATCCGCTTGGATACACAGCGTTTAAACAGCAAAAGTAGAAAGTGGACAATCCCAATAGTTCCGATAGCAGCTAAGGAATAGACATGTACGATAAGTAGACACGTTTTGTCATATTTGATCAATAACATATTTCCTTATATAATTTAAGTCTTAAAATAAGATTGTGGTATTCGAGATTTATGGTATATTTACACTTTTGGCATCCATTTCTCTTCTCTGACCTGTGTCTATTAATAGAAACACCCCCTCATACAAGTCTGTTATGAAATTCTCTTTCAATCCTAAAGTTTGTGTTTCTCAAATAGTGTGTAGCTCTCTTGTCTACTTAGATTTTTATTTATATTTTTATTGCCTTAGACAGTGGTTTGTCATGAAGAAAAGAGGAAAGTAACAAGATCCAGTGACGACACAAAGATGGCGGAATCCAGTCAGTTCACCATGCAGGTACTTTTGATTTCTTCCATTGATATTGGCTTAACCACTTCAGTCTTAAAATTAAACATAGGATTTGTGTCTGAACAGGTCAACTTGTAAATGTTTATTAGATAGAAACTATTTTATTTATAATTCTATCGCAGTTGGACAATAATATTACAGTTCCCCTTTGTGTCACTTTCATGTTGAATCTCATTATTTATTTTTTTCTTATCGGCAAAGAAAAATTAAAATCGATGTGAGGAAAATGTAGGTATTTTTAGAATGTTGCTTTTTTCCAATTTGAAACAATTGACCGGAATGAAAACATTTTTTTCATAAATAGCATGTAATCAATTTGCACAAAAATATTTTGAATCCAAGTTATATTGTAATCCCACGGCATGTATCATACCGTAGTCTGAGGTAGGAACAGCCTGTATGGGTTGCAATGGCTATTTTGCGCTATAATATTGCAATTGTTTGACAAATCGAAACAGAATCGTTTTGGGAAAATAAACTTGTTAAGGATCCTCCACACTCCGTGACTTCTACTTTTTATGACAGTACGTCACAACATGACGATTTTAGCGCATTGTTAAATAGTTTATGTCGCCAGAATTTATTGTCTATTTCTGTGGCACAATGGGTGTTGCTTCTGTCTAACAACCCGCAGATCCCGAGTTCGAATACTGGAGGGACTTTTATTTTCATGAACAGCGGTAAAATTTAAAAAATTGATTTTTTCCCAAAAATTTTGTTAATTATATTTTAAGGTTTAGGTACATGATGCATTACAATGATATTGTTAAAGTAAGCGTATTTTTTTTTTCAAATATTCCACAGAGCTTGCATGTGAATAAGATGTCCCTCGAACTACGAACCAAGCTAGAGTCTTATTTTAAAACTTTGGAAGATCAGAGTAAGCCAGTACCAAATGACGATAGACAAGAAAGGTATTGTAAATATATCACCAAGTTTGCTTCACATTTCGGAAAGGAACGAATTATTTTGACAGGCAGCACAATTAAAAGATTTCGGCTCCGTTCCCACAAGGATGAGGGGGATTTCGACTACCTTATTATATCCGGGATCGCCATACCCGTAGACGCTCTAGAGCAGAGGGACTATTTGCCTTGTTTTGTGCACATACGTGCAGACAAGCTTAAAACATCTTTTTCTGAGAGTCTCATTGTGGAGGGAAAGTATCTCCATAGCAAGGTTCTAAAAGAATTTGAAGTTACAAAAGAGGGTTTTCCAATAACTAGTGGGCTGAAACCTATCTTAACCGCCCCCAAGATATCAAAAGGAAGGCATTCCAAACATCTGGAAGTCAATCTGGAAGCCAAACCAGGAACAAGTCAAGTTCATTATTCTATCAAGGAAAGTGAAGATTTTGATCCTGAAATCCTTTCAGTAATAGACGAAGAAGATGATGCGGGAAACTTTCAATCGGCTATTAGGTCCAGTAATCTATTGACCAATACGAAAGATATTCTTTGTAATCTTGTCAGTAGGCTTGAAACGGCAATACCTATGGACAACAACACTTCACAGCTGTTCCAAACCCTCGGTAGTTTAATTAAATCAGCAACTTCCTCCGAGAACAGTATGCCACCCTTAAAGAGGATTTGTAAACGAGAGTCCGAAATCGAATCAGATTCACAGAAGGTACACCGCATTCAATATCGTTACAAAAGCAGCAAGGATTTTATTGCAGCTTTTCCTCTCGAAGGAAAGCTACCATGCTTAGAGGAATGGAAACAACGAATGATGGACAGGAAAGATTTGCATTGGCCAAAGCCGGACACAATCGAGGATATCTATAACGCAGAGATGTACGTAGTGGCAAAACCAGCGATTGTCGACCCTAATCCTTCCAAAGATTTCTGTCTTGGTTTTAATCAAGCAGAGCATATTTTAGCAGAGACTTTCAGTCCCGATCAAAGACTTTGCCTGCTACTGTTGAAATCTCTTCAAAAAGGATTTTTGGAGTGTTATTCAGATATCCTGACAACATTCCACTGGAACAATGCGTTTTATCACAAATGTGAAGAAATGGATCCAACACTCTTTGATCGTCATTCCACAATATTTGTAGCACTTGGAAATGTGTTAGCTTACATGGTGGAATGTTTGGAAAAAGGTTATCTTGAGCATTACTTTATAGAAAGTAACCTTCTTGCCCACATCCCCCAAAAGAAAGCTAGCGAAATTGCTGCAAAAATCAAAGAAATTTTACAGTATCCTGAGAGAACTTTGCAAGTTTACTTTGAAAAGAAATCTACAACAGACCAGACCTGTTTGATCTCAGAAAAAGATTTAAAACGTGCCAAGAAAAGTGGGAATCCAAAGCTTCTGGCAGGCAATATTTTCAAAACATTGACAGACTTTGAAACAGCGTCAGCAAAGGACGACTCTACTCTCGCAAATGCCCTACTCGACACGATAGATCTAGTTATTGATGAGGAGACGGAGATCGGTCCTTTTTTAAAGGCCTTTGCAAAGCCATCTACATCAGGGGGTAGTACTGAGCAGCTGCAGGCGAAGGAGAACAGGCAGGAGCGGAAACGGGATCTTGAAAACATCGGATCTGAATTTATCATTGGCACTCTTTTATCATTTCTTAAGAAGTGAACTTTTCTCGAGGATTAATATTGAATATCACGAACACTATATACATGTATTTGCCAAAATCTCTCTCTCTCTCTCTCTCTCTCTCTCTCTCTCTCTGTAGTTTTCATATTCAATTGGTACATATTCTGCGTTGGATTATAGTCTACATGTTATATACCGGTATAATCAACCATCTAATGGTGTGTTCTAGCACTGTTGCAGTTAATATATGTGCATATATGTATTATTATACATACTAAAGTTAGTGTATTGTATCATTCATTATAAAAAAAAACAATGTTTTGTTTATTAGTATATTTTTATTTGTCGGTTCTTATAATTTTGTTAAAAGATCTCATGTTAACTTGTTAAAAAATACTCAAAATTTTTGTCTTAAAATTATGATATTAATATTTGTTGGGATAAAGATGCTGATTTTATAAATCACAATTGTTCACTTAGTCAACGTCTACCAAAGAAGTTTAACATTATGTAGAGATGTAGCTTACCACATATTTGAATGCCAGTTTTATTTATTAATAAATCGTTATTTTATATATTTTATATCTTTAGCTTTCAATTTTAATAAAATGTATACAATGTAAAGTGGTTCTTTATATTACTAATTTCAGGGTTTAATTAAAAAATATTTATTTATTATGTCTGGCAAATAGCAGTTGATATCATGTAAATTTTGAAATGGCCGAGCTATTTAATTCGTCTAATAAAATTTAGTTAATAAACCACTTTTTCATTGTTAAGAATTACTCAAAGTTCACTGCGACATAAAAATTTCAAATAAACATCTGAGAAAGCCCTAAACAAAGGAAAGGTAATATTTGACTGGCGCAGAACTTTAGATCAGCCGATAAAAAGATTGGTTATATTCTAAGAAAAACCATATTTTTTAAAATTCTAGCAATAATATAACGGAGCTTAATCGAGAATACTTTTACTTAATATGACCTTACTATTACTTAAAGGGGCATGGTCACGATTTTGGTCAAATTCTATTTTTCAGTTTTTATTATTAACAATGCTTTAGGAATGCATTTCCAATGACCAAATAAAATTGGAGAGTCAGTAGGGAAGTTATAAGCAAGATACAGGGCTAACAATTCTTTGTCAAGTAAACAAAGCTCGTGCCCTGGTTTTGTTTACATTAGTTCAATATACCGGTAAAAGTTCTTTTTAAAGCTGATTTTCCCACCTTCTTATTCATTTTAAGCATAAATAAACAGATCCTGACGTTTACCACATTCATTTTCGGTCTAAAACTGGAGTTCTTTACTTCAACGTTCAAAATGTAAACAAAAGCTTTGTTTACATAGCAAAGAATTGTAAGCTCTGTAACTCGCTTATAACTCAACGAATGACGCTCAAATTTTTGTTGCCTATTAAAAATGCCTTACTGAAGCATTGTAAACATTAAACTCGGGAAAATAATTTTTGACCAAAATCGTGACCATGCCCCTTTAAGGTTTAATGAAAACGCCGAATAGGTTTGCGCTTAAAATCTTTATCGTCTTGTTCCAAGATGAATGTTTTTCCTAACATGCATAAACTTTATTCACTGAACATGGATCGAATAGCAGGTAAAAAGAATCCCTATGTTAGTACAGATACCTAACAGTTGTCGGTACCGTATATAAGGTACAAATGGAACAATACTATCTGTAGAGTTTTACAGACTTATTTACAAGATATTCAGAGTACGAAATTAAAGAGGGAGGGGAAGTATGAAGGAACATGAAAAAAAAATCAGATATATGGAATTGCAAAAAAAAAAAAAAAAAAAACAAAAAAAATCTGTATTAACTTAGAGAACACCAATTTGAATCTATGTTCAAGGTAGGTTACTCCATACGATCAGCAGACATGATCTTTATATTACAATAGGCCCCTACTAGTAAGTAATATTTTATTCAGTCAGTTACCACAAATATATTTATTTATCCATTCATAATTGTGCTAAATTCAATTACGAATATTTACATCTACCGAGTATGATTCCCTCTATTTATCAGGGAAACTTATAGTTAATAGCTCTATAGAAACGGCCAGACTGAAATCGACACGCCCTGTTTATCGATTGGTCGAAACCTACAGCGACCTAAGAAAAATCACGGACTGCACGAAATAATAATGATGATGTCAGACTCAAATTCCCATAGGAGACGATTTGGCTGTTTCTTTTAATTAACGCACTGATGTACATTAACAGTAATTTAGTGAATTTTACTTACTTTTTACAAATCAATTAATAATTTTTTTAAAGAAAGGTGTAAATATAAACAATAAAATGCATTCTTTGATGATTCACGCGGGTTATGAAGGTGGCGATCATTGCAGAAAAAAATTGTAAAAGATTCGAATATAAAGCAATGTTGTTGGTTCTTTCGTACCTTTTTACTATGTAGTATAACTGTAGTACAAGAAATACACTAAGATAAGCATATCCGCAATCTAATCAATACTTATATACCAGATTATTATCTTAAAAACTCAATCAGATGATGAAAGAAGATGGGTGGGTAAGGCGTGTAAAATGCCTATTTGAGGACTGAAAAGGTACTGAAAAATTAAAATATCAACAAATCTGATTTCAAAAAATTTAAGTTCAATTCTATGTAAGAATCAAAGATTTATAAAAGGGTCTGGCCACGCATAGTCACCAATTTTCCTCATATTTCATACATAGACATACCTAGATGTGAAACGCAAAAAACCACTAAAAGTTGGTTGCTGGGGGTAACCGTTGTCATGGTAAAGATGGAAAAATAGCAAAACTTACCTACATTGAAGCCATATTAGAAGGTTTTGCCCACTAATGTAAACTATCAAAGACATCAAACAGCCTTTGTCCTATTTTCAATTCTTTAATTATATCAGAAAATTGATGGAGAAACCAATAATTTTAAAATTTTACCATGGAAACCGTTACAAATTTTTGAAATCAGTTTTTTGCGGTTTTTTAAAAGCCGAAATGGAAAACTATTAATTGTTTACATCCTAATCAATGTCCATGCAATATTTATTTTGTTATGAAAATTGACATCCGTTGCTATGGCAACAAGGCCAAAAAATAGGAAAAACCGAGAAATTAAAGATGATTTTGATATGCTTTAATTCCTGATTTTAGAAATGTTTTGCAATTGTTTTAGTTTAATCTTGTAAAAAAATATCTAAAATTTTATTGTATACCACAAAAAGCTTTGTTATGCAACAGAGAAGTGTTGTTGCTATTGAAAATTAAGTTGCGTAAAAAATCACACAGAAATTCTTACTTTTTGAAAAGTCCATAGCAACGGCATTTATTTTTAGAAAATGTCAGATTTTTTTCGAATGTCATTAAAGTTTAGGACATACTTGATTTTTTCTTACCAATTGATTTTATATATTTATTCATTTTAAGTTAATAATATCCATTCAAATATGCCTTAAAATATTATTTACCTTATTTTTAAGCTTGTTACCATAGCAACGGTTCTAAATTTTCATATATAAATTCTTTATTGCACAATCATAATATCGTTTACCAAAAAATCCAAGATTTGCTCTTTTTATTCAAATTAAATGAAGAAAACATATTTTTAAATTTCGGTTTAGTAACCATGGAAACGCTCTAAAAAATATGCGTTTCTCCATGAATGTTTTTCTTTCTTTTGAAAAATGACAACTATTTTTAATAATATATTCTACTCTGGAAACCCTAAGTTGTGCACATTACTCACAATATGTTCTCAAATAAGCCTTAAAATGCCATTTTTACATCTTCACCCTCTGTTACCATGGCAACGGGACCACATAGCAACAAATAAATGGTGTTAGGAATTTTTACTCATCAAAGTCTTTCAAATTGTAAAGTATGAGGAAAATCCGTGACTATGCGTGGCCACTGAATTTTGATTCTTGCATATTCAAGTACATTGTTATGAAAGAACTAGAGTCAGAAATTACTGCAAATGGCCTACCAATTTCCTGGAAAATAAACTATCGTTTCTTTCTAAGTTTTGTGTATTTTCTGAATAAACATTACTTGATCAATACACGTGTGGTATACACGGTGTGGCTATTTTGGCCGAACAGGATGTGGACTTGTTAATGCTAACTGCCGAAACCTATACTGGTTTTGAGTTTTTCCGGAATTTTCTCTGCTTTTGAAGATTTGGCTCCATATTTGAAGTGGGGCGCATTCGACTCGGAAAAAAAATCAAACAAAAAATCGAATATTGGTACCAAATGTACATTTTTGAACAAGTTTTATTTTCCGACACGAATGCGCCCCATGTTAAAAATTGATATTGGTGAAAAAATAAACTGTCGTCTGGTTGCCCGGCGCACGCAAAATCTGTAGAAGACGGCGGTGTTTACATATTTCGCGATAATTTGACCTGCAATAAAAACAACATTCCGACTGCAAGAATTCGTTTTAAGGTAAGCAAATTTATTGTTATTTATGTTTAAAGAAATATTTGATTTTTCAGTGTTAAGCATTGCTCGCCATTAAAAAAAAGAACGGAACAGCAAAACGGTAAAATTCGTACATGTATATGTATGTATCCTGGCGTCATGGGTTTCCGATAGTCTAACACTAAACGATGTATCTAAATGATTGTCTCTTTAGTCAACAATTTTAAAACTATATCATGTTTAACCTCAGACATAGCATCGAAAATTACCGATACTAAATCAATGAAAAATCGTCAGTATATGCACATGCGCGGATCCAGAAAATTTTTCCAGGGGGGGGGGGGGGGTCCGAAGAATAATTGTGTTTGCCAGGGGGGGTCCGAGGCATATTTTCGAAAATTTTACTATGTAAATTTAATAAATTTTCATTTTCCAGGGGGGGGGGGGGTCGGGACCCCTCCGACCACCCTCTAGATCCGCGCATGTATGCAGTTCTTAGATACAAATAAACTCGATGCCGCATTTGACCAGTATCGATAAAAATCAGCGTCATGTGTTTCCGATAGTATGATTCATTAACAAATTTCTCATTTAATAATTGAAATAAAAATTAAATAATCTTATGAATATATCTAATAATGTTTTCAATTGTTTTTAAAGTTTTTATTTCAACTTAAATCGTTCAAGTATTTAATTAACCCCATAACTACATTTCATCGCTTAAACGTTCTACAATACCATTATTTGTATAGTTATACGTTACGTTTTAATTCAAGACGAAGCTTAATTTATAGCGCTCTTCGGCTTCGATTCTAAGAAAAACTTTACAAAGTCACGTAGGCCTAATAATTTTAACCTGAAAATACGGCATCAGAAGTATATATTTACCAAACGTTAAGCAAGTTTAAATATTGTGATCTTCTAATTAAGATTTTTTAAAGCAATTTTAATGACTTGCATTAAAGTAATAGTAAAAGATAGTATTTTATTATAGTCTCTTCAGTAATTGTGTGATTTAAATCTTTGCAAGCAGCTAACTAGGGTAGTGCATATTCATAAAATCGAAAGAAGACTCCGTACGTCCAGTGTCGTAAGTAATTAAGAAAATGACGTCATTTTGGAGAAAACTCACGCGACCAAAATAAACTATCGGAAACTCATGACTATCGGAAACACATGACGGCACTATATTTATGTATTGTACATATTTTAAATACATTTACTTAAGTTATTTATATACAAAAACAAAACCAAAAATTTTTTTTTTGATACGAAATCTCCAAAACAACTAAACACATCATTATAAAAGATGTAAGGACGAAAATTATATAAAAGCTAGTTTTCACGTTATGCCTATACATACATTGTCTTTATATGCCCAGCTACATGTATTTTACTCATCAATATTTTATTGTAGGCCTTTGCTTGTACAATTCACCGCATTTTGAAATAAGTATTGTGTACTTTTTTAAATATTTTGATAACAAAAATTGAAAAAACTAATAAATATATATTTATCTGTACAATTCAAAACATGCAAACAATTTATGGAACATAAATTAAGCTGAAGCTGACACAAAAAAGGAGGCTACTCAATATTGATTAATCTCTTCAAAATAATCAATAAATCCTCAATATAAGTTATCGGTACTATATAAATTTTATCTCAGTTATCATACCTTTGGTTTCTTGCATTTATTTCAAACAGATATGTCTCATGAAGTATAGGAATATCATGGTAAATATGTCGTCTATTTTTGGCGGTTGAACAAGCATATAAAGGCGTAAAGTAAAGCGTAGCCAAATAATTCAACAAAATCCCGATATTCAAGATGTATGCCACAAATACTAAGATATGTAGGTTCCATGTGGAACAGACGACATTATATTAGGACTAATCGAATGTCTCAAACAAAACATAATATTGGGCACACATGTACGTATTAATTAATTACATGTGAGAATTTAGGTATCGGTTTATGAGAAACAGGGTGTATATATGTGTACAGATAGCGAAACTAAAAGTATAAACCATTCTGACGACTTTTGTAACGGTGACGCAAAATTTAATGATTTCTCTATTCGCTGGCGACAGAACTATAAGCAGGTTCTACCCCCCCCCCCCTATCGCGGTTTCATCATATCTTTTTCTCGCTAATGAATTCTGTTTAAGTGAACCGAGAGAAAAAATATGCATTTTAAAATTTACTATGTACATTGTACAGAATTAAATTATTAATAAAAATGCATAAAAACAGAAAATGATTTTTGATTTTTAATAATTTGTGTTCTTAATAGTATTTTTAAATCGATGATATAATCACACTTTTTGCAGGTACATGTATTTAAAACTCCTGTCCAGATGGAGCAAAAATGCTGTTTCTGTCAATCAGCTAAAGTGGCAGGTGAAGAAATAGCATTTACATGTAAGCCACCGCTTCTTCTTTTAGAAAGTAGTCTGTGAGGTGGTAGACTTCCCCGAGTCAGATAAGGAAAGGCTTCAGGAACTGACCTCTGGACATTACCAGCTGTGCCTCTAGACCTCCTCCAGTTTTGCCAAAGAGCATATAAAAGGTGACTGTGACATCCATACACATAAAGATGAAGGCCTTTTGAGCATATCTTTTCCAAGACACACCGACTCTGAATTATTGCAAGGTTCGAGCTCCTGCGCTGGTTGTTGGCATAATTATGCACTCATGCATCATCCAAAGTGTGGCATCAGTTCTGCACCACACATGCATAATGTAAATAAATCTGAGTACTTGACTGGAAATCCAATGCCACAGCAAAGATGGATCTGAAAGTGACAATGGCAGTTAAAGTGACAAAAGTACAGTGAAAAAACTCCCCCTTCTTACTCCAGTGTTAATCTTCCAATGAAAATTATATTGTGATACCAATCAAATGAATGATATTCAAACCATTTACCATCATACATGTATCTTAATTTTAATGAAAATGTAAAGCTTTTCAGAAAATAAAGTTTTAAAGATCAAATTTTAAATATGTACTAAAGATTTCTTTGTAAAGTATGTACATATTAAACCTTAAATTGCATTTTAAATGCATTAATTTAAGCCTGTTAAGTTATTTTGGCAATAATGAGATATTTCTCAGCTAAAGCGCATATTTGTGTATTTCATGTTGTGAATGTGAAAAAAACATGAACTGCAATTTTGTACTCTTTGAACAATACATCAGTGCTTTGGCTATAGACAGTACTAAGTTATTGTTATACATATCTATAGCATCAGCTTGATAAATGCTTTAAATAATTAGTAAATTAATTTTAGAGTTAAAATTAAATCCACATGAAGCAAATAATATTGATTTCCAAGTACTACTGTACATTGTGCAAAATAAATTAAATGCATCTATAATTTCAGTAAGTGAAGAATCAAAAATCATTTGGATTAATTGTGTTTGAAACTTTGAATTTTTCTGACATATGTTATCCCTCACTGCTGTCTATAAACATGATAGACGTAGAAACATTATTTGTTATATTGTGTGTCATCTTCATTTACTATTATTTTCTAAATACTTGTTTTTTTAATATACATGATATATCCGGATCAAGAAATATGTAATGATAAAAATTGGCATTATTAAATATATTGTTTGAATAATGAGTAAATAATGCATAAACATACAAAAGCAGTTTGCTGTATGTATCTGGAATGTGTTTGAATATACTTTTTGTTGGATAATAATTCTATTAAAACACAATCCAGATAAATATAGCTAACTGCTTTTGTATGTTAATGCATTATTTACTCACGAAATCTATTTTAAACATGGAATATTTTGTTACATGTAATTATGTTTATATATATTATCAAAATTCAATCCCAGCAATTATTTGTATTCTAAAGTAAGCCCAGAGCTAATGAAAATGGGATACCCAGTATATGTGAAAACCGGATTAAGAAGGCTAAATAGGTTTCTTGATCAACACATTCATAAAGTACATACATGTACCAAATTTTTGTCAATTTTACTTTTGCTCAGTGTTTTAAATCACAAGCCTCTGAATTTCTATCAATAATCCGTTAAATGTACGGAAAAAGATATATATACCGTATCTATTTATGTATTTATACATAGATAGGGTATATATCTCTGTTCCCATACATTTAACTTCTAATTGATATAAATTCAGAGGTTTGTGTTTGATTAATATACTCAAGTATGATTGTTTGATTTTAATGTTGTAATTTCACTTCAAATCTTAGTTTAATTATAAAACCCAAGTTGGCATTGTTATTATTATTGCCATGAGCCATTACCATTTATAAAAATCCAATGACCGGTACATGACCAAAAAAAAAAAATGCTCGTTGTTCAAAGTGAAAGTAGACCGTGCTTTTTCCGTAGTGTTGTATGATTGATCTTTCAATAAAAACTGCATTGAACGCATGCATTGGAAGCAATATACATGTATCACAAATTCTATTAGGTATAACTCTGAAAAGTTAAACTAAACAATCTACAAACTATGTCGTATGAGGCATGTTTACACTTACCATGCTTACTTCTTTCATCGACGAATTCCAAGTGTTGAACGGTGTCGCATTAAGTCGTATCCAAAGTCACTCGAACCGGATGTTTTTCTCTGTACATTTTTACATGTAGGTTCTTATTCATTCAATAAAAACAAAATGTTTTATTTGATTGGAATTTTCTATGTAGAGTAGGCGAATACATTTCCAAATAGGCCAATATAAAGCAAATGACATGACGTTATGTTTGGAACTTGAAATCATGACGTTGTGTTTCATATGAAAGTGTTCTGTGCACATGCCTACTTTAAACGTCAATTACGGGAGATTTATTTAACGTATTAAAAAAAGAAAAGTAGTTTTTAAAAATATAGATTCTAAAATTATTTTTGGCAGTGAAAAATAATATTTTTGACTACAGGCCAATTTTAGTACTTTCTGACCCTAGTTCTTTAAACCGTTCATAACAATGTACTTGAATATTAAATATAACATCGATTTTTAACCCTTAAATACATTCAATACTTGGAATTTGTTGATTTAACCTGGCGTATCAAAACTTCTAAATAGTGCCATTTTTTAGAACTTCGATGTATTATACAATTATAGCCTTTTGATGAGGTCAATACATGGTTTTATAGACCTGATGAGAGTATATCGACCGAGGACGAAGTCCGAGGTTGATATTCTCTCATCAGGTCTATAAAACCATGTATTGACCGATATCAAAAGGCTATAACTGTTTTATTATAATAAATCAAATCAGCAATCAACCAATCATGTGCTTGGGAAAAAATACGATATTATAATAATTTCATTTATAGAGTGGGTCTGTGCTCCATATTTTTGTCATAGTCTAAATAAGGTCTAATGGAAAACAAACCCATTTCCATCAACAAAAACGTAGAAAGATGACCCTGGTCCCACTATACAATAAAAATATAATTTTGTATCCCAACAATTGAACGTTTTAGAAAAATAATAAAAGTCCGTGAATTCGTGGCCAAAGTCGAACATAGCATTTAAACATCGCGCTTTAATTGTTGTGACTGAAATGACTCAGTGGTTAGAGCAACAGACATTAAGTAACATTATAGAGCTAGGGTTTTAGGTTGTGGGTTCGACACCAACAAAACTTGGGGCAATATATTTTTTCTTATATTCAAAGCTGAATATAGTGAGAAATTGTTATTTTGCAACTTTGTATTGTAACATTATCAAATAGATTAATTGGAAAAAAATAAATTTGAAATTGTATTTTACGACTAAACCCAAATGAGCATTTGCGCTATCTTACCCCCCCCCCCCCAACCTTCCATCTTATTTTGAAAAAAATATCAATGGATACTAAAAAGTTAAAATTTGCAGACTGTGTTCAAAATATACCGGTAAAAACGATTTCAATCTCTGTGCAACAACAAAACTCCAAAATTTAAATAATGTATATGAACGTGTGTTATATTGTTTAAAATAGAAGAAATTGTCAATAAATTCAGTAACAAATACTAATCTCAGTTGTTACTTGAATCTATATGTTTGTTTAATTTTAAAATACCGGTATTCTTTCTTCATTAATTTCCCTACCAGTATATACGTGCACTGCCTAAAACCTTTCTTAAGCTTCACCAATATTTGGAATTTAAGTTTGATTTAGCAAGGAAGAAAACATTAAAAGTCTCTTGCACTGTCGACTGAAAAAGCACCAAACATTTAATAAGGTTTATTGTCATTTATTTCATAACTTGTTTTTCTGCATCATTATTTACACATCAATAACACAGTGAGAGTTTTCTGTTGAGTTTGTATAAGTTAACACTTATGTCCCCGTCTGCTCAGAACCACATATCTGACGGTCGGAATCATCAAGCGGTCGGAATCATCAAGCCGTCACCTTCTTCTGTTGTTTCTGTTTAAACTGTTCAATCCTCTCCAACAACTCGGGTCTGTAGTGGCGAATTAGTCCCTGATAAAAGTAGAGGTAACGTGAAAATAATGTGAAAGAAGTTTGTGACAAATGGAGAAACAAGCTGGAATCTGATCTGTGAAATATTTGTAAGTATGAAGAAATAATAGGGCATTTGCTTTCACATAAAATGCTTAGAAAAAGACACATATAGAACAAAGCTACCACTGAATCCAATACTTAAATTGTCCACAAAAATGGTCCTCTATATAAGGCCTATTATCCCAGGGAAGACAACCACTAATGTCCACTTTCCTTTATTCTGATTACTTGTACTGCCAACTTTTTAAGTTTGATTTTTTAACGTTGACTACTGGTATATTCATTTTTATCTATTTTTTCTTTAAAAAAAAATACTGTAAACCAACATTAATTCACAACAACTTCATTTTGTGACAATTTTATTTTGAGACAATTTTATTTCACGATCTAATAAAGATTTGTACCGACTAATTTTCATAATCAAGATGTAGATTGATTCCAGAGACATTTGAAGATTGATTCATGCAAAAATTTTTCAAATGATGAGGCTCTCACGAAACATGCAAAATTATCTCGCACACAAATTAAAGTTGGTTTACAATAAGCAAACCCCATGATCTTACCTGGACGGGCCAGGCCGCTCCGTCCCCCAGGGCACAGATGGTGTGACCCTCTATCTGTTTACTGATCTCGTACAGCATGTCAATCTCTCCTTCCTGGAAGTTCCCAGTCTCTGTCAAAAAATCAACAAAGTTATCAGAGCTAAAATAAAACAAATTCTACATCCATTCAAAATAAATGTATTCTTAACATTAGATTCTACTCTAAATGTAGGTGATCAAGATGATTAACGCCATTAAATTTTGTTCAAAACCAGCTGGTTTATGAGATACACATAAAAACGTGACTGAATACGAGATTCCTTACCAAACCGTTTCATGATCTTGGCCATCCATCCAACTCCTTCACGACAAGGGGTGCACTGGAAATAGTTTCATAAATCCATGTTAATTATAATATGTTTTAAATGCCAAAAAAGACCTAATCAGTAAATTTTATGTATCAACCTCTATTATATATACACAGTCAACAACACAGCCATTAGGCAAGCTAGAAACTTCTTCAACTTGTCCTCGCTGTTGTACTCTATTATTAGTCCTCATTCATGCAGTTTTTTAAGACTTAACCCTCTGTCATTGACCTCTTTTAATTTGAATTTTTTATTTGATTTAATTTTGTTACAATTATCTTCATGATCCTTTGGTGAATTTTAACTTTATATAAACCCTTTTCTATCTGATGTTTTATAACATGTCGCACTGATGACAAATTTCCTCACCTGTCCACAGCTCTCGTGTTTATAGAACTCGATCAGTCGGGAGATACACCTGATGACGTCGGCGTCCTTATTCATAACGATCACAGCGGCTGTACCTAAGGCGGTCTGGGCCTGGACCAATCCATCAAAGTCCATCAGAACATCAGTACAGACACTGTTGAAAGAGAAAGGTAAAAATAAAAAAGTCCATCAGTATGTCAGTACAGACACTGTTGAAAAAGAAAGGTAAATATAAAAAAGTCCATCAGTACATTGGTAAAGACACTTTTAACAGAAAGAAAATCGACCTAAATATTTCCACACCTAATTCCATAAAGATTAACGGTTATTCCTCATAACATTCTATTTACTAGAACAACAATCCCTGGTAAGTCATTGTATTCAACAGAATGACATAACTATCAAATCCATAAAGAACAGTAAAAACACATAGAAAAGTTTTACTCAAATAGAAGTTATGCATACAATTCCTTCCAAACATAGCTCTAGTGTTCACTATATGTTCCGCCACTGACCTCTTGGGTATGATGGGCGTGGATGACCCCCCGGGGATGACACCCAGCAGGTTGTCCCAGCCCCCGATGACTCCGCCTGCGTGCCTCTCTATCAGCTCCTTCAGACTGATAGACATCTCCTCCTCCACTGTCACTGGGTTGTTGACTTGTCCAGAGATGTTGAATAACTTGGTTCCACGGTTCCTCTCTCTTCCAAAGCCAGCAAACCATTCTCCCCCACGCCTACAGATTGCCGGGGCTACAGCAACTGTTTCAACATTAGCCACAGTGGTGGGACATCCAAAAACACCCACATCAGCAGGGAATGGGGGCTTGAGGCGGGGTTTACCGGCCTTACCCTCTAACGACTCAATCAGAGACTGTAAACCAAACAATATCCTCATTTCAAAGTAATACACAGATCAAAGACACATCCATTTTTTTTATTAACTTAGACATATTACTGGTTAAATACATTTGAGAGCATCCACTCACTGTTTCCTCTCCGCATATATACGCCCCAGCTCCACGGTGAACATAAACGTCAAAGTTGTAGCCTGACCCACAGGCGTTCTTACCAATCAGACCCGCAGCATAGGCCTACAAGGTGACCGAAACATTAGTGAGAAATTCATAGGATGATAAATTAACTTGCAATACATCTTTGATTAAAGGATGATCTTTTTCAATTTTTATTGGAGTTCTATTTCAAAAAATTCTTTGGTATTTACTATTATAATAATTGATTTACTTTAAAAATCTTGAATTTGAATACCCCATCATCTCTTTTTTACATTAAATGTTACTATGTATGACTTTTATAACTGACCTCATTAATGGCAACCTGTAGGTTAGAGGCTTCATTGTAGAACTCTCCTCTGATGTAAATGTAGGCTGTAAAGGGAGAGAATGCACATCAAAATAAGCAATCAGGATATACATAAAAATGTAGGCTGTATTAAAGGGAGAGAATACAGTATCACTGTAAAGAGCCTGGATATTAATCTAAATGAAAAGCTGAACTTGGAAAGAGCAGATTAGGACCCTTGATACTTTTTGTTTGAAATATTGCTGGTGTTAACTTGTAGGAATATTGTGCAACCAAACTTTCACTCATAAGTTTGGATTGCTACAAACAGTTCTAACTCTGGCTCTATTTGTCTGGTACATGTACTTACCAGCACAGGCCCCCATAGATCGGCCGGCCACCAGACACCCCTCCACCAGCTTGTGGGGGTCGTGTCTCATAATCTCTCGGTCCTTGCAGGTTCCTGGCTCTCCCTCGTCAGCGTTCACCACCAGGTATTTAGGCCTGTAGCGTAAAAGTGGTCAATAACAAAACAAACTGAAGTGGACAAAAGGTATGGAAACCTATGGTATGTAGATGAGCAGTCAAAATTGAATTTCAGTCAGATTAAAGAATTGTTAAACATGAACAAGTTCAGAATGTTCTTATATTTTTTTTTTTAATAACATATATATAAAAGATCTGCTCTTAATGATGTCAAAAAAATGGTGGAAAACCACAAAGATGACACAGTTCAATCATTGTCAGTCGTACCTTCCATCACTAGGCTTATTCATGAAGCCCCACTTCATCCCTGTTGGGAACCCTGCCCCTCCTCGACCCCTCAGTCCTGAGGTAGTTATCTCTTTTAGGATCCAGTCATGTCCTTTCAGAATTATTTCTTTTGTTTTGTACCAGTCACCCTGTAAAAATGTAAAGTATAGTATCAGATAAAGACCTAAGAAGTATTTATTGAGAGTAATTTCTGTATTGCACTCTTTTAATGTGTTCTATACCTCTAGAAGCAGAAAAAAGCAGAATAATTACCCTGGACATTGCCCCCTTGAGTTTCCAGTCATGTCTGCCATACAAGTTAGTGAAAATTCTATCCTCATCTTTCAGGGGTCCATATGTACTCTAAAAAAGAGTAAATGAAGATTTTTACATGTTCCTATAGGAATTCAAGATAACTGGTGTGGTGTTTGGTTAAATCATTCTAGATACTGTTCAATATATTATATTTTGATTCTAAAAATTTGGAAAAGCAAATGTACTGTCCAAGTAACTGCAACAATCAAATATAAAATAAGATGCAGACAAATCCAATCCCTTGTGAGTATAAATTTTGAAAACAATTACCTAAATTGAATAGCAAATATTTATTTGGGTCAGATTTAGGATTTTATGGGGTGTCTGGATCACTGAAATGCATTTATACTCTGTCCCAAGTTTCTGCTTCCACTGGTTTTTGCTTAATATTTCGATAATCATAAATACCTTTGTTCCTAAACTACACTCATCCACTAGAATGAAAAAAGTCAAAATTTACTGTTATGAAACGCCCCCTCTACCACTTCAGATTTCAATACACAACCAAAAATAGAAAGTCTATGGGGATTTTGCATTGCAGAAGACATGAAAAGTACCCGGTTGATAACGTTGAAAAATTGTGAGAGGCGTCCCCAGTACTTCCGAATGGAGAAAAGATGTAAACATATCCCATTATAAATCTCTGTAAGAAATTTGTTTTCGTTCATGTTAATATCTCTGGCTAAAAATAAATGAAGTGTCAATGAAGAAATCTTGGATTTTTTCCCTTGTATCGATTTCAATTGTACTTCTTTGACAGGAATGTGTATTCTCTTTAAAATGTATGAAGAAATCTTGAATTTTTTCCCTTGTATCGATTTCAATTGTACTTATTTAACAGGAATGTGTATTCTCTTTAAAATTTGTCAAATCAAAAACAGTACCGGTAACCTGGGACAGACTATAATCTGAGACAAAATAACAGAGATTGGCATGGCAACTAATTGAAGTCTCGCGAAATCTCACGGTCCCTATTGTAAAGTATTCCAAGTTTAAATCAGTATATCTTTCTAATAAACAAATATATTGAAATATAAACAGCTAAATCCTATTACCAAAACATTCAAAATATTATATTTTCATGAGTTTATGTCTTATAAACAAAATTGAAAGAGGAGTTTTAGGTGGCAGTTGGCTACCCGTCGTCCGAGATTTCGACGATGCTTTATAGCTGGCCAATATATTTTCTAAATATTGATCTTATTTTTCAAATTTTTGTTTCAAAAACGTATAAATCCTATGCACATTTTTCATAAAAACAATATACTTTTGGTTTAAGATCAATATATCAATTTACTAATATGTAGTTCTCAAAGTAAGGTTGGTCCCGTAACATTTTTCAACAACAAAACATGCTAACGGCGGAGTTGCAAATCTCTGTTATTTATGTCTCTGCTATAATTCCCTGCAACATTATCCAGTAAACTCCTTACTAAGAATATTTACTTTTTTCTAAACCAAATGGCATCATTGTTATAGAGAATATAGTTTTGATTTGATGTGCAGTGTTTTTTTGAAAGTAACCATACTTACTTTACACCTTTTCTGGACTATAGCTAGCTGAGCCGGAGAATTCTTAATGCCTAAAATACAAGTAATAATTGTTGTGTAGCCGAGAATACTACATAACATATAGTAAAAATATCTGGTGTCTTACCTAACAATATATGTGGCAGGCAACAGACAATACATAAACAAGGAAAAAACACAGGTAGATGTGGACTGGTCAAGGGTGGAAACTGAACTGGAGCTCCAGCGGGTTATTCAGCAGAGTACCATGTGATTTAGGGTAGACCAGGGTCAGAGGTTATACATAGAAATTAGCATACATTGGGAGAATATGAAATAATGCGTTTACACTACATAATAAATGCACTGAAAGATTGTACAGTAGTATGTTATACAACTCGGAGAATAAACTGATTTACATTTAGGCCTATATACAAATCTTTCATAACAAAAACTAATATAGTAATTAACTAAAACAAAAAACAGGAATTTTATTTCATTATTTTATGAAAACCTAAGATTTCTCCATCTGTTGACGTTTATATACAGAGAAAATTCGAAATATTGTAACTGTTTAACCTTTACCATTACCATGATTACCAAAAAGATCTTGATAGAGAAAATCTAATATTTGCAGCATCATCTACCTACTTGAAAAACACGAGAAAGAAAGTGGAATTCGGCTCAAGCTAGCCATATTCGCATTATTTTCTGCAACTGTCCTTCGAAAAGTTGTATAATCTATGAGGTCTTTAAAATGTTTTGTAACATGGTGTGTATATACAGAACCTTAACGTGCAGCTATTTTCTCTCCGGAAAATATAAACTTTTAAAAGGAGAATGTTTATGATATCTCATTGATTTTTCCAGTAAGTCGATCATTAAAAACGATTGATGCATGTAATTAAGCATCTTAAACTACTTGTTACAAGACGTCGCGCACGATACTGGTGTTACTTAACGTTACGCTTATAACGTCAAACGACGCACAAACGTAACGTCGCATTTTAAAGAAACTCAACTTCTTAATAGCCGTGAATTTTGAAACTAAAATAAATATTCATATCTCCTGTATCTCCAGTTTTGCACTGCAAGCAAGTTATGAATTAATGCACAAACATTGCCAGTAATATGGTAGTAAATGTACTTAAAATAAGATCACAATATGCAGGCCTGTAACTCAGGCAATATTTAAGAAATATAAGTAATAACTTTAAAAAGTGTATATCTTCATTTAAATAACTCAATCATAGTTTATAAAACAAACAAAAATTGGCAGATTGGAATGTGATTTCCTTTTAGAAAATGTCAAGCTCCATGGTATAAACTATAAATTTGATCAGCGAATTCAAAACATTCCACATTCGATATTGCACTTTTATCCCAGACAATACAGCTAAATGCACAGATACATGTATTTGGATAATATAATTATACAATCATGAAAAATTATATTCTGGTATATTATTCTATTTACTAGGTTTTACAATCTTTGAAGTTTATGTATTCGATCATGTACAATTCATTTTTAAGACATAATAATGTCGTTTATTGCATGCAATATGTTTAAATGGACACATTCGTCCAAAACAATATTGGCCCGAGCATCTATTTCTGAACAGATATAAACTA
The DNA here is from genome assembly GCA_020458035.1 of Magallana ariakensis. Lineage (NCBI taxonomy): Eukaryota > Metazoa > Mollusca > Bivalvia > Ostreida > Ostreidae > Magallana > Magallana ariakensis. The sequence goes on from CM035818.1 coordinate 3,653,527, forward strand.
CTGCACTGGCTGGCACTACGGCTCTTCTCCTGGGTATAAGTTTGTATGACAGAAGATTCTTGTTATTAATATTGTCGTAATAAAGTCCTGTGATGACCTTAATACCAGCTGGAAGAGTTGAGCCCCAGGCGTCGGTGCTTTCGCTGTTTAATGTTTGAATTGCTTCCTGAACTTTTAGCAAGAAATAGTCATGGTCTGGGTCATCCGCATATACGGCAATTACCTGTCCTTTGGATACCATTTCGGACAAGGGCGCCTCTTCGTCATCTTCTTCAACATCGAATGTGTTGTTTGTTTCCTTGACCATTTCATGGTGTTGAACTTGCCCAATTTTTTGAACATTTACACATTCGTGATAAATTTGTAAACTGCATTTTTCACAAAAGCAGGACAGTTCGCGTATAATGATATGGGGAGACGAGTTATCAACGATGACTTGATGGACAGATCTGATGTTTGAAATTGGTTTGAAACTTAAATTGCCTTCTCTTGGGATGAAATCAAGAAAACGGAAAAGCCGTCTCCGGCAAACAGATTTTGTCCGCGTCAAATTCGAAACAGCAAATTCATACAGATCCCGGGCATTTTGTATATGGGCTTGTCCACGCAAAACTGCCAGATCTGCCTGTCTTTTTAACAGTCCTCCAGCAGCATCTTGAGGTCCTACATTATAAACACAATCATGTAATAATACAAAAATATTAAATTTTAATTGAAACAAAAATGTTCATATAGTAAATGCAAAATAAACTTCAACGCGACATGAATGAATTAAATAATGCACGTTTTACTTCTTTATCTTGTCAAAATGAAAGTAGTGATCAACAAGTGGCATAATTAATGTATAAAACAATTCTGTTTTCATAAAAAATGCTAATAGAATAGCTACCATTTACAAGTTTAAAGTACTTAGTTCGATCTGATGGACACTGTATTTGTATCCTTAAGAAGAAAGTGTGCAGAAAATATACATGTAAATACCTTTAGCATGTGCAGTCTCAAAATAATTTTTGGTAAACTGTTTGAAACCGAAATCCCGACTGGAGTTGCTGATATCCCCAAAGCAATGTCGACTCTTATATTGGGCTGCACATCCATCTGTGAACTCGTGCATGGTGTCAACCGGGTAGGAAATAGATGCCAAGTACTCGGATATTGTTTTACGAACTTCATGGACGAAATACTGGTCATGCTGTTGATCATCACTAATAACAAAAAAATGTTCAGTGATTATTTCTGGGTTCTGCTCAGTGCTCTCCACTCCATCAATGTCGGGTAGTGCATGGCGATGTATAATCGTAACGTGAACAGAGACTTCAGTTTTTTGAAAGTAAGCACTTTGAAGTTGTTTTAATTCTGTGCAACGGTAATTTTCAGAAAAGTCATGAACACAGATGCAGTGGTTGAGTGGACGATTAGATGAAAGTTCTTGAAATTGGTTGTTTTGCCAAGTAGCTCGGTGTTGATGGAATGGAAACGATTTTAATAGTTGCAAAAAGTGTGAAAATAAATCACTGACTTTTGATTCCTTTTTAACCAGAACGAGTTTCTTTGTTGTTTTATTGCCCTTCACTTTGATTTCAACTTTTTCAAATTTTTCCCACTTGACTGTTTCGTCTGTCTCCGCGTCTCCAGTTTCTTCTGGTAATAAGTATAGTTTGTGGATACCACATTCTGCACACTGTCGCTTCATGCATTGCAAAGTAGGATTTATACACAATGTGACATCCACCACATCGCTTATGGACTCGAATACTTGGACGTCAATTCCAATGTCATTTGCATTTGTTTTGAAGATCTTTTTCCGAAAGTCCATACATGATTTGAAGGCACTCTTTATTTCAACATGATATCGACAACAGCATGTGTGTCTGTCCTTTGGGCGGGCCTGTCTAACAAAATAGGGCTTGCAATTTTCAAAGGACCTTTGAGGAATTTTGATATCAGGATTTTCGCTTATGAAATCCAGGTAAACTTCAGTTTGGGTCTTTTCTAAAATATACACTGCGTGGCTCGTGTATAATTTGGGTCCAATTCTTTCTCGCTTGATATCTGCTTTATTTCCAGTCGGTCGGGAGATACCTGGACGCAGCCAAAAGTCGTACTCAAGTTGTTTAGTTTCCGTTGAAATCGCGTCAGTGCGCGTTTTTTTAAACGTGTAAGTCCAACAAGATCTTTCAGTTTTCAATACAATGGTGCGAATTGTGTTTCCCTTACTTATTCGTCTAACTGGTAAACCAAGTTTTTTAGCTAGATTTTTTCGACATCTGCTTTGGGTCACTTGTTCACCACTTATTGATGCAACAAGCACGTTCATAGACGTAACCGAGTCTTTCGATCTTTTCATTTTGCAGCTATCAATTGTTGTTTTTAAATCTTGCAGAACCGCTTTTTCCGTTGATTTTTTACTTTGTTCTTCTGGTGATAATACGACATCAGCATCAATTAACATTTTTGTCGTTGGAGAGTTTGAATTTTTCAAATATGCTGCCAGTGTAGCTGACCGCTTCTTTGGTGATTGAGGTAACGAATCCTTCAATTTTTTTAATGCTCTGTGTTTACTTGTTCTGTTTTTAAAAACATGTCTTATCATTTCATTTGAATTTTTCGTGTTCGCAGAGAGCTCGACGTTTTTATTCCTCGCTAAATTTCTATATTTTCTTTTTCGTTCTTTTTCCTTCTGTCTCGTTTCAGCTTGTTTTGCTCTGTACATGCGCTTTCTAATTGCATCAGAAGTTTGTTTATTCTCAGTCTGTTTGACAGTTTTGTTTTTATGATACGATGCTAGCTTTTGTTGTCGTCGTTTTTGAAGTTTCTTATTTCTATAAAACTCTAATCTTTCTCGTGGGGACATTTTCGTATCCATGGTATCATTGTCATTCTTCTGAAAACCGCAACAGATAAAAAAAATTAAAGACCCTGTAGATTTTTTAAAATCCTAAACACAAATACTAGTACCGAGACATATGGGTCGCCATGCAGGTTTTCAATGATAATCCTTATTTCCTATCAAAGTATTTATCTAATTAATACAATAATGAATAAAACACGAATGCTTTATTCAAAAATATAATTCTGTAAAGTTCTATTAGAAAATAGCGGGCTGGCGTCGTTTTTGAAAGTGGGGCTAGACTTTTTGACAAACGAAAAAAAAGTTGGAGGGGGGATCTCTATGTTTATTCATTTTTACATGCCCCCCCCCCCCCCCCCCGATGCTACGTGACCTCTAGCAGATTTTGTATGACCGCTAATGTCCGCTTTTAAATTACTTTAATATTTATCACGCGTGTAGGATATTTTTTTAAACGGATGGATCGGTCTATAAAGATCTTGACTAAAATGGAATAAAGAGAATATGGGTAGAGTGTTAGGATTTGATTACATTACGTCTTTGCATCATCTAATTTTTTAACTCAACTTAGTCCAGATTAGAAAAAACGGGTATTTGGCAGAAAATGTTATTGTTGCTATATAATAAAAAAATTACGAAAAGGACCCGCATCAAAACTTATATAATGATTATTTACCAACCAACGTTTTTCGTTTGGACGTTATCAGTTTTAAGTATATCAACGTCACGTCACAGTCACGGAGCGTCAAACATAAAGGGGACGTTTATTTGGACATTAAATAATTTCTGTATTCCTTAAACTAATATGGGGATTCATAAAATTTTGATATGTCTCTGTAGCAAATTTTATGTACTTTGTGTCTGTTGTACTTATTTTAATAATTGCGATTGTATATTGCTTGAAATTTTGCACTAAAATCGTTAAATTGCTTAAAAAGTGCATTTTTTTTTAGATTGGGACATTTCACTGGACAACTTAAAAATCAACCTGCCTTATAAATATTGTTATTATAAAATAATAGTCGTTTGTATCTTATTATACAATACGTGTGCAATATATCTGTATCAAAAATAAGCAACTTACCTTCGTTTTAGACATAATATTGATGATTGAAATGTCAGTCTATCTGAATCTTCAAAAAACGGGACACCGAGTACTTCGTTATTTCAAAGGCTGCAATATTATATCTATCAACCGAACATTTGAAATGATTATGACGTCATACTTTGATATGGATGTTACGATTATATTCCAAATTTCATGCTGTTTGGCGCAAAATTGATTGTTTTATCAACCTGTGCATAAAGCGCATAGCTACTGAATGTAACGCAGGACATCCATATATCACGTCAACTACAGATAATTAAGATCTGTCATTCCTCATAAAGTATGTAAAATTCATTTTATTTAAGATATTTTCATTATTTACAAATTTCTCTTGCCATTGATACCCAACACTTTTATATTTTCCTTTTAACGGCTCTTCCTCAACCCCTCAAAATAATCTTTAATAGCGTAGGTAAAAGAGACAGCAGTATCGTGCGCGACGTATAACACAAACCTTTCCCTTAATATTATGATAAGACCAAAGGCACCTGACCGGAGGCCGCTTTGGGTTTTTTTTTTTTTCTGAAAAAACTACAATAACAAAAATCTTTACTTTTTAACCATATGTAATTTACACTAACTCTAGTTTATTTGCGAAGTCTCAAGAAAATCGACCATCTGGTTCTTTTTATGGGCCATTTCAAAATACACTTACATGTACATTTCTATGGGAATATATAGGAAATTGTAATTTTCATCACTTCGAAGCAGATTTTAAAAAGACTGTAATAGCGATTTCCCTCATATTGTAATATATAATTAGTAAAATCATTTTCTACCTTATATATAAAAAAAACTAAATTCTACCGTCTGTATTTTTTAGTAGGGCCATCTCAAAATATTAAAATGCACCAAATTTTGCCATATATTTGGAGTATTATAAATGTAGATTGGTATAATGCATTCATTCAAAAATAAAGAAAAATACCCCCGAAGATAGCATTATTCTGTGTATAAAATTTCAACGGCGTACGATTTTTACTTTTTCTTTTATGAGGGGCATGGTCACGATTTTGGTCAAATTCTATTTTTCTGTTTTTATTATTTACAATGCTTTAGGAATGCATTTCCAATGACCAAATGAAATTGGAGAGTCAGTAGTGAAGATATAAGCAAGATACAGGGCTCACAAGTCTTTGTCATGTAAACAAGGCTCGTGCCCTGTTTTTGTTTACTTTAGTTCAATATACCGGTAAAAATTCTTTTTCAAGAAGATTTTTCCATCTTCTTATTCATTGTATGCATAAATAAACAGATCTTAACGTTTACAACATTCATTTTCGGTCTAAAACTGGAGTTTTCACTTCAACGTTCAAAATGTAAACAAAAGCTTTGTTTACATTGCATAGAATTGTAAGCTTTGTAACTCGCTTATAACTCAATAAATGACACTTAAATTTTGGTTGCCTATTAAAAATGCCTTACTGAAGCATTGTAAACATTAAAATCGGGAAAATAATTTTTGACCAAAATCGTGACCATGCCCCTTTAAGTACTATTTATAACGTACTCCTTAGTCCTATAAAGCTTCATTTGATCATAACGTCATATAAAAGCACAATGGCAATGCTCAACTACCGTAAAACGGAAAAATCGTTTAAAAAATTAAATTTTCCTTTAAAAATCTACATATTTTTATCTATATTTTGTTTATTGTGCTCAATTTTATAAATGATATCGAAAAAAATTCATTAAAAGTATAAATACACTGTATTTTACTAGAATGCAAAAAAACATGCGCAATGAAAACTAAAGTCGGCCTCCGTGTTTTATTAGGTACGCCTAAGGGGATATATTTTTAATATTATAGAAAAAAAATAAAACGTCAGGTACCTGTGTCCACAGATTAGGATTTTGTAAATTGGCGAAGTGGGAATTTCAACAAGGTTTTTAACCGTTTGCTTGTCAAGATTTCGGGTAAGTCTGCCCCTCCTACTTTCTAAAACGATGCTACATGTACGTGCCTCTCACCCTGACCGCGCCCATCCCACCTCAATCTTGGCTAACCAAGGCTGGCGATATCCTCCTCTTCTCTTTTCATTAAAGATTATTAGATGGGAAATTGTCACCTGTGATATTTGTCTAACGAAGATGCCCCATCTCTAAATTTTCCAGATATTTTAAAAAACAAGATACTGTCCTTATATTACATTAAAGAATCAAATTGATAATTCAATTTCATATCAAACACCAACACGTGCACCCTTACCACTTTTCGAAAATTTTAAAAAGGCAAGATTTTAGCCTGATCGTGCATATTTCAAGATTTATGAAAACAATTCACTCCGGCACGTAGCATCGGGGGGAAAGCGCACTTTTTGTCGCAGAAAACGTTTTTCTGAAATTTACATATATAGAAAATTGAATTAGTATGGAGTTGCCACCCCCCCCCCACCACCACCACCACCACTTTTTTCGGGAGATATAAAAAAAATTGAAGCGAAATAAAGGAAATGAACAGTGAAATTGAGAACAATACTTCCTCCCTCCGCCCCCCCCCCCCCAACGGATTAGGATATTCAAGATTGCGAATACCTTTAAAACCTTAAAAACCCTTACTTTTTTGCTTGTCAAGATTTTTTGAATCACTATCAAAAACGATGCTACGTGCCTGTCACTTACATGTACTTGCTTTTTAACAAACCCGACCAATTCAATCCTTATATTTAACAGATTCATGCATTCTTCTACGTATAAGCAAGACAGTTTCTCGTTATTCGTGGAAGTTTTGTGTTTATCTGTGAGATTGTCGCGTTTATTCGCGAAAGTAATAGCTATATACAGTACTATAGTAGGCGTTTTATCGCAGAGGTACGCGTTTTATTACGAAAGTTTCGCGTCAATACACGAAAATTTTCTACTTATCAAAATAAGTCAATGGGTCTTCGTAGTTATGATATCATAGTTTGATCTCATTTTTTAATACTTATTTATGAACAAATTAAGTACACTGTAGGTCTACCTAATTTCTGTTTTAGATCTGAAATGTATTCATTTGATTATCAGATTTTCAATTATTCTTATGAATAGATTTGCGATTTAAAGACAAATATTTACATGTTACTTGAAAATTAAAAAAAAATTCTACTCTCGTTGATTAATAGGTCTAATGTATTATGTTGCACGTAATGTATTTCCCGCCTTTTTTGCGACAGGTGTCCGTAGAGAGAACCAGTTAAACGCCATTCGGATGTCGTAAAATTACCATAATAATAGCTTCGTGACAACGACATCAACAATATTTTAAAATTATCGTCCCGAGGGAATGAAATGCTCGTTGTGTGTAGTTTTACAGTGGATTTTCATCGAGATTTCTAGTACATAGCAAGATTATCTGTGAGTATATGTTCCTTGTATGAAAAATTCATGAAAATTATGGACAAGTTATTGGAAATGATCGAATTAGATCTAACGACATTCATGCGAATGTCATATTGATTAAATATACCATTACACCGTTACGATGTTTATTCAACATGATGTGTACACTTCACACGGTGAAGTAATCCAGGTAGCTTATTCCTTTTGCCTTTACAAATGTTTTACCAGGGACGTACATTTTAGTATATACGTCCCTGGTTTTACTATTTAATTATTATACCTTGCTGTTTCGTGATAGCGCTCCACAAAGCTTAATTTATTTGTGTGGCTTTTATATTGGCATTAATCCATGTATCACACGTGTAAATAAATAAATCGGGAAAGTCAAAATGTCACCCAATGACAATTAAAATTTGTACAAAGTTATAACTAAAGACATGTCAATGCTGCAATTGTATGTTTTACACCTGTACATCTTAAATTTTACTGCATGTATACAAAATGTCAATCTGATCAAAATGAAATCTTTCATCTCTACCTTGCTTTACATCTATTGCTTCAATTTTTTATGGTTTATTTCATAAAATTTAATCAGTGTTCAACAAAACCATTCAGAATATATATAGACCCTGCATGGGTCAATGTTGTAGTTATAAAGTTATATTTTTTAATTATTATTTATTGATATTTATTTATGTGTTATTTGAGACAATCAGTCATTGACATGCAATAATATCTGACAAAAGAAAGAGGATCAAAGTAAAACCTATTGAGCAGACTCATGGTGAAGATGAATTACATTGGATAATCTGAACACACCACAGGACGCTGTTTTATTTTCGTTTTGGCAATGATTCACAACTGCAATCACACAAAGGAATGTAAATATATATACCTGGTAGATGTAAATATATTACCTGGTAGATGTAAATGGTCAGTATACAGTACAGTTATATGGATATTAAAGAATAAAAAGCACAGGGAGTGGAGCTTTTTGGAGAAAAGGGGAGAAAAAAAATATAACTCCAGGTTTAATTAGCAAGTATTTTGCTAAAAAGGGGCATATTTTATTGACCATATACTTTTGTGCCAGTTACTGGTATATTGCTTAAAAGTAATGTAATCGTTTAACATTTAGTTGTGTATTCTTTTTAGCGATTTTGTTGGAATGCGGCTTCCGTTTAATCAAGTATGTCTCTAAATGTCATCTATGAACATTCAGATATGCTAATTCGTACATGATCCATATGCCAAACTGTTGAAAAAGTATTTCCATCCAAATGGTGTCTTCCCACTTAGCTAAAATTCTGAATTTTCTATGGGTGACTGATTTTAGCTAAGTGGGAATGGTGCACAGGTAAGGGTGTCAAAGATCAAAGGAAATTAATTACAGGTGAATTATAGTCTGTTCTATTATTGACCTTAGGTAAATATATAATAAAAAAGAAAAAATAACAGATTTTTAAGATTATGTTAAAAAAAATTAATTGAATGTAATATATGGAAATTGTAATAATTAAAAAAAGGTTTGTTTTATGATTGATCTTAGGTAAATTTTGAGTGATGAGAAAGTAATCACACACATCGCTGCATTAATGGATCTTGCATTTGTATAGAGGGCCCCATTCGAAAAAAGATAGTGTTCGTTAGTTTCGGGTTTACCGCATGTGCAGAGTGGGTTATTTACTAAATTGCGACAGAAAAGGTGATGTTTTAAAGTGCTGCATTTAATTAAGTAAGTCTGGTATGAAGATTCCGATATCTACGATGACCGAAGTAATAGTAATTAGGAATAATATTGCCAAGCCTATTGAATTTATTTTATTTATTTTTTTATTATTATTTACTGGGGTTTTTAAAATTTTATTTTCTTAATTTATAAATATTAAACCTTTCAATAATTGATAGTACTTAACATGAAATTTTTATAACACTGTAAATCCATATTATCAAGAATATCTAACAATATATATATCACAGGTGATTTTTATACAGGTAGTTCACACCTAAAACAGACTATACTCACCGCTCACTCAGGTGTGAAAATCACAATTTTAGCTAGGTGGGAATAAGAATTTCAGAATTTTAGCTACGTGGGAATAAACCGTAATTTGTGTTGCCTTAAATACGGGTGTTCTAGCCGTCAAAAATGGGGATTTGGACTGTTGTTATTTTTAGTTTCCCATACAAGCATGTACTGTAAACATCTTACATTTGGCATATACAATATTTGGATGGTTTAATCCCACGTAGCTAAAATTCTGAAATTCTTATTCCCAAATTACCATCATGTCCATCATGTCCCATTATCGACAATGTAATAGGTGATAATTAGTTTAATTGGCATTTAAATCTAATCCAATTACAAAGATGACTAACAGCACCTTCTCACTTGAGGTCGCATATATAATGTCACAGACAATGGGAGGTAGAGAGAGAGAGAGAGAGGAGAGAGGGAGAGAATATGCATATCTTGAGATTTGAATTTCATCGAATTCAAACTAATAAATTAGCCAGATTATCTTGTATAAAAGAAGATGTACTTCATTTCCAATGAGTATAGAATGATTTTATTAAAAAAAACCTCTGAAAATTGAAAAACATGCGATATGTCCTTTAATTCTTAATCTGCATTATCATTGATTTAAGAATTTTAAATAGAGTCACATGAGTCAAACATATGAAGTAAGTTGATATAAGCACTAAGTGTGTATATTTACAGCTTTATATATAGTGTGTATATTTACAGCTTTATATACAGTAAATGAGTTAGCACTGTATGTTTTCAGTAACAGTCACTCTTTCCTAGATATATACTGTTGAAATCACATCAATTTCTTTAATGACTCACTGTTTTCTCTGATGATTACAGTATCCTATATGTAAAAAATAACTCTTCTAATGATTGTCCTGTTATTAACATATATACAAATTAGAGAACTCAAACTAATTAACAAATTGTTCCTTTGACTTGAACATTTGCATTAAAAAGCACAACTAATCCTATATAGCTAGCTGCAGGTCTGTAGCTCCCGGGGGTATGAAAAAATATTGGGATGGATGAACAGTCCAAATATAGCGCAAGTTTTTGTGCATCTTACTTGCAACTTTTTAGCACATAAGGTCATCCATCCAATTTTTTTTTAGACCATGAGCTACAGACCTGCAGCTAAATTCTAAACCAAGCATCTACCTATTTGTAAGGATTGCGATTCAGACACCCTCTAAGATATGATTTCAAATACCTGGTAATGTAATAGTGTTCTATGCTGACCTCATCAACGTGCAGACCTATTACCGGTAATACAACTTGTTTTGTATCAGTTCATACAGAAGCAGTATGGTTTTGTTGTGTATTGAGTAATACTATGAATTAGGTAGATTTCCACTAGAAATATTCTGGAAACCAAAAATTTTTAAATACTGGTTAAAATTAAGAAACAGTAAAAACTGTATTTTAAAAGCATGCTACGAAGACATGGTGAAAAATAATGACACATGGATTTCAAATGTTAGGAAAGAATTGTGCACCTTAGGCTTGACCAATTTATATCACAGTACTATGAAAGAATCTGCTATTTTAGATATATATGATAGAATGTGTGATGTCTTTAAACAAAAAGTTGTTAACGATATAAGCAATGCGTCAAAATGTATATTGTATAAACATGTTGTTGATTACTTTTGTTTACAAGTTTATCTAAAGAAATCAATTCATGTAAAATATCGTAAATTAATTACACGATTACGGTTGTCTTCACATGACTTAAAGATTGAAACAGGGAGGTATGATAATTTAACATGTGATTGTCGAAAATGTGACTTTTGTAACTTAAATGATATTGAAGATGAATTTCACTTTTTACTTATTTGTCCATCACTTCGTAGTTTAAGAGAAAAGTATATTAAAAAATACTACTCCCGAAAACCAAGTGTGTATAAAGTTATACAGTTACTATCTTCCTCAAATACTAAAGAACTGTGTAATTTAGGGAAATATTTATATTATGCCAACAAGCATCGAACTACATGTATTAATGTGAATAATCAAAATTGATTATGTACACTTTGTATATTGCTACCCTATTGTATTCGAAATGTATGTTTACATGTATAACCTATGAGATATTTGTCTCTCGGAATAAAGAACTTGAACTTGAAAAAAAAAAAAAAAAAAAAAAAGAGTAGAACAAGAGTCTCAGAGTATATCACTAATAGCCTGGACCGATCCTGAATAAAGATTCTTCTTCTACTAAGATAATAAATCTAGGCTCACTAGAACTGCCTTGTTTTTAAAAAAAAGCCGGCTATAAATGTATGAAATCTTTATTTTTGAAATAATTAACTCAATCTCTGAAATCAGAGACATAAATGACATAAATGTTATTTATCATGTTAATGTCTCTGCTGAAATCAACCTGATTATATCACTTGTACTGGGTAATCACTTTACCAAGGACTGGATTCCTGGACTGTTGTCGGCTTGTGGACTGGAATCCAGGACTGTTGTCGACTTGTTGACTGGATTCCTGGACTGTTGTTGACTTGTTGTCTGGGATCCAGGACTGTTGTCAATTTGTTGACTGGAATCCTGGACTGTTGACTTGTTGACTGGAATCCTGGACTGTTGTCGACTTGTCGACTTGTTGACTGGAATCCTGGACTGTTGTCGACTTGTTGACTGGAATCCTGGACTGTTGTCGACTTGTTGACTGGGAAGGGAGCCACTCTTACTCACTCACACTTGATCATGTATTTTCCCATAATTTTTCAAGATATAAAAATACTTGTTGACTGGGAAGGGAGCCACTCTTACTCACACTCGATCATGTATTTTCCCATAATTTTCAAGATATAAAAATAACAGGTAATACCATTATACTTTTTCCAAATTATGAAGTAGTCTTTTTCAAGATGACATGAATAATTTAAAAACCTTCAACAACCTTCAGAGACGCTAGAAATATCAGCCAGAAGCTTCAATAGTGCAGTTACATTAATTAGTTTGGGACAGAACCATTGAATCAATATAATGTCTTTCCTTCTGCACTCTATTGACATTGGAAAGTATTCCCAACTCTTTTCCACTCAGTGCAGTTATTTACAGCGCAAAGATGTGGACAATTTTGGTACACAGAGTCTTGGAGATCTATGGAATCAGTGACCACAAACCTCATTAATATTTCACAGGTGCTAATGCTTCAGGTGCTGTGGGACTCCCTCAGTTCTAATGAGTCTCCAGAGATCCGAAGCTTTCACTGCTGATGATCTGGTCAATAAATACCTTTTGTAGATTTGTTTTTTTTTAATCAGTGAATTATCAAGACCTTTGTCTAAATATGAAGTTATACTGCAACATTGTTCAGGAAATCTCCGTAACTGAAGATAACCTAGCTTAATAATTGGATGACTTGATAACATTGGGTTTAAGTGATTGATAGCCGCATAATTTTATTAGATTTATGATCACAGTTTCTGGTAAGTACTTACCCGTTGAGTGTTTGATTTAAGCAAACAGTATGTGAAGAATATTAGAAGACAATTAAAGTTCTCGGTGATCTGGCATGGGATTTCAAAATTACCTGTGGAGAGACGTACTTTAAGTCAATCAGCTTGGGGAATATATTTAGCTGTAATTTTCTATAAGTAATAATAATGAGCAGGTAATCAGGTTGGGATTTGTGGGATTGCGGATTCGGTTCGGGAGGACAGGTGTGTATACTACATCTGATGTGTTGTCTGTTGACAGGCTTTTGCTTCCTAACAAAGATGGCTGTGGTGTAGACCATAACAGACTAGCTGAGGAGTGGACCAGCGTGTGGAAATCCCGACAACAAATCCAGCAGGAAATTGAACAACTCACCAGAGCCATGGAGGTAATGAAGAATTTAAGTTTAATATAATGTGCAGAATTACCTTTTGTTCCGATTCCTTGAAAAGTATAAGCCACGTAACAACTTTATGTTTAGTATTGGAACATAGGTAAATTATTAAATGGTACTGATAACTCGTGGTCAATATTTTGGAATTTTTTGGTTGTCTGTGTCAGGAAGGAATGGTTACCCAGCAATAAATGATTTAAAATTAAAGTATAAGGCTATAAGACTGCGTTCATTCTTCTTAATTTAGGTCAACCCCGGTCAGTTTGAGAACTTGGCCAAGATGACTCGGATTCCTGTTCAGTCCTTGTCACAGACCAGCAATCCAGTGCACACTGCCGTCAAACTCCGAAATATCCATCCTCCTTCGGGGATCCAGACAGGAAGTCAGAAACAGAGCACATACATTGAGAGTGACACAGATCAGACAGAGACACCACGGCCACAAAGTTACCGCAGCTACGACAAGACCCAGCAAACCAGAGACAACTCACGGCTACTGTTCTACCGGGTAGGTATCAAAATGGGAAAAGTTGGGATGCAAAATTGATAAGCGCACATGTATGGCCTCCCTTCCACTTGAATAAGAACATACCAGTAGATTTGAAGTTTACCACTTGGTTTTGATAGATTTAAATTCATATTTAGCAAAATTTAAAGTGACTCAATGAAATCTAGCAATTTTCCTGAAACCATTTACATGTACCAATACTAACATTTCTGTCCAACAGTTCTTTGATATTTTTAAATGTGACATGGTATATATTAACAATTCCCCATTTGAAGTATACAATTACTGGTAAGTCATATATTATTTTTAAAATTGAGACTCCAGAGACAGGCCTCTGTACCAAGTGTACTATAACATCCTAAACTAGTACATATGACCTAATAATTGAATTCATTAATGAAAATGATTCATTTCTGAGGTGTTCCTTCAGAGCCTATATATTGCACACCCTTCTTCTTCCCCCATTTTGCAAGGTGAGCACATTTCCATTTTGACCCCTCTTTATAATTACATGTAGTTGTAAGACCCTCTGTCAATAAGACTGGTGTTGTTGGTGCAGTATACACTAAATGTGTTTGGGTAAGGTGTGCTACAGGTGTAAATAATAGCAAAAGGATTTCCATTCATTGAGCCACGCTGACCAAATAAAGCCACCCATTGTCAAACGGATGCTTAAAAGGCTAAACATTCAATTGTTAAATAAAGGAAAAAACTTTATCCATTTAGTGGGTAAAAGATGTTTTAACAAATGCGATTTAGAAACTGTATTACTGGTAGATATTTTTGGTTGCTCGTTTATAAGCTTTTTATAAATGAATACCGAAGCGTTAATTTTGAAGCCAGACAATGTTTTCTATAAAAGGTCGTAAGCCCAGTTTTTGGCATGATTTAAATAGCCAGGTTATTAGTATAAGTAGTTTACCTATCGGTTGATTGTTGACATTGGGTTGTCAAATACCAGTATTGCCCATAGAGATTAGTGATGACTTCTCTAAGTATTTATCTGTTAATGGAGTTGTTATTGTAAATACACATAGAACAGTCTGTGGTTGAGATAATGGAGTAAAAAGCATCAAAACATTTGGTTTTACAGAATATATTCTAGAAAAAAAAACCAGTGCTAATTACCATGCATGTTTTATATGTGCACTGTTTTAGCTATTGAACATTTCAGTTGGGGGGGGGGGGGTCTGTGTGTACTGGATTTATCTGTGTAGTAAACCTGTATGTATGGTTCTATCCCATTGTAGGACCCATTCCCTGGGGGTGTTCCTATGGGAGAGGAGTTTTCTGTGGAGAAAGGGGCAATCCTAGAGAGACTCAAAAACAAGCAACTGCAGCAGGAAAAATTGCAGCTCACTCAGGGTGTACAGGTAAGGCAGAGACAGACTAACAGAAAAAGGTGAAGATATTAAATAATATTGGAAAAGACTGTTAACAAAGAAAAAGCTGTGCAAACATTTACTTTAAAAGCCTTTTAAATGAGAAGGCACGAAAGACTTCATGCACAAAAACCCCTGGTAATTAAATGTACAATTTTAGATGGTATCAGTTAACCGTACTGTCTCTAGTCTCTACAATCTGGCATATATTGGGCCAGACTACAGAGACAAACTTCCAGAAGACACTGACAATGTTGATTCCCTATTTTACGAACAGCATTCTTATTAAGGCTTCTCAGTACACCTTAAAATAGTTTCTCAAATCAGCAGAAAATTCCTTGATTACGGTATGAAAGATAGTATGATGCATAAGAGGTATATAAGTCAATAGGCGAAAAAATATGCAATTTCTGATAAAAAATGTTTTTCAAAAATTTTAATTAATATTAAATATCGACAAAAGCCCCAGAAGATTTTGAACTCATGAATTGCGGTTCACAAACTGAATACTTAAAGCACTGAGCTATGATGATATACAATCAAATCAAATGATACAAACAATCTAGCAAAACATTTAAATCGCCATCCTTGATTCTGTATATTACATCACCCTAATTAGGACACTGACAATTTTACAGCATCCTGATTAAGACACTGACAATTTTACAGCATCCTAATTAGGACACTGACAATTTTACAGCATCCTGATTAAGACACGGACAATTTTACAGCATCCTGATTAAGACATTGACGATTTTACAGCATCCTGATTAAGATACTGACAATACTGATTTTGTGTTTTACAGTACGAGAGGGGGATGGTGTATATCAGGAAGGAACGGGGGCAGGATAGTTCACTAGGGGTCAGGTAATGTATTCAGATATATGGATATACATGTACCGTAATCCATTTAATCACTGTCAAAAACCATCAATTCAGGAAATTCAAAATTTTAACATACCCTCGTAAAGTATCTCCATTTTATTTTTATCTGTTCTTAAAACTACCAGGTGTCAGATCTTTATTTTTTATTATGATGTCATCCATATAGGTCAGATATAATATCTTTATTGTATATCTTAAGGTATGCTTTATGCAGTATAGTTCAGAATCAGTATCTTTATTTTGTATTCTCTAGATCTGAGGTTTGCAGCAATAATTCGGAGAGTAGAAGCATAAGTGTTCACTCCTCTCCTGTAGGAAATTGGGTAAGCAGCCTTTAGAATCTGATAGTGTCATGATAACTCTTGCATAACTTGGTAGTTGTTATGATTTTCCTATCAGTAACATGGAACATGTAACATCATATGAACTAAGTTTATGCTTTGGTTATGATCCAGGATCAGCTGAAGCTGGGGAGGAACATGAGGGCAGCTCCTCGACACATCATTGACTCCAGGGAGGCTCTCCGGTTCTCAAACCAACTCAGAAACAAGGTAGTTCTCACTTCTTTGTCCCTCAGTGTTTCAAGGGGATTCAAACTAGAGTTCAAACAAATACAGAGTACTCCTTCAATGAAAATACTAAGATAACTTTGGATTATTTTAAGTACCTTTTTCAATTTTCAATGTCCTATGTTATCCATTTATCAGATTCATAATATGGGGGTTTTGTATATATTTTTTGCATGTAGATTGAATGAGAATTATTTTAAGAAAGTAAAACTTTAAGAAAAAAAAATGTATTTTCATCTACTGTTCCAAAAGGTTGTTACTTTGAGGCTCTATTGAGAAGGTTTGCTTATACAGCTGTGTGATTGTTGCAGGACAAAATCGAGATGTTGAACAGACAGCAACAATTGCTGCAGCAACAGAGAGAGCAACGCATGAAGTTCCTGGAGGAGCAAAGACTGAGGGAGAAAGCCCAGCTGATGGTCAATGAGAGCCTGCTCAGTAACGAGCTGGCCAGAAACCGCTCAAACCAGTCCAGCCGCGAAAGCTTACACAAGCTGGGAAGGCGATCTGTGTCCAATGGGTCTCTGTCCAACAAAGATGGATACACAGGAAGACGTTCTGTCTCAATCACTTCCTTGACAAAGGATAACAAAGAAATAGAAAAGGAAGATGATAAAATGTCCGAAACACTGGCCCCATCTCAAGGACGAGTGTCAAGGGCATCTAACCCAGCCTCCGAAAAAACAACTAAAAGTGAAGACTTTTTTGAGAATGTCCATATAGAAGGACGGGGGATTTTAAACGATTCTGACAATCCAGACGAAAAAGACAAACTAATTTCTGCTGTGCAGAACGAATTCCGCAGGCTGAGTACATCATGAACTCTGTAAATTCACCCAGTTCATAGCTCATTACAATGTATTGCCAACATTACTGTGATAAACTGATAAGATTATACAAGCATATTCTATTTGTTTACTTGGTGCATTTCTGATGCAGTGTTAAAAACCAGAATTTTTTTGAGAATTTTTAAATTAGAGCATAATAACATATAAGTGTTAGAAATTTTTCTTTTTATTTTATAATTTGTAGTTGAATTTTATTAAATAATTAAAATTCTCGCTAATTTTCTTAGATGAAGATTTATATGTGAACATACATGTTAACTCTATAGATTTACGCGGAAGTCTACCGCTTTTTAGCTCTTTCTCCCGCCTAACACTTTTATTTAAAAACCTACCGCTTTTCTTCAAAATACGTTCTTTATTTTGATAGATAGCCATTTTGGAAGCCATAGTGGTCAAAAAATCTTGTAGGGTTTGAAATTAGCGCGTGACTTTGAATCGGAGGCACACAAACGCTTTTTTTTAAGTCGGGTGAATGACAAGTTTTCAAGCATGTGTTTTACATTGAACGATGAAAGAAGCCACACTTCCCGTGATTACATTAGTTATAAGACATGTCGATATTATCCTCGCCAAGGAAAAAGAAGCTTTGCAGTTCCACACGTGGCTTTAACGATGACTGAATATATCTTTTAACTTGACCATAACAGTAAACTTGACTTGCAAAGCTGCATGATTTGTGATAAGCATGTAAACATCGTTTTGATATTGAAAAAGAGTATACGATTTCCTATTAGTCCTTACTTCTCTTATATGTTAAATTTTGGCAACTTTTCGGTTCAAAATCTACCTATTTTTCATCACTGGAGGTTAACATGTATGATGTGAAACTGTACATTGTAATGTTAGTTTTGTTGTTGTATCTTGAATTAAATCATTATTTTTGAAAAACTTCAAAGGAGCTTTTGCTGAAGTTTTGTGACGAAGACGATTAGTTATTCTAATTGTCATTTTCCTAGCATTATTTTCTGGGGACTAGTGACCTTCATCTCGTTGCTCTGAATCCTCTGCTCTTTTACAGTCATAGAAGTACTTGCAAACATTATGCTACAATAACAGTTGTACTTATAAACTCTACCTGTTTAAAAGTTTCATATTCTGGAATTCTGGAATGTAAATTAATTAATGTATTACAAATGAACATGGTCACTATGAATCGGATTCAGAACATAAAGGCTATCACATTCTTGTCATGTGAAAATGAGAGAGAAGCAGCCATTTTGCATGTTTCATGTATGTTCTTCATATAATAATATTTGTGAAAAATTCATATAAAACCTATGTGATGAAACCTATGTGCAAATTTATGTACAGTACATTTTTGTAAAATGTTCCAAGTTGCATAAAGCGTTGAAGTCTAACTGAGGCCCATTAGTACTGTCTGTATGTCTGAGGAGTGTCAGGCAAATTCTGTCGTAAAAATTAAATATTTTCATTTTATATTTTAAAAAGGTTCAAAATATACAATTTCAGATCAACCAAAATTACCTGATTTTTTAATTCTGTGTTATGGTGATCTCTCTATTCCTCGCATTCCTAGTACCTAGCACACTGATGAAGCTGGTCAGAGATTTGTTCAGACTGAGCAAAAAAATAAAACCCGGGTAGTTTTGTCATTGAATTGTATGTCAGTTTAAAGAATTAGGCAGTGTGAATTATGCTGACACTGTTCAAGACAACATGTTTTATCGTTATTTTACAGAGAGCTGTATGCAATGATTGTGGACATATGTCTATTTTTCTTGTATTTGTCAGAAAATTGCAATTATGCTGGGCTTTCTCTCGGTCTATTTTTCTACATGTATAGCTGTTTTTCATTAGGTAATTTTTGATTGTTGAGGATTTTCATGTAGTCTGGATGAATAAAAAACTGAAGCAATTCAAATGTCTTTTGTTATTTATAAATGTTTCCATGGTAGAACAGCTGGTACTGTAGATCACACTAGAAGACAATTTTTTGTTCCTCTTTATTACACAATCCATATCTTATATGTGACAGTCAGACCTGTTTGAATATTCAGGTGACAGATAGAGCCCAGTGGGTAGAAAACCTGTCCAGAGATTCAGGGTTCGAATCCTTTGGATTTAATCCGTCATTATTTTTCCCATCCTATCCAATTACATATATGAAGATCAGGAGATTATAGTCCTTATTTGTATCATTATTATATCAGATATTGAGCAATTTCCACATCAAAATAACAATTTAACAGATCATCTGCTTATTTCAAGTAAATGAATGTACTTTAAGTGTTCTAAAGTATGTTTTAACTTATTATGGTTTACATCATGTAATGTTTTAATTGCCAATATTTCATTCCACATGACCACCATTTGGTTTTTTTTTGTTTTTTAATAAATTAAAATAATTTTTAAAGAGATTTAAAAATAATGGAAATAGAATTTAAGAATATATGTGAAAATAAATTCATTTAAACATTTATGTCATTTAGTATATATTCATAGTACTTTGAACAATTCAAACAATTTGTTAATTGTTATACCAGGTAAAAGATGTAAATTTTGGGGTTTTATATAATTTTTATATACCTCTACATTTGCTATATTCTTATTTCATATTCAATAATAAGCTATTGAATATATATTATTGTCAAGTAAAAAAGGATGCGGATAATATATATGTACAGAGACATAAATAACATGTTATTTATGTCTCTGATATGTATCAATTAACCTTTTTACCACTTCAAATAATAAAAAAATCTCTCTCTCTCTCTCTCTCTCTCTCTCTCGGAAAATTGACTACCACACATCTTTTTCACTCTCTCTCTCTTTATAAAAGCCTTCATCTGTTTTTTTTTCTACTCATGCTCTCTCTCTCTTTTTCTCTTCTTCCCTGCCTTCAGTCTCCACCATAAATTCTCTCTCTCTCTCTCTCTCTCTCTCTCTCTCGCTCTCTCTCTCTCTCTTCGAGTTATGAAGTCATCGTAATTAGAAAGGTTTCTATTGACTCCATAAATTGATAAATTAACTTTTTAAAATCAAACAGAGACATGAATCAAAATACCGGTAAATAAGTTTGTTTAAAAATGTTAAATATTTGATCGGGTTCGAAATTCAGGGTTAAAAACCCACAGCGGAAGTTAATGGGGAGCTCGAAGTGAGAAGTGGGAGTAACGAACCATCTAAATGAAGTTATTGTCTGTGTAAATCAATCGAAGTAAGTTTGTTCAATGTTTTTGTTCGAGTTCCAAAACCTACTTTTTAAATTTAAACAAACTCAAAAAGCATTGAAACCTCTGTGTGCAAGGTTCACGAGTGCTGAAAAACTTTGACAATATTAGGCCCTATATGACATCATTATGATCATAGTTTATGTGGACTACAATGAAACCATGTTCCTCGTCTGGTCTCTAAAATAATATTGCTGATTGTTACATGTTAGAAACTAAACAGGAACAAAGCTTAAGGAATGAATAGAAAACATTCCATGTGCTAACTTGTAAATCTCAATCTATAATCTGTCCACAGGGTCTTGTGTAGAAAACAAACATCGTTAAAAAAGTAAGTACCTCGGAGGAAATATAAGAAGGGAGGATGCCATCTTGGATAGAGCTTTAGAGATCAGCTATTTTCTCATTTAAATTGTTTAACTAGATATATGTGCAGATTTGTATCCCTTCATAAATGATTCTTCTTTAAGATCTCACCTCCATCTTCTTTAAGATCTCACCTCCAGTTTAACTCTATTTATGTCTACATCAACAAATTTTATCTTTTTCTCGCGTAAACATCCGAAATTGACAACTCCCTGTCTTTTTCCATGTACAGTCACATGCAAAAAGTATTCGGTCACAAAATGGCGGCATGTTTACTTTGGTGACGAATGCACACGAATAAAACAAGCTTAATTTCTACAAAAACTTATGAAATAAAAAAAAAA
The DNA here is from genome assembly GCA_020458035.1 of Magallana ariakensis. NCBI lineage: Eukaryota > Metazoa > Mollusca > Bivalvia > Ostreida > Ostreidae > Magallana > Magallana ariakensis. The sequence goes on from CM035818.1 coordinate 3,674,783, forward strand.
ACCAACTACTTACGGTTTAATATTTTGTTAGGTGTCCTTTAGGTCAGATGACATGTTGGATACGATTGGGAATAGAGCCATACAAACTTTTAATGTAAGCAGGCGTAATTTGAGTCCAAATTTGCCGAATTTCCTCAATCAGATTTTCCTTTGATTTAATTGCGCCACTGCGTGATTGAAGTTTCCTATTAATGAAAAGCCACACATTTTCAATAATATTTAAGTCTGATGACTGGGCAGGCCAGCTTAAACAGTTGATTCCATTTCTTGCAACATATTCCTGTGTTGATCTGGCTTGATGGACGGGGGCGTTGTCGTCTTGGAAAAAATATCCATTTTGGAGGAAATGTCTAGCAAGAACGGGCCACAAGTTTTCCTCTAAAATGTCTTGATATTTGGCTGCATTTATGTTTCCTTCTACCGGCGTCTTAGTTCCTACACCTTCCCAACAAATGCACCCCCATATCATGACTTCATACTTCGCCTGTGAATTCCGCTTCTCAACGAGTCCGGGTCGCCACCCTTCGTCTTTTTTCCTCCAAATCCGAACTCTCTTGTCATGGCCAATCATGATTTTACTTTCATCTGAAAAAATTACACGTTTCCAATTCTCAACTGACCATTGTCTTTTTCCCCGACACCACGCAAGCCGCTTCTTCCTATTTATTTCCTTTATAACAAGTTTCTTCTTTGTAACACTCCTCTTGTAATTATTTTTATGTAAATTATGTTGAATAGTCCTTCTACTCACTGGTTCAGGTCTTTCCTCATTAAATTTAGCAGTATATCTGACAGGGAACACCTCCGATTTGTTTTTACAATCCTTTCTAGCTTGCGATAATCACGGGGCTTGATTTTTGGAGGCCTGCAGCTTCTCGCTTTGTTTTCTAAGGAACCCGTGTCTGAAAACCTTCTACAAATGTCAATAACGGTTGATTTTGGTATTTTCAACATTTCACTAATCTTTCTCCGTGAAAGTCCACTTTGCATTAAATCCACAATGACTTTTTAGGCGTCCGCTCCCGTTTCTTTTCCTTTCCGACCCATGGCTATAACAACTACGTTTTCTCTATTTATAAACAAGCAGACGATAAACAAAAGTGTCATGTGATATACCACGTGACTTATTTCTAAATTTAAACAATTCTACTTCCTGTAGTGCTAAAATTATCGGACAAGGTCGTTTTTTTTTTTTACTTTCGTTTTCAAGCGTAAACACGCCACCATTTTGTGACCGAATACTTATTGCACGTGTCTGTATGACAGAGATCTTAGTGCCATACTTACACTTTTTGCAGAAGCCAGGGAGTTTTTTAATGTTTACGCGAGAAATCAACAAGTTTGTTAATGTTGATGTAAAAAAGAACTAAACCGGAGGTTATATCTCAAAGAAGAATCATTTATGAAGGAAAACATATCAGCGAATATGTCTAGTTTAAGAAATTACCTGATGAAGCGAGGCGGCATCCAAGATGGCGTCCTCCCATGCTATTTTTCATTCAAGATACCCACTTTTTTAACGATTTTTTTTGTTCTACACAAGCCCCTGTGGTCTGTCCCAGATTACTGCTTCCATCAATTTTTGACGAATTTTAATGAAAATACACATACCTGTCAAAGAAGTACAATTGAAATCAATATACAGTATATACTCGCCTATAAGTCGGATTTTTGGGAGTAGAAAATTGAGTGAAAAGAGGGGGGGTCCAACTTATAGGCGAGACATAGTAAGAAAATTTTACACAAGAGAGAAAAAATTTATATTATTTTTAAATAATTAACAGATAAATGCATTGAATCTGTTTTCATTAAAAGAAAATTCAAGTAGTCAATTTTATCACACCTGAGGTGATAATAGCTATAGGGGTCATGTCACCTAAAACAACACAAGCAAACACCCCAGTGTAAGGGGCTAATTACCAACCTAATCAGTCAGTAGGGAAATAAATCACTATCATCTAATTTTCAAAAGGACTCTGTTTAAATACCTGGTAGTTTTGAAGCTATTACCAACTTGTTATTAGGGTTTTAAAAAATAATGACATTTAAAATCAAAAGTTAGAACCATTTTAACAAGGCCTTGGACTTTCAGTAGGACGTGACTATCTATTTACTGCGTCAAAACAAGTTAAAATGATGCTGGTTTCAAGTGAAATATACACCAATTGTGTAGTCTTTACTCAAAAGCCAGACAAATCTTGTTGATTTCAATGAGCAATGGCTGAGTGGCCTACGATGAAATAGACAGGATTATGTCACAATGCTGTTTGACACCAACTACCCAAAGTCCAAGCTCTTGTTAAAATGGTTCTATTAACATCAAAGACCCATGATAGAAATAGAGTCTAGAAGCAATTATGGGGTGAAACAAGGACAATTTTTTGAAAACTCAAACTTGTATGATAAAATGTGGTTATTTTATTGAGAGTATCTGTACATTAATTGTCCTGAAAAAGTGACCCGACTTATAAGGGGGTCAACAGCAAAATCTTCAAATTAAAGCTGGAAAAAAGGCAACCGACTTATAGGCAAACCGTACTTATAGGCGAGTATATACGGTAAGGGGAAAAATCCTAGATTTCTTCATTGCCACTTCATCTATTTTTACCCGGAGAAATTAACATGAATGAAAACAAGTTTCTTATAGAGATTTATAATGGGAAATGTTTACATCTTTTCTCCATTCGGAATTACTTGGAACACCTTGCACAATTTTTCAACGTAATCATCCGGGTGTTTTCATGTCTGCTGCAATGCAAAATCCCCGTAAACGTTCTATTTTTGGTTGTGTAGTGAAACCTGAAGTGGTAGAGGGGGCATTTCAAAACAGATAATCTGGACTTTTTTCTTCTAGTGGAAAAACGTAGTTTGGGCACAAAGTTATTTTAATTATGATTATTTATCGAAATATTAAGCAAAAAGTGGTAAAAGCAGAAACTTGGGACAGAGTATAGAAATGACATTTACCATTGCACAAGTTGTCATGGATTCTTTTCATTTACGACTCTATGTAGTGTTTACCTGTATTTGACAGATAGAGATGGAGGGACTTCTAAATAAGTACACTAATGTGATGAAGGGCTGGCAGTATCGTTGGTTCGTGATGGACGCAGACTCAGGGATGCTCGAGTATTTTGAGGTCAGTCGCTACATGAAGATATTGTTATTTGTAGAGGTCAGGATCTTCACTATCAAATATTTCCTTAAAAATTTAACATGCCAAAAAAATTGTATGTTTTTCTTAGTGTCTATAGATATCCATTAAAATTGAGGCTGAGGTTTGACGGTACCAAACACATATTATGCACCAAAAACTCCAATTTTTGTAATAGATCTAAAACAACAACAAAAAATATTAAATATGAACATTTAAACAGTTATGACTACCGGTAGTGGAGTTACTGAAGATCTATTTGAAAATTTTGAACTAGTACCCAGGGTTGTCTCTAAAAACTGAAGTAGAAGGAAGAAATAAAAATGTAGAAGGGGGGTCTGGGGGGTCTAGCTAAGAGGACTGATGCACTTAATTGTGTGCTGCAGGGGTTTTGTTTCGTGAAAGGAAATGTAGCTGCGACCTCTCAACCTCAGTGTTCCTGTAGAGCTATATATAGTTCACCTCTCAACCTCAGTGTTCCTGTAGAGCTATATATAGTTCACCTCTCAACCTCAGTGTTCCTGTAGAGCTATATATAGTTCACCTCTCAACCTCAGTGTTCCTGTAGAGCTATATATAGTTCACCTCTCAACCTCAGTGTTCCTGTAGAGCTATATATAGTTCACCTCTCAACCTCAGTGTTCCTGTAGAGCTATATATAGTTCACCTCTCAACCTCAGTGTTCCTGTAGAGCTATATATAGTTCTGATAGGACTTGTGGGGTTTCTTAGTTGTTGTTATATAAATAAAGTTTGGTTGATAGTTCTGCAGCTGAGTAAAAGTAGTATAACTTTAATATGAAAGAATTTTGCATTAAAGGAGCAAAATTTCAGTTTTCTTGTGTTATGAAATTTGAAAATGGGGTTTGATATTGATATCTCCTACTTTTGTCCCTTGATTGTTATATATTCTTTCAACTGTAAAACATGAGGAGAAGAGCAATAAATCCTGTGTAAAGACTGTTATATACCGGCCTTGTGATTGTGTACAATTAATCCTATCTATATTCCCACAGATAATACTTTTAGTGAGAATGTGTTGAAATATTTGCAAATTTTACAATGGTTCTCTTACCCAGCAAACAGTTTAGGAAACATATGTACAACTCTGCACTCAATGATAGTTTGGAATTTCTTTAAATTCCACAAAAATAGCACTGAGTGATAAGATTGTAACATGGAAATTTCACTTGTAATTTAAATCAACAGAGTTACTTTATTTCCACTTACCAGGAGAGCTAAATAAAAGTAATTTGTCAATGACCCTTATATCATTCAGGTTTATCTGCCGAGTACAAAATTATATTTGTAACATCTTGTATGAGTTATATGAATATATGTGCGTAATTTAAATTTCCTACTCACAAATTATGTAGGAAGAAATTTTTATTTTATTTATTGATGGTAAGTGATAAATAATCTACTCTTTTTAGTGTGATTTAGTTTAATATTCTGTACATATATCATGATACTGCACTGAACATGTACTGTTAACTGTTTGTTGCTGTTGACCTGTAGATATACATGTATACATGTACGATATGTGGGTAAACAAAATTGTTTATCAGTACATGTCTGAGGCGTCAAACTAATACTTTAATGGACTGAACATGTACATTTAGTTGGTTTCATGTACTAGATATGATATAGTAGAAGTGTGCACACTGCAGGATGTCACACGGGTCCAGACACACTCTCTGACCATGCACAGTACCGGTTAGTGGTCAGTGAGGGAGGTCACAGTAGGTCACCTCAAACAGGCACTACACTCCACACTGACTCACAGACTACAAAAGTACTAACAACACTAGGGATCTCATTTGATTTAAATACAGAGGATCTGTGCTAATATATCGCGGTTATAGCGAACACACATATTATGAATTGATGCTTACAGCGAAGTGATTTTCATTCCCTGTGACTTTATTAAATTTTGTTAACTTGACGGATATAAAGAATTACGCTTATAACGAAGTAAAATCGCCTGTCTCTGGCACTTTGCTATAAGAGTGTTTTACTGTACTCATTAAGGATTGTTGTATTTTCATTATTATATTTGATCTACTCAGCAACTCATTAGATAATAATGTCAAAAGTAAAACTGTTGGTAACCTATGGATACAATTATGAATTCATTCACATGACAATTAAATAATGACTTTGAATATAAATAAATCAACATGACATAGTTTTCACAATTCACTGATCATAAGTTTTTCCATTAGAGGAATGGAGAGTCACGCGTAATTACACACACCTTTTGTTAGGTTCTCTCACAAGGTGATTAATAGTAAATGTACTAACATTCAGTTTACACCTGACACCTTTGTTTTTTCTGATTGTAGAAGGAGGAACACAAGAAGCAGAGACCCAGAGGATGTGTCCATCTATCGGTATGTCAGTTTAAGTTCTTTAGAAGGAATAAATTGATTAGCCATATATAATTTACACCTTATTGCATTCAATGCAGGTCTCAGCATTAAGCTGTCGCTGAGTTTGCTTCATCTTGCACCACAATCTAGTTTAGTGCTACCTATCAATGAATCCTCTCCCAAACTATTTAGTCCCTGGTCAATAAACATTACTTTGAGGATTGAATTATATGTGATTTGATTACATTGGAACAAGTGCTGTGTTTATAAACCTGTACAGTTTGTAATGTGATCTGAGTATAAACTGGGTTTATTATCTAAAAACATGGGTAGCCAGTTAATTCTTCCTTACGAATCAAAATTCATACTTTGTTATTTGATAAGGTGTCATAAATAAAAACACTGACTTTGCATAGTTATTGGATTTGTGTGTCAGTTTGAATGAGTGTGGAAATCCAGGCTATCACTCCCTCTGGCCAGTGACATTTTACTTTTCAACTAGAATTGTTATACATTGCATTGTGATGTTGTAAACTTGTAACCCAATTTTTGTACCAATTTTGAATTAAAATAAGTGCCCCCCCCCCCCCAATGATAAAACAAATTGTTTATCATTGGTCAATGGCATATCTTTGAAGTTCCTTGTTCGTAGTAGCTGAAGAGAGCAATTGTTTATTGATAAGATACAATCTGTATAATGTATAATGACTTACAATGTGGTTTATACAGTTAGAGGTCTTAAAACAATCATAAGTTTATAAAGCAACCAACTGTTCTAGTACAATGCACATGTAATATGTAGATATAAAAATCCTGTAGAAATAGGTTATGATATTTAATACAGGTTTATTCTAAAAAAAAATTTCAGATAAATCATATTTTTGTGATGTTAGAACTAAGATACCCTTTCAGAAAAGTTGAAAATAAACTTTCATTTTATTTTTTTTTGCTATTTTATTTTGCGAATCACCAATATCGAAGGGATTTGCTAAGACGGAATTAAGGTGTTTATGAAATGACTTAATAACAAGGATCCATTTACATTTACACAATGGTTTGGATGACAAATATTTGTGATTGTGAAGTTTTCATGAAATTATAAATACCAATTATTTCTCACTTTTAAATACTGGAAAAGGCATTAAGTCAGAATAGCTACCTTAATCATTTCTTTATACCCCCACATGCAGATCTCTCCTGTGACAGTATATGAACTGTAGGGATTTCTCCTCATCTTCCCAAGTCAAGGGTTTCTGATCCGCACTGCTTCTCACTAACTTAGTGAGAAGCAGTGCGGATCAAAAACCCTTGACTTGGGAAGATGGTTTCTCCTATGACATTGTACTAACTGTAGTGGTTTCTCCTATGACATTGTACTAACTGTAGTGTTTTTTCTGTGACATTGTACAAACTGAAGTGTTTTTCTGTGACATTGTACTAACTGTAGTGGTTTCTCCTATGACATTGTACTAACTGTAGTGTTTTTTCTGTGACATTGTACTAACTGTAGTGTTTTTTTCTGTGACATTGTACTAACTGTAGTGTTTTTTCTGTGACATTGTACTAACTGTAGTGTTTTTTTCTGTGACATTGTACTAACTGTAGTGTTTTTTTCTGTGACATTGTACTAACTGTAGTGTTTTTTCTGTGATATTGTACTAACTGTAGTGTTTTTTCTGTGATATTGTACTAACTGTAGTGTTTTTTCTGTGATATTGTACTAACTGTAGTGTTTTTTCTGTGGTATTGTACTAACTGTAGTGTTTTTTCTGTGATATTGTACTAACTGTAATGGTTTCTCCTATGACAGGGCGCAGTGATTTCACCCTCAGATGAGGACTCCCAGACTTTCTCCGTTAGTGCTGCCAACGGAGAAATCTATCGGCTCAAAGGCAGGTTCTACCATTTCATGCATGCATGGCATTATTATGAATCAATCAACGACATTATTATGAATCAATCAATGACATTATTATGAATCAATCGATGACATTATTATGAATCAATAAATGATGCAAATACAAATACAGGTACTAATATTATAACCAAGTTGTGACTTTTCAGCTGGTAGCACTAAAGAAAGACAACTCTGGATAGACAAACTACGGACCACTGCTGAGTTTCACACTAATCACATGACCAGTGTAAGTACTGCACAAACGAAAATAGAAATCACATGACTTTGTTTCAAAAAATTAACATAAGTTTCTGATTCAAGAAATAATTTGTCAATAAATAATGATTCCTATTCACATATAAGTGTAGATTATAAACTCAATATGATTTACATGAAGGTTAATTTGTATGTTTTTTTGTATTTACATGAGGATTGATTTCTATGTTTGCAATTTACATTAATTAATATGTCTGTTTGTATGTAGGGCGGTCAACAGTCTGTCCGTCGTGAGTCAAGGTCATCCTCCCTGTTAAAGACATTGACAGACCAAGCACCGCCCAAGAAGAAGACAGAGGTGGTACCGCATGAGGTCCCGGTGAAGTCCCACAAGGCACCCGCTCCTCGCCCCCACACACTGGACCCCTTCAGGGAGGTCAAGGAGTACATCTCGGAGGCCAACGAGTATGCCGTCCATCTCGTGGACAAAATTGAGGTAAGTTTAAACAACTACGTCATTTGTAGTATAGAGAAAATCTCAATGAATATGACATTCATCTCATAAACTAGATGAAAGTAGGTCTCAGAGATTATGCCACCAATCTCGAAAGACTTGATTGAGGTAAGTCTCAAAGAGCATACAGTCCATCTCTAAGACAAGATCTTGGTTAGTCTCAACAAGTATGCCTTCCATTTCGAAGACAAGTTAATGATTCTAAATCAGTCGCCACTCATATCAAAGAAAAGATAGAAGTGAGTCTCATCAAGGCTGAACTAAGTCTAGTTATGGAGATCGAGATAAGACTCAAACGTTATGCTGTTCATCTCATTGACAAGAAAGAAGTAAGTCTCAAAGAGAAAGCTGTTTATCTGGAAGAGAAGTGAGTCTCAATAGTGCTTATTTTGTTTACCATTCCTCAATATCTTTGAAAGATGTAAGGAGATAGTTTCATTTGTCGTATATCACATATATAAAATTGTTTGTGTCTCCTTAATACCTGTAGCATTAACAAATAAGGACAACCATATGATTTCTATAAATGTTACTTTCACTTTTACTTACACACAAAGTACATGAACTCATACAAATGTTTTATTTCAGAGTTTACCTCAGTCAGCAGAACCTATCGGTGGACTAGATAAAGTAAGTAAATGTACATGACTGTACATGAATTTGTGATTTACAGACTCTGAGGAGTAAAGTCAAGAGGAAAATGTTACCTTATTTCCATGAGTTACAGTACATCAAGGAGAGCATTAGACACTATGCTGTATTTTTGTGCTATGTTCTGTGCTGTATGGTGTTCTATATTTTGTGCTGTATGATGTGCTGTATGGTGTTCTATATTTTGTGCTGTATGGTGTGCTGTATGGTGTTCTATATTTTGTGCTGTATGGTGTGCTGTATGGTGTTCTATATTTTGTGTTGTATGCTGTGCTGTATGTTTTCTATATTTTGTGCTGTATGCTGTGCTGTATGCTGTGCTGTATGGTGTTCTATATTTTGTGCTGTATGCTGTGCTGTATGGTGTTCTATATTTTGTGTTGTATGCTGTGCTGTATGGTTTTCTATATTTTGTGCTGTATGCTGTGCTGTATGTTTTCTATATTTTGTGCTGTATGGTGTTCTATATTTTGTGCTGTATGCTGTGCTGTATGGTGTTCTATATTTTGTGTTGTATGTTGTGCTGTATGGTTTTCTATATTTTGTGCTGTATGCTGTGCTGTATGGTTTTCTATATTTTGTGCTGTATGCTGTGCTGTATGGTTTTCTGTATTTTGTGTTGTATGCTGTGCTGTATGGTGTTCTGTATTTTGTGTTGTATGCTGTGCTGTATGTTTTCTATATTTTGTGCTGTATGCTGTGCTGTATGGTGTTCTATATTTTGTGCTGTATGCTGTGCTGTATGTTTTCTATATTTTGTTCTGTATGCTGTGCTGTATGGTTTTCTATATTTTGTGTTGTATGCTGTGCTGTATGTTTTCTATATTTTGTGCTGTATGCTGTGCTGTATGGTTTTCTATATTTTGTGTTGTATGCTGTGCTGTATGGTTTTCTATATTTTGTGCTGTATGCTGTGCTGTATGGTTTTCTATATTTTGTGTTGTATGCTGTGCTGTATGGTGTTCTATATTTTGTGCTGTATGCTGTGCTGTATGGTTTTCTATATTTTGTGTTGTATGCTGTGCTGTATGGTGTTCTATATTTTTTGCTGTATGCTGTGCTGTATGGTTTTCTATATTTTGTGCTGTATGCTGTGCTGTATGGTTTTCTATATTTTGTGCTGTATGCTGTGCTGTATGGTGTTCTATATTTTGTGCTGTATGCTGTGCTGTATGGTGTTCTATATTTTGTGCTGTATGCTGTGCTGTATGGTTTTCTATATTTTGTGTTGTATGCTGTGCTGTATGGTTTTCTATATTTTGTGCTGTATGCTGTGCTGTATGGTTTTCTATATTTTGTGTTGTATGCTGTGCTGTATGGTTTTCTATATTTTGTGTTGTATGGTGTGCTGTATGTTTTCTATATTTTGTGTTGTATGCTGTGCTGTATGGTTTTCTATATTTTGTGCTGTATGCTGTGCTGTATGGTTTTCTATATTTTGTGTTGTATGCTGTGCTGTATGGTGTTATATATTTTTTGCTGTATGCTGTGCTGTATGGTTTTCTATATTTTGTGTTGTATGCTGTGCTGTATGGTGTTCTATATTTTTTGCTGTATGCTGTCTGTATGGTTTTCTATATTTTGTGCTGTATGCTGTGCTGTATGGTGTTCTATATTTTGTGCTGTATGCTGTGCTGTATGGTTTTCTATATTTTGTGCTGTATGCTGTGCTGTATGGTGTTCTATATTTTGTGCTGTATGCTGTGCTGTATGGTGTTCTATATTTTGTGCTGTATGCTGTGCTGTATGGTTTTCTATATTTTGTGCTGTATGCTGTGCTGTATGGTTTTCTATATTTTGTGTTGTATGCTGTGCTGTATTCTGTCCTCTTTGTTGCAGGACTTGCTGTTACTGAAGGCCACGTCGACTGCCACCCTCAGCAGCCTGGGTCAGTGTCTGAGGATGCTCCAGCACCAACAAGTAAGTCCTTAGTGGTCCCCCCTCTATCACTTCCTGTCTCCTGGCCGTCACATTATCCTGTCTGCCTCTATCAGTGTTAGCTTGCAGATGTCTACATCTGACGCTATTTCTTTATTAATAACATTCTGCTGTGTTTTTCTAAATATGTCACATTTTTAAATCCGATGGTGTTAAGCATATTTCTTTCACTCTGCTTATTATCATAGCAAGGATGAAAAATAATATTTGTCTACTGAACTTGCTTAAGAAATCATAGTTTTCTCTCATTTGCCCCCCCCCCCTACACTGACATGACTGCCCAACTGTTTTGTATGATTTTATTTCAGTTTTGATTTCTTTGTTAGAGTGTACAAATCATTGTGGCTACATTTTTTAGGGTGGAGCGTCGTATGACTGGCATGAATCCCTAACAAGGTTAGTGTGTTGTGATATCTCTGTGTGTTCATTCCTGACCAGTCACTGGTCATTGTTTGATGAGCAAACTGACAGTGTTCACTGACAAGTGTGTTAACTTCACGATGATAATTTTAACAGTATTATTATAACTACATTAAGAATTTTCTTTGCGACTGTTTGGCAATAGCTACTTACAGTTGTTTGTCATCAACAATTACGTAGATATTGACAATTACTGACAGTAGTTATTGACAATTACTGGCAGCATGTAAACAAAAATTACCGACAGCAGTTGGACATCAGTAATTACTGATATCAGTTTGATCACAGTTTGACATTAACAACATATACGGATGAGATATTGATATCATATATAATTAGTGACAGGAATACAACACTGACAACAATAATTACTGACAGGAATACGACACCGACAACAATAATTACTGACAGGAATACGACACCGACAGAAATAATTACTGACAGGAATACAACACTGAAACAATAATTACTGACAGGAATACAACATTGACAACAATAATTACTGACAGGAATACGACATTGAAACAATAATTACTGACAGGAATATGATATTGACAACAATAATTACTGACAGGAATATGACATTGACAACAAAATATACTGCTCTATAACAATTCATTCATTGACAACAATATTCATGTAATATGAGAAAAAAAATATTGAAATACTGCAAAAATTTGAATATTATTGACATCAATAAAATAAAAAATTAACTGAAAATTTAGTGATTAAGGAAATCTAGTACTTATAACAATGCATATACAGTGTGACATCAACAGAAACTACAATTGAACTTTGATATCTCAAATACAATGGATATGTCGAAGTGAAGTCCCAACCGCTTAATTTTTAAGTATTTTACCCTCAATATCTTGAATACTTGCATATCTCAAAGTTTTTAAACAGTCCCATCAACTTTTTTGACAAGTTTGACTGTATACTTTGTCTGACATTGACTAGGCAATAGCAAAAAATGGAATAACAACTCAGAATAGTGACTTAATTAAATGGGCATTAAGTACAAGTGTGTGTTAGTGTCATTAATATCAAATGACAACAGGAATTACTGTACTTGTCTTGTAGTTGTGTGTTATGTTTTTCGTTCTTGTGTTTCTTCAGTCCTTGTTTGAGTTTTATTTTTACATGTTCCTTTCTTTTATTTTTCCAAGCCTTGTTCAGATTAAAATTATTTTGGCTACTTTTGTTCATTTTGGTCCAAATCATAAAAGTGACAAAAAATGACCAGTCAACAACGAAACCCAGTCTAAACAGCATTATTGTCATTGAAACATTGGTTACTTTATGCATGTTTATAAATAATACTAATTATTACTGCCTCAAAATTCTGTCAATCATTTCACATCTAATTGGATCATAAATCTTAATCAAGTAAAGCTATTCTCTACCAGGTTAATTGAATTTTTTGCACTTTGCTTTTTAAAATAATTTTCTCTTTGGTATTGGAGTTTTTACTGTAGTTTTCAAAAATGATGGTAAGGGTAAAAAGTTTTTATATACTGTTTGAATAATCTGAAACAAAAAAAAACTAAAAAGATATTTTGAGATTAGTGATTAATTGACTATTTTTTAATGACGAATAATTGTGCATCATGATTTGACCTTCACCTTTATGTATATTTGATTGACAGTCAAAGGTACATCTCGATCAGCGGCAGCGTAGAGGACCGCCCCTCCCGGAATGGCAGCTTCTCCTCCGTCACGTCCGCCCCAGGACCGATCGTGTTCCCGGAGGAGAAACCAGGAGGTCAGGGCATGTCTCAAAACCTTAAGTTTTAATAAGTGGATATCAATATACATGTACATGTCAATCACGTCTTTTTGTATGAGAATTCTGTGATAATTTTTGATATGTTTTATTTTGAATATCATTATTATTATTATAAAGTTATTGATGAGGTTCAATACAAAACCATGATAATGTACTGTGTTTTGACCTCATTGATTGTAGGACCAATTAATCACGGGGATGAGGAGGAGGATGAGAAAGGTTACACGGATGATGATTTGGGAGGGGTGGAGGAACACAAGACAATCATCCTACATCTTCTGTCACAGCTGAAACTGGGCATGGACCTCACTAAAGTAGGAATATCAATTAACATCATCTAACAACTCACTAACATGTACATATCAGGTCACAGCCAACACCTCATGATAGAACGCATATCAAGTCTTATCCTACATCTTCTGTCACAGCTTAAACTGGGCATGGACCTCACTAAAGTAGGAATATCAACATAATTCTTCAGTCTTCCTCTCTTTGTTGAAGCTCTTGCACAAGAGAGGAAGAAAAGATGGTTGCGTTGTGGTTGGACAAATCTACCTTAGCATCACAATGTGTGATACAACTTTTACAGTAATATAGTAAAAACTGGTATGCAGTTTTCATTTTATTAAACTCAAAGATGGCAGATGAGTTAAACAAGTTGCTAATAAGTTACATGCTAAGTATTTAATGATGCTCAAAAATAGAAATGTTATTTAGTTGCTGATACCTGGTTCGTTGGCTCTAGTTAATTGATACATTGTATCTGGTTCACTGGTATTTGGTTCGTTGATATCTGGTTCGTTAATATCAGGTTATAAATATCAAGTTCACTGATACCATGATTTATTTCCAGGTGGTGCTTCCTACCTTTATTTTGGAGAGACGGTCCCTCCTGGAAATGTTTGCAGACTGTATGGCTCACCCGGACATGTTTCTTAAGTAAGTACAGAAATCTATCCTAAGTAAATCAGCAATATTTTAACTAAATAATGGATTCCTTATAATGAATGTTCTATAAAATGCATAAACTGGTGCTCGTTAGTCAGTGACTGGGATTTTGTAGAATCCCTGATCTACCTGACCCTGAGTCCAGGATGCTGGCCGTGATCGAGTGGTACCTGACCTCATTCCATGCAGCCAGACAGGTAAACAATCCGATATCTGTGTAAGATAAAGAGACTCATTAATATCTACAGAATCTCTCATATCTATGTAAGATAAGAGACTCCTTGATATCTCTAGAGTCTCTATGATATATCTAAACCAAAGAACCTCCCTGATATCTCTGTAAGGTAAGGTGCCTCCCTTATATCTCTGTAAAGTAAAGAGACCCTGATATCTCTGTGGTAAGGAACCTCCCTCATATCTTTGTAAAGTTAAGGACTTTGATATCTCTGAGGTAAGGGACCTCCCTGATATCTCTGTAAAGTAGAGACTTTCTGATATCTCTGAGGTAAGGAACCTTCCTGATATCTCTAGGAAGAGACTTCTTTATATCTCTAAATTCATGCAGATGGACAAGTGAAGAGGCACCCGATATCTTTGTAAATCTACAACTTATTTTGTGAATTCTGATTTCATTAGCATTTGTTTACCTACTTCATGTTCATACATTTGTATTATTGTAATTTGATGAACAAGCTTTTTTCATAAGCTCTCTGTGTAGCATATTGTACAAACTTCATTATATATGTTGAAGTTCATTCTTCTGCTCCTGCCATTGCAGGGATCTGTTGCCAAAAAGCCCTACAACCCAATCATAGGCGAGACATTCCACTGCTCCTGGAAAATTCCTAAAAAGTCAAAGAACACTTCTACTAACAACAGCAACATCGATAGTTCAGAGAATGACATCAGCCCTCAGCAGCAGTCGGGGGGCACAGACGGGGAAACCCAGCTGTTCTACTGCGCAGAGCAGGTGTCTCACCACCCCCCAAGTAAGTTCATAAAGAACTGTATGTATGGGGTTTTTTTGTGTGTTACAAAGTTTGCTAAAGTTGGGTAAATACATGTATGTACCCATTTTTATTTGAGCCAGTCATTTTTTTTGCAGTTTTTAATAGCAAACAATACTGAGTATGTATCCTAAAATTTCGTATTCTTTGCAAAGTGAAAGTGATTGCGAAAAACAGAAAACATCATTGCAATAATAGCCAAATAAAAGGTGTTTTGTTGTCCCTACATGTACCTCAGAGTGATTTCAGTTTTTTTTACACAAAATTTACCGGTATTTACTGATAATATTCAAATACATGTAGATCATGTACTGTGTGTTATGTTATTTCTCATTCTTATTTCAGTTTCAGCATTTTACTTTGAGTGCCCAGAGAAACAGATAAGTATGAATGCCTCGATCTACACCAAGTCCAGGTTCTACGGCATGTCCATAGGAGTCAACCTGATAGGGAAAGGTAATCAGTATATATGCTGTTTTCTTAATATGTTATGTCTGTTTTCATTAAATATCATTACCTAATTTTGAATTTTTTAAAAAGTTTTTGTCTTGTATAGACTGCTGAATCTTTTTTTATATAAAATACTGTAAATGTATTATAATTAGCAATGTTTGGTGGAAATCAATATTCCAGCTAGGTGTGATTAAGCACATTTCTAAATGTATCTATTTAAATATATAAAGGGATGACATTTAGCAATGTTCATGTACTTAACTCAGCAAAAGCCACTCTCAACCAAATCACTAAATAGAATGCACAGCCAAATGTAATACATTAAGTCATTAACAGTATTTCATGCATGACGACTGACATGTTTCTGTAAGCCTGCAACTGTAGGAGTATTTCATTTATCATGGTGACATAAGCCTGCGACTTGAGGAGTATTTCATTCATTATGGTAACCTAAGCCTGCAACTAAAGGAGTATTTTATTCATTAAGGTGATGTAAGCCTTATGATCACTAACATTATTGCTGTTGTTTCAGTGTGCCTGCGATTGTTGGAGCACGGAGAGGAGTATGTGTTTGGACTGCCCAGTGCCTATGCCCGCTCCATACTGACCGTGCCCTGGGCAGAAATGGGGGACAAGATCTCCATTACGTGTGCCAAAACGGGTCACTCCGCTGCCATCACCTTCCACACCAAGGTCAGTGAAGGTCGACACTGTATCAATGAATGTATGTTAGTGAATAATAGTTAACAGACCAGGGCTGTTAGCTTTGGATGTGTCTTTTTTGTTTATTTCAAGTTGATCATTATAAGATTTTCAATACTTTACAATTAATTTTTACAGCCATTTTATGGGGGAAAACTTCACAGAGTGTCGGCAGAGGTGAAGAGGGAGGGGTCAGGGGAGGTGATCTGTCGCGTCCAGGGCGAGTGGAACAGCCTGCTGGAGTTTACCTATGCAGATGTAAGTCAACATTTAAATAGTTTATCTATGTAGATATACTTGAAGTTAACAAATAGAGAGTAAATCAAGGCAAATGTACATCATGGTAATTCAATAAATAGCTAGAGAGTTTACCTTTGCAGATGTAAGTCAACTTATAAATAGTTTATCTATAAAGATATACTTGAAGTTAACAAATCGAGGCAAATGTACTGGGTAACAGGGGCCAAAATTAACGGAAAATACTCGCAAAATGTTAAAAATTAAAATTGCGAGTTGAAAGAGACCAGTGGTCGCTAACTTTTACGAGTAACAAAATAATGGTCTTTTATTCTGTTTTGGTTTATCAGTTCAGATTTTGAAGCTTATGCTAAAAATATTGTAGATTTGGGAACATAAGTTGGATGTTTTTAATTTCACTTTGTTTGGGATCAAACAATTTTCCCATAAACATTAAGCCCCAGTGAATATTGAGCTGTGTATTCACAATATCTGTGTAGACCGCCATTAATACAGATGTTATTAATTGATGTGTTCATGATTGGGGCCTTAATTTCCACCTGCTTACCATAATCATAGTGTTTTTAACATCAGTTAAAATAAAAAGCATGAATATTATGTGTGAAATTAATTATGCAACTAATTTTAAAGGAATTTGTTACACCTACATTGTATGTTAGTCCTTTATCTTTTGACCTCTGCTGCTCTACCAAAGCCATTGAGCATGTGAACACATGCGCATATTGTCCCTCCTTTAGAGCAAAAATACATTTGAAACATCTTTTTAATAAAACCCATGTTGTCTGTGACTGGAACTCAGATTGAGCAGTTAGCTTTTAAGATTAATTGATGTATAAAGTCGTTAGAGTTTAAAAACACAGTACCGGTAAAAAGTTCTTTTACAAAGACACAAGCAAGACACATGCACGGTAGTTTTAATGAAAATTATTCACATTAATTATTACTATGAGAAGAAAAAATGCGAGTGAAAGTTTAATTTTGCCAAGTTAATATCAATCCCTGTGTAAGTCAGTAAATGAAGAGTTTACCCATGTAGATATACTTGTAAGTTGACAGATAGAGATTTTACCAAGGCAGATTTAAGGCAATAAGCAGAAATTTTTACCTAGACAGAATTACATCAAAGAAATTAAAGTTTATATACCAATGCTTTAAGTCAATAAATACCAGTAGATTGTTTTTAAATCAGATCCAAGTCAAGAAATCAACAAGTTTACCCTAGTAGATGCAAGTCTATTGTAAAGAAAAGTTAGTAGATTCAAGTTACCTGTAATTAACAAAAATAAGGATAGGTAATATTGCTTAACAAATAAAACAAAGAGCTTATAATCTAAGCAGATCATGTCGAGTAATATAGAGGTTATTTTTGACAACAGGGAACGAAGAAAGTGATTGATGTAAAGGACATTCCGATCGGAAAGAAGCGGGTCAGGCCGGTCAAGCTTCAGGGCGACTTTGAATCACGGCGACTGTGGCAGCACGTCACAAATGCCCTCAAAGTGGGTGATATCAACACGGCCTCAGAGCACAAAAGAGTGGTCAGTGATCCATAGATATTATACAAGTGTTAATTGTTAATTGGGTGTCATTTTATTCTCATATTATTGAAGATACAAGTCAAATACATGCAAAAATCTACAAGTGTGATATATACTAAAATATATCTTTAGGTTTGTTACATGTATATTAATATATTATTTATCCCTTTATTACCCGGTCCAGTACCTTTAATGAACAAATCTATAGATACATGTATAGGGATCAGGTATTTCATTCAAAAGTGTAATCACATGTATTATCCATTGTTAGCTTGAGGAGAGACAGAGAGAGGGAGAGAGACATCGTAAGGAATCAGGAACATCATTCCCTAGCAAGGTAAACTCAGTGTCTGGGTGGTTAATAAATTACAATATTTGCTGGGGGGAAAGAAGTCATGACAAATCTTTTACCATTGATGATAGAATTGGGTACCCAGGCTAAGAAATAATATATTTACATGTAATGTATTTCTGTTTTAGTGAGAGTTTACTGAACTGTTGCCTCTTTTATTTTCAGTTCTTTCACAAAGAAGATGAAGGATGGTGCTATAACAACCTACTAAAGAAGGGGGATACAAAGGGGACACTTTAGATCAACTCCAGGGGGACAAGAAGAGTGAACCCTTGTACGATAGTGGGAAGAACTTATATAAAGGAGAAACACTGAGGCACACTGTAAGAGGGGGAGGGGCAGTAGGAAGCTTGGGAGAAGGAACTTCTGGCCTGTGATATTTAAGTGCTATAAACACTTTGTGATATTCTGTATTCAGGAAGCATTCTTTCATTTTCATCATCAAGCAATACACATTTTGATGTGTTCTGAACAAGGCATTTTATTTTTGATTATTTACACTGTATGCTTTGCAGGATTTAGAGGAAATAAAAATCAAAAAAGGAAATGGAGGTTTTTTTGTACTTTTGATATCAGGAAGCTTTTAAAAGAGGTCAAGAGCAATGAACCAGAGGGTCATCAAATGACTAATTCCTATCTGAAAAGGGGGCACTAATTATTTTTCAACATGGCTGTGATTGAATTGTCCTCTGATCTCCCCTTGTATGGGTAGTTTAGACAGTAGACAGATGCTAGAGTTTTTGAAGAGTTCGTGGATATAATCAATAGATGGCAATGTACATGACAGAGATAGGGGAATTGCTGGATGTGTGTAGTGTGTACTATGAATGGGCTTCCACAAACATTCCATAAATATAGATTGTCAAAATATATAAGGAAATTCAAGTTGAAAACAATACACATACCTATGATGCTGTTTCTACAAGAAATAATAATTACCAGTATGTAGTTTTGTTCATTTTTAAACAAATAATATCTGCAATTTCTTTCTCCAAGTAACTTGCCTATGCAAATATTACTGTGTGTACAGAAGTACTTTAAAAGTAAGTCTTAATTAGTATTCATATTTGAGGCAAAGTTCAAGCATTTCAGAAAGTTCACACAATTTTCCTCAATCTTTAAACTGGCCTTTGGTATAATTTTCCAGTCAATATGAATGTTATATTAAAAATAAAACAGAAATTCTTTCAACATTTATTAAACTAGTAAATGATTCATCAATCTGGTGAATTATCACAGCTTTGAATTTACAATACATAAAGGTTTGAGCAAACACATTATAATACACGTACAACGTACAACATGGCAGTCGGGGTGTCTAAAAGACATTTGCTTTGTTAACAAAACATATATGAAAGGGACTCTTTTATCACTCTCTATCACAGATAAGGAAAACACTGGAGTTGTGAAGGTCATACAGAGGTCATCTGTTAATAAATCAAGGTCACAATTCCAAGCTCAATAAATAGACAGTTTTTGTATTGGTTCTGCTTACACTTAGTTCTTTTTATTAAATCCTTTTCCGTAAAAAAAAACAACTAGAATTTCTAACACCTAAGCTTTGTATCTCTGTTTACAACTTGATCAGTCAAGAGTCTATTTATCCTAGCCTTCTGCATTTCATTGCTTCAAGTAAGTGACCAGCCAGGCTCTCCTATGAGAATGGCCTTCACATTTCATCTCTGTGTGTAGGGTGGCCTCACATTTCCACCTTGACATGAGGGTTGGCATCTCGTATGTTTGCCAGGGACCTGATACTGGTACAGCCGTACAAATGGAGTAATTTTAGGCTGAAATTGACAAGAATTCTTTGAATAAAAATAAATATTCATTTATTGTAATGTGAGGTTATACTGATGATGAAAATGGTGGCATAATGCAACTGACTCTAATTCTAGTGACTCTAATTCTAGTCACACTAATAGAGTCACACACACTGTCTTATACAGGCGTCTAAGCATACCTCACAGAGCATTGAAATAGTTAGAACATTTGATTTACTCACCGTCTACAGTGTTTGACGAGTTTAATGACGGCATGCTCCGTGACGTCAGACAGGAAGTTTAATTTGACAGAGTCCAGCCTCTGACTGCAGAAGTTGCCCATCATCAACACACTGAAAGAAAACAAACATAAAAGTATGAGAATCCTAAGATTCTGACTTGGTACTCCTTATTATTTACATTATTTAAAAGAAAAAAACATTGATGTGTACATCCTGTGGAACGGATTTCTTACATCCTATCATTTATGTGTACATCCTGAAAGTGATATCTAACACCTTATCTTCTATGTGTGCATCCTGTGGAAGTGATATCTAATGTTTTACCTTCTATGTGTACATCCTGTGGAAGTGATATCTAACACCTTACCTTCCATGTGTACATCTTGTGGAAGTGATATCTAACACCTTACCTTCTATGTGTACATCCTGTGAAACTGATATCTAATGCTTTACCTTCTATGTGTATATCCTGTGGAAGTGATATCTAATGCTTTACCTTCTATGTGTACATCCTGTGGAAGTGATATCTAACACCTTGTCTTCTATGTGTATATCCTGCAAGTGATATCTAACATTATACCTTCTATGTGTACATCCTGTGGAAGTGATATCTAACATGTTACCTTCTATGTGTGCATCCTCTGGAAGTGATATCTAATTTTTTACCTTCTGTGTATATCCTGTGGAAGTGATATCTAAAACCTTACCTTCTATGTTTTTATCCTGTGGAAGTGATATCTAATGTCTTACCTTCTATGTATATATCCTGTGGAAGTGATATCTAATGTCTTACCTTCTATGTGTACATCCTGTGGAAGTGATATCTTATGTTTTACCTTCTATGTGTACATCCTGTGGAACTGATATCTAACACCTTACCTTCCATGTGTACATCTTGTGGAAGTGATATCTAACACCTTACCTTCTATGTGTACATCCTGTGAAACTGATATCTAATGCTTACCTTCTATGTGTATATCCTGTGGAAGTGATATCTAATGCTTTACCTTCTATGTGTATATCCTGTGGAAGTGATATCTAATGCTTTACCTTCTATGTGTACATCCTGTGGAAGTGATATCTAATGTCTTACCTTCTATGTATATATCCTGTGGAAGTGATATCTAATGTCTTACCTTCTATGTGTACATCCTGTGGAAGTGATATCTTATGTTTTACCTTCTATGTGTACATCCTGTGGAACTGATATCTATGCTCCTGAGATTGCTGCAGTTGTTTGCCAGGGCACGGACCCCACCATCTGTCACATTACGACACCCACACACATCTATGTTTCTGAAGAAATCAAAATTTAAAGAAATAACTTTTAATAACTTTTAATTCAGAAGTACATACATGTTTTTGATTTTTTCTTCATTTGCTTTATTATCAAAATCTGCTTATCTTTCAAAACAGCAAAACTTTAGGGGAAATAGAAATTAAACCATCCTAACTCTTTTACTAGAGCTACATCCATACAATATTTTGCTTTTGGTCTCTACAAACTTGAGATAACTGACCTGATGTCCTTGAGATATGTAGCTATCTCGAGCAGTGAGATGTCTGTGATATTGGGACAGTTGGCTAGAGTCAGGGTTTGGAGTCGATTACAGTACTTTACTACATATCTGATGCAGTTGTCTTTGATCTGCAAGAGAAACCAACAAGAATTGGAACACAAGAGCTTTAACCTTACATAGATTTACAGCTAAACAGAAAATAAAACCCCTTCAAGGAATCTGCTGTACCCCTCTTTTCCAAAATGACATAGCTAAGTGAAAAATTGGTACAATGTTACAGCAATTGTTTCATTTGGATCATTTAATTAACAGTATCTACCGAATAAAACTTTGCCAAAATGTATGAATAACTCTGCAAAGGAACAGTAATAGGTTATCATGGGTTAATACAGCATGTTGACCTCCAGTAACTGACCTGTTTACAGCCCCGTAAATCCAGTGTCTCCACCTTGCTCAGGCTCGGGGACAGTTGTGAGATCAGGGAGTCCGTCAACTACAAAGACATACCATTCATAAAAACTCATCCTACTGGCATTCTGTAAGTCTTTTGTTAAATTTGAAACTTTGTAATGCTTTTAGATAATTTTGATTTTACTGTCGAAAACATTTTCTCTTTATCAATTCTCTAATATGACCAGGCTAGCTCTACTGGTTGTTTCCAGCTGAGATTAATTAAAGAAATATAACTAGAGCATCATAATGGGAAAAAAAAGAGAAGAGGCTCATACAGGGTAAAAAAAAAAATCTAAAGGTTCTGTGTCCTGATTACAAGATCTTAACTAGTGTGTAAAAGAAGTCAATACTAGCAGGTATTTATTCCTGTTAAGCCTCACCTTGTAACACTGGCCGAGATTCAATGTCTTCAGGTTTATACAGTTCGCTGATAAATAGCTGACTGCTTTGGCTTTGATATTGAAACACCCAAACATTTCCAGTACACGAAGCCTACAAACAAAAGAAAAAAGTCTGAGTAAAAATACATAAATCTTGACAGCTATTTGAAAGCAATATGACAACGATCTGACAGCAAACTGCCAGCAATCAGACAGCTGACACAATGCCAGTGGTTCTCACCATTTGCCATGCTTCTTGATGACAGTGATCAGGCCCTCGTTCGTAATCATCTGACAACCATTGATACACAGACTCTCCAACCTACAATAACAAACTTATCTCATGCATCACAGAAAAAAACCCAGCACTGAGCCACTCAGTGAATCAACTCTGTTTTCTTTCAATTAAGAAATCCTATTATCTGAAACCCATTGCCATTCCTGCTTATCTTACTGGAAAGACCATGAGTTGCTGATGATGATGAAGTCCTTGTTTATCTAAACTATAAAGAAAATGAAAATATTTTTTTCATTTTAAACACTATAGAATCTCTTTTTTTACATAGGTACAGTACTTAATTCTGTGAATATGACATTTTGTGTCAAGTCACAAAAATATAAAATCACAAGCATGGAATTTTTGTTGTAACTTCATATAGTTCACACCTGTCAGAAAAAATAAAAGCGAGATTTTAAAATCTGCGATGGGTGTTTTTTTGTGATTTACCAGTAATGCAAATATTAATTCCATGTTTTATTAGGAATTTACTGTATATACTTTTATTCCTCCATCGTTTATATTGAAATTTGAGTTTAATCCCTATTTGATGTCTTCACCTGTTAGCTGAGTTGGCAATGGCCCCAATGCCGCTGTCCGAGACATTGCACCAGCTGGCATCTATGTGGGTCAGCTCCTTACAGTGAGAGGCCGCATGGAGGAGAATACAGTCCCCTGTGAGGGCCCCTCGGCTACACCCAAAAACATTCAACTCCTAAAAATCAACATTTACATGTACATGTTAATTTATATAAAATCATCCTAAGACAGGAGAACAGTGGAAAAAGAAAATATGTACCACACAATTTAAACTCTCCATTATAACAATGTCTTATTCATTATTTTATTCGATGGACAAAAGATAAACACTCTAAGGAGCTGGTCATGGCAATGTTTAGACTACTGTGGAATCATTAAATTTCATGGTGGCTCAACTTTCGTGGAATTCGTGGGTACCTCTCATCCATGAATTAACATCCTCCACGAATTACTAAATTAGGATTATAAAGTCGTATATCCTTTTTAGGTACATGTATAAGATGAAAGACGAAATTACGTCCCCACGAACGTCTAAAATTTGAACAATCCACAAATTGGCGAAATTACGTCCCCACGAACGTCTAAAATTTGAACAATCCACAAATTGGCCCCCACGAATTTAAATGATTCCACAGTATTTAAACTTCCTGGAAGAAAAGCTCTGTTTAAAGACATACAGTATTCAAATACGATAAGATTTTAAAGGTAGATTTTGTGAGATTTCTTATGTACACAATTATAACTTATGGCTAGTTACTTATGGCAAGAAAAATCATATTCCAAATATCTAGGTGTTTCTGATGATTAATTTGAGCCTCATTATATGACACAATTAGCCCTTCTCCGTACCTTGAGGGAGTTTGAGCAGGCCCTGAAGAGATTGCGGAGTCCCTTGGCGGTGATGTAGTCGCCATGACACTGGATCAGGGCCAGACTGACTGGGTGGTGCTTCCCCACTCGCTCCAGAGACTCGTCCGTCAGGCTGTGGTTCTTTTTTATCGTGATGTATCGCCCTGAAATATCAAAACCAAAGTTTCTTTATTGTGATGTATTGCCCTGAAATATCAAAACATAAATTTCTTTATTGTGATGTATCTCTCTGAAATAGCAAAACATAAGTTTCTTTATTGTGATGCATCACTATATAATATCAAATCAATGGCTGGCAAAGAAGAAGAATAATGCAGTGTATTCATACATCATCTCTGTGGAGACTGATTTACATGAGTTTTTCAAAACCTAAACTTACTGATAATGGCTACCAACATAACCATAATTTTCTACAATATAAACAATAACTCTAGATTTAATAGTGTTTGGAAACCATGAACACTATCTAGGCAAAGACAATGATTGCTTACAAAGAGTGTTGTCCATACAGACTCTGTAGAAGTGGTGACACGTCCGCGCACAGTGGACCAGATCGGAGTGAGGGAGGTACGATAAAATGTTCAGCAGTAACTCGTCAGGGAGACACAGCCACACCGAGAAATTACCGTCACGAATACGAGGGGTCTGAAAAGTAAACAACGAAAAAATATCATCAAGAAAACAATGGGTCTAGAAAAGTAATACCGGTGTCATATAATATCTTGAACCCCGCGATATATTGAACCCGGGTTCAAAATATCGCTGCGATATATTGAACCCCCCCATAAAATATTGAACCCCGGGTTCAAAATATTATGGCCGCGATATTTTGAACCCCCCTCTAATTTTCATTGCCATTGGAGAGGGGGTTCAAAATATTATGGCCGCGATATATTGAACCCCCAACATATTTCCAATTCCCTTTGGAGAGGGGGTTCAAAATATTATGGCCGCGATATTTTGAACCCCAACCTATTTCCAATTCCCATTGGAGAGGGGGTTCAAAATATTATGGCTGCGATATATTAAACCCCCAACCTATTTCCAATTCCCTTTGGAGAGGGGGTTCAAAATATTATGGCTGCGATATTTTGAACCCCCCTCTAATTTCCAATTCCCATTGGAGAGGGGGTTCAAAATATTATGGCCACGATATATTGAACCCCCAACATATTTCCAATTCCCATTGGAGAGGGGGTTCAAAATATTATGGCAGCGATATTTTGAACCCCCAACCTATTTTCAATTCCCATTGGAGAGGGGGTTCAAAATATTATGGCCGCGATATATTGAACCCCCAACATATTTCCAATTCCCTTTGGAGAGGGGTTTTAAAATATTATGGCCGCGATATATTGAACCCCCAACCTATTTCCAATTCCCTTTGGAGAGGGGGTTCAAAATATTATGGCCGCGATATATTGAACCCCCAACCTATTTCCAATTCCCTTTGGAGAGGGGGTTCAAAATATTATGGCCGCGATATTTTGAACCCCCCTCTAATTTTCATTGCTATTGGAGAGGGGGTTCAAAATATTATGGCCGCAATATTTTGAACCCCCTCTAATTTCCAATTCCCATTGGAGAGGGGGTTCAAAATATTATGGCTGCGATATATTGAACCCCCAACATATTTCCAATTCCCTTTGGAGAGGGGGTTCAAAATATTATGGCCGCAATATATTGAACCCCCAACCTATTTCCATTTCCCTTTGGAGAGGGGGTTCAAAATATTATGGCCACGATATTTTGAACCCCCCTCTAATTTTCATTGCCATTGGAGAGGGGGTTCAAAATATTATGGCCACGATATATTGAACCCCCAACCTATTTCCAATTCCCATTGGAGAGGAATAATATTGACAATTTAGTAGAATATAGATACAGTTTAAAGGAACCATATTTTTTCCTATTTTATACTAAGCAATGTGCTCCATCCAAATTTCAACAAAGATGAATGTACACTACAAACAGAATGCGTTATTACAAATTTCAACAATTCAATATATCACAGGCATAATATTTTGAACCCCCTCTCCAATAGCATTAAAAATTAGAGGGGGGTTCAAAATATCGCAGCCATAATATTTTGAACCCCCTCTCCAATGGGAATTAGAAATTGGAGGGGGGTTCAAAATATCGCAGCCATAATATATTGAACCCCCTCTCCAATGGGAATTGGAAATAGGAGGGGGGTTCAAAATATCGCAGCCATAATATTTTGAACCCCCTCTTTAATGGGAATGAAAATTAGAGGGGGGTTCAAAATATCGCGGCCATAATATTTTGAACCCCCCTCTCTAATGGGAATTGGAAATAGGAGGGGGGTTCAAAATATCGCAGCCATAATATATTGAACCCCCTCTCCAATGGGAATTGAAAATTGGAGGGGGGTTCAAAATATCGCGGCCATAATATTTTGAACCCCCCTCTCTAATGGGAATTGGAAATAGGAGGGGGGTTCAAAATATCGCAGCCATAATATATTGAATCCCCTCTTCAATGGGAATTGAAAATTGGTGGGGGGGGGGATCAAAATAATCACAGCCATAATATATTGAACCCCCTCTCCAATAGCATTGAAAATTAGAGGGGGGTTCAAAATATCGCAGCCATAATATTTTGAACCCTCTCTCCAATAGCATTGAAAATTAAGGGGGGTTCAAAATATCGCAGCCGTAATATTTTGAACCCCCTTTCCAATGGGAATTGGAAATAGGAAGGGGGGGGGGTCAAAATATCGCGGCCATAATATTTTGAACCCCCTCTCAAATGGGAATTGCAAATAGGAAAGGGGGGTTCAAAACATCGCAGCCATAATATATAGAACCCCCTCTCCAATAGCATTGAAAATTAGAGGGGGGTTCAAAATATCGCAGCCATAATATTTTGAAGGGCGCCTGTAAAGTGCGAAACGAAATCGAAACGAAACGAAACGAAACGAAACCAATCGAAACCAAACGAAACCAAACGAAACGAAACCAATCGAAACCAAACGAAACCAAACGAAACGAAACCAAAAATCGAAACGAAACGAAACCAACGAAACGAAACCAACGAAACGGAATTAAACAAAATGTTTTGTTGATTTGTTTGGTATATTTCAGGAAAAAGGAATCATTCTTTGAGTATTATGAGGCGATAATTTTGGTCGGGGCGTGACCAAATCGAATAATGCCCGAAGAGTTTATGATAGATTTGATCACGCTCCGACCGAAATTATCACCTCATAATTTTCAAAGAATGATTCCTTATTACTTATATTTACATAATTTTAAGCCACCACACGATTGATTATTAAAAAATATAAATAGGCAAAGCCCGCTGGTACCTCAATTTGGCATCATTTGAAGTTATGGGTTATATTGTACAAAATCGATACGTAGTTTTTTCACAGGCAAGACACTGGAAAATGTAATATAATTATTTAGTGTAAAAACAAATTGCATTTTAAATATTGTAAAGTGTGTATATAGGTCTATAATCCGATCACATGGGTTTTTCTTTAAAGAAGGCAATATTAAATTCAAGTTTACGTGGCGTTACTGATAATTTGTCTCACGGAATTTTAACACTGTGAAAGTTGGAAGAAATTGACTTTCTATAATCTGTAATTGATTAGTTTATCGGATCTTAAAATTTTAGCCATTAGAACTTTTATACGATCATCATAACCAAAGATTTAGAGCATACTAGATGGTGACCAGTTGCTAACAATACAATAAATGATTTGATTTGCATAGTTTAAACAGCGATGACAAAATAATTTGGTTTTCGAAAAAATTCAGTATCATCTCTCTATCTATATGTCTTAACACAGCGATGATGAAATGCTTTGGTGAAAAATGACAATAACAAACCGTCAACCATCTCAAAAATCCATAAAACGAAATACGAATTCAAAGCGGAGCAACACGGACCTCAAAAAAGATAGAGGTAGGATCAGGTGCCTAGGAGGAGTAAGCATCCTCTGCTGACCTGTCACACCCGCCGTTTGCTTTTTGTCGTAAACGGGATAATAAAAACCGCAAAAGTCCGTAGACAATTAGGTGATTATAATTATTTAATTATAGTCTAACAATTAGTATGAAAAACGTCAGTCAGCATGCGGCCCAGTGGAAGATTGTATTTGCTGACAAGGTCGTTGTATCGACCATAGAACTTACGAAAAGATGACTTCAAACGAGACTGTTGATAGTCCTTTTTTTATCAACTTGTTTGTCAGTAGCTTGCCTCGCCTTAGAAACTGTTCATATTTTGATCAAGAAAATATGGATTAGAAAAGATTACAATATTCATTCACATTATACCATTTAATGCATAGTCTACAATATAATTATACTAATACTTCAGGATAGATAAAACTTATGTTTATTCCGTTGTTACTTAATCATAACCGATTTCGATATATCATTCATTCTCTAGCGCAGCATGTTCACCAAAAAGTTTGACTATCCCTTTAACGAAAACAATCAGAAGCATAAAAAAAGAATGTACATCAGTTATTTACATCATTCTATAATTTTTGCAAATACCGGGAATTCAGAACAACGGAAAGATAAAGGCCATTGTG
Organism: Magallana ariakensis; assembly: GCA_020458035.1. Taxonomy (NCBI): domain Eukaryota; kingdom Metazoa; phylum Mollusca; class Bivalvia; order Ostreida; family Ostreidae; genus Magallana; species Magallana ariakensis. The sequence goes on from CM035818.1 coordinate 3,703,609, forward strand.
TTTATGGTTTAAAATTTTTTTTAAAATGAAAACATTTTATCACTTTTATGTAGTCATTAATGACTTTCAGTTTTGTTTGGTTTTGTTTATTCCCTTTCGTTGGTTTCGTTTCGTTTCGTTGGGTTCGTTTTGTTTCGATTTTTGGTTTCGTTTCGATTGGTTTCGTTTCATTTCGATTGGTTTCGTTTCGTTTCGTTTGGTTTGGTTTGGTTTCGATTGGTTTTGTTTCGTTTCGTTTCGTTTCGATTTCGTTTCGCACTTTACAGGCGCCCTATTTTGAACCCCCTCTCCAATAGCAATAAAATTTAGAGGGGGGGTTCAAAATATCGCAGCCATAATATATTGAACCCGGGGTTCAATATTTTATAGGGGGGTTCAATATTTCGCAGCGATATATTGAACCCGGGTTCATAATATCGCATAATATATTGAACCCGGGTTCAATATTTCGCGGTATCAAAATATTATATGACACCTGTCCGGGTTCAATATTTCGCGGTATCAAAATATTATATGACACCGGTACATGTACTGAAATATGAAGATAATAATATATAGGGGTCTAAAAATCAACATTTTGCTTTAATATACATAATCATATCGAGCATGCCAAAAATTTTCATCATTCATATTACCGATATCTAATCATTTCTAAGTATTTGTTGCATGATAAGTTATTTTTAAAAAATTTAGAGGCAAATACAATAATGTTGGTAAGTTGATAATATCAGTATATGTAATACAGTAACTGTATACACTTACCATCTCATGGTATGTTACTGTATACACTTACCATCTCATGGTATGTTACTGTAGCAACTTACCATCTCATGGTATGTAACTGTAGAAACTTACCATCTCATGGTATGTAACTGTAGAAACTTACCATCTCATGGTAAGTAACAGTAGAAACTTACCATTTCATGGGATGTTACTGTAGAAAATTACCATCTCATGGGATGTTACTGTACCAACTTACCATCTCATGGTATGTAACTGTAGAAACTTACCATCTCATGGTATTTGTTGTAGGCATGTAACACACTTGCTGGATCAGCTGTTAAAGAATGTTATAGCATTTAGGTAAACAAAAATATTCATACATAATATAAAAATAATACTTATTTTTTATTATTAGGTACAGTTCATAATAGTATGAATAAGGCTAGCTATGTTTTTATTTAAGGTACTTCACTACACCTTGAAATAGTTTCTCAAATCAGCAGCAAATTACTTGATTATGATAGAAAGCATGATGGATAAGAAGTATATATGTCAAATAGGCGAAAAAATGTACAATTTTGAATAAAAAATTATATTTTCAAAAATTTCATTCAGTAAACATGAACAAAAGCCCCAGGTGGATTCGAACTCATGATCTGCGGTTCACAAGCCTGATACTTTAACCACTGAGCTATGACGATATACATCTGAATCGATTGATACAGTTTAACAAAACATTTAAATCGCCATCTTGTGACGTAGTGTCCTAAAAAGTATAAGTCTAGGTGTAGTGAAGTACCTTAAGTCTTTGATTGGCCATGTTTTCTCAGTCTCCAAGTTTTGGTCTGTGATTGGATATTTCTGAATATTAGACATGTCTGAAGCTTTCTAGGAGTGTGATCTTTTCTAGGTCAGTGATTGGACATGTCTGAGCTTTCTAAGTCTGTGATCTTTTCAAAGTCTTTAATTGTACAAGTCAGATGTTTTTATGTCTGTGATTATACATGTACATGTCTGAGTTTTCTAGGTCTGTGATTATACATGTATGAGTTAATTGGACATGTTTGAGTACACACCTGATGGAGGAGCCATGTCCTTTGTGTCCTGGAGCCGGTGGTTGACCAGCCCTGGGAGGTCTGAGGACGGGCTGTCCTGGCTGGCCTTAGGGGGTGGGGGGTAGGTCACATCCAGGACCTTGATCCCTGGGATACCCCGCCCCTCCTCCGAGGACCCGCTCTGTGTCCTGTCCTCCTCCTCAGTCCGTCCCCCTGACACGGGCCTCTCCTCCTCTCCCTCAGAGCCCACCTCAAAGGGTACCTCCATGACCGGAATCTCCTGGGGGACAGGTCTACCACTGCCACTCCTGAAGAATTCGGTCAATATTAGTTAAAACTCAAAATTAATAATACTTGTGTAGACTAATAATGCATTTTCACTACTGGTAAAAAGACCATTGAACATATTTTTTCCATTTGCTACAGAAAATAAATACTTTCTTGGATTGAACAAAAGCTTGTATTAACTGTAATCTAAGCTATTGACCTTAACAATAGTACTGATGAATTTCTTCATTTAATGAAACCACTCTATTTATCATTATTTTAAAATACATTCTGAGAGAGCAATGATTCAGTGTAATACTGATGTTAAGTTTGTCTCTTTACAGATTTGTCATAGACAACTGAGCTGACCTGACTTTAGGGTCAGCACTTTGGGGTCTGGATTTTACTGCGGGCCTCCTCTGGACATCTCCACTCCTCGGCCTACTGACCAGGTTCTCCACACTACCAGAGTTCCTCCCCCTTCCTCCTCTCCTGGAAGGCCCAGCACTACATGGTCTCTGGGGAAGGAGGCTTGTCTTCTTGCTGAGCTCTCGAGGGTGGTAGGACGACCATGCAATACTGGACCTCTGCCACTTTCTCTTGTATCCTGGGGCCTCAATGGATTCCCTTACCACACTTTTCACCGACTTTCCTCCTGTTTTGAGCCTGGCATTTTTTGACTTGGATTTTGTGGGAAGCGATGACCTCATGTCTCCCATCACCTGCTCCAGAAATGGCCGGACATCCTCTGGGTCCTCCGGCTCTTCCGGTTCTGGAGATTTTTCCACCTCCACAGGTTTGGGTATGAAGAAGTCCTGCCAGTCTTCGCTGTCTGTGGAAATGTCTAAAGAAATTTTGGGTTTCTCCTCATCACTGCTGTTAAAGAGATTGAGACTGGGGACGATTTTCTCTTGACTTCTACTTGTATCTCTTTGTTGCTTGCTTTCTTTTACGCTGAATACTTCAACATCTATAGGGGCAGATCTCTTGTGTTTTAAAGGCTTTTCCTTGGGTTTTTTACTTTCATGCAGCCAAACTTCTTCATTATCAATGAATTTAGAGATCTCATTCTCATACTGGTGACTGTCTATTCTAGAACGACTCTGTGAAGCCTCGTTATTGTCTTCTTCTTCATTGTGCAATGTTTCCATCTCAACAAATCCATTCTTAGACTTAGTGAAGAAGTTCTCCTCCTCGTCATCTGCATCTTCCTCGTTCTGCATCAGCTCAGCCTGTTTCTTCCTGTAGTATGAGCTGATGAAGCCCTTGATGACTGGGTCAGTCACATGTTCAAAGATCTCCTCGATTTCCCTCCCCGCCTGGACGTTCTCTATCTCCTCGCTGGAGGGATGACCACTGTCCCTGCTCTCCTTCTTCACCGCCCGGACTCGGTCCTTCTGACTTGACTGAGTACTAGAGCTATCACTGGCAACCGGTGGAGATTTACTCGGTGGAGCTTTATTTTGTGGAACTTTACTAGGCGGCCTGTCTTTCTTTGACACTCTGGGTGGCTTTGGTTTCTTTATTATAGTGACTTCAATGCCAGCCAGTGACTCACCGCAGTCTCCACACCAGCTCATGTACACCTTGTTCACTTCTCCACACTCCTCACACACCAACACCGTTTTCCCTTCCTCTTTTGGAATTCCCTCTTGACTTTTCCCTGCCTCTCTGAGGAACGACAGATCTAGTCCGAGTTTATTCATTCTTTCAGTGATTCCCTCGGCTTTCACACTCGTGACCTTGCTGACCTGGGTGTTGACCTCTGTGTTGACCTCTGTGTTAACCTCTAAGTCCTGTTTCTGTGAAGAATTTTCTGGAATTTCTTCCATCTCATCCACTTCTGGGTCGCGGTCCTGCCTTTCTCTGTAGTACAGTTTCTCCAGGGAACTGAAGTACCTGTCAATGGACGACTTAGCAAACTTTCTCTGTTTCTCCAACAAAGCGTCCTCATCTGCCTCTTGTTGTCTTCTGAAAAATCAAGTTTGCAAAGTTCATTCATGGATATTGTTACATTACTGAATTTACATTTATTCAGTCAAAGCATTCAAAATAAATCCACCAGATCAGAGATGAAAAAAACATTCAATCAGTTGTTTCATTAAAGGTTGACTTTATCGAAATAACTTGCATTTCCTATTGCCCAAAGAATCTAAGTATGATGTAAGGGCTGTTTTGATAACTAATATGAAAAAAAGACTAACCTCTGTTCATGGAACTGTCGGATTTCATCCACATGTCTCTGGGAAGCGTTCTTGCTCTGCTGTTTTTGGCTTACAGATTTCCCCTCCAGTTTTTGACCCTCAGTTTTCTTCTCTAACCCCCTCTCACTTTTCTGTGTCTCCTCTGGTGGGAGGGTTTTTCGTGGGGAAGATTTCCTGTGGATAATTTTTTCTGAGGATTCTTTCTTTTGGAGAGGCGGGTGAGGTATCATCATTTCCAGCATCTCTTTATCTAAATGGTTAAATGTATAAAGGGGTAAACGCTAAATATATAAGGGATACTTTACAAGTTTAACAACTAAATTTAACAAATTTTACTGGTAATATACTACATATGCCATCTATTGAAAAGCAAAACATTTTTTAATTGAATTATATTTCAAATTGCTGTTAGGTTTAAAACATGACTGTGATCTGATAATATACCATCATTTTCTCCGTCCTGTGTGGGGTCCTTGTTCTGCGTGTCCCCCTTTGGGGGGGTCTGTCCCGACTGTACGGGGTAGGGCACAGGGTAAGGTACAGGAAAACCTTGGGCCGCAAGGAAGCTAAAGTATGATCCCAAGTCCACATTGACTGGCGGCGGAGGGTAGGGTATCCCAGCATTCCTCTGTGGGGGATACGGTGAATAGGCCCCTCCCTCTCCTTCAGGTCGCATGTTAGCAGGTGCTTGAGGTGGTGATATCATGGCTCCTTCTCGTCCGTGATAACCTAAGTCTGGTCTCCGTTGGAAGTGTTTGCCGGCATCCCCAGAGCTGTGGACATTAGGAACATCAGGTGGTCTGGGGACCTGGAAAGGCATGAACCGTCCGTCTGGCGACTGTGACATTGGAGCCGTCGTGTAGTAGCTGTCAGACATACGTGACACAGTGGGAGAGAAATGGTGCCCTTCTAATGGATGAGACATATGTGGGGGCATGTATCTCATATCTGGAGACCTGGGCATGCCGTTTGCCATAAAACCCTCATAGTAGTGCTGTGGAAGGGGTTCTGAGGGCCAGGACTTGTACATGCTGGGGTCCATTACATCAGTTCGAATGTCTATAGGCTTGCTCTCGGGGTACGGTCGTGGTGTTACTCCTGAATACATTTGTCTGTAGGCCTCAGACTGCTGGCTCCTGGCCGTGTACATCAGCTCATCTGGTGGGGGGTAGGGCATCCGGACTGGGTGCTGGTGTACGTGGGGAGGGAATGGTGGCACTGGGTAGGGGGCGCTTCCTGTCATTATTGTACTTACTCTTGGAGCTGATCAAAATAAGACCAAAAAAAAGATATTATAAAGGCAACAAACATCTCGAAATACTGTAAACGTATTACATTTGACTGTGTATTCTATTTACGGTAGCATTTTTGGCAGAATGCGGCTTCCGCAAAATCAAGTACATCGCTAAATGCAATGCATATATTATATGTATAAGAATAGTCACATTCAGGAATACACTAATTCAAATCCACGCCAACTTATTCAAAAACTATTTGCCGCCAAATATTGTACATGCCAAATATATTAAGTTTACAGTAACACATTATATACACTGTATACCGTTTGCTTGTTTTTTATGCAAATATTTGCGTTTTTGTTTCCAGAATACATGTAGTAACATTCATCCTTTGCAATTTTTTAATTGATGACAATGAAACCAAATTTAAACAATTCTCTGCGATTGAATATGTTGCAGTTGAGAAAAAAACTCAAAATTTTACATAAAAATAGCACTCCGCAGATAAATCCAGTTATAGGGTAAATGATATACCTGAATTTGACTGTCCTTGACTGAACTCCCTTGAGAACTGGGCAGGGTTACCCATGTAACTTCTACTGACAGGGGGACTCTGACCCAGATAAGCCTGGTGATAAATCTCATCAGACGAGAAGACAACATTCCTGTGGAGGGATTCATATCCATGGCGATAAGATGGTGGCAGACTAAGGTTTTCTGCATCTTCTTCATTATCCTGGCTGTAAATATTTGATGGTACAAACTTTGGTCTGTTCAGTTTGGGTTTCTCTTTGTCCATATTCTTTTCTGCACTGGCATCCTTACTAATGTTGAGTTTAAACCCAGGCTCTGAGTTCAGACTTTTAGGTTTCTCTAGGAGTTTTGGCTTTAACCCAGGCTCTGAGTTCAGACCTTTAGGTTTCTCTGGGAGTTTTGGCTTTGTCGGTTTTTGCTGTTTCTCATCCCGGGAAGAACTCCGATCACTGTTTAGATGATCGATGTCCTTTGCCGACTTCTCTATGAATTCTTTGTACTTTAATTCTCCTAGAGCCTGTCTTATATCACCATGGACAAAGCTGTCGATGGATTTGGAAGATTTACCAGTACTCTCTGGTCTGTGGGTAGACAGACCAAGGTCATCCACATTCCCAAGAGATTTCTGGAACAAATGGCGTGCATCTGGTTCCTCCGTCGACTCTCTCACTTCAGGACCACTCCCATATTTCCCTTGCTTTACTGACTTACTGAAGAAGTCTTCATACTCCACAGCAATGGGTGACACGATGTCCTTTTTGGATGAGACATAATCAATTTTGGGTGAGGCCTGAGCAGTTGGTGGCGTGGACTTCCTGTGGAGGGTGGAGTCTCCATGGTGGAGATACCTGGGAGAGTGTTCCACGTACCAAGCTTTAGAGGACCCCTGACCAGCATTCTTCTGGTTCTCACTGTCCGCTATCTCCTGTTTGGCCAGACTGATCAATCTCTCTACCGCGCTGTTATACCCCTCCTCATCCCCACACTGAGCCTTGGTCCTTAGCTCCTCCCTCAACAACGAGAAGCTGTCTATCTTCTCTCTCTCAGCACCCTCTCCTGAGAAACTGCCTTCTAGTTTCGTTGGTCCTGTCTCTATCAACCATCTCTCTCTACCATGCCTTGTGTCCGACTTATCCTTTACATCCTTTAAACTTGGATCTGATGAGGGACTTGGCTTATCCTTAACGTTAATTTGAAAACTTGGATCTGATGAGGGACTTGGCTTATCCTTAACGTTAATTTGAAAACTTGGATCTGATGAGGGACTTGGCTTATCTTGTACGTTACTTTGATAACTCAGATCTGATGAGGGACTTTTTGAGAGTGTTCTTTCTTCATTCTCATTCAGGACCTGCTTGTTTTCTGTGTACGCTCCTCTGGCATTGTTGGACAGCCAGTTTTTGTCTGTAGCACTTTCTAGCTGTGACCTTTCCTTTTCTATGGATGTACTCTGGGTTACACTGCCATTGGTCAACTCAAAGTAGGCCAGCCGTCTTCTCCTGATTTCCTCAGGTGAAGGGTCATCATCCATTGTTGTTCCCACTTACTGCTATTGAAACAAAAATTAGTTTCATAAGTAGGTATAACGGTGGGCCTAATACAAGAAGGTATAAAGGTTATTAAGGAACAAAATATTTTTTATACTTTTGATACGAAAATGAAAGTTATGCCTTAAAACTAACAATTTAAACAAAATACATTTAATCACCGAGGCAATTCGGTATGGAATGTTTTCTCCTAATATTCTCCTATAATATTAAAATTTTCGTACCGTAACATTTTTGAACAGGGCGTAGTTAAATATTCAACAGTCTACATGTACGCTTTAAACAAAACCCTTTTTTAATAATAAAACATTTTTTAAAACATCTGAAAAGTTTTCTATGCAATCTATGTTGTTTACCTGTGGACGTTTTATTCTTGACTGGTTCCCGAATTGTTACGCTATACTATGAAAATGGAGGTATTGAGCCGTCGGGGTAACCAGTCAACATTCGCCATGTTGTAACTAGTAAACAATAATTACATTCTTTGACTTTTCAGAAGACCGATGACAAAAAATTTAAAATCATTTATCTGTTTATGCATTGTACAAAATTATTTGAAATACCATGATACTTTGAAGTGTTCCTATGAATCATGCGCGGATCCCCCTGCCCCCTATAAGATCCACGCACAGTGATTCACAGAAACACTTCACACACACACACAACCCTGCAAAATTCAATTTTCTTTAAATTACATTATAAAATTACCAAAAATAAAAAATATGCCTCGCGGGACCCCATCCCCCTAGCAAACTCAAATAACCGTCGAACCCCCCCCCCCCCCTTGAAAAATCCAGGATCTGCGCGTGTGAATTATAATATGCAAATCATACTTTCCCTCAGCCTTTACGACATTTTCAATTGCAGGGATTTCATTTCCTCAGTTTTTAAAATAATACTTTTTCCCCCTAAATGCTATTGAAGTATTATTGCATGCTTTGACACAGTTCAATATTCCACCAGTAAAAATTAATTCTTTCACGAAACCAGAACCACACTACGGTTTTCGTTCTTAAAAAGTAATTATCTTAAAAAAATTGAACAGTTACATGTACATGCCAAATACCCATTTTTTAAACAACACTTTCTTTAAACAAGCATGCATGATTGGTGGGGGAGGGGTGAGGGGGGGTCTGTATGTATAATACTGTTTTTTTACTGCAACAATTTATATATCGGGACGTAGTTCAAAATTAATTTTTAGATTAATTAATGAAATAAAATCAATTTTTTTTTCTTTTTGGTATACTAAAGCTGTCCTGGTACGTCCGTCCGTCCGTCCGTCCGTCTGTCACGTTTTTTTTCTTCGCACACTGTTCTTACATTTTAATAGGGACTAGACAAATCATCTATTGAAATTTGATTTAGTGTTTATATAATGGTTACGCTGATTTGCAATAATGTTTCTTAATCTCGGGGCCAATGAGTGGCTAAACAATTAATGTTTGTTTTTTCTTACATCTGGATTCCAGAACTCCTTCCAAACTTGACCCTCATACGTATCAAAATATCAGGTCAGGGTCTATATACTCTCACAGCTAGTTTTTTTTTTTTTGTGTGGGTATATTTAGGGGGGGGGGGGCTAAATTTAATTGGACATATTTATTGACTATAAAGGTGTCAAAAGGATTGGGCACACGTTATAAAACTAAAAAAAAAGGGGGGGGGGCTATGATGAATTGTACTGTATTTACCAGGGACGTATATATACTAGTACTATAAAAAAAAAATAGTTAAGTATTTATACATATTCATGTAGCAGGGACATTTATCAGCGCCCTCTGTGACATGCATTTCGTCTTATTAAACTCGTTCCTTATAATCATTTCTGTGATTCAGGTCTCACTTTTCACGACTAAAGACTTCTACAGTATAACGTGATAATCATATTAATTGTGCTCTGTGAAATTATGCAATGCAAGTTCTTAGATTTATTTTAAATATCAATTGATATGTTTGAATACGCAGTTGATATCAATCATAAATTGCATCATTACACGAGTGGCATCCATCGGGAATAGAAATGGAAGATTCTATTAATGTGCATTACGACCATCGCTGTGTTTTTTGTTTGTTGTTTTTCTTTGGGGGGGGGGGGATGGTGGTGGTGAATTTTTTGTGTTCTTTTTTTATCAATTCAAATTTGCGATGAATGATTTGCTGTAGAATATACCAACTGATTTCAACATAATTCATTATGACATATACAAAAATCCACCTAACAAAAAGATCGGTTCTTTTTTTTTTTACTCAAGCGAAATAATTTAATCCTGACCGATTTTTCTTTCCTACGAGGGGGTAACGCAGAACGGCGATCCACATCACAAAATACACATGTAATCCATTTCGGAAAGCTTTGATGTTGATAAAAAATAAATTAGAAGTTCCAATACAATAACCTACTTAATGATATATTTGATCCCTATTAAAAAACCACTCTCAGATGTGGTGAATGGAATTTGCCTGTTAACAGTAGTTAACTTATTAAAAGAGCTAATTAAACAAATATAAACTTGTACCGTATAAAAACGAACACAACATATTGTTAAGATATCTTGGATAATTGTTATACATGTATAAATTAAATAAATTACTGTATCCTATATTAAGATTTGACCTTTTAGAATTTGTATCATTCATTCTGGATTTTTCCATACACATTTACCGTTAATTGATATCTCTAAATTTGCTGTCATACCTATGTTTTGAATATTTCGGATGTTTGCTCATACTTTCGATAATTATTATGCATTCTGAACTAGTATACTAGTATACATATATTTTCATGGATTATCTTATCAAAATGATTTGATAACCGAGAAATAAGCCTGCATAAAATCCCATCCAATAGCACAGATGTTTCAGTACTGTGTATTATGATAAGACATCACAAACCTCCCTCAAATAATGTAAACGTTTTGTAGAGAAGGCACTTGTTTAGTTACCAAGTATATACAAACACACCAGGTTAAATACCAATTTTTATTTTCTTAATCAGTTTTTGTTACTTCAGTTACATTCTCATCATCTTAACAAAACATATACATATACTGCTTTGGGTAGACAAATAAAAAATATCATTCATTTCTTGATGTGACATTTGATACTCAAAACATTCACAAATGGTTAAAAAAAATGATTCCCTAACAACAAAATGTAGCAATGATTTCATAACAAGGTTAAACAATTCATAAATAAACACATTCACACAAAAATATAAATGGAACAAATTTTCAGACGTGTAATACATAGTCATTGTTAAAATCTATATCAAGGGGAGACAACTTACAGTGGTTAACTAGGTCCTACGTACCAGCTAGCTCGCAAAAAAACAAAATTAACGTTTGCCTATAAATAGTTTCTTTCAAGTCAATAATTCCTTGAGCATCAACTGCAGGGATCACTTCTCAAGGACATAATCAGTTCTTAATATTATGGAATAAACTCTAGAATTTATTACTAATAACATGATGTAGGATTCAAAAGAAAAACAGAGCGACTTGTAGTGAAGTTGCCCCCTCAAATTTCTGCCTGTGAAGTCTTAAACCTCAGAATTAATCAGAAGCATTTATATTACAGCAAAAAGGATGAGCCCCCACAATCACAACTGTCAAACAGGAATGCTGAATCTAATGGAGAATGCTCAGATTGGCCACATGGGTCATTTCAGACATTTTATTGGTAGATGACGGAAGCCTGATAAAAAAGTTTGATGAAGCAAGCTGACATGAAAACTCACTTGTTCATCCTCTCTAAGAGTCAATGCAAGGTCTCTGTGGACCCTCTCAATTATAACACACAAAACAGGATGACGAAAAACACCCAATGAAGACTGACAAATGTTGAACATTTGGGGTCATGAAGATTCATTATCTGGCACACGCACATTTTATCAGCTAGGTGATACAAAGAAATGATCTTGTTCAATAGGCTTCTTAAGCCAGCGTCCTAGACCAGCGTTTTGGAACGCTAGATACATCTGTTGTTTTGCTGTTTGATACTCCTTCACTGTGGCTTTAGCATCAGCGTACGCCTTGGGTAGGGGAGTCACTGACTGTCCAGAGAGGGTGGGGATTTTGCCACACAGCTGTAGGAATCGTTTGAAGAAGGCCTGTTTACACACCTGAGAGGACGCGCCTTGCTCTGTCTTACCGGTCATTGTGTTAATCACCTCCAGACCCGAGTCACCCACGCACCAATTGACCGCAAAGTTCGGAGCTTTCCGGGGCTGACGACTCTCGGGGTTGCTGATTCCGCTCATGAATGGCTGATTGTGATGGAAGGGGGGTGGGATGTTTTCTATGTTTGATATGCGTGAGTAGACAGCCCTAGATATATGGTCTCCATGATACAAACTGCCCAGAATGAGGCTGTCGAAGTAGACGGGCTCGATGAAGTGACTCAGGAGACTACCTACAATGAATAAGAATTCACAGAATTAAAAATCATCACACAAAGTCATACGCATACATGTATTAATTAAAAGATCTTTTTATACAAGGCATATTGTGGTTTCCTAGCTTTTTTGTTTAATTTTGAGAACATAAATAAACCACAGAACAGATAGTTTTACCAGGTATTTATATAGCTCCTAAATCTCAGGTTTAATGACACAACATGCAATTTACCTTGGATCCCCAGGACGTTCCAGCGGGCGATCTTATCACTACAGGACATGGTCAGCAGCCTCTCCCCCTCAAGAATCCCGTCCCATGTCTGTATGCCCCCTGAGGAGGTCACAGGGATTGTGCCCTCCCCGGACTCTATCTTGGTCCTCAGCTGTCCTCTCGCCTTACGATTCGGATGTTTATCTCCACCCTCCACCTCCTGAGCTGCTTCATGAGGGGAAAAAATTCTCGAGTCACCGCATGGAGACGTACTGATGTACAGGTGAAAGTGAATGTTGGGTTTTAGCTTGAAGCCACCTCCTTCCATTTCCTGGAATATTGAAGACTCCTTTTCAAGTCGATTTCCAGATAAGTGCTTTCCTAGCTGAAAGTACAGGTACCTCATCAGTGACCTTCGACCTATGACCTCGGCGTGACAGTCATTGACCGCTAGACCCTGGTCACTCATGTATTCTCCATTAATACACTTGGTTCCCGTGGAGACGGAAATCACAGTGGCATTATCTGCACTGTCACTGGTTGTCATGACGATCCCTGATAGCACCTTCCTCCGGGCATACGGAGAAGTTAGATTGTCTGTTAGTTCACAGAACTTTTCCAGGACGAGCCGTGAGACTAAGTCTGCCAGCTCCTGCGGAACATTGGTGTGAGATTCTTTGGGTACTGGTTTAGTGCCTGAAAAAAACATAGCAAGCATCTTAACACAACTAACTAATAAATTCTGTTTATCCTTGCAATGATTGTACAAACACTGCTTATCTTCCTACCAGATATAATTTTCAATTCAATCACATCTTCAAATTACGAAAATATTTTTTCAGTGAAGAACTGATTTACATTCCTAGAAGGAGGAATGTTTTGAGTGTAATTACCTGGATGTGTGGAGAAGTCCAGGTTGAACAGTTTGGTGAGAGCCATCTGAGCGGCCCGGGATTTAGCCAGCTTCTTGTTTCGACCAGATCCTTCAAACTTGATCCCATCCACAACCACTGACATCACAAAATGCTTGGCGTGGCTTTCACCGTGTTCTTTCACAAAGTCATACTTCAGACTGGGCCTTAGTTCATTCAGAATCATGACCGGATTCTTGCCGTCCGGTACAGAGGGCACCACAGATTTTCTGGCCTTTGGCAAATTGTTGATGCCATTTTTGTCTTTGGGCAAAATCTCACATGAGGAGCCATTTTCTGAATTGGTTTCAAAGTTATTGAACAGAACGTCATTTGAAGCCTCCGCATTGTCCGATGTGAAGTCACCGTCATTAACCACTTGCCTCCCTAAGGCTTTATGGGCCTCGGAGGCGTTTGGAAATTGAACAAAGGATTTCAGGGCCTTCTCTGCTGCACTCAGGCGAGCGGCTTTTTTGGTGGGTCCTTGACCTTCAAACTTTGTCCCATTGACCTCTACACTCATGATGAAAGTCGGGGCATGAACTGGCCCGGACTGAGCCACGAACTGAAACTCAAGCCCGGGTTTGATCTCATTGAGCTGCATTAGGGCATTCTTTGTGACTGGTGCAGTCTGTATTTTTCTTTTCTTGTTCAGAATTATTTGCGTTCCGTTTTCCGGACACTTGCGCTTTCCCAGCATGATGCCTGACTTTTCTTCCTCCCCTTCTTCCTCTTCAGTTTTTATACCAGGCTCATCTGGAATGACAAGATTACAGAGTTATTTCCCCTGACAAGCACCTGCTGTCAATTCATTACATTAGCACTTCTGGTGGTCATCACCCCGAGATAAACGATTTATAAACAAAAACTATCAAGATAGTTAGCTGTCTTATTTACGTGCATTTTTTACCCTGCTTGTGAAAGACTTAGTAGAATTCTATAAGATCTGAAGCAGTGTGTGAGAGCAAGTTAAAAACCTCCATTGAAACTGCTAAGGTTCATATACCCTCTGCATATTTGCATTAAGGTTTGTTTTCTTAAACTAGCCTTGATTTTTAAAAATAAAGTTAAATCATAAATTGAATACACATAAATTAAAGGCATAGCCTGTGGAGCAAAAGACAAAAATTGTCTTATAACTTGAAAATCTTCTGGAAGCTAGGGTTAGTTACTGAACCTTTAGAAACATCTTTATAATCATTAATGTAATTAATCCTCACAGGCATCTAATCAACAACTAGATGTTTTACTCTGTCATATCTCCTTCAAATATTATGTTCTTCTATAGAATACTTTTACAAAAAATTAAGTTGATTCCTCATGTCTCCTGACCAAATGAATACAACACTAGCGTATCACTTCATGGTGTCAGTTGTCATTTTGAACCCAATATAAATCCCAGAATTCAATGAAGACTTTCGATGATAATAGTATTCACCACACACTTCTGGGAATGAAATATTAATTTCTTCCCAGTTAGAGCTGCCAAAGTTCTTCTTAAAGCTGTCTGTATTTCATACATACATAGTGGAATTATCTTTATGCCTTTCCAGCATTTTTATGCTCATACTCATTTCTCACTTCCACATCATGACAAAAGAAAGAAGAAATCAATTCTCAAAACGTGAAAAAGATGTGACTTCCTTGGATAATTGGGTACCAGAAAAACGAACAAAAAAAAAGTTTTGTCGATTCTCACTGGTACCAGTAAATTGGCTCCTTTCAACCACAGAATAACTTCTCTTGGTGTTTGATAGATGCTTAATCATTTTTTACAAAAAACAAAATAATTATGAAGCATCATCACTCTAGTGTAGATCCTTAAGGTGACTGTTCTTGAAGCAAAGCAAGTACATTCTTTAATTACAGACACCGACATGTGAAATGATGAAATCCTTGATATTTTTAGCTCTGCCAATTCTATGAGATAATTCCAGTGTCACTTTGACAAGAGGCGCATCTCTTCAGGTTCCGGGGGAGACACCTTCTTTTATAGAGTGAGGTTTCACACAACACAGCCCCTCTCAACCCTGAGACACTCGGTTTACATTGTAAATCAGTTATAAATCAGAGTGGGAGCCTCTGTAGCCCTGTGAAGTGTTGGTAGACAGCTGTACAAGTTTATCTAACACTGTATTAAGAAGCTGGGAACAATCCATCATTATTTCCCCACTGAATCCTGCCCTATGCACAGGACATCTTATTATAATCATTACATGGTTTGTCTACAGAGATCATCACATGGATCATCCACAGCCCCTATCTGTAGTAATCAGCCTCTCAATGCAAACTGCAGCTTAAAAATGCCTCAACATCACTGTGGGGCGTCCTGGTTGCCAACTTAAGATTTTATTTTATTTAAATTTTCAACTAAAAAAAGTAACGCCCAGCATTTTTCTTTGGGAGAATTTATGCTACATTGACATTCACTCATGTTTTGATAAAAACTACCAGTAATGAAAAAGAAAGTATTGGCTTTTCAATGGAGATAACTTGAGAAAAATTTATGGCCTTGAAAGCAACTACCCGTTTTCAATATAATGTGAATATGACCTTGACTAAACATTTAAAAAAAAACAAGCTAAAGTTAAACTTTAAAGACACAGGCAAACAAATGTAACTGCACACTTCCCATGAAATGGTTATATCATAATATGGTTCCCCCTCCCCATTTTTTGACCAGGCATACAAACATTTGAATTTTACCATAGCCTACAAACAATAAGCGCATACTCAAAATTTTATAAAGTCTGATAGTATATCAATGCGCACAAATCTTCGTAACTATAAAAGTTAGCATGTGAAAAAGCTGTCTGACCAGGCCTTCAAAGAACGATAAGAAATAGTTACAATTACCGGTACACGCATGTCTGTGAAAATTGGCAATCAGGAAGAGGCTGTAGAACTGACTACAGTCATGTCTCTTATAATTAAATTTCCTGAATATTGTGTACAAAGTTAGTGTTGTGAAGCCCTCATCATTTATTTTAATAGAAAACAACATTAAACTATGCTGTCTAGAATACTTGACATTCTGCTGCCGGGCTCACCTCAGTCTACCATTCCTTGTATCTCACAGAACATCTACAGAGTTCTCCCAAAGACTTCGAATCTACAGAGTTCTCCCAAAGACTTCGAATCTACAGATATCTCCCAAAGACTTCCAATCTACAGATATCTCCCAAAGACTTCCAATCTACAGATATCTCCCAAAGACTTCCAATCTACAGAGTTCTCCCAAAGACTTCCAATCTACAGAGTTCTCCCAAAGACTTCGAATCAGTCACAAACAATAATCTCTCACTGACCTTTTTAATAAAACTAAGCTTTTCCTGGAAATCCCAGGGAACATCCCTCATCCCCAGTAATAAAAATAGGCCCTAGATAATCCGTGCTAAACCAGAAGTACCATCCCCCAGACCTGATCACCGACCGATGTCTTCATTGCTGAATAATTGATACACTAGTCAGCTGCACAGGAAATCAAGAAATGTTGTCAATTGAAGAAGATCCAAAGCCGTTAGATCATGGCAGAGAGAGACTGGGGGATTTCCAAAGGCTGGTTGCTCATAGACGAGAGCTTTGGGGCATTCCTAAAGCCGGTTGCTCATAGAAGAGAGACTGGGGACTTTCCTAAGGCCAGTTACTCATAGAAAGAGATACCGGGGGCTTTCCTAGTCCGGTAACTCCTAGAACAAAGACCAGAGGAGAAGGGCTTACTGAAAGTGTTAGATCCCGGTGCAGAGACTTGGAAGGGGGAATGTTGCTGAAGCTGTTAGATCAATAACTGAAAGGGGGTGGGGGCTTATGGCCAGAGAACAAAAACATGTCCTCCTTGTTTCAGCAGTTGCCTCTATGTTCTAGGAAAGTTAATATCAATTTCTTCTAAATTACAAGAAATCTGGAGTTACAATCTATCTCAAGTGTCTACAATTTTGACTAACTACAGTAGGTTTGAGAAGTAGATATTATACTATAGTATACTATAGTATACCGAATTAAACTTAATTGCTCTTGACAGGTGGCCAGGTTTATGGGAATGTTTTGAATTAAAGTTGATACCAGAGGAATTGCTCAGGTTTATCCTAACTTACAGCTTTTCTATGGTCAGTTGGATTGAAGGACATCCGCAGTAGAAACCCATCGATTCCAGCACAAAGTCATTTCCCGATCTATCCAATAATAAACAAATCTTTTCTGTCAGATGATTTCATTGGTCTGATCACGGTACAAATTGCCCCCATCTGTAACTTAATAATTCTGACCACAGGGGAAAATGTTTAGCCACCCTCCATATCAGCGGAAATGAAGTGATATAAAATCCGACATAAATTCCGGACACCAGACTCTAAATGAATGGATCAGCAGAAGAAAGTGGCCAGTCAGGGGAATTGTTACACCAATATTAGGCTTCGTTTTAATGGTTAATTCTTATTACTCGAACACACTGACACAATATAATTGTACTGTAAGAGAAATAAAGATTGATCAACCTATAAGTGGTGGACTCAATTCTCAACAAATTGAATCTCGACTTGCCGAAACCCAATTATTAAAGTGTGTAATATCGCTCAGATTTTTACATAGAGCAGAAGCAGAAATTTCATTCTATGTACATTGATAAATTTCTTAATTAACAAGAAAATCCTCAAGCAGGGTTTACTGATCCTTTAATAAACATTCAGATTCTCCAACGGCCAAGAAATGCATTGATAGTAATAATAACATTTGAAGCGATTGACTGGAGAGTGTTAACAGAAAGCTTGGAGGTCTGTACAGAGTTAGAATTAATGGATCCAGCACCATTAGGTGTACATGGTGAGACTTATGTGACTCTGAGATGACAAGATAAGTGGTCAGCTGTAATATGGTGTCCGCTTAAACTGACGTTAGATTCGTCAGGCTTCTTGCCTGATATACCGGTATACGCCTTTTACAAAGGCCTTGTTCTAAGTGTTGAGATAGCTGATTGTCAATCTTCCCGTCACCTCCGTCATCCCTGATAATTCTTGTTCTCTAGGTGATGATGTTCTCCATAACATACAACTGCTGTAGATATTTTATTTCTTCATTAATGGTGCATTAGTGGTCACAATATCCATGCTTCAACTTTTTATGTGTCATATCATTATCCATTTGCTGGACCAACCATATATCGTTGATTATTAATATAATTCATTTAATTTTTTTTTTACAGAAATGAATTTTCAAGCAAATGTTAATTTGGTAATGGTTTCCAAACAGAAAAAATAGAACAATTGAATGGATGATATGGTCATTATCGATAAAACTGAGTTTAACCAAATGCATGATACAATCATCGCGTATTACATGTGATATATACCGGTACATACTTAGGTAATAACTAAAGTACGCATGTGTGCAAGCAAAACTAGCAACATAAACTACACATGCTAATTAATAAAGTACAGTATATGCATTGGTAATGTGGAATAGACACAGGTTCTATTATCTCAATAATAATAAGGTTGGTGTGAAAACTAATAAAAAGAAATAATCAATGAAATTGCATTGTATCAAAAAAATTGTGAAGTTATAAACATGTGGAATTAAAGACGTTCATACAGTGCAATGTGTGATATATGTCATTTATAATTGAGAGGGATAACCTCAGTGACCTTGTAATAACAAGACAACACTGTAATGAATTATGTTAGAAGACAAATTAACTGTAATCAAATACTGAATGATTTCAATATGAACTTACCCAAATTTACTCAATATATTCCGTCAATTTCCTTACCAGACAAACCGAAAACCCAAAATAAGACTAAAGACTGACTGCAGTGAAAAAGACCATTGAATTGAATTTCACACTGACTCAATACAAGAGACTCCTTGAAATGGTAATGAAGTAAAACCCAGTGTGTATAAGGGTGCATAGAGAGAACCAGCGATTGTAGTGCCAATGTAACAACAAACTAAGCACATCTGGCACTGCCTTTAGTTACCGCCAGAAAAACAGCAAAATGCCAAAGCCGTCTACCATTTTACATTGAACTGAACAAATATGGACAGATAAAGGGTGGAAAAGAAAAAGTTTTAGCACAAGGCCGGGCTTGATAACACATATTGGTAGAGTCAATATTGACTCAAGCCTTGTCCGATTACAGAGAATTGCAGGTCAATTGTGTCAGCTTCCGAAAAAAAATGCAGTTTTTAAAGCGTTAAATGGTTGTGTTACTGGGAGGAGATAGGGGGTTGTGTATTATAAACACCAGTCTGTGTCCCCCAGTAAACCTCCAGCTGAGCTCTCACAATGTCACATCAAAGCATCAAAGATTTCCTCACAGGCTTCCATTCTTCGAGTTCTGTACACAAGCCTTTGTATACTGTTTCAATTTTCATCAAAATATAGATTTTCCACTAGACTTTGTTAACTTTCTAAGAAATACCATATAATTTTTAACAATAGACTTTTAACGGGACTACCGATATGTACTGGTATATATATCTTAAATTATTAAAAAACATTAATTAATATAATTAACATCATTTTTTTACTTGGTTTATTACTAATTTAAATACGTCAAATCGATTCAAAGTATTTTCCTGTATAAGCCTCAATAAACTCATATCATTTAGAAATATATTTAGCTTTAGTTATCAATTCTAATTATGTAATGGTAACCATGTAACTAATTTCTTCTTTTTTAAAAATTCTCAGGCTTAGTGAGAGTCCAAAGACAGTCCTTAATTGAAAATAAAATGTTTCTGATCATGACAATCGAAGATAATTCTGCATTCTGCTGGCTCGACAGGAAACAAGAGAGTTATATGTGTACACTCTCCCAGACCTTGCACGGCATTAATAATTAAACTTAATTAAGGTCTTGGTGATGATTTATGAAGCTAAAGACTGGTCTTCCGGGGCTGAGGAAATTATAAGGTGCCAAACCGGATCTGTTTCCAGAGTGTAATTTTCTTGGAGTTGAAACCTGCTAGTCTGAGTGCATTACTTCAGTAGTTTATTGCTAGGTGAAAGCTTAGGCTTAATTATGACAAACATCTCGAGACAATCTCGATTCGGGATGGCAATGTATTATATTTCTGATCCAATCTGAAGTGATTAGTCGGTCTCTCCAGGCCTTTACCCGAGGACTGTGTTACAGCATTACTACATGCATGGTAATCATATTAATTGATAAACTACACTTTTCTATTGATTATCAAATAAAGGGTTTTCATAAAAACGGTTTTATGGGATAACTAACCTGGAAACAAAACAATGAAACAATGCATACTTGCGGCTGTCAGAATAAAAGTGCGTAGCTATAGCAGCCATTAATTCTACAGTCAACTACACAACTCCATGTTTTTATTAATCAACTCTATCTTGAAAAAATTATACATTCCGAGCCACGATAACCATGTAATTTCTAGAGGACACGTAGACATTGATTTATTGTAAAACCCCTACATACCAAGTATTTGTCTAAGATCCCATAATCTGATCTATAATGTGTTTATATTAGCTGCTCATCAACTTCCAAAAGTTTATAATTTTTTTCTAAGGTTTAACCAAACATTTCATGCACACTTTCCTGAAGTGATAAGCAATCAGGAATATCGGGAATATCGTTTACAATTGACACAACGCGGCAATATTTTTTGGATAGGAAGCTATTGGAACTAGATTTATCAGTGCTAGAATATTTTTGTAATAAAACAGACAGTTACAAATAGATAAGGTTTAGAGTCGGGGTATGCCGGTATCGCTATTTGCCTGATTCAGGAAATTCAAGTCCCAGCAGGAGAAATGAAAATGAAGAAGAGCTGTGCGATGAGTGGAAGTCATAGAGAAAAAGGTTGGCAAGAAAAAAACCTCAGAAAACATCAATCAATGGGTGGTAAATAGGAATAATTTATAAAATCAGGAATCGGGAAACACTCCGGTTCAAACCTCTTCAACCACTGTCATCTCTGCCTGTAATCCAATTTGAGCATACTTTTGTTTGATGAAATCCAATTCTATTTGAACTCTACCCAGCTGTGAAATCTTAGCATACTTTTGCTCTGAAGTAAACTTCCACCTCTGTGTTAGCCCACTAAGATTTATACAACCGCTTAATGCAGCTGATTCACTGAAGATTTGATTACTAAACCCTAATTAGATACATTATATCTTCAGCATCAATTAAGGTCTAGTAATAAAGTTGGGGAGAAGATACCGTGAGAAAAGCCCACAAAAATCCAGATCAATAGAATGCAGTTAACAAGATGCACCCAAAGTGACAATCAGGGTTACTTGAATGTTTTCCCATCAATGTCTTCAAAACGATTTCAAATACCTGCCCAGGTAGCTAATGAAATACCAGAATGACAACATCCAGAATATAGATTTTATATCTTCAAAAAGTCATTTCCAATTGAAAAGTCACCATGCTGTGAAAGAAAATCAATTACATAATGCCAGGGATTAAAAAAACGGAAAACTTCGGGCTTGTTAAAACCTTACATAATAAACATGAATTTGGAACTTTGACTTGGATGGAGTTATGATATTGATGTTTTATCAGTTTCTGAAGACCTGCAGGCTTCTTCTTTTAAACCTTTCATGCACTGATAAGGATCAAAACTGCTTCTTTCATCCTTGCATCATAACTTTTGTAGATAATAATCAACAGCCGTCTATAGCATTCACCTTGGATAGAGACCAACGGAGAATGTTCATACAGTCTATCAAACATTTCACTCAACATAAGCGGTTATTGAGTGATATCAAGTATTTCTATATATGAGAACATCTATATTACTCAGAATAAAAAGTACCAGTAGTCTAATAATGTTTATAGCTTTAACCAAAATTAACACATACAAATATTCCTATATACATAATTATAAACAAGAAACATTTAGGAATATATTGGAAGTAAAAAAAAAAAACAATCGGAAATAAAATATTGAGGGTCTCATCTTTTTTCAATTTTACATAAAAATTTTAGATTTAATTAGCCAGCTAAAACACAGAAAACAAAAAACCAAGCTTACCTTAAATCACACAGAACAGAAAAGCCTCTCGTTACAAAAGATAGAGGTAGTTCTGATCAAAACAAAGGAATCTATCGCCAGGCCTGATACTGATCAGCTAAGCTGTGTAAGCTCTCATCCATAGCACGCTAAAATAAAGGTGATATTTAAAATGTCTGTGAATCGGGCCTTGCTGGGTGGACCGCTGGTTTTTTAATCCACCAGTGTAAGAAGCTTAGTACTACTAGTTCTCTATAGCTGATACACGTATCTGGCGTTCAGGTCTTTACTCAGCCCAGTTCTACCCTATTGTTATAGGAAACAGAAAGTCAGGAAATGACAAAACCCAAACTCAAAACAGAAGAGGAGAGAACAGCTATATTTGAGACCAATGAAGATATTTTGTGAGAATACCTGAACACAGAGGGGCTGTACACAGCTGTCAGGATTAGGTCCAGATTAGGCCAGCCATGTTGGGTTATCAATACATTTAAGACCCTTGCTTATTAAAGGATATTTTCAATCTTTAATAATTTTTAAAGCAAATTGACGACTTCTTGACAAGTCACTTCACAGAGTGTCAAACATGAAATGCACTTCACTGTTGCCTGCATTATATCAAATATTAAAATTATCAATTGATGCTTGCTTTCTTTTTTTGCAATCATGATTTCAATTTATCTACTTTTCCTGACAGATCTTCAAGAACATGTTTCAGACACTTATTCTCCTTGACCTTGATCATTGTCCTTGACCTTCAAGTTACAAATGTACCATTAGATTTTGTCTCTTTTGTTTCTCTCTTTATTGATAATAAATGGTGTTACTCTCCATGTGTCAAAATATAGATGAGTTTCTGATAATAATAAAAAAAAAATATTATTTGTTGAACTTATGAGGCACTGTCAATAATAAATTCGTCTGATGCAAGATATTATATCAAGAGGAGCCAAATATCAATTAGAATTAGTTCTGTTATTGACCTTGACCTATAGTAACGACCTCAGAATCAGTAAGTATCTATTATAAGTTTCTTTTCCCTAAACTAAGTAAATACTGAAGTCTATTCATTGTTGTCTCTAGAGTATAGCATGATTTAAAGGAATATCTAGATTAACATGAATACATCTTGTGCATCTTATTTACATGCATGGCATGGCTGAGTTGATCTATTCATTGCTAAAAATGATATCAATGATATTTATTTATCAAAGTCACAAGAACATGAATGTTTTCTTTAACTTTTGAAATCTCTATAATAGCTCTGACATTTAGCTTCCCCTGTCACGTGACGTGCAATATTTGAATTTTTTCATTTCTCATGAGAATGTTTCACTGAGAGTTAGACAGTTTTTTACAATTAATATATTTTTATCCAACATTATTACTCATCAGGGAATTAAAAAAATGCTTATTTCTTCAAGTTAATGAGTGATTAAACTGCACTCTTATAGTACCTCACCTCCTGATGGTGTGTTATGTACTGATGAGAATCTTTATCACTGCTGTTACAAACATTCACAAAACTAAATGACTTACTGGTGTTTATCTAATTGCATCTCTCTCTCCAGGGCTGTCACAGCACTATTTGGTACAGGGACTGGGTCCCTCTCCATTGGGAAAATTATCGACATTTTTTGTCAAATTGGGAAAATTTAAGATAGTTTAATATATCATCAAAATGACTTCTGTATTTAATAGCTTAATCTGTTGTTCACTTCTTAAAATTAAAGTTTTACAGCTCACATGATGTTCTCAGAACTAACCAAGAGTAAAAAGAAGACAAACTAAAAAAATAGGGAAATTTTCAGAATTATGAAGAGTTTAATTTTTAAAAAAAATTATTTATACATGTTGATTTACAAATTTAAATTTTTGATTTGAAATTTTACAGTGGTCAGGAAAATAAAGTCTTCATTTTTTTTTCACATGATTGATACATGTTGGTTTAATATTTTTAAAATCAAGGTAACCCACAGGCGTATATAAAAAAAAAATTTCTTCAAAAACAGCAAATAAAAAAAGATGAACATCAAATTTGGAAAAGGGAACCAAATTTATATGATGTGGAATTATTATTTTTCATTTAATAGATTAAATATTTGAAATATCTTATAAGCAAAATTCTGTGTAATACATGTATGTTACTGACATCTTGTGTATTTACGGGTATTAGTAAAACCCTGTGACCCAATTACAGCCGTAATGCAAAAGATCTGTTTACGAAATCTACATGTAAATGATTTCCTGATAACCAAAGAATTTACTTGGAAGGCTTATTATCTAATTACAAGATATCAACCAATGATACTGTGATCACAATAAATAATAACCATTGTTAGTAAATTTCTGAGCACTTTAAAATGCATCACTCATGCCCCGCAGTGCAGCAGCCGGTTATGTATAACCCGTATATTAACCGACTCTGATAGTTCGGCTTGTTAGGTCACCACAGGGGTTAAGTCCAGTTGTGAGAACCCTTTAATTCAAATAATTATCAGTGTCTTCCCCATTACTTGATCATTCATGATATAATTAAGTCAGCTTTAACCAATTACAGCTAATCTACTGACCAAAAAGCAAACAGCTTGCGCAATTCTGCAAGTTGTAAATAATTATGCATTTGGTAATTTTTATCCTGAAATTGGGAAAATCTGAGGCTTTTTGCCATTGGGAATGGGTCCGATATTCGGTTCAAATTTGAGGGGAGTGATGGCCCTGCTCTCTCTCTCTCTCTCTCTCTCTCTCTCTCTCTCTCTCTGAGATGAAAATTGAACAATATTTTGGACAGAGATTTTACAACTAACTGATTGTCTATGACACTTTTACTTTCTTTAAAATTTTTATTTTCTATTAAATTGCATTTTCATGTCACAATGTGAAAACAAAAGATGGGTAAACTAACTCTGTGGGCAGTGATGAACAGTGGCCTGGCATCAAGCTGTGATTTATAAATAAATATAAATGATCTAGGGCTCTGCCTAGGTTCTACATTCATTAGCCAGACATTAGGTGGGGGAATTTCACATGAAGATGTCTACAGTAGCTTATGCCCAGCCTCATACAAGCAGGGGTCACCACTGACAGACAGGTCAACCAATCACTTAGAGTCTGGGAAGAAATCCCCTAAAGACATGGCCTGAAATAAGTTAATTTTACAGACATCTCCAGCAGAAAATCTGGTAATCTAATATGCAGAGACACAATTAATCAAATGAGAATATGTGATTGAACAAGCTGATGACAGGAGGCCCGTCGGAGACACCACTCACCTCCCAGTCAGACTGAACAACCAAGCTACTGATAGGTGAGCAACCATTAAGAAGCTTGATCTAAATGAGAGAGAGAGAGAGAGAGAGAGAGAGAGAGAGAGAGAGAGAGAGAGAGAGAGAGAGAAAGTTCTAATTACACCTTAATAATTTATATGTTGTTATCCAGTCAATTATTCTGCTACTGTCAATTAAGATTGGTATATCATCTAAATGTTGCTTGGTTAAGGACCTGGGAATAAAGTGGGGAAGTTTATTTTATTTTTGTGTCTTAAATTTCCTTGGAAAGGGCAAATCCATGCTGAATACCAACTCAGTGACAACATGCAACCCTTTAAATCAGAGCCAGGGAACAGAAATCAATGCTTCTTCTCTCTCATTAGAGAATAGCCGCATCCTTGGGAAATCCTGTAATTCATTTATATATATACAATACCTGTCAACAAAAACAACACAGTCATCATTAGGCAAACTAGCGAACCCAAATCCACCATTAAATCAGGAAAACTTCACCCCATATCTCAAATCCGCACTGAGAAATAAGTAGCTGCGGTGAAGTCAGGATCCCATAGTACCAGTACATGTGTGGGATAAGAAGTTCAGCATTCTCTCTCTCTCTCTCCTCTCTCTCTCTCTTTCTCTCTCTCTCTCTCTCTCTCTCTCTCTCTCTCTCTCTCTCTCTCTACCTTACTCTCTTGAAGCAACTAATATGCCATCATTGTCGAGTCAAGTAACTTTCATTCATTATTCCAAATTTAAGTATCCTGTTCAATGCATTCCTTTTCATCCTATTCTTACAACTAATGGTTGATACACTTGTAATATAAATAAGCAAATTAAGCATCACCTCATGAAATAGCTTATTTTTGGAAATGTTGCTAGAATGAAAAGGAAGGAGATATAAGAAAACTCTAGCACAGAGCTCAATATTCACACTGTCCACTGTAAGCATGTATCTTTTATCCTGTATTACTATAGATTGTAGGTAACTTACCCACACACCCATTAACTTACACACAATGTAATAAAATCTCATGCAACTCCCTAGAGTGTGAATAATCAGAATTGTTATAACCCCAGTAGCAGTTACTGTTACAATATATTTGAGAAGGAAAATGGATTTACCAAGTGCTGGTTAAATAGACAAATATTTTTGCTGGTTGTTATGATAACATAGAATCTAGAAAGTGACATTGCACCAATTCTAATCAAACACTGCATTTATCTCATAGCTACACACTGGCTTGTGCCTCTAATGTAAAACTCAGCTATTAATCATTAACTGACCTTTGACCCAAGGAACTTCCGCTGTCTCCTGAGTTTGGTTAACTTGATTTTCCAGATCTACAGAGGAAAAGCATGGTATTTAATGTGAATCTACATTGTATGTTCATGTTTTACCGATAGATGAAATTCTATATCTTGGTCTACATTAATATAAATACACATTGGTATAGAATCAAGTTTTTCATCAGTCAATGGAATTTAAGAAATTCTTAGAACTGTTGGAAATGTGGGTAAGTCAAAAGAAAGCAATTTTCCAATGCATATTGACTAATGATTGGTTGTTAATGGTGGATCTGTGCTTGTTTGTTAACCCACCAGCAACATATTTTCTGGTTACTCGGTAAATTTTGTTTATGTAAAAAAATAAGCTTGACTATCATCAAGTGACAATGATTTACTATCCAGCTCAAAGAATGAATTGGAAATTATATTGACCACATTTAAATGTGATTGATTCTAATTTTATGAATTGCAGAAAGTTTATAACTTAAATACATGTAGCTTGATTAAAAAAACAAACAATTTTTCCTAAAATGATTTCTAAAATTTTTGCCTCTAGTCTTTGAAATCCTTAAATTCAAATCTGTAGTCTATAATGTAGAATAAACAATCCTACCT
Source organism: Magallana ariakensis (assembly GCA_020458035.1). NCBI lineage: Eukaryota > Metazoa > Mollusca > Bivalvia > Ostreida > Ostreidae > Magallana > Magallana ariakensis. Next base: position 3,730,860 of record CM035818.1, read on the forward strand.
GGCACATACACAGCATTATACAGGGACTCTAGAGCCACCCTGGCTGCCTCCATCTTGGCCAGCTTCTTACTCTTGGCTGTTCCATTAAACTCCCTCCCGTCGATCACCACGGACATGGTGTAGAGTTTCTCCTTGTCCACTTCCTGTTCGGACACCAGCTGGTACGTCAGGTTACGTTTTAACTCGTTTAGGTACATGACCGGGTGTTTGTTTGTGAGGGTACGTGGGAGAGACACCTCAGCTTGAGGCACCAGGCCCAAGGTTGGCGGTTGAATTACATCTTCCTCCTCTCCTGGGTAGGATTGGGATCCCCCTGCTCCATCAAGATCTGTTGTAGGGCCTGTATACAGTCAGAGAAATAATGACAGTACTGTTTATACCTTCAAACCTCAGATTGAGACTAAATTGTTTATAAAGTATACCAAAAATGCAAACTTTTAAAAGTTGATGAAATTTTCAGAGTTTTTATTTTAAGGCACTAAAAATCATGAGAAAGGTAATCAATTTATTGATAAGCAACAAAGATCAAAGCAATGAACACAATTCTGACATTCTGTCCAGCTCTTTCTGGGAACCTAGAAAAGTAGATAGATTTCCCTCTGTCACCAGCTCATCGAGAGAGCACAGCTATGATTGAAACACTTTGTAGCACTCTGAGAACCAAGATGGCTTCACTCTACAAACTGGAACAGAGTATAATCTTGTCAGTTTTCTATGCCCAGCAGAGCAATAGAATAAATGTCGGAACTGTCACAGATACAGTGGCTGTTTCTTTGTTGTTTATTGTCATGGCCCAAGGTTATATCAACCATCCCCTCCCTCCAAGGTCAAGCAGGGGACCAGCAAGCCTACCTGACCAAGTGACAGTAACACTGGAGGGCATGTGAGTCTGTCAGTGACAGTGTGTCTCAAAGTGACAGAGTAAGTTTGTCTGTGACAGTGTGTCTCAAAGTGACAAAGTAAGTCTGTCTGACTCAGTGATGGTGTGTTTCAGTGTGTCTGTTACATTGTTAGTGTGAGTCAGTTTTGTCAGAGTCAGTCAGTGACAAGTTTGTCAGCACAACTGTCAGTGACAGTTGGTACTGGTTAGATGAGAAACTGTCTATGTTTATCAGCGAGTCTGTCAGTGTGGCTCTTAGTGTGAGTGGGTTTTTTTTCATTTGTGTGTGAATTTTCATATTTTGTGAGAGTCTGTGAGCTTATGCTAGTGTGTCAATGATTATCACTCATTATCAATATTTGACACAGTGTGTAACAATTGATTTGTTGGTAAGTGTTGTTATCAATGACAATATATTTGAACATTAATTCTATCAGTGCACTTTATCATTGACAGCATACATATAGAAGTGACATTATGTCAAAGTTTGTATGTGACAGACACACATATTCCTCTACCTGCCACTGTCAATGTGGTCATGTGGCTTGTTTGACTCCGCCTACATGAACTTGAAAGGGGCACCTGCAGGATTTAATTTGAGAGAAGTATTTCTCACAAACATGGAATATAACATCAGACCAATGGTTTCCATGACAACTCACCAACCCAAACTATCCATCAGGGAGCTTGCTGAGAGAGATTTCATACAAGCGGGATAATTTCTGTAACATATGCAAGTTAAGAGAGATCCTGTCGCCCGGAATGCCTTTTAGGGAAAAAGAAACAAACCCAACACATTAACTTCTCTGATTTTAGAACAAAAGACACACGAACAATTACTGGTTACTTGAAGAGAGAGAGAACTTATCTCACTTCAGAGAGTTCATTATTTACAAAACAATTATTCAATGTCCAGGTTGTATGGTCTTTAATCATCAGCTTATTGCCTTTAGAAATAAATGAATCCTTGAGATAATTAGTTTGACATTTGCTAAGAATGTTCAACAGTTTTAGATAGTTTCTTAATGAGAAACACTTCTGGTTTACTCCACTGTAGAAAATATATATATTTCTGTTCTAAGCAAATAAAGCTTCAAATAAATGTTGGTATGCATATTTCTAGACTGTAAATTGTGTGTGATAGCATTACCATACAATTATTAAAACTCTTTGTACAAGCAGATAGTACGCAAAGTAGACATAGCATAAGGCACATCTATTTTTTATAACATTATGATTTGAAATGATGGCATACTGAACAGGTTGGGAACAATCACCTAAATGGGATATAATACCCCAAATGGCGTATAAATTTAAAGTGCAAAAAATAAAAAATTTTGATTTTGAAACTTTTTATATAAACCCACATTAATGTGTATCAAATGCAACAACTTTTGGTTAAGAAGTTTTTCTATATGTCTTTAGTTTGTAATATTGATCCCCAAGAAGTTTTGGATATACTGAGGGATCAATCTCCATAATAGTACTGTTACAGAAAAAGTTGTTTACCAAAAGTTGTTACATTTTATCTATTCTAATGCGCATTTATATTAAAAATTTCAAAATCAATTTTTTCTAATTTTTGCACTTTAAATTTATATCCCATTTGGGCTATTATATCCCGATCGGGCTATTATATCCCGATCGGGCTATTATATCCCATTTGGGCGATTGGTCCTAACCTGCTGAAGGCTTCAGCTGTACAGTTTTCGTTATTCTTCACAAGAAGAATAAAATTCAGCTGTCGCGATGTAAGCTAGAGATATAGGGGATACACAAAATGACAAGGAAATAAAAAGTTTATAAAAGACTTTAAAACGAAACAAGATGCTGGATTAAACATTTAAAACAGAAAATAAAAATTCCATGAAAATAATATCTTAACCCACTGTGGAATGCTACAATCACGATAATTTAATGTTGGCATGAATTTGACACCGAACAAACTAAGCTTGATAAAAAATCAAAGGTGTATCTTTAAATAAATGCAAACAATAGACACAAATATTATTTGTAATTTTACCTGCCATTGCCGATTTCAAAACGAGTTTCACTTTCTTTTTTATGTACGGTGCGTTCAATCTGTTTTAACTCGTTCATTAGTTAGTCGTACATAATAAAACCGGTGAATATGCAAAAGTAATTGACAATGTCCGAATAATATTACCAACTGCTATAATAATACATGTATTCTTAAAACTGCTTGGTGGTTATTTTGGTGATTTTTTTGGCTATTACAGTATCAAATAATTTTCCACACAAAGAAATTATATTAAAAAGTTATCGACTTTCACCTACCGGTATTTACACCAATACACCAGCAGAACTTGTCTCCTTTGAAAGATGGAATATTCAAAGTAAATAAAAATGATTTCTGTATGTGAACACAAAAAATGCAGCAAGTGCATCATGGACCTGTTTACAAAAGGGGACCATTTAGTTTTGTCCCTTGATTGACTGGGTTTATTTATATATAACCCGCATTAAACAAACCAAACCAAAGAAAGATTAGTGAAAAAAATGCAAATGTTTATTTTTGATTTGCCAAAACAATTTTGAAATCTTATTTCCTTTGATTGTTTATCATTTCCCCATTGAAATGTGGCATAAAGTTGAACACCTCTAGTAAATAGGCACTGTCCGCCATATTTCTCTTTCACCACTGCTGTCCCTACAACCCTATAAAAGGTGCAGACCTCTAAACAGTTCAAAGTATTTAGCTGTAGAGATCCACCTTTGTGGACGTTTATCTTGCCGTGTTACTCGGTCGCAATGAAATTATCAAATTTTACGCAACTTTTTTCAAGCCAGGAGAGTACCAACATCAAATAAATTGGTAAATGCATTATTTACAAACAGAATATGCACATATAATAAGAAATAAATGCATAAAACTCCAAAGTCCATGAAAGGAATACTACACGTCGGCCACAAGTTTCAGGTGTGCAATCAGGTGTAACGAAATCGAAGGGTTTATATACCAGGTACCTGTGTGATGGTTCCTATTTACGAGCTTTAATAAAATATATATACTTAGCAAAACCATCAAGAGCATACAAATTTGACATAAAATCAAACCAAGAAGCTTTAATAAATGTCTCATCGTATTTCTGTGAATTAGTACCGGTATATAATCCACTTGAACTTATTCTTTGAAGTACACAGTCAAGATCTTCTCCTCTCATAGCAGCTAAGCTAATACTTTACAAATCATGACTAAAGAAATATTCACCCAAAATGTATCAGCCTCATAATCAGATTCATAATTTCATAATGCCCAAAATAAACAGTCAAATCAGGACTAGGATTTTTTTATTGATAAATCTTTGTAAAAATTCATACAACCATACAGAAAGTTTGCACTGTTTATGAAGAAAGCTGTGATTACAGGCCTTTTGTGTTGTGAAGATGTTATCCTGGCATCTACATTGTACACATGACCTAGAAGTCAGTCCTCTAACAGAATCAAGAGTCAGTCATCAACAGAACAACAGTAAGGGAAGCAGAAGCACCAGACCATTACGGGCCGCAACAAGTCAACCGTGTCCCTGCTCCATGCCCTAAATGTCACAAATCTAACGTCACAAAGAAGCTGCCATTATACTGCCCAGCTGCATGCTTCAAATTTGGTCCAACTGAAAATCAAAATGAAACTAATTAGTTTTTTTTTCTATAAAAAGGTAACTTGATACCACTTAAAGAGACAGTACAGCTAAATACCATGTGTGAATAACTTCTGATTTACCCATTGTATCGTTAAGAGACAAGAAATAACGTTGATTGTGACTGTTGAAGTACATAAAACTCCCTTTCACATACCTAATTAATGTAATTATGAGCTTCCAGAAAATTTAAGGGTCGTACAAACCGGAATAATCTTATATCGTTTATTTGTACCACGTAGATTTTGATTGACAGTAATTGACACGTGCTGAAAACTACAATATTTCGCCCGACTACGGTCATCATGGTATATGAGGAAAAAGGGACTCTCTAAACGGAACACATTATCACTTTCGCGATAATTTATTAATGGTTTACCAATTTCAGTTAATTTTAAAATGAACAGACATAAATATGTCAAATAACCCCTCAATAGGCCTCACTTACAAAAATGAATTTAGGTTGTAGCAACTCCAATGATAAACACACAAAGTTTATGCTTACAAAATAATAATTGTGGTTATTTTAAAAACTTTGAACAATTAATACCTGAGAGAAGTAGAAAAGACATATTTCTATCAGCAAACATGTCCAGGAGAATCTTCACGAGCACTGCATGTGTTTTGTTTACAGTAAATACGCATGCGTAATAGTATAGAAGGCTGAACCCCGTAACACGTTGCGATGTAAACATGTATGGATATTCTTAACTATTAATTTTAATGAAATAATTAGATTTATTTCATGGAGAAATTTGTAATTTTCTGAAAGTTTATACATTTATGAGTAGTACAAAAATGCTGAACCCAATCGGAAAAAAATTTTCAAGTCGGTTTTTAATATGATGCGCCATACTGTCTCTTTAAGTGATTCACATGCCGAAAGGAAGTCTTCTCTGTTTACAAATGATTTTATTCATACAGTTTTTACAGCGGAATGTTATTGCAGCAGGCAAAATGAAGGAGTGCTTCGAGGCTAAACTCATTCAATGATTTTTTTTTTTGTAAATTGAGAGACTTTTCAGCGGATTAAGATAAAACGAGGAATTATCCACCTTATAATTTATATCACAACTTACTAAGTCCTCAGCATCGTCCCCGGCAGCAGGGGGCTGTGATTCTGCCTTTACTGCCTCTGCTTTCTCGGCGATGAAGTCTTTGGCCTCCCCCAGACTCACTGAGCTATCCTCACTCTCCGTCTTGGTGATCAAAGCTTGTTTATCTGGAAGGCAAGGATAGGGAAGATATATATGGGACAGTGACAGAAATCTTAGATAACAGCCCATAAGATATGTTTGCATCACCAAAAAGTATTAATTCAGTTTTCAAAAAGATACATGAAGTTTAAATATTAATCATTGAAATAGAAAAAATACAAGAGGCTGTCTAACATTCTTCTAATTACCGGTAATAAATACCAGTAAATAAAGTGAATGTTAATATCTAGCAGAGAAATAGATGTAAGTTATCGTATACACGTAGCACATAACAGAATTCTGGGGTCAGGAGGAACTAAATACTCTACCATCTACAATCATTTCCCAAAAATCTCGCCTTCCTTTCTCTATCAAAAAGTCCTTGAACTTTTTCATAAAATTGTTGTACAGTGTTGGTTCTGATTTCTGCAAAATGGTGACAAAAATTATTGTACATGTACATAAAAACACATGCATACATGTATTTCAGAACAATTTTTGCTCTTTTAAACTTTAAACTTAAAATTTAACTTTTATATTGAAGACTTGTAAAACAGGTTAATCATTCTTCAATTTTTTTTATATATTTAAAACGACTATTTAATGTCACCAAGTTACCTTAATGGACTGCTGTCTCAGGGCTTTCAGACAGTCCAGTGCTTTGCCGTAGAACTGTGGACCAAAGGAATCGGTCACCAACTGTTCTACTCTTTTCTGCATCTGTCTAGATGCTGTAGACAACAACAAAGGTTTCAATAGGATTAAAACATCCAAATTAAGAAATACATGTACCACTTTTTAAAAAAAATCACTCTAAAATTTCAAAAATCATGAGAAAATTCAACCAAACTGATGGAATAATGTACATGTATATTTATTTACTCTGTATCACTCACTTTAATAGCAGCATTGTAATCTACCGTTCAAAGACATACTGGTATTCTAAGGTCAATTTTTCTTATAGACAAATAGACAAACATAAGCAGCAAAAATAAAAGTCTATACACTCTATTGAGGTCATAAACTTTAAATCAACTGAACTCTAAGAAAACCGAATGTGTCAGTGGGTGAGTTTTTTATGGCAAATTATGAAAATCCAAATTTTGAATACGGTATGTTAATTTCTATGACGCGAACAATATTGCAAAGATGTTTAATAGCAGTAAAACAGACATAAAAATTTTTACACATAAAACAAATATCCTAGATGGTAGCATTTCTACAGTATCTCACCTTCTTCAAACCTGTCTGCATCTCTTTGGTTGATAAGAGAAATAAAGTCATCTACTGGAGTCACTGTCCCCACCTACAAAAAACAAAAGGTAAAACCAGGAACACAAGGGGTAAGTGCAGGTAACACCAGGTATTAACAGGTAACTCCAGGTATTAACAGGTAACTCCAGGTAAACAAACCTGTGAGCAAGCTAATGTAGTTTTCATCTCAATCTAATTGAAATTATACATTCTGAAGCTGCCACACAATTCTCAGAACTAGAAGATTTAGAACATCTAGTTTTAACCAGATTAATTCACGTAATACAAGACTTTTACTCCTTGAATCAAAACATTAAAATCTTTTATCAAGTTCAAGGTCATTCAGTGTGAGCTGACCTCTGTGACTTCTGCCTTTGTTATGTCTGCCAGCCCGCCACCCAAATCATCGTCCATCTTGATCTTCTTTGCTGACGGCTCGTCTTCCTCTCTACAAATATTTTTGGAACGGAAAAATCATTATCTGTTGCCGTGAGGATGACTGGAATACTGATACCATTCATTGTAAATACTCGGCCGTGTTTCCATTTTACACAATAATCTTCATTACAGAAAAATTCAAGTCTCATAAGTTCTAAAATATCTGATTCTCCACACAATAAAGAGTGTTTTTCATTAAATAAAATACTTACTTTTGTTTAAACATGTTTTCTCCAGTTTTCTTATCCTCTTTTTTCACTTTTTCCAATTTAAACAAGTTTTTAATTTTTTCACACTGTGCCTCGCATCTAGCAGAGACCTCTTGTGGAGGATTCAGGGAATTGGCAATCATGGGAGACAACTCAGGAAGAGGTTCATGGGGTTCCAATGCTCGATGTTGTAAACACTGAAATAAAATAACGATCTTCATTAAACAAGCAACACAGATGTAGGAAGTTGTAAATAATATATTATTAACGCTAATCTTTGTCAGTTATTAAAAGTAGCAGCAAAGCTTGCATTACCTGATAGAGTCTCTGGAAATATGGGTTAAATATCAACTTAGGTTTGAGTGCATCTGTTTTTTCACCATCTTCATCCCTTCAAGGCAAAACATTACGATCAAGTGAAATTTTCTAAAAGCCATTGCACAGCTAATATTTATTAAGCCAAATGTAGAAAAAACAGAAAATTATACCAGGCTTTTCGCACATTAATGAACAAGAGAAAATCTTCCTCTGTTCTGCAGGTTTTTCCTTTCTTTCAAAATTCAGGGTTTTTTTTTATTTACTACAATATTGATTTGCAGTTATTTGTTAACACTCCACACAAGATATTACATTTACTATCATAAATAAGTACATACTCAGCTGCTTGAGAGAGGTCAGCCTCATTTATTAAATCATTAATAGCATCTAACTGTGCATCTGTAAAATAAGAGGGAAAGCATTCATTAGGAAATGTCATCCTATGTTGATTGGCTTGTTTGAACCACTGACCAGCCTGCATTAATAGTCTATGATATGATTTGTAAATGGTTGCCGGTGGACTTTAGAACGCACCTGTAGGTCTGTATTTTTTGTTAGCTTCAGTGTCTTGCTTGAGTGGCAGAGATCCAAAAGTGTACTGTCTGATGTCCTCTCTGAAGGGCAGCTCTACATAGATAAGGCACTGAAACCAGACAATCAGGTCGACTCTCGCAAACAACATAATCATAATCAGACCTATCATTAATCAATGTAATAACAGCAGGCAGAGACAAGTTTTATAAAACTTACAACAAAATCATAAATCTTTTCAGTAAAAATACTTTTCAAAAGTTAACTGTTTTGAATTTATAACTCAATTAGTTCGAAAAAAATAAAAAATCCATTGTTTGATTCAAGTCTACATGTATTTTCAATTTATGGTTCTGAAGCCTGGTCCTGGCCTCACCTCGTACAACGACTTGATGTGCGGCAGCAGACAGCCGAGTTTGGGCGCGGTGGCAGCACTGTATACCTTCCTCACCACCAACGCCATGTTGGTTTCATACAGGGCATTGATGAGTGCAGAAAGGGCAACCACAGCAGCCTAAGTCAGAAACAAAGCACAATACAATCACAATAAACAAATCAAAGATAGAATCAAGCTTCACTAAATTAACATATTTTATATGATATGTATACTGTATATGCCAGCTAAATCTTATGTATTCATCCTACAATGAAAATAAAAATGGCTTCAGTTTGTATAAATCATGGAAAGAAAATATATCCCACCTCATCATCTTTATCTGCCACCACATAGTGGGTATTGTCCCCCATAAAATGGTGTCGCTTTATCTACAGAAAAAAAAGATCAGATTGTGACCAAATCTTTTTGAATTGAGAAAGAATTGTACATGTACTTATCCCTCAAGTGTTACTTTTCTCATCAGAGAGACATTAAACATAATTTAGACTGACTACAAACGTTTGTTACTGTTCTCACGTTTTGAGCGTCTGTAAATCCCAGCGCCTTTAGACATTTCTCCGCCTTGTACTTCATATTCAGCTTGTCGTCTTCGGACATCGGCACCAAGGTAGTCCCATACCTGTGACCTTTACACAGCACGTTTGTTATCATTATACAGCTATCAATTTTTACCATTACTACCAACAAATTTATAGTAAATAACTGCTTTCTCAAACATCAGGTATTCAAGAATTCAAAAAAAATTCCTTCCCAACCTTTGACATCCACCAGTAGCAACAGGCTTTTAAAACATGTTACAAAAGTGAACTCGGTATCCTCTTTTACAAAATTTCGTAATATTCCTTCTATTTCATATATGAAGTATCCCTTTTAAACAAAAGGTATGCAAGAATGAATAGTCAAAGTAGTTCAAGGACCCAATGTTTACCATACTGATTTGCTTCTAAAGCAGTAGGCCTTTTCTATAATGAGTTACACTTTGTTATTTCCCCACATTTGACACCTCCCAACCCCCTGCCCTCATAAACTGACCTTCCACAATGTCCTCTTTTTCCACTTCTGTCTCCTCTTCATCATTTTTGTGGTATGTTCTCAGAGTGTCAATCTCAGCATCCTCATCTTTGGCGTACACCTTCTTGAAACTTTTCACTTTGAAATCTTTGATCTGTAAAGAACAAAGATCATCCCAAGATTATCAATCATTTGATGGCATTGTATTCCTAAATCAGCTTGATCATTTTGCTCAATAAATGTATTGTGATTGCATATCATTGTGACCGACTGTACTGTATGTACCACTACTGTATAATACAGGGATATATTTGCCCCCGTTTTATTTTCACCCCTTTTGCCCTCTTTGTCTATGGGTAAATTTAAGACTGGGCGAATTGCATTGGCTCAAATTATCTCTTCTTATATACAATTTTGTCTGGATGAATTCAGAAACTGTATGCAAGTGAAGAAGGGCAAAAATAAAGCGGGGCAAAAATAAAGTGGGGGAAAAATAACCCTATATACAGTGTGATTAAATCATGATTTCCTGTTCCTTTTTATTTTCAGCTAAAACTGTTACACTTCAGTAGTATGTGTTACTTAAAAAAATACATTAACCTTGATATAGGAACAGACAGGGATCCGGATGTTGGATGTGATCTCCAGCTGGACTTTCCATGGAGTGGGGCGGACTTGTCTCATCTGGAAATGACTCAGGGCTGGTAAGGCCTCACTGAAAGCAAACAAGATCTATTCAGTACCGAGATATCGTATATTATGAATTTATTGAGATAAACCAAGTACTCAATGGAATTTTTCCCACAAATACATAAAAACTAACAAAAAATGTACACGTGTACAAGTATTTCCATAATACTTTTTAATAGTTTTATGTATATGTGAAAAAATGTTTAAATGGTTACAAACACATTAAGAATGGGTAGCAGTAAGTTTCAATAGCTGAAAAACATTAACAAGCAGGCATGCATTGAGTGCACCATTTCCACCTTGTGGGTAGGGCTCTACCTGAAGCTGTAACACTCCCCCTCGACCTCCTCTAGTATCCTTTTCAGCATTCCCTCCCCAGCCTTCTGCTGGGGTGTCCTGGTTTTCTGGTGACCATTAGCGGCTCCGCTTGGCCCTGGCCTCTGGCTGTCATCATCGTCTTCATCACCATCAAGGTTGATATCAGGACCACTGTATTAATATATACACCATTCAATGTAATGTAATGTAAATGAAAATTTAATGTAATGTAATGTAATACATGTATCAGTATTCAGAAAGAAGCTAGAAAATGTTGGTTTTATCGATATAACACCTCCAGGAATTACTGATAACAAAAGGACTAAGGACTTGCTTATCATGTTACATGTACTTACATCACATTGAGTTCTGTTCCAGAGTTCTTTATTCCAGATATAATCGCCTCTATCTGATCATCCCCAAACTCCCCTCCAAGATCTGACAGCAGAATAAGGCGCTTCATAGCAAAGCCCTTTTTGCCTCTATAATGGTATAATTAAAATGTAACAATCAATTCAATACGGGTAGATCATTCATATGTTCTGTAACATTGGAATTCAGAAAACAGACTTCATCAAAAAAGTTTTTTTCAATTTTCAGCCTATTCTTAGATCAGCTGACTTCAACTTCATTATCTGATTCCAAAGGAGATTGTATTATCTATTTTCTGTAAAAAGTTTTTTACACAAAATTTCAAATTAGCAATTTACGTAATATGTGCATTGTAAATTCTATCTATCTCTATATGATAGCTGCAGAACTGTAGCTCCACGGAAAATTTGGGTTGACGGACCGTGGAGCTACAGGTCCACCCGTATAAAAAATTGTATATTTATTGCGCACAAAAAGTTGCGCGTGGTTTTGGACTTATTAACCTAATTAAGGAATACATTCTGTGAAAATCTTAATTCTAAAAAATTCCTGAGACATTATACTTAACATGTCATTACTTAACTTGCCTCTGAATATCTTTTAAACACTCTCATCGGCCCCGTAAAGTGAAATGGTGTGGTTTGTTTACATGCAAAAATGGCGACTCTTGATCCCGATGTGAATTTAGCATACTTCAATTTCCGAGGTGGGTTAGGCTGCTAAGAAAAACGTTTTGGGCAAGTAAAGAAGCGAATCAGTAGTAAATTTTCTCAGGAATTTTTTGGTATGAAAATATTTACATAATATGTACCAAAATTAGTTTAATAAGTCCAAAACCGCGCGCAACTTTTTGTGCGCAATAAATATACAGTTTTTTATACGGGTGGACCTGTAGCTCCACGGTCCGTCAACCCAAATTTTCCGTGGAGCTACAGTTCTGCAGCTATCTATATGACTGCCGTCATGAGAAAAGGGCCCTTATCTTTTGACGTCACAATGCTCAGAAAACGACGTCATAGTAGCGGCGTATTGTAAACGCAGTTTTTTTATTTTCTGTTTCTATTTTTTTTCTGCGTCTGTGTTGTGTTTTTTGAATAATTACAGTATGGCCTTGTTTCAATACCGATAATAATAATTGATAACTAATAATTATATATAATAAAATAATTTAAAAATAATTAATAATAATAAATAATGATAAAATAATAATTGACGTTCGTGACGTCGTGTCGTTTTCGACCAGCTACGTCAAAGTCGTGTTAACATGTCTTACTAAAATTGTCATAAAATGCTTAAAACACACAAGATCTTGGATATCTTTGTATATTTGTATTCAGAAAGAGTTGACTAAGCGGAATTGAGAAAAAAGTGAGTTTGTGAAATTTTGACCTTAAGGGCCCTTTTCTAGTGACGGCAGTCATATATATATATATATATATTTTTTTTTTACAAATACAAGAAGTGAGGAATGAATATATAGTGAAATAGACTCTTCAGGACCTGGTTAATATACCTGACATTCACTGTATACACTGACTAGTACTTCAGTACTTACTGTATACACTGACTAGTACTTACTTACTGTATACACTTACTAGTACTTCAAGACTTACTATATACACTGACAAGTACTTACTTACTGTATACACTGACTAGTACTTACTTACTGTGTACACTGACTAGTACTTCAGTACTTACTGTATACACCGACTAGTACTTCAGTACTTACTGTATACACCGACTAATACTTCAGTCCTTACTGTATACACTGACTAGTACTTCAGTACTTACTGTATACACTGTCTAGTACTTACTTACTGTATACACCGACTAATACTTCAGTACTTACTGTATACACCGACTAGTACTTCAGTACTTACTGTATACACTGACTAGTCCTTCAGTCCTTACTGTATACACTGACTAGTACTTCAGTCCTTACTGTATACACTGACTAGTTCTTCAGTCCTTACTGTATACACTGACTAGTACTTCAGTACTTACTGTATACTGACTAGTACTTCAATACTTACTGTATACACTTACTAGTATTTCAGTCCTTCCTGTATACACTGACTAGTACTTCAGTACTCACTGTATACACTGACTAGTACTACATTACTTACTGTATACACTGACTAGTACTTCAGTACTTACTGTGTACACTGACTAGTACTTACTTACTGTATACACTGACTAGTACTTCAGTACTTACTGTATACACTTACTAGTACTTCAGTCCTTACTGTATACACTGACTAGTACTTCAGTCCTTACTGTATACACTGACTAGTACTTCAGTCCTTACTGTATACAGTGCCTAGTACTTACTTACTGTATACACTGACTAGTACTTCAGGACTTACTGTATACACTGACTAGTACTTACTTACTGTATACACTTACTAGTACTTCAGTACTTACTGTATACACTGACTAGTACTTCAGTTCTTACTGTATACACTGACTAGTACTTCAGTCCTTACTGTATACACTGACTAGTATTTCAGTCCTTACTGTATACAGTGACTAGTACTTACTTACTGTATACAGTGACTAGTACTTCAGTCCTTACTGTATACACTGACTAGTACTTCAGTACTTACTGTATACACTGACTAGTACTTCAGTCCTTATTGTATACACTGACTAGTACTTCAGTCCTTACTGTATACACTGACTAGTACTTCAGTACTTACTGTATACACTGACTAGTACTTCAGTCCTTATTGTATACACTGACTAGTACTTCAGTACTTACTGTATACACTGATTAGTACTACATTACTTACTGTATACACTGACTAGTACTACATTACTTACTGTATACACTGACTAGTACTTCAGTCCTTACTGTATACACTGACTAGTACTTCAGTACTCACTGTATACACTGACTAGTACTACAATACTTACTGTATACACTGACTAGTACTACATTACTTACTGTATACACTGACTAGTACTTCAGTCCTTACTGTGTAAACTGACTAGTACTACAATACTTACTGTATACACTGACTAGTACTACATTACTTACTGTATACACTGACTAGTACTACATTACTTACTGTATACACTGACTAGTACTACATTACTTACTGTATACAATGACTAGTACTTCAGTACTTACTGTATACACTGACTAGTACTACAATACTTACTGTATACACTGACTAGTACTACATTACTTACTGTATACACTGACTAGTACTTCAGTCTTTACTGTGTAAACTGACTAGTACTACAGTACTTACTGTGTAGCATTTACCAGGTGGTCCAAGGCTACCACTAAGGCATCCACAACTATACTTACATTAAGTCAAACATTATTCTTGTTTGTTTTAGTTCATATGTATATATAAATTCAAATTATGAAACAACAAATACATAAAATTTTCACTTCATAACATCTTCCAAATTTTCATGTTATTTATGATTTAGAAATGCTTGCAGTTAGGATACAATCGGCTGAGGTATTGCTTGGAGTGATGTCATTCTGAACCTGTTGAAGAAAATCAAAGTCCACCACCCCAAGGGGCCTGGAGATTGTGACATTCTCATAGCTATTGCCATCAGCCAGGGGGTTATCTGTATCTGGTGTACCAAACAATACCAGACTTACTTCATCCTTGGACTCGGAAAACATCTAAACAGCACATAAAGTAAAACAGACATAATATGATACAATCATGAAAAATAATGCTCTTGAAGAATAAATGTATATCTTTGTCTGTTTTTTTTTTAAATAAAATTTTACTTAATGTTTTGTTGATTTTGGTTGGGTTTTTGTTCAATACAACATAATTTTCTAACCAAAATGGCAGAATCTTTGAAATTGTTTATTACATGATAAAATTGTTTGATGCAAAATTTCATAAATTTTCTATTTCCAGATCAATTGATAATAACTTTCAACCTTGATGCTAAGCCAATATAATTGTTCAATGCAATGTTTTCAACAAAAGCAACAAAAGTTAAACAAAGATACTTTATAAAGGGTTAATTTACCCCAGTAACTTTCGCTATTTTACACTTGCAAACAGTTTCGCCCCGTCTTGAATTTGACACAGTTGTGTTTAAAGAGAGATAATTTGAGAAATAGGATTTCGACCAGTCTTAAATTCACCCACTGACAACGAGAGCAAAAGGGGCAAAAATAAAACGGGGGCGAATATTTCCCTGTATACAATAGTACTCTTGCCATATAACGCTCTGTGTAAAGATATCATTTATCAACATAATTATGGGTCAGTCTTGGAACAGGGAACTGGAAACATACTAATTAAGAGCCTTCACCATGATTGACATTATTGTATGAAAAATGGTCTAAGATTTGATCACTGTTGATACAAAATGAAATCATTGTCCAACCTTTCTTTGAATTATCATCTTGATGGCATCAACTGCAGTCTGCAGTGGAGTCTCTTCGCCCGGGGGCGCATTATTCATAGATGGACCAACGTCCAGCACGATTGCTATGGCTTCCTGCAAACCAAACCAGTATCAGTTATTGCCTGACGTCATGCATATCTAAGGTTTAAAAGTTACAACATCCGAAACAGTGCAGTCAACAATGGAAGCTAGCAATATCATTTTTCATTGAAAAAAGATTTATCAATGCATATTAATAATGTGATGACCTTCAAATTCGCAATTAACGAAAACATTGTAATGGATGAAACAATTAAGCAATAGTGAGCAAGTGTTTAAAGCAAAAAAGAGGTTCACTGTACACGTGTGTAATTCGGGCTGACTATATTTAGTTAGGATGAAACTTCAATTGCGCTTGCGTAAGTTGGAATTTGGGGAAGAAATTAGACAGTTCGTGTTAGAAATATTTGAAGACGTTATGAAACCGGTCAGTTTCTAGGTCAAACTGCGCATCAATGTATTGGAAGACATCTGCAGCCACAGTCTGGAGTCCGCCTATATCTTCCCAACTCTCTTAGTGAGATTGGAAAGTGATTATATTGGAAGTAGTTTGCCACCAAACCATAAAAATCAGAGAGCTATGTCAACAAAATTACAACTATAAGTATTAAGAAGGTGTGCAGTCAAACACTGCATGTACACCGCTACACGATTATCTCGTCACCTACATGTACAGCCATAAAAATAAGGCTGCAAACTAAATGTGCACCCGCATATTATTATATTGTTCTGGAAACTATTTACCTAGTATTTTAAAAGATTGTGTATTCACTTTTGCCCTAAAAGTAAAATTCCGCTGGCTGACTTTCTTAGCTTTTTAAAAAGCTAACCTTGTCATGCTTAAAAATAGATAGCACTGAAGAGGAGGGAGTGTCATTACAACAAGTTATTACCTAACGAGGCAATTAAAGGCCGGCACATTAAACATGCATCGGTTGATATTTTTTTTTTTTTTTTTTTGTTTAAAAGAAAAAGAAAATTGTTGTATTGGATTTAAAAAGCAGCATTGAACACGTGTGCAATCCAACAGAAAGGCCCGAACGGTGAATAAGGGGGGGGGGGGCGCCACGCAATTGTTTACAAGTTGTACCTAATGATTATAATATTACACGGTAGAATGTAAACTATAATTGTGTTCGGTTATCATTTCTAAACAAAATTGCCAGTTTGTATTAAAGTATTTACTAAGTACTGTTACATTAGCTTATATTCATTAGAGAAACGAAGCGGGCATGGTCGTTTACTGTGCTTTGAGGGATTTCATTCATTGTAAAAGGGGTGTAACTTCCGTGTTTTACTCAATGTAAATAATTAGTGCATAGTCATCGATTGATTCTTGCTAAACTCAAGTAAAATTAATATTTAACAAGTAAAAGTTGTTACTAACTCGGTGGGCAATTCCAATCTGCATAAAAGGAGGCACAGGATTAATTCTTCTCCGCGCCATATTGTCAAAATCTTAGGAGCAGTGGAATAATCCATGATGGGAAGCTAAGCATTATTCTAACAATTGTATTGTGTTCGTAATTAAGTTTAATTTAATTGCTATATTTTTTATTTTGTTGGCGGCAAATAAAGTTTTAAGAGAAAATTACATGTACGCAAAATATTTTAGGTTCAAAATAAATAATATGTAAAATTCATTTAAAGTAAAAAAAAAAAAAACCCTTAGTGAATATAATTTGAAACAGTCCAACTTTAGAGACGCATTTGGAAGACTGCGAGAAGAACGAACTACAAATCAAAGACAGATTAAAATTCATAGAACCAAGTTCTTGCAATGAAATAAATATGTTTAGTCAGGCAAGCTTTTTGGAAAGCTATTACTTGTATCTATTTGCACTACCCCATGCACATTTCAAAATGTTTAAAATTGCTATCAATCCGTGTAGGAAAGGCTATGAATAATGACAACTTCTTCTGGCGATGCAAAATTACTAAAATCATCGAATCAACATGTAAAATAAACAAAATTCAAAAGAAAGTAACATATTTACTCAATTTAATATGATCAAACTCATGAAACTGCAAAACTGTACCTTATTTGCCGCCATGATTGATGACTTCCGGTGTAAAGAGTACTAGTTAACTCGATCGTCTATGTATTCGGATATTAGTATAATATCATAGTAAGAAATTGCAAAAGATAAAATCATGGGGGATGTACCAGAGACATATATAATGTTATATATGTCTCTGGATGTACCTACAGTTTTCTTAAGGAAAGTTACATTTATAAACTGCATATTTTACGTTAAATCAAAGGAAGATGGGTGGATAAGGCATGTAAAATGCCTTTATAAGCTGACGGATAAGGTACTGAAAACCTAAAATATCAACAAATCTGATAATTTAAAAAAAACAAACTATCTTTCAAAACAATATATATTTAGCATACTATCGATTTGCAACCCTTGGATATGTTTAATACTTGGAATATTTTGATTTAAACTGGTGTATGCGTATCAAAACCTCCAAATAGTGTTATTTTTTAGAACTTCAATGCCTTTTCAGTCTTTTATAAATGGGCCCGGCTGTGCTTCATAATTATGTCATTGTCTAAATAAGGTCCAATGGAAAACAAACCCATTTCAATCAACAAAAACGTGGAGAGATGACCTAATATACATTAAAAATATTATTTTGTATCTAAACAATTGAACGTTTTAGAAAAATAATACAAGTCCGTAAATTCGTGGCCAAAGTCGCACATTAAACAACACCATTTGTTGTGACTGAAATGCTCAGTGGTTAGAGCACCAGCTAGGCAATAGCTAAACCTATTTTACTAGGCTTTTTAGATCACCTGAGCCAAAGGCTCAAATGAGCTTTTCTGATCACAATTTGTCCGTTGTCTGTCGTTGTCGTCGTTGTTGTTGTAAACTTTTCACATTTTCATCTTCTCAAGAACCACTGTGCCAATTTCAACCAAACTTGGCACAAAGCATCCTTAGGTAAAGGGGATTTAAGTTTGTTAAAATGAAGGGCCACGCCCTCTTTCAAGGGGAGATAATAAAAAATCATTGAAAATTTGTTGGTATTTTTTAAAAATCTTCTTCTCAAAAACCATTTGGCCAGAAAAGCTGAAACTTGTGTGGAAGCATCCTCGGGTAGTGTAGATTCAAGTTTGTTCAAATCATGATCCCCGGGGTAGGGTGGGGCCACAATGGGGGGTCGAATTTTTACATAGGAAAATATAGAGTAAATCTTTAAAAAATCTTCTTCTCCGAAACTGATCAGCCAGGAAAACTGAAACTTGTGTGGAAGCATCCTCAGGTAGTGTAGATTCAAGTTTGTTCAAATCATGATCCCCATGGGTAGGGTGGGGCCACAATGGGGGTCAAATTTTTACATAGGAATATATAGAGTAAATCTTTAAAAATCTTCTTCTCAGAAACCGATGGTGCAGAAAAGCTGTAACTTGTGTGGAAGCATCCTCAGGTAGTGTAGATTCAAGTTTGTTCAAATCATGATCCCCAGGGGTAGGGTGGGGCCACAATGGAGGGTTGAATTTTACATACGAACATATAGAGTAAATCTTTAAAAATCTTCTTCTCTGAAACTGATTAGCCAGAAAAGCTGTAACTTGTGTGAACGCATCCTCAGGTAGTGTAGATTCAAGTTTGTTCAAATCATGATCCCTGGGGGTAGGGTGGGGCCACAATGAGGTTGGGGGGGGGGCGAGTTTTTATATAGGAATATATAAGGAAAAATCTTTAAAACTCTTCTTTTCAGAAACTGATTGGTCAGAAAAGTTATTACTTGTGTGGAAGCATCCTCAGGTAGTGTAGATTCAAGTTTGTTCAAATCATGATCCCCAGGAGTAAGGTTGGGGCCACAATGGGGGGGGGGTCGAATTAATATTTACATAGGAATCTTTATAAATCTTCTCAGAAACCGATCGGCCAGAAAAGCTGTAACTTGTGTGAAAGCATCCTCAGTTAGGGTAGATTCAAGTTTGAAAAAATTATGATCCTTATGGGTAGGGTGGGGCCTCAGTGAGAGGGGGGGGGGTTGAATTTTCACATTTGAATATATAGAGAAAAATCTTTAAAAATCTTCTTCCCAGAAACCGATCATGCAGAAAAGCTGCAACTTGTGTTGAAGCATCCTCAGGTAGGGAAGATTCAAGTTTGTTCAAATCATGATCCCCAGGGGTAGGGTGGGGCCACAATTGGGGGGGGGGGGTTGACAAATTTTTACATAGGAATATATAGGGAAAAATATTTTAAAATCATCTTCTTAAACACAAATTGTCTAGAAAAGCTCTAACTTTAGTCAGTTCAGATAGTGTAGATTAAAATTTGTCAAAATAATATTCTTCAGGAGTAGGGTTGGGCCACATGGAGGGGGGGGGGGGATTCCAATTTTACAAAGGAAAACATTTAAATTATTCACAAAAACTCAAATGTTATTATATATGGTTTTACTTATATGCAAACATTTTGACATATTGTTGATTCTTTAAAATTGTTTAGACTCTGGCCCCTGGACAATTCTTGGACCTCACAAGGGGTTCAAAATTTGATGTAGGTTTATTATCCATATATAAATAGTTGTTTAAGTCTGATCATCTTCGTGAGAACTGCAATGCTCAATATGTGATATGACTGTAAAACCATCCTATTACAAAGGGGCTCAATGATAAACATAAGAATATCCAGGAGAATTTTTTTTTAATACAGGATCTATTATACGACATTGTTCAGATATTTTGTATATGACTCCATAGAGCTGATTTTATTATGTTTATTGTTGCTCAGGTGAGCGATGTGGCCCATGGGCCTCTTGTTAGGTTGTGTGATCGATACCACCAAATCTTAAGGTAATAACTTTTATTCTTATTTTTTTCTTATCGTTTGTTAAAATATTCAAAACTGAGTATACATTAGTTAGAGAGATTGTGCTTTTGCAAACTTGTACTGAAACATTATCTAATAGATTAAATCGGAAAAAAATAAGAAGATGGGTGAATAGGGCGTGTAAACTGCCTATATGAGGATAGATAAGATATTATTGAATTAAAATATCAACAATTCTCATAATTTCTTTCTAAATTTTTTAAAATAATGTATATTTGCCATAACATAGATTTATAAGCCTTTTAAAAATATGTTAAATATTTGGAATAGGTTGATTTAAACTGGCGTATGCGTGTCAAAACCTCCAAATAGTGTCATTTTTAGAACTTCAATGCCTTTTATTTTATAGAGTGGGTCTGAGCTCCATATTCTTGTCATAGTCTATATAAGGTTCAAAGGAAATCAAACCGATTTCAATCAACTAAAACGTGGAGAGATGACCCACTCTACTTTAATAATGTCATTTTGTATCGCAACAATTGAACGTTTTATAAAAATAATACAAGTCCTTAAATTCGTGGTTGAAGTCACATATAGCATTTAACAGTGGAGTTTGTTGTGACTGAAATGGCTCAGTGGTTAGAGCACCAGACACTAGGTAACAATATAGAACTAGGGTTTTTAGGTTGTTGGTTCGATACCACCAAAACTTTAGAATTTACTTTTTTTCATACAGTTTGTTAAAATATTCAAAACTGACTATAGTTAGAAATTATGCTTTTGTAAACTTGTACTATAACATTATTAAGTATATTTATTAAAAAAAATTGGAATTGTATTTCACGACTAAACCAAAATGGGCATTTGCGCTATCTTGTTCCCCTACCTTCTTTAAAATTGTATTTTACGACTAAACCAAATGGGATGTGCGCTATCTTCTTTATATTGACATTTTTTACTGCATGACTTTATGAAGTTTTTGGAATGGAAACTTCAAAAGTAAAAAAAAAAAACGTTTTTTAAATGATGTAATGAAAAAAAAATTAGTGTGAGAATCGATTTTCAACAAAGTTTTTAAGAGAGAGAGAGAGAGAGAGAGAGAGAGAGAGAGAGAGAGAGAGAGAGAGAGAGAGAGAGAGAGAGAGAGAGAGAGAGAGAGTGTGTGTGTGTGTGTGTGTGTGTGTGTGTGTGTGTGTGTGTGTGTGTGTGTGTGTGAGAGGGTCTGCTACCCCCCCCCCCCCCCCAATTCCTGCAAATTCAGCAATACTATGCATGGGATATTATCCTCCTCTTCGCTCCAAAGATTGCATTTGCCCCATGTGAGCTGTGTCTAAACGTCTTGTTTTGAGAATATATACTCTCCATTATCCTGTTTTGTCATTGTACTCTCCATTATTCTGTTTTGTCATTGTAATACATATGTACACTGCAATGAACAGTGATAGGAATCGTATGGTTCTTGGTAATAGACAATACAATACAATACTATAATTTATATTAAAAAAGAATGTATTCATGTTAATTCACTTTTTATCATCTGCCAAATAGACAAACGTATACCGGAATATTTAAAATTGGGTCACTGGATATATTATTTGTGGTATCATTAATCCGTATCAGTTATTTTAAAATTCTTAATCAGGAACTTTATTTTAGAGCGAAATTCAAGTGTGCCTTTCCAGACCTGTTAAAAGACAACTCCATTTTTTGTTCGAGACAAAGTTATTTGATGTCCGTTTAATAAATCGATGGGTGCTCCTGATCAACGCCTAACCATCAGAAGAAATCCACCGATTGATGTTCGAATAAATTTTCATTTGAAAAGTCATTATCAACATTTTGATCAGTGTAAAAATTTGCTCGATCAATCGATCGATCGAGAGAGAGAGAGAGAGAGAGAGAAAGAGAGAGAGAGATTTGGCAAATATATTCTTTTTAGTTTCGGTTTCTATAGGTGTTGATATTAGTTTACTGTGATATGTACAGGAAAATTAGATTTATTTCCTTGTATAAATCAACAAAACGTAAAACATATGAATAATCCAATTACTTTTGACAGCGTAAAAACAAACGGCCCTGACACGTCCTCTCTCGTACTATCTCTTTTAAACCTTGCATTGTTGCAACAAACATTGAAGCACATTATAGGTGCAGCCGCGTCGGAAGCTAATTGAAAGTGGGGGGGCTAGACTTGTCAGTAATCTTGACAACCTAAAACTAAAAGAGGGGTTATGTCTAACTTTGCTAAAAAAGTTGGGAGGGGGGGGGGGGCTAAGCCCCCCCCCCCCCCCCCCCCCCGCTTGCGACGCCTATGAGGTGTGTGCACATTAGAATATGGTTACATGAAATATGACCGCGTAAAACATTAACAATAAACATAAAATGATAACTTTATCAAATATTGCAGTTTTGTGATGGTCTTTATGAAAAACTTACGTTATGAAGCCTTTTAGCAGTTAATATGAAGTATAAAGTTGATAAAATATAAATGAAGTTCAGTTGCCCAATCCCATATTGTAATATATAATATTACAATAAAATACGTTCAAACCCGAAGTTCAGTATTTTCACCGGAATCAATCGAACAATGTGCTATTAAGGCGACCCCGCGGTCCTATATAAGAATAAATACGTCATAATTTGTCCAACATCTTTGCATAACAACCATGAATGAAACAATAACGTGAAAGAATAGGGTAGTAATGAGACGGTGTTGGGAAGTCATGGTAACGAGTGTAATCACTTGTTTACACGAGCGTAAATATAACTGTTCTCCTTTGGGAGACAACTGTTCTCCTTTGGACAATAACTGCTATCCTTTGGAATATAACTGTTCTCCTTTGGATTATGACTATCCTGAGGGAGGAAGCCGCCGTCCTTGGGAAGGTCCACCACTACTCCCTCTGATGTACCCGCCGTCTGGGTAGTTTTGGAACTCATATCTGGACAAAAATCATTCTCTGGGGAGTCTACAAATAGAGACCCAGAATTCCGTTTCAGGAAGGCCTTGGAGTAAGTCTCCGTGGCTTCAATCAACTTTGCAGCCCGTTCTTTCCAGTTACTCTTCCATGTCTTGGACCGCTTTGGATCCAAGTACCGAAATGTCCAGGACTTTCCCGAATCTTCTTGGCTGTTCTCGGTGTCCATTGGTAGTTCAGCATACGGACTAGTGGCTTTATCGTAAGAAAACACCGACTCGTTGGCCGGATTCACACCTTCATCGACGATAGAGGGCGCAGCAAACGAGTACACGGGCTCCATCTGGATACTGCTGGGTGTCTGAGGAACCTCCTGATCGTACAATCGTGACCGGCGGAAGACCATCAACACGGGGGGTAGTCTCTTACCCTTCCTGAAACAAACCCATAGCCATTTCAACAGAACATCATTTACTTACATGTATCTTGAAAATGTGAGCATAAAAATTCAAAGTAATGTGAAAAATTGTTTTTATTTACCGCCATTTTCGGAAGCAGAAGTATGAGCAGACGATCACCACCACAGCTCCCAGGAGGATGAGTCCTATCACAATAACTAGAACTACACAATACAGAAATATGGATCAGATGTGTCCTATCTCAGTAACTAGAACTACATAATACAGAAAAATGGATCAGATGTGTCCTATCTCAGTAACTAGAACTACACAATACAGAAATATGGATCAGATGTGTCCTATCACAGTAACTAGAACTACACAATACAGAAATATGGATCAGATGTGTCCTATCTCAGTAACTAGAACTACACAATACAGAAATATGGATCAGATGTGTCCTATCACAGTAACTAGAACTACACAATACAGAAATATGGATCAGATGTGTCCAATCTCAGTAACTAGAACTACACAATACAGAAATATGGATCAGATGAGTCCTATCACAGTAACTAGAACTACACAATACAGAAGTATGGATCAGATGTGTCCTATCTCAGTAACTAGAACTACAGAATACAGAAGTATGGATCAGATGTGTCCTATCACAGTAACTAGAACTGCACAATACAGAAATATGGATCTGATCTGTCCTATCACAGTGACTAGAACTACAGAATACAGAATTATGGATCAGATGTGTCCTTTCACAGTAACTAGAACTACACAATACAGAAATAATGATCAGATGTGTCCTATCTCAGTAACTAGAACTACACAATACAGAAATATGGATCAGATGTGTCCTATCACAGTAACTAGAACTACACAATACAGAAATATGGATCAGATGTGTCCTATCTCAGTAACTAGAACTACATAATACAGAAATATGGATCAGATGTGTCCTATCACAGTAACTAGAACTACAGAATACAGAAGTATGGATCAGATGTGTCCGATCAGAGTAACTAGAACTACACAATACAGAAATATGGATCAGATGAGTCCTATCACAGTAACTAGAACTACACAATACAGAAATATGGATCAGATGAGTCCTATCACAGTAACTAGAACTACACAATACAGAAACATGGATCAGATGTGTCCTATCACAGTACCTAGAACTACATAATACAGAAATATGGATCAGATGTGTCCTATCACAGTAACTAGAACTACACAATACAGAAACATGGATCAGATGAGGTCTATCACAGTAACTAGAACTACACAATACAGAAATATGGATCAGATGTGTCCTATCACAGTAACTAGAACTACACAATACAGAAACATGGATCAGATGAGGTCTATCACAGTAACTAGAACTACACAATACAGAAATATGGATCAGATGAGGTCTATCACAGTAACTAGAACTACACAATACAGAAACATCAATCAGATGTGTCCTATCACAGTAACTAGAACTACAGAATACAGAAATTTGGATCAGATGTGTCCTATCACAGTAACTAGAACTACACAATACAGAAACATGGATCAGATGAGGTCTATTACAGTAACTAGAACTACACAATACAGAAATATGGATCAGATGTGTCCTATCACAGTAACTAGAACTACAGAATACAGAAATATGGATCAGATGTGTCCTATCATGGTAACTAGAACCACACAATACAGAAACATGGATCAGATGAGGTCTATCACAGTAACTAGAACTACACAATACAGAAATATGGATCAGATGTGTCCTATCACAGTAACTAGAACTACACAATACAGAAACATGGATCAGATGAGGTCTATCACAGTAACTAGAACTACAAAATACAAAAATATGGATCAGATGAGTCCTATCACAGTAACTAGAACTACACAATACAGAAGTATGGATCAGATGAGTCCTATCACAGTAACTAGAACTACACAATACAGAAACATGGATCAGATGTGTCCTATCACAGTAACTAGAACTACACAATACAGAAACATGGATCAGATGTGTCCTATCACAGTAACTAGAACTACACAATACAGAAACATGGATCAGATGAGGTCTATCACAGTAACTAGAACTACACAATACAGAAATATGGATCAGATGAGTCCTATCACAGTAACTAGAACTACACAATACAGAAGTATGGATCAGATGAGTCCTATCACAGTAACTAGAACTACACAATACAGAAACATGGATCAGATGAGTCCTATCACAGTAACTAGAACTACACAATACAGAAACATGGATCAGATGAGTCCTATCACAGTAACTAGAACTACACAATACAGAAACATGGATCAGATGAGTCCTATCACAGTAACTAGAACTACACAATACAGAAACATGGATCAGATGAGTCCTATCACAGTAACTAGAACTACACAATACAGAAAGATGGATCAGATGAGTCCTATCACAGTAACTAGAACTACACAATACAGAAATATGGATCAGATGTGTCCTATCACAGTAACTAGAACTACACAATACAGAAATATGGATCAGATGAGGTCTATCACAGTTACAAGAACTACAGAATACAGAAATATGGATTAGATTTAATGATATACGGCCATATTGGCTTGCTCAGAAAATAGGTCTTTGATGCATTGTTTATAGATTAGATATACTATGATACAGCAGAACACCATCGTTTCTCTCTAGTTTCGAACCCTTCCACTTTTTCGCAGGACCCACAAAATGCAGGTAAACTGTTTAACCGTCTTAACTAAACTTCCTTGCCATTATTTATTAGATGTACATAATATACTTACCGATAAACCAGTCCATATTTCTTTTAATCACAACCCAAACTGTAAGGCAAAGTTTGGTTAATGATATTCAAGTTTCCTGACAAAATCTGGCACATATACATACAGGAAATAATCTATTTCCCACGCTTTTTCCAGCAACTAGAAATGTCGTTTCATAGCATCTCAACAGAGCATTTGACTTTGAATTAAAATTTACAATGGTCATTGGGTATACTAGTTTATTGTAACATATATAACTGGTCAAATATTGCAATTCATCGTTTCATTTTCATCAATGAATTCCCGGAACGTTTGATCAATATACTCTGTTGGGTTCGGCGCTAATTTTATATAAGCTCTCCAGTATTTGTGAATGAGTACTCGAATTCAGGAAATACACGCACAAGCATTAGTTGTAGATTAAATGTGAATGAACGCCACAAGTGTTTTGCGTTTGAAGAACTGCACTGCGGTGAGACTTTCTCATCATTACACAACCAGCACCTCTTGACATATAACTGACGATTGTCCCTCATTGCATTCAGTCATTGTCTCAGAGATCCCCAAGATGAGAGATCAGTGGCTGTTAGGGAACTCATTGCCTTTATTTATCATTGATTGCTGGCCAGTATTGCTTTTAAGTTTTACACTAGAGCATGATAATAATTCACATGTTGTGTTAATTAACACGACAAATTAGCCCTAGCATTACATGCTCAGTGTATAAACCAGTTTACCAAAGCATTCCTTAATGCTCAAACTTGACCTCCTGGTAAAATTTGAAGACACATACCAATTCTTTCATGTCTATCGTTAAGATAGAGCAATGCTTTAACGCGTTCGGTTTTAATTTTAAACACCGACTTTATACTTCCGGTCTTTAAATTTGTTGTTGATCTGAGATAATTTTAAACCTTCAGTGGTAACATACATTCACTATAATTCCTATTGGCATTTCCCTATTTCAGCTTTTATGCATACATTGGTAACATGACTATTTTCTTCCTCGTATTATACAGCGGAGCAGGATATCTGGCATACATGCATACCCAGTCAATGCAATTAAGAGGCAACCTAATTAAAATGAGATCCACTTGATAAATGAAGAGAATATTTAAATATTTTAAATTATTCTGCTTAATATATAGAGCAACTACAAACACAATTTCAGAGGCCAATCGTCGTTTATTTGACGTGTAGCATGTAATTTCAAACAAATGTTAATAAGACAAACACATTTCTTAGTCATGCAAAACAGCATGTACAGTACGAGCTAGTACAAATGTATATCAATTTTAACTTCTGTTTTTAAATATAGTACTTCTCTATCTAATTTCAGTTTGATTTGGGGATCGATTCAGTTTAACCATGAACACAGCTGTACACGCGACTTAAAAGCCTACAATACTAAACCATATCGTGTAACGATAATATGAAATAAAACACCCTTTTTAGGGAAGAAAGGCTTCCTTGAAATTTTTGCATGCGCCGATCTAGAGGGGGGCCGGGGGGGGGGGGGGTCCGGACCCCCCCTGGAAAATGAGAAGTTATTAAATTTACATAGTAAAATTATCGCAAGTATGCCTCGGACCCACCCCCCCCCCCTGGAAAACACATATATATGCTTTGGGCGTCGAATGCGAAAATATTAAGAGTGATATTGAAAATTGCAGTGATAGGCATAGTCGGCCCCCCCCCCCTCCCTCACCGGATTAGGAATTTCATGAATATGGGAATTTTTTTTTTTTAAACAGGTATTTTTTTTTTTTAGTTATAGGTTTACTACGTTACCCCCCCCCCCCCCCACCGGATTAGGAATTTCATGATTTTCGGAATTATGCTTTTTTTTTTGCTTGTGAACATTTCTGATGACTACTAAGTAGTGTAGCCCCCCTACTTTCAATTCGGATCCCCCCTGGAAATATTTTCTGGATCCGCGCCTGTTTTGATTGGTCATGATCAAGGATCAAAGGCAACTATTTACAGAAGATACATTCTAAATTACGTTTTAGTCTTGAGGAATAGTGTATCATAAAAATATATCTGTGAATGACTTAAAGAGGTTCGATCCTCTGATTTTGGGTAGCCATTTTGGGTCACCTCTAGTCTGGAAATTCTGTGTCATATATTAATTCTACTTGTAAATTCCTATTTTACAATGCCAAATAAACTATTTTGAATAAAATAGTTAAGGGAAAATTACATATTAACAGAGTTCAGTAAGGGACTATATTTTGTGGCGGAAGGTTTTTAAGAAGAAAATGAACATTTTTCATAACTCAGTTGTTTTAGAGTACTGTAATTTTAGCTTCCTTATTTTCAGTGCAGACCAAATTTCCAGCTAGTTTATGCATTGAATAATCTTCGTGTTGTTTCAAAAAACACATTTTAACAATATTTCAATATTTCTATCGACATATATTGGCACATATAACTAATATTTTATAAAAGTCAAGAAAAAATTAACTCCAATTTTTGCCTAAAATTAGCTTATTTGATGCTATATCTCAAAATTTACATCATAGACCCATACTTTTGGTTTTATTTTCTGAATTTGTAGGATATTTTTGACAAGTCTATTAAAATTTGAGAAAAAGTTTGAGACTTTTAAATAATTTGATTGCATGTTGAATCTTTAATGGATACAAACAGCGTTTTATCAGTGCAAAAAGGTCAAAATATCAATTAGGTGAAGAAATTGCAAACTTTTTCTTTATGATTATTTTAATTTTATTAATTTTAAATAACATAAATTTGTATTTGATGCCATGGTTTTTTCCGATTAAAAATTATTGAGGAAAAAGCGATTTATGTGCAATTTGCACTTTCAGTGCAGAAAGGTCATATTAAATACACTGTAGCACCGAAAGGAGCATATAGACCCCAAACTTTTGTTTTGAATTTTGGTTTAGCTATGTATGTAGAATTTTAAAAAATACTTCAGAAAAAAAACTTAGAGACTTATGATCGCAGGATCCAACCTCCTTAAAGAGGTTCGCTCCTCAGGTTTTGGGTAGCTATTTTGGGTCACATCTAGTCTGAAAATTCTGCATCACATAATAATTCTAGTAGTATATTTATATTTTACAATGCCAAATAAACTTTATTGAATAAAATTGTTTCAAAAAAATTTCATTTTTACAGAGTTTAGTAAGGGACTATATTTTGTGGCGGAAGGTTTTCAAGAAGAAAATGAACAATTTTCATAGCTCAAAAGTTTTTGAGTACTGTTACTTTAGCTTCCTAATTTTCAGCACAGACCAAACTTCTGGATAGTTTGTGTATTATGATATATTCATGATGTTCTAAGAAACATATTTAAACATTATTTTAATATTTCTATCGATATATTTTGGCATATTTAGCTTATATTTCATAGAAGTTAAGAAAAAATTAACTCCAATTTTGGCCTGAAATTAGCTTATTTCATGCTATATCTCAAATTTTTGAGATGTGACCCCTACTTGTTTTACTTTTAAATGAGACAATAAATGTATGTCTATTTGTATGCAAAGTTTTAGAAAGATGACATTACTATATATTTTTTTTAATTTGCGTTCTAATTTGATTAACCGGAAATTTTGTAACATCTGTTGTTGTGTTCTTTATGTACTGGCCTTTGAAGACACCAGTAGAGCAAGAATTTTTAAACTTTGACTAAGATTTTACTTGTATAGTCACTACATGTGTTCAACCTCATACTGTATAAAAATCATAACTAAATAATAGTTCAAACTATTATTATTTGTTTGATTTCTTCAAATTATCAATTTACATGTCAAATTTTAGCAAACATTTTAGAAAAATTATCATTTCTGTTTGGAGCCCAAAATTTCTAAAAAATGGCATGTGACATGGGTCACAAATAAAATAAATGAACATTTTAGGTCCCCATCTTTATATCAAAGTGGTTTTCGGATGATGACATTACTATTATTTCAGGTGCCAACCTCCTTAAGAAATGAATTTAATAATTTTTCTATTGATCGACGTATTAAAGAAAAAATCGCGTAGCGCATTGATGAAAAAGTTTTCCGGTCATTTTTTCTTTGATACGTCGATCAATAGAAAAATTATTGAATTCATTTCTTATCTACGGAAGCGTATTAGTGCCACATTGTAATTTTTTTTTCTTTAAAATTCCAACTTTAAAGTTGATTTTTCCAACTTTAAAGTTGGAATTTCCAACTTTAATCTTGGAATTTCCAACTTTAATCTTGGAATTTCCAACTTTAAAGTTGATTTTTCCAACTTTAAAGTTGGAATTTCCAACTTTAATCTTGGAATTTCCAACTTTAATCTTGGAATTTCCAACTTTAAAGTTGATTTTACCAACTTTTAAGTTGGATTTTCCAACTTAAAAGTTGGAATTTCCAACTTTAATCTTGGAATTTCCAACTTTAAAGTTGACTTTTCCAACTTTAAAGTTGGATTTTCCAACTTAAATCTTGGAATTTCCAACTTTAATCTTCTGTTGTTATTACGATAAGTTTTTCAATTTCAGACGAATTTCTTTTAATAAGTGATCCTTATTAACGCCATGTAGATACAAATTCCAAGGCTTTGTTTTGATCTTAATTGTCTCTTAGTGTTCTTCTTTCTAATCCTGCATTTAATTAACGACACCCTCTTGTTTTACATATTAAGATAACATTTATTTGATTCAAAATTATTTCGATATTTAATATCTGATACTGCATACATTTAAACGTTTTAATCTTATATATATATATGAAAACTTCTAGTTCAGACATACACAACTATAAGTTTATGCACAGTTTGCCTGTAATATAATGTATACTGTAATATATATATTCATGTATTTGATTCAAAATTATTTCGATATTTGATATCTGATACTGAATGTATTTAAACGTTTTAATCTTATATATTTATATGAAAACTTCTAGTTCAGACATATACAACAATAAGTTAATGCCCAGTTTGCCTGTCATATAATGTATACTGTTATATTTACAAAAAAATAAAGTCAAACAAAAAAGTTGAAAATTCCAAGATTAAAGTTGGAAAAATCAACTTTAAAGTTGGAAATTCCAACTTTAAAGTTGGAAATTCCAAGATTAAAGTTGGAAATTCCAACTTTAAAGTTGGAATTTTAAAGAAAAAAAAATTACATTGTGGCACTAATACGCTTCCGTACTTATCATTTAATAAAAATTTTTTATTAAATCATAAAATGTGAAGTGTCATTGATCAATGTAAATGAAGCCGCGCGTATGAATACAAAACAGTAACAGCAACAACATTCAAAATGGATGCGACTCCAGCTGATGCAGGGCTATTGAGCTGAATTTAATGGATTAAACACAAATAGAAAGTTGAAATCTGAACCGGCTGAATTGAAAACAAACGGAAAATACATGCGATGTCTTGTGATGCTATTCACTGTGCAGCAAGATTCGTTAAAACTGGTTTTGATGCGAGTTGGGTATAGTCCACTAATGCATTTTCCATAGGCGGTAATGTTAACGTTCGGGCTCATAGCTCCGGCCCTAATTTTCGTTCAGCAACGAGGGACCTCTTGAATAAAAGCTCATCAAATTGTCTCTCTGCTGTTAAAATTTCGTGGTGTGAAGTCAGATTCGTTTTCCGGCAAAATGCGTCTGTATTGAAAAACTCTGAAAATGAAAGTAAAAGTAGGGAATTTCACAGCTTTGGAAAGGGTGTACATCAAACAATTTCAATTCTTTCCTTCAAATGATAATTTAATTTTGACACTTGCTTTTGAAATTGCAAATCCTCTTTTCTGACATGTGTCAAGCATTCTGATTTAAAATGTCCCAATAAATGTATATACACTCTGCAAGAATAGGAACTATTTTGCTTAAAGGCACTACTTTGTTGTCCTCCCGATTCTAAAAATAGTTTGAGGGATATACCCAGTTAGATCGCTGGAATATGCAACTGGATGCAAGGAGACGCGATCGTGGACGAAATAGTTGATATGTCGACAAATAATAGTATGTATGAGCGACTTTTGTAAATGTTGTGGTAACTAGATAGCATGTGAGGTACTAATCTTATAGGCCTAAATGATATATCTGCCGCTTGGAATACGCCGAAGGAGTTGATGCACTACCCATAGCTTTGCTTTACGATGCTTATTCTGATGACTGATCATGTACGTGTGTTAATTTAAAACTCATCGTTACCAAATTTGAACAGCAGTGTATAGGCCTGTATGTCCGCTATAATTATTCCTGCAATATTGGAACAGCCAGCCTCGCCGTAAATGCTGATCGTTGATCGCAAGGAAATGTTGTGGTAACTAGATAGCATGTGAGGTACTAATCTTATAGGCCTAAATGATATATCTACCGCTTGGAATACGCCGAAGGAGTTGATGCACTACCCATAGCTTTGCTTTACGATGCTTATTCTGATGACCGATCATGTACGTGTGTTAATTTAAAACTCATCGTTACCAAATTTGAACAGCAGTGTTACCGTGAAGTGTATAGGCCTCTATGTCCGCTATAATTATTCCTGGAATTGGAACAGCCAGCCTCGCCGTAAATGCTGATCGTTGATCGCAAGCAGACGCGACGAAATCGTGAGAAGACGCTTAATTTTCTATTTAGTGAATTAAATTTTGTGTATTGTTTATTTTTCAAGGCTAAACTTTTAATTTTTTATATGTATAAAGTTGTATTTTGTTTCCTGACAATTAAAGCTGAACACCGCTCGTAAATAGGCATTGTCCGCCATATTTCTCTTTCAATACTGCTGTCCCTAGAACCCCTATATAAGGCGAAGACCTCTAAACAGTTCAAAGTACTTTGCTGTAGAGGTCTCACCTGTGTGGACGTACATCTTGCCTCGCCGTGTTACTCGGTCGCGATGAAATTCTCAAGTTTTACGCACTTTTTTCAAGCCATGAGAATACTAACATCAAATAAATTGGTCAAAGCATTATTTACAAACAGAATATGCACATTGCATGAGAAATAAATGCATAAAATCCAAAGAACACGAAAGGAATACTACACGTCGGCCACGAGTTTCAGGTGTACAATCGGGTGTAACGAAATCGAAGGGTTTATATACCAGGTATCTGTGTGATGGTGCCTATTTACGAGCGGTGTTCAGCTTTAAACAGACACAACTTTACATTTTGTTGACAGTGTTTATTTTGGAAATTCCCGTTCTATAAATAGTGTTAAATCAGAACAGTTGAGAAAAGTAGATCCGGCAAAAATTTTATTGATGCAGGTATCAAAGAAATTTTTCAACCAATCAGAAGCGCCAATATCTGATCAAACTAACAAATATTAAATGATAGCAGAATCAAATATAAGAAACTGGCGTAGACGTAATGTTCCTTTTACGTGTGTGTGCTACACCCTTTGTATCAACGATGATGACGTTATTATTGTTCCAACTAGTCAGCCGTGTTTATTTGGTCCTCTTCCAGGTCGTCAAGGTAATTGTGCAGGAAGTCGTCTGCAAAATGCAGAATCTGCTGCATGGCCAACAGATTAAGTATGTTGATGTTGTTGTTGAGTTCTCGTTCGCTCTCGTAGTTCTTGACAGGGATCACGTGTGATCTAGGAAGACCAATCATCGCCGCTACTTTATCCACGTGGTCTTGGACTGTGGGGATGTAGTACGTCAGTCCTACGTCATCTTGCAGAGACGCGCATATCTTATCAATCTTGGTCAGTAAAACAACTTGAGGAAGACCTGTGAAAATAAAATTGAAATATTCAAATTTTAGTTCTTAGGAATCACCGAATTACCATTTAAATTTTTAAAACATATTCTGGAGGACGAGTACTCAAGAAATCCACAACAGATTTTTATTGTGTAGCGACCACAAATGATTGTGATCTTTGTGGAACTACCTCTTTGGTTCATTGCTGTCTGGAGCTTTCTGATTTTCTCCAGCATTTTCTCTGACATGACGTCAACAGAGGAAGCGTCCAGAACAAAGGCCACACAGTGAATTCGGTCCTTCAGCTTGGGAGTCTTAATGTATCCTTTGATCTCTGAACTCAGGGGAAGCGAGGGATTGAACTAAATAAAAAACAATACCAAAAAAACACGAATTTTTAATCTGCTGTTTGTCTGATAAAATCAGAGATAATATATTTATATATACCCATATTTATTATATATTGATATTTTACAACGCCGCCACTTTTAAGTATGACGTCACCGTTGTCATTGAACGTTAAACAACGATATGAATGATTAGTTGGGTAATCTTCGTTGTATAGTCTCAAAATAAGATATTTACATGTGTGTTATATACGCCTTTTAGGACGACCCTAAAGAATGTCCTGATTTTAAGCAAGGCTTACATAGCTATCAAGAACGAGTGCAATTATGGGCCCGCTAAAAAATGAGAAAAAAAAATAAAGATTCAAATTAAGAATCTTTTTTTTTTTTATCTCACGTCATCTATTGATATTTAAACCATAAGAACCAACAAGTTTTATAGCGCTGAATTTAGTGTATATTATAAGCACGAAGCTTTACAACATAGTAAGGGGCAGCCAACATTCGTGTTTTTATATAGTAAATTGAGGACGGACATTCATTTCAAGCTTTTGTTTACTATCAGCCTAACCGTGTACAAACTTGTGGAAAAGACAAAAGACGCATTATACATTAAGAAAACTCCCGTGAAAATAAGAAGTATGTACAACATTAGGCTGGTATTTAAATCAAAGTACTGAAGTACTGACGGGAGTTGATTTTATCGATTATTATTTATTTTAAAATCAACGATATTATTTTGCATGGCAAGTAGTTTCCTATATGTATTTGAATTACGTGTATATTTTATAATATAAATTCTCAAACAGAAATTTCGTGAAAACCCATATGAATCATGTTGTGTAATATTCAAAGAATTAATTCCATCAAACTACGTATCAGTAATCAAAATAGTTCTGAGAAATTGTATGGATCCAAGCAATATTCAACTCTAATCTCGTTCAACCAGACGCTCGGCTGTCTCCGTTAATCTCCGACAAGCAAGAGAGACACTGCTTGTTGGATATTTACGGGGACAGCCGAGCGTCTGGTCGAACGAGACTATATTGAACTCTGGCGTAGGAATACATACAATGTATGACCACAAAAATAACTAAATTATTCGTACCATTTAAAATCTGACTATTTACAAGGTATCTATAAATACGTTTCCTTGAAAAACAATGCTTTAGAATACATTTCATCGAATTTATTGATTATTTTCAAGAACTACATGTTGTCAGCGGTGTTGTGCTTAGGTCCAAACACTGTTTCACTTTCGGTTTGCCTGAGTAACTGCATAGGAGAGTTGATTAAAATCAACTCCCAAAAATGAAAAATGTATGGTAATGTCAAGGTTTTTCCTATAGCAAGCGAGAGCTATTCCCTGCGTGACCCATGTTGAATCTACGTATGAAATAAATTATATCAAATAGTCACGTGGGTTCTATCCATGTAGACGTTTGTCAAATGTGCTCACTGTAAAACACTGTCATGTTTTAAATCGCTTTCCATCAACTTTGTATGGTCAGGAATGTTTGTTGATCACTATACTAATATGCAACTTTAACGATTTTTTCGATTTTTCCAGACATAAAATAACGCATAAGGTATAATTCAGCAAACGCGCCAATTGATCCACCAACAGAATAATGTTCATTTAAATGTCTCCTCCTTCTGATTTAAATAGACACAATTCATATAGGTTCGGTATGATTTTTCCGGATTAAGATTGCCTATAGGTATTTTAAAATCCTCAATTGTTTAAAATGTATGCTAATTTTGGTGAAGTTAAGCGTGCATTTTAAAAAATCAGAAATATCCATCAATGCTTAAATATTACGGAAAAAGCAAATTTGTTGATATTTTCTACATAAAATCGACACTGAAAAAGGCCCATTCTCTATAGCTTAAGGTTTCTCCACCCTCGATATTTTTATGGTTTAATCTGTGTAATTTTTGTTTTAATTTGAAGATTAATATGTAAACATTCAAATTGAACTTAAATATTGGTATGTTGCAAATATTTTGTTCATGCTGTAGGAGCTAACACAGGTACACTATCATGGCAATTATAGCGACGACTGCTCTCCATTCCAACATCACATTTTTTTTTTACTGATTTCTATATAATAAACCAATTTTTTTAAAGAAATTAATCACAATCCTTTATTTTATGTATTTTAACATTATGGCCATTTAAACTTCCCAGTATGAAAGCTGTCACATTTACAGTACATTTTAATACAATTTTCCAACCATGAATAAGTACAGTTTAGCAACATAAACAGTCTATAACTTTTGAAATAATGGTTCAAACTCACTGAAAATTGGTACATTTGTAATTCATTATATATCCTATCGAAATCTGCAAAGAAATGTTTACCTTGCCAGGTAAAAAATTATGAATTGTAGTCTCTGTCAAGTTTGCCTATGTACGGTTTTATCAGTTTTTCATTGAATTCAGCGATTTCAACTCATACTACTCTCTATAAATTGTTAAACATTAGTGTCATATCACTTTACATAGCTTAAATGTGTTAAACACTAGTATAAATCAAGAAATATTGGCAAAACCATGCATCACATAACACTAATATTATAACCGATAACGGTAAAATATTCCGGAATGCTCACAATGACGTCATGCGACAATCGAAAGACCTTAAGTGTACTAGTTTTTCACTACAAGATTGCTCTTATTACTTTGTTAGGCTTCTTACCACCTACTGAAATTAATCGTTAATCGCCGAGCGTTCTGTAGACTTTTTTACCAACTCGATCATTTTCCGTATTTATTCGATAAAAACCTTTTTTATTTTTTTATACACACGTGAATGCAAAAAAAATAACCTACCATCTGAAGTTTGCCTTTTTTTCACATGCCGTGACGTCTACGATTTAGATGGCAATATTATCGTGACGCATTTTAACCAATGAAAGAGTTTAATAAGTCAGAGTTAAAAGAATTAAAGTATGTGGTTTTCAAAACATTAAACATAAATTTACTAAATATTATACTTTCATGTTAAGTAGTGAAATCTGATTGGTTTTGACGCAGTGATTATTCGTTCTATTACCCTCAGCGTTAGCAACACACTTGGCAATGGGTAACAACGAATTGTTACATGCGCGTAAATTATGCGCGTACGGTTCGCCGTAGAAAAAGCAGTAAAATTTTCTCTAGAATTAAGACAGAATTAAAGACATTCAGTATAATAAAATAAATAGTGCCTGTTTGGGAGTGTATACGTAACAGTTGAAATTGACACCCCGAGAAAAACATAGTCAACCTTCGCGTCCATTGACAATGGTTTTCTCGGGGTGTCAATTTCAACTGTTACCCTCCCAAACAGGAACTATTTATATAATGTTACCCTTACTACATATAGCATGTAATATTTATTATACTGGTAAATTAAAGGCTTAAAACAGATCTTAGAAAAGTTTTCTGAGAATTCCTGTAGGATTTCAACCTGCAATTTTAGAACGAAAGTAAATTTAGCCCATTACTGCCAAATCGGACTCCTTGCTAAATACCATCATCAATTGAAAGAGTCGTATCTACGGGTATATATTTCATCTTTATTTTGGCATTGTCTTCAATTGAGGCAATGTATATTAATAACATATTTATCTACAACGTGTTAAATTCATATGTTGAATAATAATAGTCATTATTTTATATTTATCGAGTTTTTACGGGTCTTGATTTATTCCTTTCACAGCTTACCACATATTTGTCAGGGGCGTGGCCGTCCAAAATATAACACACATCCTGGGGTTCAATTCCCTGCCCCTCCTCCAGACCACGTGTATCACACAACCGGAAGTTGAGAGGTTTGCCAGACGGACCATTCCTAACCTGGTACGACCGATACTGTCGAAAAAAACCCCCAAAAGACCAGATTTAATATAAATGAATAGGAACACTTGTAGAAATGAGAAAATATTGTTTGTTTATTATGGTGGCATATTTCTGCCCCCTACATGCTACGGAAGCGTATCGGGGCCTACACTTGTTGTGTTTCAACTTATAAATTGTCCTTCTTTTTATTGTATTGTCAACATATAAAGTATTGTGACCTCTTATTTATGTAAATAAATTGAATTGTATCTTGTGATTTCTATATAATTCAAATCACCTTATTGAATTTTACCAGTTTTATTGCTTTCTGCGTTATCGACTTTAAAAAATATGAAGTTTGAAATGTTGATTTATGAATGTGAACTAATTATATTGAGATAGAAAATTAGACAAAAACAAAAGAATAAATGCTTTATAGCCATGTTGATATCATATGCTTTCATTTTAGGGAACATATTGCGAAAATATTATCGATTGAACTTCGCGGGCGCGGGAGTTCTGAAGGTGACGTCACTGAATTCTGAATATAGCTGTAGACCGCACATGTAGACTGACATTGACATTTTGATATAAATCAGAAAGAAAGAACACTAATTACTTTATTATAATTGCAATTAGTATAAGTATTTGTTATCGTAGTTAGAGGACTGCTGTATGATCTATATTTAAGAAGTTTGTTATGATCTTCTATGTTTGGGTTACTCTCCAATAAACATGTGATATGAGTTTTGAGACTGGTAGCATGAGCATTGCGTTTTCTCATCATCATGATTTGATGCGAGTCTTTTTACCACGCGAATAAAGACAACACTCACATCAATTCATGGTAATGAGAAGATGCAACGCTCATGCAGTTATTTCATGCATGATAGTATTTGGTATCGTAGTTACATGTAGATTACATTGTAGTTGAGAGGGTGGATGATTCATCCAATAAAATTGCTTTGAGATCGTGTAATATCAATTTAAAGACGAAGACAGAGATGTGTGAAACATTTTTAGCCTCATCGATTCCCATCGATGAGGCTAAAATGTAACAACGTGATTATTGAATCATGATCATTATTTGGGGGTAGGACTGCCCATGTCTACCACCCCTAACTACGATTACAAATGCAGATATTTGGATTTTTGACATTAAAAGAGATATCTGAATTTTAGAGTTTAAATTCCTTTATTATATAATAGTGGATTGAATTTCATGGAGGCAATATTTGTAGATTGGTATATTTTTAAAATAGGTTAATTGTAGCATTTCGTGGAATTACTTGTATTATAAATAATAAATATATTTATACTATTATTCATAATTCGTTGTGGATTTAAATTCATGGATGACGAAAATTAGCATTTACGAAATCCATGAAAATTGAGCATACACGAATTCCAATGATTCCATAAATGTCATTCTACATGTGTATCCTACAGCTTGATTTAGAGTGAGGTGACGCACCATCAGAACTCCCGCCCCCGCGAAATTCATTCGATAACAATTTTTTCGCAATATGTTCCCAAGAAATGTAAACATATTTATGTCGATATACCTATAATGTATACATTTTCATTGTTCTATGTCAACATTTCTTTCTCGATATGACTAAAACCCATTTTTAAATTATTATTTTTAACTCCGTATTTTGTTAAGTCGATATAGTAAATAGCAAGAAAACTGATCAATTACTATAAGGTAATTTAAATTATGTTAACTCACCTCAATACAATGCAAAATGTTTGCATAAATAAAACGACATAATAGTTTATATGTTGATAAGACGATAAAAAGTATGACAATGTATATAGTTATAACACAACAAGTGTAGGCCCCGATACGCTTCCGTAACATGCAGGATAAATTATGTCAACATGCAAGAAAATTATGTCAACATTCAAGATCATTATGTCGACATGCAAGATAGTTATGTGTACCTGCATGATGCAAGTTAAACAAGAGGCCCATGGGCCACATCGCTCACCTGAGCAACAATAGGCATGATAAAATCAGCTTAATGGAGATCGACATAATACAAAATATCTGGACAATGTAGTAATACATGTAGATATTCTTATCTTTATAATCAAGTCCCTTTTTTGACAGGATGATTTTATATTCATATCACATGTTGAGCATCGCAGTTCTCAACAAGATCCTAGACAATTGTTTATACATGGGATATAAACCTACATCAAACTCTGAACCCCTTGTGAGGCCCAAGAATCGTCCAGGGGCAAAAGTCTTAACAATTTTAAAGAATCACAAATTGGCAAAATGTTTGCATATAAGTAAAACCATATATATTATAACATTTCAGTTTTTGTGAATTAAAAATGTTTTCCTTTGTAAAATTGGATCCTGAATGTGGCCCCACCCTACTCCTCAAGATTTTTATTTTAACGAATTTGAATCTACACTACCCAAGGTTGCTTTTACTAAAGTTACAGATTTTCTAGACAAATGGTTTTGTAGAAGATTTTTCTCCATATATTCCTATGTCAAAAATTTGTCTCCCTCCCCCTCCCCGTTGTGACCCCATCCTACCCCCCGGGATCATGATTTGAACAAACTTAAATCTACCTAGTCCTTACCTGAGGATACTTACACATAAGTTTCACCTTTCCTAGCTACTTAGTTTTAGAGATTTTAAAGATTTACTCTATATATTCCTATGTAAAAATTCGATCCCCATTGTGACCCCACCCTACCCCCAGGGGTCATGATTTTCACATCTTGATTCTACACTAGCTGAGGGTGCTTCCACATAAGTTTCAGCTTTCCTGGCTGATTAGTTTCTGAAAGGAAGATTTTTAAAGATTTACTCTATAAATTCCTATGTAAAAATTTGACCCCCCATTGTGGCACCACCCTACCCCCGGGGGTCATGCTTTTCAAAACTTTGAATCTACACTAGCTGAGGATGCTTCCACATAAGTTTCAGCTTTCCTGGCTGATTAGTTTCTGAGAAGAAGATTTCTTAAGATTTACTCTATATATTTCTATGTAAAAATTCAACCCCCCATTGTGGCCCCATCCCACCCCCGGGGGTCATGATTTTCACAACTTTGATTCTACACTAGCTGAGGATGCTTCCACCTAAGTTTCAGCTTTCCTGGCTGATTAGTTTCTGAGAAGAAGATTTTTAAAGATTTACTCTATATATTCCTATGTAAAAATTCAACCCTTATTGTGGCCCCATCCAACCCCCGGGGATCATGATTTTCACAACTTTGATTCTACACTAGCTGAGGATGCTTCCACAAAAGTTTCAGCTTTCCTGGCTGATTAGTTTCTGAGAAGAAGATTTTTAAAGATTTACTCTATATATTCCTAAGTAAAAATTTGAGCTCTCATTGTGGCACCACCCTACTCCCTGGGGTCATGATTTTCACAACTTTGATTCTTCACTAGCTGAGGATGCTTCCACATAAGTTTCAGCTTTCCTGGCTGATTAGTTTCTGAGAAGATTTTTAAAGATTTACTCTATATATTCCTATGTAAAAATTCAACCCCCCATTGTGACCCCACCCTACCCCCAGGGGTCATGATTTTCACATCTTGATTCTACACTAGCTGAGGGTGCTTCCACATAAGTTTCAGCTTTCCTGGCTGATTAGTTTCTGAAAGGAAGATTTTTAAAGATTTACTCTATAAATTCCTATGTAAAAATTTGACCCCCCATTGTGGCACCACCCTACCCCCGGGGGTCATGCTTTTCAAAACTTTGAATCTACACTAGCTGAGGATGCTTCCACATAAGTTTCAGCTTTCCTGGCTGATTAGTTTCTGAGAAGAAGATTTCTTAAGATTTACTCTATATATTTCTATGTAAAAATTCAACCCCCCATTGTGGCCCCATCCCACCCCCGGGGGTCATGATTTTCACAACTTTGATTCTACACTAGCTGAGGATGCTTCCACCTAAGTTTCAGCTTTCCTGGCTGATTAGTTTCTGAGAAGAAGATTTTTAAAGATTTACTCTATATATTCCTATGTAAAAATTCAACCCTTATTGTGGCCCCATCCAACCCCCGGGGATCATGATTTTCACAACTTTGATTCTACACTAGCT
Organism: Magallana ariakensis; assembly: GCA_020458035.1. NCBI lineage: Eukaryota > Metazoa > Mollusca > Bivalvia > Ostreida > Ostreidae > Magallana > Magallana ariakensis. The sequence goes on from CM035818.1 coordinate 3,773,414, forward strand.
GAGGATGCTTCCACAAAAGTTTCAGCTTTCCTGGCTGATTAGTTTCTGAGAAGAAGATTTTTAAAGATTTACTCTATATATTCCTAAGTAAAAATTTGAGCTCTCATTGTGGCACCACCCTACTCCCTGGGGTCATGATTTTCACAACTTTGATTCTTCACTAGCTGAGGATGCTTCCACATAAGTTTCAGCTTTCCTGGCTGATTAGTTTCTGAGAAGATTTTTAAAGATTTACTCTATAAATTCCTATGTAAAAATTTGACCCCCCATTGTGGCACCACCCTACCCCCGGGGATCATGATTTTCACAATTTTGAATCTACACTAGCTGAGGATGCTTCCACATAAGTTTCAGCTTTCCTGGCTGATTAGTTTCTGAGAAGAAGATTTTTAAAGATTTACTCTATATATTCCTATGTAAAAATTTGACCCCCCATTGTGGCACCACCCTACCCCCGGGGATCATGATTTTCACAATTTTGAATCTACACTAGCTGAGGATGCTTCCACATAAGTTTCAGCTTTCCTGGCCAAATGGTTCTTGAGAAGAAGAAAAATTTTCCAATAATTGCCAATTATCTCCCCTTTAAAAAGAGCTTGGTCCTTAATTTTCACAACTTTGAATTCCCTTTGCCTAAGGGTGCTTTGTGCCAAGTTTGGTTGAAATCGGCCCAGTGGTTCTGGAGAAGATGTTGAAAATGTGAAAAGTTTACGGACAGACAGACAGACGGACAGACAGACGGACGACAGACAAAATGTGATCAGAAAAGCTCACTTGAGCTTTCAGCTCAGGTGAGCTAAAAACTGTAAAGAGAACCTGACTTTTATATGGGTAAAATCACTTTCTTACGCCCTTATCTGACATAGATGCAAGATGCATTATTTATGACAACATGCCACTTATCTATGTTTACATGTGACTTATTCATGTCAACATGCAAGTTATTTATGTTGACATGCGACGAACTTATGTCAACATGCAAGTTATTTAAGTTAACATGCAAGAAATGTATGTCAACATCTGAGATAATTATGTTGACATGCGACTCATTTATGTCAACATGCGAGTTAATAATGTTTACATGCAAGATATTTATGTTAACATGCGAGATAATTAAAGTAATAAAAATATCTTGCATGTTAACATAATTAACTCGCATGTTGACATAAATAAGTAGCATGTTAACATAAATATAAGCTGCATGTCGACATAATTAACTCGCATGTCAACATAAATATATTGGATGTTAACATAACAAACTCGCATGTTGACAAAAACAAGTCGCATGTTGTCCTAATTATGTTGCATCTTGCAACTATGATGCCAGAGTACGGCATCAGTAAGTCATTTTACCCTTATAAAAATCAAATTATCTAAAAGGATTTGTAACTTGCATGTCAGCATAATTATCTTACATGTCGACATAATTGTCTTGCTTGTTGATATAATTTTCTTGCATGTTGACATAATTTATCTTGCACATAAAGGAGGGTGGGGGGCAGAAATATATTGCCACCATAGTTTATATTTATGCTGAAGATGTTATTTTTCTGTGTACAGTGTGTAGTGCATTTAGACTGTGTTAAGTTGTATAATATTTCGTTTCTTATCTGGGATATACCATATATCCGGTAATTTTCGCGATGATCTCATTTTTGCTTTTTTGCGATCTCTTTTAAATCGCAAAATATTGAATACACAGAAATTATATTTAGTATTATTTTGTATGAGAAACTTTAAAAATCGCAAAAATTGACTAACGCAAATTAAAAATGCTACATATTTCCCCCATTTTAACAAATTTTATGACACGCAAAAAAAAAACCCGGATGTACGGTATACTGTGAGTGTCTATATTTACCTGTGTGGTCAGGCTGTGTTCAGCTGTACCGCTGCACGCCTGACTTGTGACGTAGCCCCGGAAGATGGAGTTGACCGTGTTAAAGAAGCTGGACTTTCCCGCCCCGATCTGACCAATCAGCAGAATCTTCGTCTGCTGGATCTTGAGCTGTTCCAGGGGCTTGTAGTTTTCTATTTCTTCCTTCAGCTCTTGCATCAGCTTAAAAATCAGAAAGAAGCTTAGCTTGGTGTTATGAATTCAATACATCTTCTATTCATAGGTATGACAACTAAAAGTCCAATTATATTCTCAAAGCCAAACAATTGCAAAGTTTTGCTGCACTATATCTACATTGTTACAGTAAAACTCGGTTTTAGCGAAGTCCTAGGGACCAATGGATTTACTTTGTTATATCCGTATTCGTTATATCCGTACAATGAATAAGTTATAATAACTAGCGAATTTACTATATACATATTTCACCAGACTACAATTTTTGCTAATTGAGGCTTAGAATGAAAATACATTCTTTTGATATCTTTGATAATCGGATTGTTAATTGAAGAATATATGAGAAAAATATTTTGTTAAATGACAATGCAAACGTTTTGGACAATAAAGAAATTCGTTATAAAAGTGTTAAATTTCGTCATTATTCACCTCTACGGGACTCAAAATCAGTTTGCTATATCCGTAAATTCGATATATCCGGATTCGTTATAACCGTAAAATTTTGCAGAGATTTGTTAACAATTTTACCGGGAACTCGAAAAAACTTCCCTATATCCGAGATTTCGCTATATCCGTGTTCGTACTAAATGAGTTTTACTGTTATTGAGCACTTTCTCCTCTTTTTCTTACTAAATCCGATTGTGTTCATACACGCAGCTTCTTTCAAACCGAAACACAATCTCACCGGTTTCAATCAATTTGCGCATGAATATAATAAACATAACTGACCCGTTAAATTTTTTTAGAAGTGTTTCAGTTCATTAAGTGACAACGTTTATTCAAATAACTAAAATTTATAACGCTCACTTTTTTGGAATAATGTATTGTGTTTTACTTTTATTCTGTGATCAAAAATCGAATAGCAATTTTAAGAACAAATACTTAAGCCAAACTCCATAGTTATTCTTTATATAATTATAAATTATAATAAAGAATAAAGAATAAGCTGTTCCTTCGTTGTAAAACAATTACATTACCTATGTCAGGTACTCAGGTTAGGGCGCCTGTAAAGTGCGAAACGAAATCGAAACGAAACGAAACCAATCGAAACGAAACCAAACCAAACGAAACGAAACCAATCGAAACGAAACCAAAAATCGAAACGAAACGAAACCAACGAAACGAAACGAAACCAACGAAACGGAAATAAACAAAATGTTTTGTTGATTTGTTTGGTATATTTCAGGAAAAAGGAATCATTCTTTGAGTATTATGAGGCGATAATTTTGGCCGGGGCGTGATCAAATCGAATAAAGCCCGAAGAGTTTATGATAGATTTGATCACGCTCCGACCGAAATTATCACCTCATAATTTTCAAAGAATGATTCCTTATTACTTATATTTACATAATTTTAAGCCACCACACGATTGATTATTAAAAAATATAAATAGGCAAAGCCCGCTGGTACCTCAATTTGGCATCATTTGAAGTTATGGGTTATATTGTACAAAATCGATACGTAGTTTTTTCACAGGCAAGACACTGGAAAATGTAATATAATTATTTAGTGTAAAAACAAATTGCATTTTAAATATTGTAAAGTGTGTATATAGGTCTATAATCCGATCACATGGGTTTTTCTTTAAAGAAGGCAATATTAAATTCAAGTTTACGTGGCGTTACTGATAATTTGTCTCACGGAATTTTAACACTGTGAAAGTTGGAAGAAATTGACTTTCTATAATCTGTAATTGATTAGTTTATCGGATCTTAAAATTTTAGCCATTAGAACTTTCATACGATCATCATAACCAAAGATTTAGAGCATACTAGATGGTGACCAGTTGCTAACAATACAATAAGAATTGTTTCAAGATATGTAGAATGAATTTGGACGCAGTATTTTAACAAAATTTACTTTATTGAATAAAGCGCTATTATTCATGTATACTACCTCAACACAATCACCTCTTTCTCTCCCTCTTTTTCGCACACACACACGCACATTGTATTGCACATATTCGTTTCATTTTTATATTTCTTATAAATAGAAAAATATTAAATGTCTTCGTAAGTTTCATCATTCTCTCTCTCTCTCTCTCTCTCTCTCTCACAAACACACACACACAAACACAAACACACATTCGGTTCACATAGTCAATAAAATAACGAGTAAAATGATTTGATTTGCATAGTTTAAACAGCGATGACAAAATAATTTGGTTTTCGAAAAAATTCAGTATCATCTCTCTATCTATATGTCTTAACACAGCGATGATGAAATGCTTTGGTGAAAAATGACAATAACAAACCGTCAACCATCTCAAAAATCCATAAAACGAAATACGAATTCAAAGCGGAGCAACACGGACCTCAAAAAAGATAGAGGTAGGATCAGGTGCCTAGGAGGAGTAAGCATCCTCTGCTGACCTGTCACACCCGCCGTTTGCTTTTTGTCGTAAACGGGATAATAAAAACCGCAAAAGTCCGTAGACAATTAGGTGATTATAATTATTTAATTATAGTCTAACAATTAGTATGAAAAACGTCAGTCAGCATGCGGCCCAGTGGAAGATTGTATTTGCTGACAAGGTCGTTGTATCGACCATAGAACTTACGAAAAGATGACTTCAAACGAGACTGTTGATAGTCCTTTTTTTATCAACTTGTTTGTCAGTAGCTTGCCTCGCCTTAGAAACTGTTCATATTTTGATCAAGAAAATATGGATTAGAAAAGATTACAATATTCATTCACATTATACCATTTAATGCATAGTCTACAATATAATTATACTAATACTTCAGGATAGATAAAACTTATGTTTATTCCGTTGTTACTTAATCATAACCGATTTCGATATATCATTCATTCTCTAGCGCAGCATGTTCACCAAAAAGTCTGACTATCCTTTTAACGAAAAAAATCAGAAGCATAAAAAATATTAGAATGTACATCAGTTATTTACATCATTCTATAATTTTTGCAAATACCGGGAATTCAGAACAACGGAAAGATAAAGGCCATTGTGTTTATGGTTTAAAATTTTGTTTTAAATGAAAATATTTTATCACTTTTATGTAGTCATTAATGACTTTCAGTTTTGTTTGGTTTTGTTTATTCCCTTTCGTTGGGTTCGTTTCGTTTCGATTTTTGGTTTCGTTTCGATTGGTTTCGTTTCGTTTCGATTGGTTTTGTTTCGATTTCGTTTCGCACTTTACAGGCGCCCCTCAGGTTAATATATTTTTCTGCAATGCTTGCAACTTTTATAGCCGCATGAAACAGATAAGAAAGAATTCCTTTATAATTAGGCTTGCATTTGTAATTATACCATACCCTTGTTGACCATTCTGGAGTTTTTCTCCATGGAATTTCTAGAGGATCATTCATGTCACAATCTGTAGTGTAAAAATGATTTTTTATAATCAAAATTTTTGAATTCGTATAAGAAAATTCAGAGAAATATAATAGTTCGTATATTAGAAAGCTCACCATCCACCTGGTAAACCTCCATTTCTTTCACTTGTAAATTCCCATTGGCAAACGCAGTGTAGTCTGTTCCTTTCATGTTGTAGGTATGATTGAGGTTACATCCACCATTAAAGGCAAACTCCCCGTTACTAGCCGGCACATTTACATTAAATGTGTAAAGATCGTGACCACCTCCGAATGTTGGGCCATAACCCGAGTGACAGTAAACTGCATTGGTAATTTCTTCGGGTTTTATCGGGAACTGGTTATAAGACGATTTTCCGTTGAACTTCAGTTGAAACAGAAAAGCCTTGGGGTCCGGTACGTAAGCCCCGGCGCTGGTCCAGCTCTGGGAGGTGAACCCTCCGTATACGGTGTCGCTGGGGTTACATAGCACGGTGACGGTCATTCCCTTGCCGTCACACTTGGAGTGGAAGGTGGTCGCCGAACACCCGTCCCTGGTGATTTTGTACAACAGTCGGAACTTCCTTCGTCCCCCAATCCATTTCAACAGCTCGTCAAAATCCTCTTTTTGTAGCAGACTAGCCATCATCAGGAAATATTCGAATCATAAGTTCTGCGAAAATAAAGAGAAAATAGAATAACACAAATATCCTCTGTTCTATTGTGTTAAAACGAAAGTACAATTTTAGGTAAAAATCCACCATACTAGATGATATCCCGCGCAAGCGCGGGGATTAACAATAATATATTCACATATTATATTATAATACAATGCTTGATATGTTGAACCAGGTTTTTTTGTTCATTTTTCTATGTATTGTGTCCGAAATTTTTCTTAATTGCTTTTCTTAAAATATTCTATAAAACTGAAATAAAAAAGCAACTGCGTGGCTGAAAATTTAGAGGAGAGGACAGGGATAAAAATCTAAGCTGAAATGGAGTATATACACATGAACATGTACATGGCCTTAATTCTTTTTGTTGCAGCTGACTGGAAAAAAATAGACTTATCTTATTTCAAACCAGAGTGTGGGTGTATAGAGCGTGATATCTCTTTTTAGAACTTTGTTTTTTATGTCAAATTTCACTTATTATTGCCCAAAATAAGAAATTTAGATAAAACACTGTCAACAAATTAATTTATAAGGTTTACTACCAATTTGTCTTGGTATAAAAAATGTATATGTTATTTAAAAACGTGTACGCACTTTTCACCATAGTGTTAATTAGTCAACCCCATTTTTTGGCATCCCGTTCTGTAAAGTTTTTCCATCAAAATAAAATCGCGTCTATTGGCCCATTTTATTTATTAACTTTTTTGCATTAACCAGATGTCTGATCTGCCCACAAAGCACGGTGACTCATCCTACATTCTCCCACATAACGTTAATTAGCCAAACCGCGTTCTTGGTTACCCCGTTCTGGAAAGTTCTATTCATCAAAACAAAAATCGCATATTCAAGAAACGAATTGGTTCATTTTATTTATTCAACATTAGTCAAATCTCAATTCTTATGTATACCCGAAATAGGATTCCAGGATATATATTCACTCTTTACATAATCATTTAATATTATTTCATTGTCAGTATATTTTTTGATGCAAACTCCCACTGACTTAGATCCGTCAAAGCGTGTCCACCACCTTACTCACATTTTTGCTATTTCGGGCTGGTTTATCGAAAATGAAAGTAGGTTTTTAATTTATCTTACAATAATTACTTATCAGGTAAAATTCAATTATAGCTTACGGACATCAACTCACACATGTTGAAATGCCAAAGGTGTGAGCAGTTACTCGGGTGCAGGCATTTCGAAGTTTATTGGCAAAATGTCTTAATTTATAAGTATAGATACAAAAAAAAAATATGTACAGAATATTTCATATTCTCACACATGTATCTAAGGATGAGTCCTCAAATTCTGCACGTTGTGATGGTCTATCCGGTTTATAAAAGCTAGGTCTGTTGCTAAAAGTACAAAATGGTACGGAAGCGTATTAGGGCCGCAGCAGTATTTTTTATTAATTTGTTATAACAGAATATCAATTTGTTTTATTATACTTTCATGTTAAATACTGAAATCTGATTGGTTTAGGCGGAGTTGACAATCCGTTCTACTACTCTCAGCGTTAGCAACACACATGGCAACGGGCCGATAGAATGAATTGTTTCATGCGCGTAAATTGTGCGCGTACGGTTCGCCGTAGAAATCGCGTCTTTTCTATATAAAAGGAGTACAATTTGCTATAAAATTAAGACATTCAGTATAACAAGAATAGAATTCCTGGGTCCCCCGCCGTTCAAGCAGTATACTAGTATACTGTACTGTGGAATCATTAAATTTCGTGGGGGCCAATTTTCGCGGATTGCTTAAATTTTACAGGTTCGTGGGGACGCGACCAAGGCTGATTTAAGAACTTAACCAAGGTATTAGTGGTATAAACATTTGGTATAAATTTCATGTAAATCCATCAAAATTTGTAGGCATGAGAGCGCTTACAAGGTCAATTTTTTTATAAAACGGAGTCATTATTGTGGTCAAAGTCCCATACCTCCAGCAAAAAGTATCGACCAATGCTAATTTTCGAACTTGACCAAGGTAATAGGTGTATAAACATTTGGTATAAATTTAATGAAAATCCGTCAAAATTTGTAGGCATGAGAGCGCTTACAAGGTCAATTTTTGGATAAAACGGAGTCATTATTGTGGTCAGAGTCCCATAACTCCAGCAAAAAGTATCGACCAATGCTGATTTTTGAACTTGACCAAGGTAATAGGTGTATAAACATTTGGTATAAATTTAATGAAAATCCATCAAAATTTGTAGGCATGAGAGCGCTTACAAGGTCAATTTTTTGATAAAACGGAGTCATTATTGTGGTCAGAGTCCCATAACTCCAACAAAAAGTATCGACCAATGCTGATTTTCGAACTTGACCAAGGTAATAGGTGTATAAACATTTGGTATAAATGTAATGAAAATCTGTCAAAATTTGTAGGCATGAGAGCGCTTACAAAAAAGTGTGACGGACGGACGCACGGACACACGGACCCACGGACACACGGACCCACGGAACCACGGACACACGGACGGACGCCCGGCATTTCTATGTCCCCGCTCCGCGTTGCGGCGGGGGACAATAAAATAAATAGTGCCTGTTTGGGAGGGTACCCGTTGAAATTGACACCCCTCAAAAACCATTGTCAACCTCCGCTTCGCGTCGGTTGACAATGGTTTTCTCGGGGTGTCAATTTCAACGGGTACCCTCCCAAGCAGGCACTATTTATATATTATAACAAATTACTAATTTAATTTGTTATAACAGATTATCAATTTGTTATAACAAATTATTAATTTGTTATAACAGATTATCAATTTGTTATAACAGATTACTAATTTGTTATAACAAATTATCAATTTGTTATAACAGATTATCAATTTGTTATAACAAATTAGTAATTTTACCCATATAAAAATCAAATTATCTAAAAGGATTTGTAACTTGCATGTCAGCATAATTATCTTGCATGTCGACATAATTATCTTGCTTGTTGATAAAATTGTCTTGCACGTAAAGGGGGGGGGGGCAGAAATATGCCACCATAGTTTATATTTATGCTGAACATGTTATTTTTCTGTGTACAGTGTGTAGTGCATTTAGAATGCGTTAAGTTGTATAATATTTTGTTTCTTAACTGGGATATACCATATATCCGGTAATTTTCGCGATGATCTCATTTTTGTTTTTTCGCGTTTTCGTTTAAATCGCAATAAATTGAATACGCAAAAATTATATTTAGTATTATTTTCTATAAGAAACTTTTAAAATCGCAAAAGTTGACTAACGCAAATTAAAAATGCTACATATTTTCCCCATTTTAACAAATTTTATGACACGCAAAAAAAACCCGGATGTACGGTATACTGTGAGTGTCTATATTTACCTGTGTGGTCAGACTGTGCTCAGCTGTACCGCTGCACGCCTGACTTGTGACGTAGCCCCGGAAGATGGAGTTGACCGTGTTAAAGAAGCTGGACTTTCCCGCCCCGATCTGACCAATCAGCAGAATCTTCGTCTGCTGGATCTTGAGCTGTTCCAGGGGCTTGTAGTTTTCTATTTCTTCCTTCAGCTCTTGCATCAGCTTAAAAATCACAAAGAATTAGCTTAGCATGGTGTTATGAATTCAATACATCTTCTATTTATAGGTATGACAACTAAAAGCCTAATAATATTCTCAAAGCCAAACAAAGTCTTGCTGCAGTATATCTACATTGTTACAGTAAAACTCGGTTTTAGCGAAGTCCTAGGGACCAATGGATTTACTTTGTTATATCCGCTTTCGTTATATCCGTACAACGAATAAGTTATAATAACTAGCGAATTTACTATATACATGTTTTCTTTCACCAGACTACAATTTTTGCTAATTGAGGCTTAGAATGAAAATACATTCTTTTGATATCTTTAATAATCGGATTGTTAATTGAAGAATTTATGAGAAAAATATTTTGTTAAATGGCAATACAAACGTTTTAGGCAATAACGAAATTCGTTATAAAAGTGTTAAATTTCGTCATTATTCACCTCTACGGGACTCAAAATCAGTTCGCTATATCCGGATTCGTTATAACCGTAAAATTTTGCAAAGATTTGTTAACAATTTTACCGGGAACTCGAAAAAACTTCGCTATATCCGAGATTTCGCTATATCCGTGTTCGTACTAAATGAGTTTTACTGTTATTGAGCACTTTCTCCTCTTTTTCTTACTAAATCCGATTGTGTTCATACACGCAGCTTCTTTCAAACCGAAACACAATCTCACTGGTTTCAATCAATTTGCGCATGAATATAATAAACATAATTGACCCGTTAAATTTATTTAGAAGTGTTTCAGTTCAGTGACAACGTTTATTCAAATAACTAAAATTTATAACGCTCACTTTTTTGGAATAATGTATTGTGTTTTACTTTTATTCTGTGATCAAAACTCGAATAGCAATATTTTAAGAACAAATACTAAAGCCAAACTCCATAGTTATTAAGGTCTTCCGTTTCCAACGGAAGACCTTACTATTATTGTGCTTGTAAGATTATTAGGGTCTTCCGTTTCCAACGGAAGACCCTCTTGTTATTCTATTGATTATTTTTAGGGTCTTCCGTTTCCAACGGAAGACCCTCTTGTTATTCTACGGTTTCTTTTTAGGGTCTTCCGTTTCCAACGGAAGACCCTCTTGTTATTCTACGGTTTCTTTTTCTTTATTATTAGGGTCTTCCGTTTCCGACGGAAGACCCTCTTGTTTTTCTACTGTTTCTTTCTATTATTATTATTATTAGGGTCTTCCGTTTCCAACGGAAGACCCTCTTGTTATTCTACTGTTTCTTTCTATTATTATTATTATTCTTAATATTCTTTTTCTGCCTTCTTTAAAGCTTTATTTCTCGAAAACTATTCATCCGATTTGCACCAAATTTTCAGGACTTATACAGCATTGTAGGGGACGAATGTTTTTAGTTACATTTTTTGATGACGTCACTTCCGGTTTAAGATATTGACGATTTAATGAAATTTTAAGGGTCATTTTGTCCACGCAACTCCTCTGAAACTATTCACGATAGAAAGTTGAAATTTTCAGGGATTGTAGATGAAAGTTTGTAGATGTACCGCATTGTTTTATAATATGGATAATACGCAAGGCGTTGAGGCTCGCCTGAGGTCGAAAATTGACACAAATTTTTTTTACAAAAAATTTGCACATTTTCTGAAATATTTTTAAACCTGTAAATATTTTGTTAAAACATGTAATGCAAAAGTTGTTTCAATTTCCACGGGCTTTCATTTGATATCAAGAAAAAGGGGCTGGCCCCTCAAATTAGGGGCCAAGAGGGCTCTAAAGTCTTTTTGCAATAACTCTTTACTGAACAATAATTTGTTATCAAGTATAGAAGCAAAAATGTTTATTGTACAGCTTTTTATCTAAACAGTACCATACCTAAGTCATATGTTACGTAATTAGGGGTTTCAAGGGGCCAGAAATCCAAAACTCTGATCATTAATATCTATATAAGGAGAAATATTTTGAAAAGCATTGTAGAAGGAAAGTTGCTCAAAATAATGTTTTTAACAATATGATACCTAAAAAATTGTTGTTGGTGGCCCCATCAAGGAGTTTAAGGGTCGGCCCCTAAAACACAGTTGTTCAGATATCTCTAGAACGGTTAACAATTCGTGAACAGTTGTTGAACAAAATATGTTTATATTTGCGAGACCTTTCATTTGATATCAAGAAAAAGGGGCTGGCCCCTCAAATTAGGGGCCAGGAGGGCTACAAAGTCTTTTTATAATAACTAATTACTGAAAAATAATTTGTTATATATTATTGAAGCAAAAATGTTCAACTTATTAAGCTTAATTTAAATCTGAAATCCGTTTCAAAATCGGATGATGCATTACAGAGATATAGGAGTTTAAAAATTGATTTTTCCGGCAATTTTGATTCCACATTCTTGGTTAAGAAAATAGTGTTATGTTCAAAGTTAAATTAACTCGTACCTAGAATGATTCGATATTTGTTAAGACGTTCTTAAACACATTCGGATTTTTTTTGTCAAGTCGTTCTTGAAATCGGTAAGGTTTTTGTTAATTCGTAATTAAAGTCATTCGGATTTTGTTAAGTCGTACCAAGAATTATTCGATTTTTTATATCTTTTTGTTTTAAAACTCCTGGTATTGGTTTTAGAGCTCTGCTTCTTACAGGAACATCTAGCTTTTCTTTCGACATTAACGGAAGACCCACTCGTTGCTTTGCAACGAGCTTTGCTCTAGTTCTTAATATTCTTTTTCTGCCTTCTTTAAAGCTTTATTTCTCGAAAACTATTCACTCGATTTGCACCAAATTTTCAGGACTTATAGAGCATCGGAGGGGATAGATGTTTTCAGTTATTTTTTTTCATGACGTCACTTCCGGTTTAAGATATTGACGATTTAATGAAATTTTAAGGGTCATTTTGTCCACGCAACTCCTCTGAAACTATTCACGATAGAAAGTTGAAATTTTCAGGGATTGTAGATGAAAGTCTATAGATGTACCGCATTGTTTTAAAATATGGATAATACGCAAGGCGTTGAAGCTCGCCTGAGGTCGAAAATTGGCACCAATTTTTTTAACGAAAATTTTGCACATTTTCTGAAATATTTTTAAAACTGTAAATATTTTGTTAAAACATGTAATGCAAAAGTTGTTTCAATTTCTACGGGCTTTCATTTGGTATCAAGAAAAATGGGCTGGCCCCACAAATTAGGGGCCAAGAGGGCTCTAAAGTCTTTTTGCAATAGCTCTTTTCAGAACAATAATTTGTTATCAATTATAGAAGCAAAAATGTTTATTGTACAGCTGTTTATCTATACAGTATCATACCTAAGTCATATGTTACGTAATTAGGGGTTTCAAGGGGCCAGAAGTCCAAAACTTTGATCATTAATATCTAGAAAAGAAGAAATATTTTGAAAAGCATTGTAGAAGGAAAGTTGCTCAAAATAATGTTTTTAACAATATGATACCAAAAGATTTTTTGTTGGTGGCCCCATTAAGGAGTTTAAGGGTCGGCCCCTAAAACACATTTGTTCAGATATCTCTAGAACGGTTAACAATTCCTGAACAGTTGTTGAACAAAATATGTTTATATTTGCAAGACCCTTCATTTGATATCAAGAAAAAGGGGCTGGCCCCTCAAATTAGGGACCAGGAGGGCTACAAGGTCTTTTTATAATAACTATTTACTGAAAAATAATTTGTTATATATTATTGAAGCAAAAATGTTCAACTTATTTAGCTTAATTTAAATCTGAAATCCGTTTTAAAATCGTACGATGCATTACAGAGATATAGGGGTTTAAAAATTGAATTTTCCGGAAATTTTGATTCCACATTCTTGGTTAAGAAAATAGTGTTATGTTCAAAGTTAAATTAACTCGTATCTAGAATGATTCGATATTTTTTAAGTCATTCTTAAACATATTCGGATTTTTTTGTCAAGTCGTTCTTGAAATGGTTAAGGTTTTTGTTAATTCGTACTTAAAGTCATTCGGATTTTGTTAAGTCGTACCAAGAATTATTCGATTTTTTATATCTTTTGTTTTAAAACTCCTGGTATTGGTTTTAGATCTCTGCTTCTTACAGGAACATCTAGCTGTTCTTTCGACATTAACGGAAGACCCACTCGTTGCTTTGCAACGAGCTTTGCTCTAGTTATTATTCTTTTTTTTCTTTTTCTGACTTTTTTGGAGCGTTATTTCTCAAAAACTATTCGATCGATTTGCACGAAATTTTCAGGACTAATTAAGCATCATCAGCGCTAAATATTGTCAAATTTTTAAATGATGACGTCACTTCCGGTTTCAGATATTGACGATTTTGTAAATTTTTAAGGGTCATTTTGTCCACGCATCTCCTCCGAAACTAATCAAGATAGAAGCTTAAAATTTTTCCAGGATTGTAGATTAAAGTCTGAAGTTGTACCCCCCTGCTTCCAATTATTAAAATTGCGCAAGGCCTCGAAGCTCGCCTGAACCTGAAAATTAGGACCAAATTTTTTCACGAAATTTTCGAACATTTTCTCAAATATCTTTTGATGTATAAATATTTTGTTAAAACTTGTTATGCAAAAGTTGTTTCAATTTCCACGGGCTTTCATTTGATAACAAGAAAAAAAGGCTGGCCCCTCAAATTAGGGGCCAAAAGGGCTCTAAAGTCCTTTTGCAATAACTCTTTACTAAACAATAATTTGTTATCAATTATAGAAGCAAAAATGTTTATTGTACAGCTGTTTATCTATACAGTACCACACCTTAATCACATGTTACGTAATTAGGGGTTTCAAGGGGCCAGAAGTCCAAAACTTTGATCATTAATATCTAGAAATGGAGAAATATTTTGAAAAGCATTGTAGAAGAAAAAATGCTTATAATAATGTTCTCAACAATATGCTACCTTAAAAAAAATTGTTGGTGGCCCCAGTAAGGAGTTTAAGGGTCGGCCCCTAAAACACAGTTGTTCAGATATCTCTAGAACGGTTAACAATTCGTGAACAGTTGTTGAACAAAATATGTTTATATTTGCGAGACCTTTCATTTGATATCAAGAAAAAGGGGCTGGCCCCTCAAATTAGGGGCCAGGAGGGCTACAAAGTCTTTTAATAATAACTATTTACTGAAAAATAATTTGTTATATATTATTGTAGCAAAAATGTTCAACTTATTAAGCTTAATTTAAATCTGAAATCCGTTTTAAAATCGGACGATGCATTACAGAGATATAGGGGTTTAAAAATTGATTTTTCCGGAAATTTTGATTCCACATTCTTGGTTAAGAAAATAGTGTTATGTTCAAAGTTAAATTAACTCGTACCTAGAATGATTCGATATTTGTTAAGTCGTTCTTAAACACATTCGGATTTTTTTTGTCAAGTCGTTCTTGAAATCGGTAAGAGTTTTGTTAATTCGTACTTAAAGTCATTCGGATTTTGTTAAGTCGTACCAAGAATTATTCGATTTTTTATATCTTTTTGTTTTAAAACTCCTGGTATTGGTTTTAGAGCTCTGCTTCTTACAGGAACATCTAGCTTTTCTTTCGACATTAACGGAAGACCCACTCGTTGCTTTGCAACGAGCTTTGCTCTAGTTCTTTATTATTATTAGGGTCTTCCGTTTCCAACGGAAGACCCTCTTGTTATTCTACGGTTTCTTTTTATTATTATTTTATATTATTTTTCCTCTGACATTTTTCGAGAGCTATAACTCAAAAACTATTTGGTCGATTTTCACCAAATTTACAGGACTGATAGAATCTAAAACGTGCTTGCGATTATAAAATTTTGAGCTGATGACGTCACTTCCGGTTTGAGATTTTGAAGATTTTGTGAATTTTTAAGGGCCATTTTGTCCACGTAACTCCTCCGAAACTAAGGGGTATAGAAACGTGAAACTTTCAGGAATATGTAGGTGGATGTCTGTAGATGATCCTCTGTATTTGACATTGTGGAAAATGCGCACGGCGCCGAAGCTCGCCCGAGGTCGAAAATTAGCACCAAAATTTTTGGCAAAATTTTAACACGTTTTGCAAAATATCTATTAACCTGTAGATAATTTGTTAAAACATGTAATGCAAAAGTTGTTAGGATTTACACGAGCTTTTGTTTTGTTTTAATAAAAAGGGGCTGGCCCCTTTAATTAGGGGCCAGGAGGGCTCTAAAGTCTTTTATTTTTAACTCTTTACTGAGCAATAATTTGTTATTAATTATAAAAGCAAAAATGTTCATTGTACAGTTGTTTATCTACATAGTACCTTATTTTAAACATTTGTTACGTAATTAGGGGTTTCAAGGGGCCAGAAGACCAAAACTTTGATCATTAATATCTTCAAAAGGAGAAATATTTTGAAAGGCAATGTTGAATAAAAGTTGCTTAAAATAATGTTCTTAAGAACATTGGACCTTAAAATTTATGGTTTATGGCCCCAGTAAGGAGTTTAAGGGTCGGCTCTTAAAACACTGTTGTTCAGATACCTCCAAATCGGTCAACAATTTCTGAACACTTATTAAACAAAATATGTTTATATTAATGAGATCTTTTATTTAATATCAAGAAAAAGGGGCTGGCCCCTCAAATTAGGGGCCAAGAGCGTTCTAAAGTATTTTTATTATAACTCTTTACTGAAAAATAATTTGTTATTTATTATAGAAGCAAAAATGTTCATTGTACAGCTGTTCATCTATACAGAACCATATCAAAGTCATATGTTACGTAATTAGGGGTTTGAAGGGGCCAGAATTCCAAAACTTTGATCATTATTATCTTGAAAAGGAGAAATATTTTGAAAAGCATTGTAGAACAAAAGTTGCTCAAAATAATGTTCTTAACAATGTGATACCTAAAAATTTTTCGTTGGTGGCCCCAGTAAGGAGTTTAAGGGTCGGCCCCTAAAACACAGTTGTTCCGATATCTCTATAACGGTTAACAATTCGTGAACACTTGTTGTACAAAATATGTTTATATTTGCAAGACCTTTCATTTGATATCAAGAAAAAGGGGCTAACCCCTCAAATTAGGGGCCGGGAGGGCTACAAAGTCTTTATAGTAATTTTTTTCAGAGCGATAATTTGTTATAAATCATAAAAGCAAAAATAAGAGCTTATTAAGCTTAATTTAAAACTGAAATCCGTTTTAAAATCGGCCAATGCATTACAGAGATATAGGTGTTTAAAAATTGACTTTTCCGGAAATTTTGATTCCACATTCTTGGTAAAGAAAATAGTGTTATGTTCAAAGTTAAATTAACTCGTACCTAAAATAATTCGATAATTGTTAAATCGTACTTAAACACATTCGGATTTGTATTTGCTAAGTTGATAATGTTTTTGTTAATTCGTACTTAGAATCATTCGGATTTTGTGAACTCGTACCAAAAATAATTCGATTTTTTTTCTTTTTGTTTTATTTAGTTATGTTTATTGGTTTCAGAACTCTGCTTCTTAGAGAAACTTTTAGCTTTACTTTCGACATAAACGGAAGACCCACTCGTTGCTTTGCAACGAGCTTTGCTCTAGTTATTCTTTTTTTTCTTTTTCTGACTTTTTTGGAGCGTTATTTCTCAAAAACTATTCAACCGATTTGCACGAAATTTTCAGGACTGATTAAGCATCATCGGCGCTACATATTGTCAAATTTTCAAATGATGACGTCACTTCCGGTTTCAGATATTGACGATTTTGTAAAATTTTAAGGGTCATTTTGTCCACGCATCTCCTCCGAAACCAATCAAGATAGAAGCTTCAAATTTTTCCAGGATTGTAGATTAAAGTCTGAAGTTGTACCGCCCTGCTTCCAATTATTAAAATTGCGCAAGGCCTCGAAGCTCGCCTGAACCTGAAAATTAGCACCAAATTTTTTCACAAAATTTTCGAACATTTTATCTAATATCTTTTGATGTATAAATATTTTGTTAAAACATGTAATGCAAAAGTTGTTTAAATTTCTACGGGCTTTCATTTGATATCAAGAAAAAAGGGCTGGCCCCTCAAATTAGGGGCCAAGAGGGCTCTTAAGTCTTTTTGCAATAACTCTTTACTGAACAATAATTTGTTATCAATTATAGAAGCAAAAATGTTTATTGTACAGCTGTTTATCTACACAGTACCACACCTTAATCATATGTTACGTAATTAGGGGTTTCAAGGGGCCAGAAGTCCAAAACTTTGATCATTAATATCTAGAAAAGGAGAAATATTTTGAAAAGCATTGTAGAAGAAAAAATGCTTTAAATAATGTTCTCAACAATATGCTACCTAAAAAAAATTTGTTGGTGGCCCCAGTAAGGAGTTAAAGGGTCGGCCCCTAAAACACATTCGTTCAGATATCTCTAGAACGGTCAACAATTCCTGAACACTTGTTGAACAAAATATGTTTATATTTGCGAGGTCTTTCATTTGATATCAAGAAAAAAGGGCTGGCCCCTTAAATTAGGGGCCAAGAGGGCTCTTAAGTCTATTAATAATAACTTTTTACTGAAAAATAATTTGTTATATATTATAGAAGCAAAAATATTCTTTGTACAGTTATTTATCTATACAGTACCATACCTAAGTCATATGTTACGTAATTAGGGGTTTCAAGGGGCCAGAAGTCCAAAACTCTGATCAGTAATAGCTAGAAAAGGAGAAACATTTTGAAAAGCATTGTAGAAGAAAAGTTGCTCAAAATAATGTTTTTAATAATATAATACCTAAACCTTTTTTGTTGGTGGCCCCATTAAGGAGTTTAAGGGTCGGCCCCTAAAACACAGTTGTTCAGATATCTCTAGAACGGTTAACAATTCGTGAACAGTTGTTGAACAAAATATGTTTATATTTGCAAGACCTTTCATTTGTTATCAAGAAAAAGGGGCTGGCCCCTCAAATTAGGGGCCAGGAGGGCTACAAAGTCTTTTAGTAATAACTATTTACTGAAAAATAATTTGATATATATATAATTGAAGCAAAAATGTTCAACTTATGAATCTTAATTTAAATCTGAAATCCGTTTTAAAATTGAACGATGCATTACAGAGATATAGGGGTTTAAAAATTGATTTTTCCGGAAATTTTGATTCCACATTCTTGGTTAAGAAAATAGTGTTATGTTCAAAGTTAAATTAACTCGTACCTAGAATGATTCGATATTTGTTAAGTCGTTCTTAAACACATTCGGATTTTTTTTGTCAAGTCGTTCTTGAAATCGGTAAGGTTTTTGTTAATTCGTACTCAAAGTCATTCAGATTTTGTTAAGTCGTACCAAGAATTATTCAATTTTTTATATCTTTTTGTTTTAAAACTCCTGGTATTGGTTTTAGAGCTCTGCTTCTTACAGGAACATCTAGCTTTTCTTTCGACATTAACGGAAGACCCACTCGTTGCTTTGCAACGAGCTTTGCTCTAGTTATTAGTATTATTTTTTTTCTGACTTTTTCCGGACGCTATTACTCGTGAACTACTGGACCGATTTGCATTAAATTTGCAGGACTGATAGAACATCAAAAGTACTTGAGTTTATTAAATTTTGGGTTGATGACGTCACTTCCGGTTTGAGATTTTGAGGATTTAGTGAAATTTTAAGGACCATTTTGTCCACCTAACTCCTCCAAAACTAATAAAGATAAAAACATGAAACTTTCAGGGATAGTAGATGAATGTCTGTAGATGATTCTCTGGGTTTGATATTGTGGAAAATGCGCAAGGCGCCGAAGCTCGCCCGAGCTCGAAAATTGGCACCAAATTTTTTCACAAAATTTTTGCACATTTTCTAAATTATTTCTGAATGTGTAAATAATTTGTTAAGACATGTAATGCAAAAGTTGTTCAGATTTACACGCTCTTTCATTTGATATCATAAAAAAGGGGCTGACCCCTCACATAAGGGGCCAAGAGGGCTCTAAAGAATTTAATTAATAACTATTTACTGAAAAATAATTTGTTATTAAGTATAGAAGCAAAAATGTTTATTGAGCAGCTGTTTATCTACATAGTACCATACTGAAATCATATGTTACGTAATTAGGGGTTTTAAGGGGCCAGAAGTCCAAAACTTTGATCATTTATATCTGAAAAAGGAGAAATATTTTGTGAAACATTGTAGAAGAAAAGTTGCTCAAAATAATGTTGTCAACCTTATGCTACCTTTAATTTTTTTTGTCTTTGACTCCATTAAGGAGTTTAAGGGTCAGCCCATAAAACACAGTTGTTCAGATATCTCTAGAATGGTTAACAATTCGTGAACAGGTGTTGAACAAAATATGTTTATATTTGCGAGACCGTTCATTTGATATCAAGAAAAAGGGGCTGGCCCCTCAAATTAGGGGTCAGGAGGGCTACCAAGTCTTTTAATAATAACTATTTACCGAAAAATAATTTGTTATATATTATTGAAGCAAAAATGTTCATCTCATTAAGCTTAATTTAAATCTGAAATCCGTTTTAAAATCGGACGATGCATTACAGAGATATAGGGGTTTAAAAATTGATTTTTCCGGAAATTTTGATCCCACATTCTTGGTTAAGAAAATAGTGTTATGTTCAAAGTTAAATTAACTCGTACCTAGAATGATTCGATATTTGTTAAGACGTTCTTAAACACATTCGGATTTTTTTTGTCAAGTCGTTCTTGAAATCCTTAAGGTTTTTGTTAATTCGTACTTAAAGTCTTTCGGATTTTGTTAAGTCGTACCAAGAATTATTCGATTTTTTATATCTTTTTGTTTTAATTACTCCTGGTATTGGCTTTAGAGCTCTGCTTCTTACAGGAACATCTAGCTTGTCTTTCGACATTAACGGAAGACCCACTCGTTGCTTTGCAACGAGCTTTGCTCTAGTTCTTATTTTTCTTTTTTTTTTTTTTTCTTCCTAGACGCGAACTTTGAGGCTTCATATCTTGCTCATTTCTGAACGGTTTTTGCTCAAATTTTCAGGGCTTATAGACATTACAAAACACTATCTAAAACATTTCATAAACTTTAAAATTCCTCTTCCGTTAACGAGTTATTCCCCTTTTAAATTTTTTTAGGGCCTTTGGTTTCCAGACAAAGGCTCCGAGACTATGATAGCAGGGAATGGGAATCCAGCGAATTTGAATAACAGATACATTGAAGTTGTGCACATCGATTTTTGTTTTTCGATTACGTTTGTTATTTAGAAAAAGGTAGGGGGTCAAAAAATAGGATTCCAAAAAGTGCGAAAATTTAGACATATTTTGCTTTGTATCTTTTAAACGAAAAATATTTTGTTAAGACATGTAGAATAAAAGTTGTGCAGAATGTTAAGGGCTTTCATTTGACACCAATAACAAAGGACTGGCCCCTAAAATTAAGGGCCAATAGCGCTTGAAAGTTTTTGCTTAATAACTCAAAAACGGTTAGGATTTCGATATGGCTGTCGCTGGAAAAGTTGTTTGTTGGGATCTCATAAAGGTCGTTACAATGTTATTTTGTTGGTGATTTGTGTTGTATGAGTGTAAAAAGCTGTACATGTTAACATGTACCTCGTTTAATTTGGCAAGTTAACGAAAGTCTATGTGCGTGCAACTGGCATAAAGTTACCATAGAAAGTATGCTGGTTTATACAGGAATTTTTTTTTTAGAATAGATTTTTTTTTGGAGTTTATGTCAGTTTTGTTAAGTTCTTATAGTGCACAATCCCTAAAACGAGAATCGGAAAACAAAACATTCTTCTTCCTTTGTAGTAAAACACAAACTACGGATTTAAAATAAATCTATGTATTACAATTTAGTTTTCATACTGCATGCATTTAAAATCTACCTTGAATAAGAGCTGTGTGTGTACCGTTACGTAAGCTATCCCTCACCCGCGGCCTAGAAAATCGGTCACCATGGTCGCGACGGGGCTAACTAGCGGTCAGCGGTTATCTAATACACGAGAAATGCGTCTCTCATATATGAGTTTATTTAGCCGCGCACTCTAGAATTGTTTTAGTTTACATACCCGTAAATAAAATACAAGATCTGTTTTAATTTCTTCATGTTATAAGAGTTTGTCCATCTTGTTTTTATTTAATTAAACATTAGAGTGTAAGAAGATGTTCTGAAAATTTATAAAGGCGATATTACTACAAATCGGAAACTTCGTCAGTCTTAAATTAATGGTTGGTTTGTAGGTCTAAAATGTTTATAAATCTGTACAAATATTGTTTTAAATCAACAAACAACCCACAAATATTAAAACTTTTAAATGATGATCATCCCTCGCACATGGCCGAGGAGATCCCGCGCGAGTGCATGTTTCAGACTTTTGTACGAACATAACTATTTTCTTTTATTATGATTTCAACTATGATATTGGTTTAAGATGAAAAGATAAATTTAATTTACATGTACAGTTGATTTAGAAATGATTAATACGATTGCGCACAAGGTAGTTTATTATAATCAAAGTTCCATGTTTCATGTTTGCGGTAGGTGCTGGCACGATAAAAGGTGTCCTGAATTGAGGCATTCGGATTTTTTTTAATTGGCAAAAAGATAATCAGATTTGACGAAAATCATTTTTTGGCGACTTCTTCTTATGTGTAACATTTTCACTTTCCCACCCGTTTGTTTATTCGGTCAGTCTGTGTTAATTCAATCGCAGCGTGCGACCGAAAATCTTGTGTCGCTTCAGCGCACACAGCTGAGAACATCTATAGCCCCAGTCGGGTTATGTTTATACGGCTGCAGATCATCAATTGTTATGTAATTGAGTAACAATGTATCGAAGGTTATCGAATATTATTGAGTATCGAAGTGTGCTTTTACTACAGTGGTCAATTGTTAAACAATAAGGCTATTATTCGAAGTCAATCATCTTCACATTATACATGTAGATGCGAAATCGTAATCGGATAATGTTGCTAATAAATCAACCTGTTGAACACGCTAAACTTCTACAGATATGAACGGAATAATATATTATACTTAAAAGTTTTAAGTCAAAGGAAAATTGTTCTCGGATTAAGAAATTATGAAATACGACTACATTATGCAACGCAGTCGGTCGCCATAGAAATCATCAAAGTACTGCAAGTGTCGACAGATTTCTTGTTTCTTTGAAATACATGTACCATGATAGCTCACTACCAGAGTAAAGCTAGCCAGCACTAACTCCAACGCACTAACAAAAAACAAGTATTCCTTTTAAAGGAATGATCGGCAATAATGATATATTGATAGCTAGAAGCAATCAACATGATCAGTTTGATGTAAAATAATAAAATAAGTACTGTATTTTTACAAAATATAGAATATTTTGAATCTGTACACCATAATTTCATTGTTATAAACCGTCAACAAATTTAATTTTTAAATAAATTTGGGAAAAGCCGTTCGTTAACTCCTTGTCTAATTTTATATTTTTAACGTAATTATTAAATGTTAATGTATCTTCTTCTTCTTCAGAATACTGAGTAGGGCTCTTCAAAGAGCATTAACCCGTATACAAAGAAAGAGTTGTATTAAAATAATTTAATGCGACTGAAAAACATTGAATGCCATCATAACTTGCTATTGAGGTCGCATTATTATAAATCAAGCCGTCTTCCTAACTACTATTATGCAACATCAATAGATCGAGGTCAGTTCATGGAGCATCTTCTTATGATTGAGGTCAGTTCATCGAGGTCAACTGCATTACTGAATGAATCTTTCGATCGAAATTCTTACGCGTGAGACAAAATGTGCATTCTTGAATTAACAGGTTACTATTTTTCAAGCGTTTTCCGATCCCGATGTTAAACAACTGAAATTATTAGGCCGCCTTGCACCCACACTAGGACTTGTGCTCATAAGGTGAGCCCGGATTCCTCGAGAACGGGTGTACCCTCGAGGATTCCGGCGCCAAATTAGGCACTAGTGACAACGATTTCCGGCGCCAGGGCGCGGAGTAGACCTTAAGAAAACAAATTATTTCTGTAATGTAGCGTTATAAACAAGGCGCCCTGTCCCCAAACAAGGACTTCTGCTCATTTGGTGAGCCCGGATTCCTCGGGGGACGGGTAATCCCTTGAGGATTCCGGCGCCAAATTAGGCACTAGTGACACCGATTTCCGGCGCCAGGGCGCGGAGTAGACCTTAAGGGAACAAATTATTTCTGTAATGTAGCGTTATAAACAAGGCGCCCTGTCCCCAAACAAGGACTTCTGCTCATTAGATGAACCCGGATTCCTCGGGGGACGGGTAATCCCTTGAGGATTCCGGCGTCAAATTAGGCACTTATGACACCGATTTCCGGCGCCATGGCGCAGAGTAGACCTTAAGTGAACAAATTATTTCTGAAATGTAGCGTTCTAAACAAGACGTCCTCCAAATATTGAAAGTTCTTACTTCACACAATGATTGCTTATGACCTAAGTGTTGACTTGTGCTTATTAGGTGAGCCCGGATTTCTCGGGGGACGGGTAATCCCTTATGGATTCCGGCGCCAAATTAAGCACTAGTGACACCGATTTCCGGCGGCAGGGCGCGGAGTAGACCTTAAGTGAACAAATTATTTCTGTAATGTAGCGTTCTAAACAAGGCGCCCTCCAAACATTGAAAGATCTTACTTTACACAAAGATTGCCTATGACCTAAGTGTGTGTTATGATTTTGTTTCAAGGTTATTTTGTGAAGTTCAAGGTCATTGGAGGAAATTTCATAAGTTGTGTCTGTAGATAAATACTTTAGTTATGATTTTGTTTTTCTTAGTGGGGAGGGGGGGAATTATTTGTGAGGTTGCTCACAGAACCGCCAGTTAGTCCACTGAGAGCACTCTCCCCCTTTCTCGCAACCAAAATTTACCTTAAATTAACTTAAAGAAAATTGAATTTTGGGGCATTGTTCCCCCCTCCCCAAACCCACATTTTAGTAGAAGGCAATATAAATTTTTATGGCAAATTGAAAACAAATTATGTTAAACAAAATAAGTTATAGCTGCCTCACAACTCCCCCCCCCCCTCCCCTACCACTACCACGGATTAGATTTTGAAGATTAATTTTTTCTTTTATTGGCTTGTTAATACATTTCGGATGAATTTGTTCCCCGAAGCAAAAACGATGCTGAGTGCTTGCATGGCCAAACATTATACGGAGAGTTGTCCCTCCCACTGAGCACCTCTCGTACAGCGCACCCTCAGGTTGGAGAAGCCGTCATCATTTATTTTTGATTTTCTGAACTTACTTTTATCATATTGACAATCCTGTCTGATTAAAATCACCACCCTTCTGCCTACACCCATCAGGGTCTGATAGGTATCGATAACAATTCATCTTCACTTAACCTCTATATTTGCACACAACCTAAATATATATCTCATTTACCAAATACATGACTTTATCTGTTAATGAGAGGTGCAACTCTTCAATACTCAGTCTGGGGGTTACATAGAAAGCAGGATTAAATAATTTGCCTGTCTCCATTTTAAAAACTCCAATACATTTTCTAAAGCCCTGATTGGTCAGAATTTTACGGGGTGAAGATGACCCCCTATCAATACCTATCAGACCCTGTAAGGAGAAGAGGGTGCTTTTAATCAGACTGATTGACAATCCTTTTCCGACAGGAAGCTGCAACGGAAGACCTCTTCGTTGCTTTGCAACGAGCTCGTTTCTAGTTCTTTATATAATTATAAATTATAATAAAGAATAAAGAATAAGCTGTTCCTTCGTTGTAAAACAATTACATTACCTATGTCAGGTACTCAGGTTAATATATTTTTCTGCAATGCTTGCAACTTTTATAGCCGCATGAAACAGATAAGAAAGAATTCCTATATAATTAGGCTTGCATTTGTAATTATACTATACCCTTGTTGACCATTCTGGAGTTTTTCTCCATGGAATTTCTAGAGGATCATTCATGTCACAATCTGTAGTGTAAAAATGATTTTTTATAATCAAAATTTTTGAATTCGTATAAGAAAATTCAGAGAAATATAATAGTTCGTATAGTAGAAAGCTTACCATCCACCTGGTAAACCTCCATTTCTTTCACTTGTAAGTTCCCATTGGCAAACGCAGTGTAGTCTGTTCCTTTCATGTTGTAGGTATGATTGAGGTTACATCCACCATTAAAGACAAACACCCCGTTACTAGCCGGCACATTTCCATTAAATGTGAAAAGATCATTACCACCTCCGACAGTAAACTGCATTGGCGATTTTTTCGGGTTTTGTCAGGAACTGGTTATAAGACGATTTTCCGTTGAACTTCAGTTGAAACAGAAAAGCCTGGGGGTCCTTTACGTAGACTCCCCCGGCGTTGGTCGAGCTTTGGGAGGTGAATCCCCCGTAAACCGTGTCGCTGGGGTTATACATAGCACGGTGACGGTCATTCCCTTGCCGTCACACTTGGAGTGGAAGGTGGTCGCCGAACACCCGTCCCTGGTGATCTTGTACAACAGTCGGAACTTCCTTCGTCCCCCAATCCATTTTACAGCTCGTCAAAATCCTCTTTTTGTAGCAGACCGGCCATCATCAGGAAATATTCGAATCCTAAGTTCTGCGAAAATAAAGAGAAAATAGAATAACACAAATATCCTCTGTTCTATTGTGTTAAAACGAAAGTACAATTTTAGGTAAAAATCCACCATATACAAAAAAAAAAAAATGTACAGAATATTTCATATTCTCACAAATGTATCTAAGGATGTGTCCTCAAATTCTGCACGTTGTGATGGTCTATCCGGTTTATAAAAGCTAGGTCTGTTGCTAAAAGTTTAAAATGGTGGGTTTATATACATAAAATAACTTAAAATTTTATTTTCGGAAAATCTTCTCGTTTTTAGCTCACCTGAGCTGAAAGCTCAAGTGAGCTTTTCTGATCAAAATTTGTCCGTTGTCTGTCGTCGTCGGCGTTGGCGTCGGCGTTGTCGTTGTAAACTTTTCACATTTTAATCTTCTTCTCCAGAACCACTAGGCAGATTTCAACCAAACTTGGCACAAAGCATCACTGGCTGAAGGGGATTCAAGTTTGTTCAAATGAAGGGCCACACCCTCTTTAAAGGGGAGATAATTTAGAATTATTTAAAATTTGTAGGTATTTTTCAAAAATCTTCTTCTCAAAACTTATTAGGCCAGAAATTTTGTAACTTGTATGGAAGCATCCTCAGGTAGTGTAGATTCAAGTTTGTTCAAATCATAGTCCCCGGGGGTAGGGTGGGGCCATAATGGGGGGGGGGTGAATTTTTACAAAGGAATATATTGAGAAAATCTTTAAAAATCTTCTTCACAAAAACTATTAGGCCAGAAAAGCTCAAATTTGAGTGGAAGCATCCTCAAATAGTGTAGATTCAAGTTTGTTTAAATCATGGTCCCCGGGGGTAGGGTGGGGCCACCATGGGGGGGGGAGTGAATTTTTACATAGGAATATATAGAGAAAATCTTTTAAAATCTTCTTCTCAAAAACTATTAGGCCAGAAATGCTCAAATTTGAGTGGAAGCATCCTCAGATAGTGTAGATTCAAGTTTGTTTAAATCATGGTCCCCGGGGGTAGGGTGGGGCCATAATGGGGGATAAATTTTTACAAAGGAATATATAGAGAAAATCTTTAAAAATTTTCTTCTCAAAAACTATTAGACCAGAAAAGCTCAAATTGGAGTGGAAGCATCCTCAGATAGTGTAAATTCAAGTTTGTTCAAATAATGGTCCCCGGGGGTAGGGTGGGGCCACAATGGGGGGATGAATTTTTACATAGGAATTTATAGAGAAAATCTTTAAAAATCTTCTTCTCAAAAACTATTGGGCCAGAAATGCTCCAATTTGAGCACAGGCATCCTCAGATAGTGTAGATTCAAGTTTGATTAAATCATGGTCCCCTGGGGGGAAGGGTGGGGCCACAATGGAGGATGAATTTTTACATAGGAATATATAGAGAAAATCTTTAAAAATCTTCTTCTCAAAAACTATTAGGCCGGAAAAGCTCCAATTTGAGCGGAAGCATCCTCAGATAGTGTAGATTCAAGTTTGTTTAAATAATGGTCCCCGGGGGTTAGGATTGGGCCACCATGGGGGATGAATTTTTACATAGGAATATATAGAGAAAATCTTTAAAAATCTTCTCCTTAAAAACTATTAGGCCAGAAAAGCTCAAACTTTTGTGGAGGCATCCTCAGATAGTGTAGATTCAAGTTTGTTTACATCATGGTCCCCGGGGGTAGGGCGGGGCCACAATGGGGGGATGAATTTTTACATAGGAATATATAGAGAAAATCTTTAAAAATTCTGGGAAAGTTTTCAGTCCAAAAAGTAGTAACTGGTGTGAAAGCACGGGTTGTGCAGATTAAAGTTTGATCAAACCATGATTCCCTAGAGAAAAGTGGGGCCACAAAGTGGGGGGGGGGGGGGTTATATAGGAATATAGAAAAATCTTCTTACAGGTACAACAACAAAAGGGGCTATATATTTACCATTTAAATATGTGGATAAAAATCGGCAGATGTTTTAATTATTTTGAGCAAGATCTACTGTTCTTAGTTGTCAAGATATTTTGATTTTGATACTGTAATGCTAATTTGATCAGATATAAGGCTATTGTTCCTCAGGTGAGCGATGTGGCCCCTGGGCCTCTTGTTACTAGAACCCCGTGTTAAATTAACGTTATGATTTTATGATTTAAAACATCGTTTTACGCTCACTTATGTAATATCAAAACGGCAATTTTACTTACGACTATGAGAAAAAGCACGAATAATTGCAAACTTTCTGTTATTAAACAAAACGTTTGGAAATTAAACAACAAATTTTCGTAATTGCGAATTACAAGAAAACCTTCGTGAATAAACGCGTAACTTAATTAATCAAATAAACTCAAAACTTTGCGAATAAACGCAAATTTTGCGGCACGTTACTTAAAATTGCGATAATACTCGTTTTCGTTTTCTCAATCGAAAACCTTTGCGAATACATGTTAATAATTGTTTATTATAACGCGAAACGTTAAGATGAAGAAGTGAAACAAAAGATTTGTCGAGTTGTATTTCGGAATTATAGTGCTGTCATATTCTGTAGCCTAATATTATACATGTATAACTAACATGTTATATCAGTTTTCTGACAGCTGCATATAAAGTCATCATAATAAGAAATTCGAAATCGGAGAAAATGTTAAAGAAATCAATAATGGCTGATGAGAAGATTTAATTATTTTGGTGTTTGTGATGTTAAATTGCTTTGTTTATTCTGAATGAACCTACACTTAATACGAGACAACATTATGATCTTGACTACAAACGGATGCATAACAACGTTTTGGATGTACTGTCTGTCGAATGATCAAGAATTAAAAGCAGCAGCTATCTATATTGGTAGATACTTTCACATTAATTGCGTGTTATACTTGGAAGTTGGAAGATAGTCTAAAAGCACGGATAATTAACCACTTCCATCTGGAATATCAGGACCTGGCAATGAAGCATAAACATTTTACATTTTTCCATTTTCCTTGTTTGTATGTTCATTCCCCATATGAATAATTAACGGATATAGTGTTCACTTGTTCATTGTCTATGCTGTTGTCTGATGTATGGTATAGTTTCATTATGCAATTGAATTTTCTGACCGTTCAATATTGATTTATATTTACATTTTCCAGTGTCTTTGCCTGTGATAATAATACGTATCGATTTTGTACTATACATCCCAATAACGTCAAATGCCGTATAATTGGGGCGCCAGTGGGGTTTGCACATTTATATTCAAATATTTAATCGTACAATGACTTAAATTATATAAATATAAGTAATAAGGAATCATTCTTTGAATATTATGAGGTGATCATTTCGGTCGGGGCGTGATCAAATCTATCATATAGCCCTTCGGGCTTTATTGGATTTGATCACGCCCCGACCAAAATGATCACCTCATAATACTCAAATAATGACTCCTTATTCCTTAAATATAGCAGAGCATAGAGGGTCTCAAAAACCAGTCAAAAACGAGAATTGACACTCTGTGTGTGGATCGATAGTTGAATGCCTTGTTCCCAGAATCCTCATCAATAACTCATTCAAATCTCCTCAGCATTTATGCAAATCTTATCCTTATCATTTTAAACGGTATTGTTTAGTATAATATATGAAGTTAGTAAAGTTCTCTAAATATGTCAGCAGCAAGATATCAACTTTTATGTACACGTTATGTGAAATGTATGCAACCTGAAACAGTTCGTTAGAAACATTATGAATTTCCTAAAGTTATGTGTTAACAATGGCGTCAGAACTTGTTCCGCCTAGTCGGCAGTGCTTATTGTTTCGCGGTCCAGGTCGTCAAGGTAATTGTACAGGAAGTCGTCTGCAAAGTGAAGAATCTGCTGCATGGCCAACAGATTCAGTATGTTGATGTTGTCGTTGAGTTCTCGCTCGCTCTCGTAGTTCTTGACGGGGATCACGTGTGATCTAGGTAGACCAATCATCGCCGCCACTTTATCCACGTGGTCTTGGACTGTGGGGATGTAGTACGTCAGTCCTACGTCATCTTGCAGAGAGGCGCAAATCTTATCAATCTTGGTCAGTAAAACAATTTGAGGAAGACCTGTGACAATCAAAATGAAATACCGGTATTCAAATTAAGTCGTTCTGAATTACCTTCTTGTTTGTACACATGTAACATATCATTCTGTATGATGAGTACTCAGAAAATCCAACATTTTTACTGTGTCCAGAGACAACAAACATGTTAATAAGCAAAGTGGAACTGGATTACCTCTTTGGTTCATTGCTGTCTGGAGCTTTCTGATTTTCTCCAGCATTTTCTCTGACATGACGTCAACAGAGGAAGAGTCCAGAACAAAGGCCACACAGTGAATCCGGTCGTTCAGTTTGGGAGTCTTGATGTATCCTTTGATCTCTGAACTCAGGGGAAGCGACGGGTTGAACTGAATAAAAAAAAGAAGTTTAGGCGAAGCTGACAACCCGACATATTTCCGTAGACAGTCAGTAACAAATCTAAAAGATGTATTTATGTGTTTTGTTCTGTCGACGGTAAAAGGTTTGGTTTGTTATTATGTTTAAATACATGTACAATGAACATAGTATATACGACATGCTAAAAAAGATGTTACGGCCGCCGCGTTGACAACTTGGTGTCTATTCTAGACGGCCATCACGTGACGCGTCTTATCCACCAATGCCTCATCATGGTCCGAGGCAAAAACTTCCATAGACTGTCAATAATTTGCTGGGCCTTTTATGGACTTTTGAATAATCTAATAAATGAGGTTTTCGAGTGGCTAATTATTTTTCAGCAACAACTTACCACATATTTGTCTGGGGTGTGGCCATCCAAGATATAACACACATCCTGGGCGTCAATTCCCTGGCCCTCCTCCAGACCACGTGTATCACACAACTGGAAGTTGAGAGGCTTCCGAGACGGACCATTCCTAACCTGGTAGGATCGATACTGTCAATAAAAGCAAAATACATGTACCAGATTTAGTATCAAAGAAAAGGAACCCTGGAAACAGTGAAGGTATTTGCTTTGCAATCATTTGTTTGGGTTCATGCTGAATACAGTTTATTTATTTGTAATTCATTGTCACAGGGATAAATTATACACGGTTATTAGACGTCCCTATTTGTTGCTATCTTTAGTAATGCATTACAGTATATGGGATTATTTTCACTCAAATTTCATCATGGTTTCCCCTCTTCCAGCTCTATGGTCCCGTTAGAACAACTGGCATTACCTGTGTGGTCAGACTGTGCTCAGCTGTACCGCTGCACGCCTGACTTGTGACGTAGCCCCGGAAGATGGAGTTGACCGTGTTAAAGAAGCTGGACTTTCCCGCCCCGATCTGACCAATCAGCAGAATCTTCGTCTGCTGGATCTTGAGCTGTTCCAGAGGCTTGTAGTTTTCTATTTCCTCTTTCAGCTCTTGCATCAGCTGAAATATACCAAATAAGCTTAGCGTGGTGGAATGAAATATATATCCTCCTTATGGGTAAGACAAAATGCTAATCATATTCTGAAAGTCAGCCAAAAATAAAAAAAATCTCAAAGAAGCTTTGTTAGTGAGGTCTCCAATTCTTATATCCGAGAGTACTTGTGTATCAACTACTGACAAAATCATCCATCACAATCTCGCCTTTTTTTCACATATGAATATACATATTCCTTAAGCTTCTTCTAAAAATACTTATTTCAAACGCACATTTCAGCAGTGTTCAGTTCATCAAGTAACAAAGTTTATTCAAATATCTACAGTAGGTAATGAATGGTCTATTATTTTGAGGTTGACAGTGCGTTATTTCGTGATCGATAAAACATTGGGAGCATAGACTGACGTCAGACTTCCTTGTCACTGTCCATATATGGAAGAATTGCTGTTTCTTCTATGTAACACTTTTACTGATAACTGAGAGAGAGAGAGAGAGAGAGAGAGAGAGAGAGAGAGAGAGAGAGAGAGAGAGAGAGAGAGAGAGAGAGAGAGAGAGAGAGAGAGTTGTAAATAGAAAATCTTTCTTTTGTGGTACATGTACTTTGAAAACGATTATTTCAGAACAACAGAACAGAACAGCAGATTATACCGGTACATTGTACTGTGATGTTAGATACCTTCATATCGATATGAACCACTGTCTATTAAGGATCATACCATACCCTTGTTGTCCACTCTGGGGTTTTTCTCCATGGAATTTCTAGAGGATCATTCAGGTCGCAATCTGTAGTTTAAAACAAAAAAGTCTTATTGGACTTCTAAAATGAATAAATGTTTAAGATAGTAGAAAAAAATATATGAATTAATAATACAATGTATTTCGTTTTTATGAAGCTTACCATCCACCTGGTAAACCTCCATTTCTTTCACTTGTAAGTTCCCATTGGTAAACGCAGTGTAGTCTGTTCCTTTCATGTTGTAGGTATTGTTGAGGGAACATCCACCATTAAAGGCAAACACCCCGTTACTAGCCGGCACATTTCCTTGAAATGTACAAAGATCATAACCGTCTCCGAATGTTGGGCCATATTTCGAATGACAGTAAACTGCATGAGGGATTTTTTCAGGTTTTATTTGGAACTGATTATGAGACGATTTTCCGTTGAACTTCAGTTGAAACAGAAAAGCCTTGGGGTCCGGTACGTAAGCCCCGGCGCTGGTCCAGCTCTGGGAGGTGAACCCCCCGTATACGGTGTCGCTGGGGTTACAGAGCACCGTGACGGTCATTCCCTTGTCGTCACACTTGGAGTGGAAGGTGGTCGCCGAACACCCGTCCCTGGTGATCTTGTACAACAGTCGGAACTTCCTTCGTCCCCCAATCCATTCCAACAGCTCGTCAAAATCCTCCTTTTGCAGTAGACCGGCCATCATCAGAGAATGTACGAAAATTAGAAGTTCTATAAAACAAAGAGAAAATAAAAACACGTGGACAGCCTCGTTACGTAGGTGATAAAACGAAAGAATAAAGTACAATATTGTTTTATCGACAGTACAATGTACGCCTGACCCTTCCCCCTTTTTTTAAAGTAAATTTAATTTCTTTACCGTTTATAACCTCTTTGATATTGTGAAAAGATTGTTTTGACTTAAGTTTTTGTTTAATGTGTAAATTGAGTATATATATCTTATAGGCAACACTTACTGTTTGATTCGACGTACATATAAAAAGGGCACCTGCTGAGATCGGAGATAAGGCAGCGACATTATATTGATTAATCGTCTCGATTACTAATCAATAGGCGGTGCCATATCTTATTTTATTCGCAAACACTAAATGCATGCAAGATTTAATAATTTTGAAAAAAAATATTTCATGAAAAATAATTGTATTAGAGGCCTGGGATAAAGACATTCAAAAATTGTGACTTTTGATTTAACCTCATGTATTTACTAAAAACTTGTATAAGAAATAAGTTAACAATAAAAAAAAATATACCAAGAATAAATAATCATGTTGTAAATATTATGGATACTAGTATCAGCTGAATATAAATCTGATAAGTAGAAGTGCGGATAAATCTGATAAGATCGACATGTGAATTGACTTGTATTCTTTGTCCAGACCCCGTTATAATAATTTTATTTAAATTTTATTAGACAGTAAAAAACTATAATGTAGATTGCTTAAATATGAATTATCAGACAAAATAAGCCGGATAAAGTTTAAGTATTTTCAAAGAACTTGAATAAAGTGAAATATATTTTATAAGGATTTCGCATAATTTCAAGTCTTCAAAAATAAGCTAACACTAACTTAAATGGACATTGAATTAATAAATAAATATTTAAAATCTCAACCTTTCGAAGTCAAGAGTTTCTTATTGACTTTGGGAGGTGAAAATTCGAAGAAGTTAATTGCA
Organism: Magallana ariakensis; assembly: GCA_020458035.1. Lineage (NCBI taxonomy): Eukaryota > Metazoa > Mollusca > Bivalvia > Ostreida > Ostreidae > Magallana > Magallana ariakensis. The sequence continues at coordinate 3,807,210 of CM035818.1, forward strand.
AACAAGATTAATTTTCATGCTCCATGGGGCGAATAGTTTTGGTTTTGATCAGTACATGTATGAAGTATAAAATAAAAGGCATTCCTACATTATTTTATAAGTTGTACGCTTTTTGATTCAGAGTTAAGGCAGATTCTAACATTGTTGGTATAAGGTGAGAGATGTGGCCCACGGGTCTCTTATTTGCGTTGTCTTACTTTGAATATTTTCCTCTGTGAACGACAGGTATCATATGTTAAATATGAAACATATAAACTCATTTTATGCTTCTTATTTTTATATCAGTAAAAAAATCCTACCTATAAAACCTCTTCGCCAGAAAAAAGTTTATTTATCACTTTATTAAGTTAACTCATATTTAGTTAATAGATGTCGCAGATATTATAACGTTAAAGTTTCCAGGTACTTTTGAAACCGAGTTTTGAAGTTTATTAAGATCAAGTTGGAATGAATATATATGTTGTAACTGAGCTCATGGTCAGAAGTAATCGGATTAATGCTGCTAATGGTCAGTTTTTAGGCTCGGATCTTTATAGGTACCACTTCATTAGAAAGCACAACGTTCTAACTTTAGACGTCAAATACACAATAAACCTCTTATATTTGTGTCTCATATAAAACCCTAATACTCTTCATGTACAAATATAGAACAAAAGGCTATCGTGTTAAAAATCAAAACTATATAGACCTTTAATACGTTCGAGTTCTAATGACCCAACATCTGTATTTAAAGATTGTTTTCTCTTCAAGTTAAAAAACCAAGTAACACATTAAGGAAAGTTGAAATATCCTTGAGGACCACTGTATCACTTTTACTAGAACTATGACTTTGATAGTGGTTAGATCAAATCTTGAACCGACTGTTGGGATGTGATGTCTTATTAATTCCTTGTAAACTCGTGCTAGTCAACATTCGGTCATGGTCGAGATTAGGAATCTCCTGACGTTAAGTCGGTGTCCCTCAGGCTTTAGCCTAGTGTTTTACTAAGGGACGTGACACTTTCCTAAGGAACAATTAGTATTTTGTTCCTTTGGACTGGAAATACCTCCGATTCTGGTAGAAAATACGATCCGACACGAGAATTAACTACCGAGCCCCCAGTTTTATCATTTCTGTGGATTTAACTATCTATATATTCTACTATACATGATATGACAATATTTTACGGAACACCAAGGTTCACACATTGTAACTATACCAAATGTTGTGACAATATCTCATGGAACCAAATTTCAAATTTCTGAGGAAATGTGATAACACAATCTTACAAATAAAATGGCAGTTTTCTTAATTTTGACCCCGTCGGACAGCCACTACCGTGTCCTGTTCAGCTGTTTGTTTCTGTGACTGACTATATATATATATGTCTAGTCGGTGGGACTGGATGCTTGGCATCATCTTTATGGTGGCCATCTCTGTCATAGTTATTGTGGCTACGTTCGCCTGTATCGCCTTCTGTAAATGTAAGAAGAAACTGAAGCAGGCAAAAACGGTGGGAATCGAACCGACGGCGACGGACGACGACACGGGTAAGCTTCCGGTCGCCGACACCGGTTCTGTGATAACCTAATGGCTATTTCATACAATTGTTGACCTACATTCTTCTCATGACTCATGTACGGTAGTTCTCCATTAAGAGGGCTGGGTAGCCATTTAGACTTAATTACTTCCTTTAAAGATATTTGAAAATTAAGTTTTCAGCAAAGTATTAGATTTTCTTCTTATCCAAATAATACGAGGGTCAATCAAAAAATACGAAGACTATGTGGCTGTCTATCATATAGTTTTCATAAATAGTCATAACAGACAGATTAAGTTATGCATCTACATTTATTTGATTGATATACGAGGTTTCATTCCATTTGACTAAAAGGTATTTTTGTTACCCGGTTTTAAAAACAACATGTTTCCTCACCACGGCGCACGGTAACGTTGAAAAGATGACGTCAAGATGACGCACGCACAGTTAATAAAAATACCCAATCTTTATATCATCCTAAGTCTTTTGTGTTTTTCACCATTCAATTGAAATCGGAACTATATCACTTGGCATCTAATGTGTTCACATTTGTTCTATAATCATAAGTTAGTTCCTCGAAGTTTTCATTTTTTTTACGTTATTCATTATTACATGTCCCTTTGTTTTCCGTAGAAAAAAAACTCTGAATGTCAAATGACGTTGTTTATTCTTTTGACCAAATATTTACAGATATTCTACTCTCTTTCGTACTTTTGGTGTTCAAATTACAAATACCACCACCCCTCAAAAATGTAATACAGTTAAACACAGACGTGCTTATAATTTTTGACTTGTTTTTTCCACCATTGAGCATTTTCAAAGTTTGTATCGGCTTTTCCCCGGGATAAACCCATACTGTTAATACTTTTTGTTGCGCCGTGACGTCCGGCGACATCAATGTTTTTAGTTACTTTCAAAGAGGGCTATCTGTCTTTAGTTACTGATATTTCTTAAACAAAACTACACATGCCGTCGTTATTTGGTACATAGAATATCATGACAATTCTAATTCGAGGTTTTAATATTATTTGGTTTAAAGCCCGATTTATAGAGATATTACTTTCAACATTATATGGTTTATTGTTGACATAACACAGATTTTGACCGTGCGCCATGACATCTTTTTTGCAGGATTAGATTCTAAATAATTCTTAGAAATAAAGGAATATATTAACTTTTTGGATTTTAAATTGTTTGAAGCTATTGCTAAATTATGTCTACTAAATTTGATAATGATATGACGTTAAGTAACACAGCTATGGCAAAAGTCTACGTATTTTTTTTATTTACCCTCGTAGATAATAGCCAAAATTATGATATCTTAAGAGGTCTGTATGGTCGTGGCTATTTATTTACCTCCTTTAGACGAAGAGCTCTGTATAAAGGTAAAGAAAAATGTTCAAAAATTTTTTTTTTTTGTTGGATTTTGTCTTTACTAAATAATAGTTTATGACCAAATATATATTTAAAAGTTTCAGGTAGATCTGATGGTTAATTTGTTGACCACCGAGCCTCCTTAAATTTGAGGTAGATCTGATGGGAACTTTGTCGACAATGAACAACCCTCAGCCAGCTAAACTACCAATTATGGCTATGATCATAAGAAGACTGTTCTTCATTATATGTTATATAAAACTTAAAATCAAGGAAATTTCACTAAGGTATCAAGGAATTTCAGTACAAGTTCACTGCATATTTGCCCAGCTGATGAGATTTGTGTAAAGCTTTTGAAGGGCGCGTCGGAGGATCGAACCGACAACCTCCCATTCAGGGAATATTGTTGGTCTCCGAGATATCACTGAGTTAATAAAGCATTCAGAGTATCAGAGCTTCATCGTTTTCCAACCTAAAAGCCAAATCTGTTATATAAACAAATAACTAGAGGGAATTGTGAGTTATAGAACATAGCTTATGATCGAACATCCTCAATAGCAATGGTTTGATTATTTATAGGCAAGTACTTGTGTTTATAAACTTCTTCTGGCTGCATAATGTTTAAATATATGTACAATATCAACACGTTTTTCAGATGTTGAGCTGCGCCCCGTGAGTCCCTCAGACATTGGGCGTGGCAGGAAGAAGACGACCCCGGTCACGCCCCTCCACACCCATAGATCCGCCACCATCACCACCCCCATAGGATCTTCCCGCCAGTCAAACGACCATTTCTTCTACTCCAGCAGACAGGCATGGATGTTTGAGCCAGACTGATTGTGTCATATAACTGAATTGTCAAGTTTTATTGAGAATTTGTGACGGATGTAAAGGCGAAGTTTTGTATTCCTAATCTGGTGACGGCCTAATGTACAGGCTAGAGTAAAGACTTAGGTGGAAGTTGCAATGTTAAGTATCTCATTGTAACAATGAGATCAATATTAGTGTAACAACTGAATATAAATGTTACTGCAAAATAGATGATACAATTATATGTGGATGTTACTGTAAAATGGACTTTAGTATGACAAATCAATGTACTGGTAAATGTTGAAGGATACTATGTGAAAATTGCACTCTAAGATTCAAATGTGGACATTGTGGGCAAACAATGTATGTAATGGTTTCAATGATGTACATGGAGCGTGAGGATAACAACTACAATATAAAATAGTTACAATGCAAGTGTCTCATTTCCTGCACAACTCTTCATAGTGTAACAGTAGGTAGTCATTCTTATTAAAGACAACAACACAAAATCTGCTAAAATATCTACATAACACTTTAATCAATAATCAGTATTTTATAATTAATGATAAAAAAAAAAGCAAGTCCGTTGTTTTGTACACAGAAATATATAATCCATTATTTTGTACAAAGACATATATTAGCAGTTTCTGATTACAGAACCAAGTTTACTCAGATTCCCAAAACAACGACACCTTTACATAGAGAATTTGTTCCATGATTTTTCTTCTTGTTGACAATTTTGATTTACATCTTCATCTCATTGATCTTCATTCTAACTGATTATGTAACTTTACAGGGGATAGGAAAGCATTCAACTTCTGTACAAAGTTTGAATTTGTTCAATATAAATATAAAATAACAGCTTGAAATTCTGACATTATAAACTGCATCTTTGGTTCTGATTAAGACCACCAAGTTTAAAAATTTAAAACTAGAAAAAAAAAATTAAAATAGTGGTTACACAGGCTATAAAGTAAACGTGCAAAAGAAACATGACGAAAGATTACAGGGTGAGGCAATGATCCACTTTGTAGATACTTTAAACACTCCACTGACCAAAACACGCCCGCATAGGTCTAGGAGAGTCGTCATTTCTGTTTTAGTAATACATAAGCGTCAGATTTAATTCAAAATATAAGTTACTGCCAACTTTATACAAAGGAGCAAAGCTTTGATTTCTAGGTATGCGAACAAGCTTCCAATAAAAAAAAATCCTAAAAATCAATTTCTAAATGAATCATATGAGACCCTAAGAGTAGTAAGAAATCCTTGTGTACAGGATAAAGAACAGTCACGCTGTCGAATATCACCAAGTTCTACACGAGATACGCCCTAATTAGATTGCACCAATTTGTTTATTCCCTGTATCAATAGGAAGAAGACATGCTGCCACACTTCACGGCTCGTTGGTTCATAGTACATGGTACTTGTGTTCAGCCAACCATCATTTGACCGGTGGTCAGAGCTCAACACAGACCCAGGGCCATTATTTAATACTAATGTGAAGCATGAGAGAACGAAACTCTTTCATAAAGAAAGTGTAGAAAGAAAAAGGGGGAATCCTACACAAAATAGGGGATTCCCCAAGCTACCTCACACAGCGATGTACATAATCATCTTGTTTTCTTGTTTAGAGATAAAAACACAGAACGATGAGGAAGTAAATAGCATAACATTAACACCGCCTTAAAAACAAAGAACTATATGGCCTATAGCAGCTTAACACTCATAATAGACGTAGATAAAAAGGGAAGTAACTTTATAAAAGCTAACATTTCAGTAATAACATTGAACTTTTATAATAACTTTGATAAATTGATTCCTAAATGTTTATCTGGTGCCTAGTTGACTCGCTCCACGTAGTTAGAGGGCAGCATCCCCCGATCACCGGTTCGCTTGACCGTTCCCTCCATCCAGCCTTCATCGATTGGTTGACACTGGATGATGAGGTCATCCTCCTGGAAGGAGACTTCATCTGCGTCGGCTGAGGCGTAGTCGTACAGCGCCTTACACACCATCTACAAAACATACATACACAATTTAACTTTTACTTTAAACTTATGTACAAGTATTATAGAATTTGTAATGCTCTCTTTAGTTTTGTAGCTTTAAATGGTATCTGTTGGTTGTTGTCATTCAAATCAGACATGACCGCTAAAAGCTTGATGACCTGTTAGTTTGACACCATAAAAGAATTTTCTAACAAAATATTCAGCAATGGTTAAAAATACAAAGAATATCTATAGATCAAAAAGATAATAAGAGATCATTATAATTTGACATTACCCCCTCTGAGGCAGGCTGTGGGGGTGGGGGCTGGTAACTCTGGGGAGGAGGCTGGTAGCTCTGGGGTGGGGGTTGGTAGCTCTGGGGTGGGGGCTGGTAGCTCTGGGGTGGTGCCTGGTAGCCACGAGGTGGTTCAGGGTCACCTACAAAAGAGAATCAAATTCTCTGTCATTAAAATAACACACAACAATATGTTGTCATATTTATTTATCACAAATGTCCATCTTTCTCAGAATAACAACTAATGTCTTTCCTCCAGAAAACGGTTACCGGTATCTTATTTATCAAGTCTATCTGCAAAACCAGCTTAAAGCTGAACACCGCTCGTAAGTAGACACCGTCACACGGGTACCTGGTATATAAACTCTTCCATTTCGTTACACCCGATTGCACACATAAAACTTGTGGCCTACATGTAGTATTCCTTTCGTGGTCTTTGGATTTAATGCATTTAATTCTTATTCTATGAGCATATTCTGTTTGTAAATAATGCATTGACCAATTTACTTGATGTTAGTATTCTACTGGATTGAAAAAAGGCGTAAAATTTGATAATTTCATCGTGACTGAGTAACACGGCAAGACAAGATGTACGTCCACACAGATGAGACTTCTACAGTGAAGTACTCTGAACTGTTTAGAGGTCTGCGCCTTATGTAGGGGTTGTACGGACAGCAGTGATGAAAGAGAAATATGGCGGACAGTGCCTATTTACGAGCGGTGTTCAGCTTTAATCATGTAACCATGTCTATCCTTCACAATACAATATGAAATATGAAATCATGTCTAAACAAACAACACAATATTTACCAGTAATCATGTCAAACAAATTCTACCAAATAAAAAAGTAACTATTAAATCAGTTATATTTTTCATGAAATATTAGAGCAAAAGCTGAAGATTGGCAGAATAGCTGGAATTTGTTAACTGTACTTTGTAAATCCTGTATAAAACACCTTTGAGGATAAAAATTTTAATAATAATTTACGGTAATAAGTTTAACACTTTGAAGTGACGTAAAAGTAAACTTCATATCATTTTGACTCCTCTTGAGTTAGAGTGAGTCTAATCTAAGGAATGGCCCTGCCCGCAATGTTTTCAGCCATAGGTCTTTGACTGGGGGTCTGTTAAAGCTATATAAGGACAACCAGCATGACTTCTATGTGGCCACAAATCTCTCGGCGATTGGACCATTTCCTGAGCCCTACTCAACCATCACAACTCTCTCTGCGATGGGACCATTTCTCGATCCCTACTTAACCATTACCTCCGCTGTATCTGCCGATGGATCCAAACTCATTGTTCAATGGGTCATAGTCAGAAATAGAGCCGGGCTTACGAGTGGGAACTTCCTCCACTGAAAAGACCGAACAAAAAACAGGTGTCACATGCTGTGTTTAGGTCAGAGGCAATGAAGCAAAGCAAATTCAAAAGTTATCAAGCGAAAAAATGGAACTTAACATTAAATGTAGAGCTGGTCAATGCAAATGAAGAAAAGTAAGCACTTCATTCATATATGTGTGATTCAGAAAATGTTCAAAAGAAAAATATCTGATGTTTTACAGATCATATAAGAAATCAAACAATGAAATATTAAATGCTAAAAACCATGATCAGTACTGATAAATGAAAAACAAAACAGCATTGATTATGTTGAAGCAAATAATAAACCTCCTCCGTGGCTTAATTATTTATCCTGAATATTCCGCCTTGTGTGTGTTTCTTGAGAATTTTAATATTTTTGTTATCATTTATAATTTTTATTTACTCTTTTAGTCTAAAAAGTTTAATAACATCTGTCAAATTTATATAAGTTTTTTTCTATGCAAATTACATCTTCTATAATCTTGAGCATATTTTTTTTCTATAAGACTAACCTCCATTGCATATGCATTTGATACAAATGTGGACCTAAAGGTTTCATAATACCGGTAATAAAAAAATTGACTAGCCCCCTGAGACCTATCCCCACCCCCAAAAAAATGTATAGACTCTCTTCAGGCTTATAAACTACTAAGGAAATATCTTGGTCAAGAATGCAAAACTTTTGCCCTCACTGAAGACATAGAACAGTGTATCTAAGTATAGACTTCAATCATTTGTCCTCACAGTAGACCACGGTACTAAAGTGTTAATTATTCATTTTTGTCATTATGATTAATATACCACTGTTGTCTTCATATCTGTAACAAACACGATATCCATTATAAGTGTAGATTACATGCTTCTGTCAAGTGTCTAAATAGAGTACATAAATAAATACAAGTGTCTATTTACAAAATAGACACTAAATAGACACTATACCAGGGTGTTGACTACAAGCTTTTTACTATCACGCACAACCACCAAAGATCTAGAGCAAGAAAAAGATGTGACAAGAAGTAGAAGCTATAAAAATCTTGATTATATCTGCACATGAGAAGATATCAATTCAAGATCAAGTAATATTAAATGATTAACAGTATATCACATTCCTCAGTATGTTAATGGAAATGCTTTCTGATCAATGGAAATGAAGAATTAGATGGTTAACATTAAACTACACATGGTTATGAGCATCCTTACCCTCCTCAAAAACACCTGGACCCTCTGAATCAAGAAAGAATGAATACATATACAGTGAAATGTATATCAGACTTGTAATGGATTATGTGGCCATTCTATTACCTTTGGGTCTTACATTACCCCCCCCCCCCCATTCTATTAGCTTTGGGTCTTACATTAAATCCTCCCCCCCCCCCACCCTGCGTTTTTCGGCCCCAATATGGTCCCTGGGATATGGAACTTGAGTAGTTTCCTTCCTGTTTATTGAGCCCAGTACATCGGTACCTTTACAATTAGTTTATGTAATCAGGAAGAAGTTTCTTGGGAAATGGAACAAATTTAGATGACTAAAAAAGAAAAATGTATCCTTCTGTAATATGTTATTCACATCTACTATCAACGTTTATCAAAACAACAAACACTGAATGTTATCCTTAACTCTGATTAAACCTGTTTGAGCCCTCCCCTTTCCATTTCAATGAGTTGTCCCTAGTTCTATGGTCCAGTTGTTCTTGTCTTGAATTAATAACTACTCCCTGAAAATGCAACAACAAAGGATTTCTCCCTCAATCGCAGAATAACTTTGCACTACTGGTAACAGACAGTTAGTTGGAAGGGGGATATTCAACAAGTAAAAAGTATAAAACCTTGTATCAGGCTATTTAAGGCATTCCAATCATCTAAACAACATAACATGCAGTCCAGGGACATCCAAGGAATTTCTAAAGTTAGGTTTACATGCAAGATGCATTGCCACATAACATTCCCATTAAAACCCACAAATTGTTCCCATCCCTTACTGCTGGGTTGATGAAGACTTTACTATGGTCAAGGGATTAAGATTAACCTTTCAATAACTTACCTTTTGAAGTGAGAAATCAAAGATTTCAAAATTCTATTTTCATTACATGTACATGTAATAACATAGCTTAAAAACTTTAATGGAATCTTTGACGATTGTACAGTGTACAGATTATAAAGTTTATTTATGCACACAACATCATCATTAAAAAGATAGAATAATTTAGACTAAAAGAAAAACAACCATTAAAGTCATGATTTAGCATAAAAAATGTTATTGTTAACCAACAAAGCACATGCATCGTCCACGAAGGTTTCCTGTTTATTTGAGATTTTAAAGTTTTGTTTTTAGTAATTAGCCTATAAAGTTAAAATAGAAATGTTGATTATGAGGAAGAAAGTTAAAGAAAATTGTAAATATTTGTCTTAAATAGAGAGTAAATAGAAGGAAGTCCTATTGACTTCCACACTGTGAGTCAAGTTAACCCTGGTTACCCAAGACCATGCCAGAAGCATGCACACTGAAGTCTATAAAATGCACCAAACTAATGTCCAGGAAAAAATTTAAAAAGTGTGTACCTTGTTCTAGGAAAGACAAATAAAAAACAAAAGGAAACTGAAATCAACTTCTAGTAAAGATTTAAGTCATTTGGAAAATGGTGTCAAAGGTGCATTTAGGTGATTATCAACAAAAATCAAACAAGTTATTCTACTGTTTTATCTTGCTATTAAAAGTTCACACATTACTAGCAAAACTTGTTAAATCATTCAACATAGACTTGTAAAAGTTTCATTCATGCCTATTCCTCAGAGCTTATTTTAATTTTTTCACACAAAAGCTTTCGAGCAGCTAGCGGCCTGTGGACACATTGAGGGCACTCACTCACCTTTTCCGATGTTTGAGTCGTAAACAACACGGGCTTGCGAATTTCTCATGGAGTAGGGGGTGCCTCCAGTGTTAGCAGGGGTGGGGTCATAATCAGTTATCCTTCCAGGTTGAGTACGACTGGGGACTTCTAAAAATGTCGGCAAGGACAAAGAATAGGCAATCATGCATAAAACAGTGAGAGAGTTAGAATCAGAGAAAATTCAGGTTACAACAGATTTGTGTGGTCAGGCTCTGAGTATTAACATTGATATACAGACAAGTAGAGTCTATAGTATATTACAGATCTTTTGCTGGAAGAATGAACTAGTCTCTTGAATAGAAGTAAAACATTTAGCAGATGCAGGCATAAAATAAAAAGTTAACTTTAAAAACTTAGACATCATATTGCTGCAGAAATTATCACTGATTAGATGATGGAGATTCTGAGAACACACTGTACAATGTCTTGGATATGATACTGTTATTTTACTAATACAAATTTATAATGGTATTTTATTATTATAATTATCAGTATATGAGAGGTTGGTTAGGGATCACAATGTGACATGTTCTGTGTGCACACACTGTGACATCTGTGCTGTGTGCACAAACAACAGTGCTGAGGTCCCTGGGGTCCTATAGACTGATTCACACACAGCAGTGTTGAGGTCCCCTAGGACCTGTGTACTGTTTCCCATACACACACACATCTGTGCTGAGGTCCCCCTGGGACCTGAAGACTGGTTCCGTGTTCCCTTGGTACCTACCTCTGGCCTCCCGGTCCGGACGTTTCTGCTCCATCTCGCTGAGCTGGTCGCGGACTTTGTGGTACTCCACATTGCTCTGGATGGCAGTGTTCTGTTTGATCCGCATCATCTCGGGATCATCCACCACTGTCAGCTTCTTGCCCTTCATCTTCTCAAAATCTGCATGGTATTTGATCTGTTCATAGAAAAGTCTCACAATTTACAATCCAACTCCTTACTGTCTCACAATTTTGATTTATTCTGCATATTAAAAGTTTTCATTCTTTCAATGATCACATCTTGTCTAAATCGATATCTTGGATTTGACCTAGCTATAACCAATATGAACCCTGTATCAACAAAATCAACGCAATCACACTACTCACAGTGGTATGAGGTTAACACATATCAAATGCAAGCTGATGTTAGTACCCAAACATTCAACTCAATGGTTTGAAACTTGTAAAACCATGCAAAATGCCACTTCATGTCATCAACAATGGTATACTGGTAATATGAAGGATAATATTCTGTTTCTACCATTGTCATACAGTTTTTAAATACATTATTGTAAAAAGTACATCAGAATTGTTCAAATATCAAACAACAAATTCCACTCTAAATCACTGCAGATGTTCGCATGGTCATTCATATACCATGCTGGTATACTGAGGGACGGTGGACAAAGGGATATAACTCTTATCACATGTTGCATATTATTCAACAAGGGGATACACCTCTAACCACACAGGGCATTTTATTCACCCATTCAAACAAAAAAATTAATGAATAAAATATTTTTTGTACCATATAAAAGTTGAAAAAATGCAAAAAAACATGTCACAAACATCTGTAATGTGATCTGTTCAGACTTCTGCAAACAAACTTGAGAAAAATAAAATATGAATGAAATTCTTCTTGTGGCATTCCAAGCAAGTCGATTACGTTACCAAGCTGACGTTTTCCATATTACGGCGGTGTGTTTTCATTTCTACAGTGTCGGGAACCTGGTAACAAATCCCTCTAGAATCCGTAAAGTCCTTTTGATACTGAATCTAAACGGCAAGCAGTTCACAATGAAATAAAATGTGCATTGAGACATCCAAATCATTCTTGAAATGTTACAATTCAGAATCACACATTTCTGAAACATTTCATTGAGCTTAGAAGGGTTCCTATGACATTTAATGTTTTTAATGCAATAAAAAAACATTTTTTTTTAACTAATGAAAAAAATTCTGCTATAAGCTATTATTCATTTTAATTATGCCAATTATTGCGCAAAATGGATGTTTTGAGATTTGGCTGGATGTCCAAGAGCCAGGAGGATTGGCATAGTGTGTGAAACAGTTCCTGGGTTTGGCTGTGACCAAAAACAAGAGGCCAATAGGCCTTGACGGTCACCTGAGTAGCATAACCCATACACAAACTTGTCAAGGAGTCTCATATATGCATTTAATTAAGTTTTATTCTGGAATAGAAAAATTTTTAATTTGTAATGACGACCACCTCCCTGCCTGAAATCTTTCAAAAACGACTATTAAACCTATAATTTTAGCGAAAAACTTAAAAGATCATAAAAGAGTGCATGACCTGATATTGAAAAGGTGCAAGACTCTGATAGAAAATAATTTAATAATAATAACAAGGTGGCTATTATTCATGTTTTATCTAAAACAACCTCCCATCCCCCATCCCCCCGGGGCAGACAGAAACTCTCCCTGTGGGCATTTAAACAAACGAAAAAAAAACCCAGCTTTATCGATAAAAGCCATCATGAGTTACTCACTTCTCCTGTTCCAGTTTTTGAATATTCAACATTCGTTGAGAATCACCATCTGCCATCTGGCATATATACCAAAATCATTTTACCTTTATATCAGTGATTTTAGTTAGCCAATTATTACTTTACTATTAACAAGTCTATTTGTTCATTTTGAAAGTTCAAAAACTATTTTTGTTTCAAATGATAAAAAGCCTTGCATAACTCTTTTGATCATACAACTTCTTTATAATTACATTATATTCAATGATTAATTACTAAATATGAACAAGCAAAGGTAGATAACTCCATTCGGAAGAAGCAAGGGAGAACAAGATGTAATTATAATCGGGCGATTATAAAGTCTCCCAAACGAACGAGGCTATCATATAGAGTAGGGATGACCCACAAAATTTCATGATGTTCCCAGGGGTCCTTTACTGTATATCAGGTGAACTAACATGACCCAAGGAACAAGAATATATATGGTTTAGGGGTGGGGATATTAACCGTTTTCAAGATATCTGGGCACTACCTGTTTGAGGGGGGTCAGGACCACCGCCAGGGCCCATGACCTACATACCATATGATGCCCCTTGACACAAGAACATGAATATATATGGTTTAGGGGTGGGGATCTCAACCGTTTTCAAGTTATTTGTGTACTTCCTGTTTGAGGGGGGTCAGGACCATCCCCGGGGCCCATGACCTAAATACCATTTGATGCCCCTTGACACAAGGAACAAGAATATATATGGTTTAGAGGTGGGGTTCTTAATCATTTTCAAGATATTTGGGCCCTTCCTGCTTGAGGGGGGTCAGGACCACCCCCAGGGCCCATGACCTACATACCATTTAATGGCCCTTAACACAAGGAACAAGAATATATATGGTTTAGGGGTGGGGATCTCAACCGTTTTCAAGATATTTGGACCCTTCCTGTTTGAGGGGGGTCAGAACCACCTCCAGGGCCCATGACCTACATACCATTTGATGGCTCTTAACACAAGGAACAAGAATATATATGGTTTAGGGGTTGGGATCTCAACCGTTTTCAAGATATTTGTGCACTTCCTGTTTGAGAGGGGGTCAGGACCAGCCCCAGGGCCCATGACCTTCATACCATTTGATGGCCCTTAACACATGGAACAAGAATATATATGGTTTAGGGGTGGGGATATTAACCGTTTTCAAGATATTTTGGCACTTCCTGTTTGAGGAGGGACAGGACCATCCCCGGGGCTCATGAGCTACATACTATTTGATGCCACTTAACACAAGGACATCATATCCATGCCTTTGGTTTTTCACAAATATATACAGGAGTAGAGAAGAAGATTTAATACATTACTATATGGACATATTGGCCCCACCCTAGTGCCTAAACACCTGTCCCAGGGGTCATAAATTTCACAATTTAGGTAGAAGACTTCATGTACATCATATCCAGGCCTTTAGTTTTTCACAAATATATATGGGAGTAGAGAAGAAGATTTTCTAAAATTTAATACATTTTTACTATATGACCAAATTGGCCCCACCCTTGAGCCTGAACCCCTGACCCAGGGACCATAAATTTCACAATTTTGGTAAAGGGCTTCATGGACATCATATCCACGCATTTAGTTTTTAACAAATATCTATGGGAGTAGAGAAGAAGATTTTCTAAGATTTAATACATTTTTACTATATGGCCATATTGGCCCCACCCTAGAGCCTGAACCCCTGACCCAGAGACCATAAATTTCACAATTTTGGTAAAGGGCTTCATGGACATCATAACCATGCATTAAGTTTTTAACAAATATCTATGGGAGTAGAGAAGAAGATTTTCTAAGATTTAATACATTTGTACTATATGGTCATATTGGCCCCACCCTAGGGCCTGAACCCCTGACCCAGGGGCCATAAATTTCACAATTTTGGTAGAGGGCTTCATGGACATCATAACCATGCATTTAGTTTTTAACAAATATCTATGGGAGTAGAGAAGAAGATTTTCTAAGATTTAATACATTTTTACTATATGACCATATAGGCCCCACCCTAGAGCCTGAACCCCTGACACAGGGGCCATGAATTTCACAATTTTGGTAGAGGGCTTCATGGACATCATAACCATGCAATCAGTTTTTTCCTCACATGTGTGGGAGTAGAGAAGAAGATTTTTGAAAATTTGGCTGTTTTTTGCATATTTGGCCCCACCTGTGGCACCCTGGGGGTGGTAGAGCCACCAATTTCACAATTTACATTCCTCTTACCATAGAGATGCTTCACACCAAAAATGGGAACAATTGGCCTTGTAGTTTTTAAGAAGAAGTTAAAAATGTAAATTGTTAACGCACAACGCACGTCGCACGACGACGGACGAAAACAGATAGCAATAGGTGACCTAAAAAAAAACAGGCTGGAAGATGAATTGGGGGGGGGGGGGGGGAGAAGCTTCTTAGCAACTTTTAACACTTAGGTACAGCTAAATTTGAACAGGAGAAAGGAATCTCTTCACATGCTCGTACCGCTACCACACTGAGTGTTTGAAGCGCTGCAGGTTTTGAGGTGTCTAAAGAGTGGCTTCAACTAAAGGGTATATTAGACTTGAATTGTTTAAAAATCTTGTGTTACCATTTACACCAATGGAAGCAAGAAATAAAATTCCAAACAAAAGCAGTAAAAGGCCAATTTCAGTGTTCTATTATGCTGACCGATTGGTTAATGTTAAATAAAAAAACATCCAGTCATCTCCACTCGTTTAAAACTGTTAGACCACAGTGACAAGCTGACAGTACTTATAACAATGGCTGCCCAACACACTGGTGGGGGGTGAACACACTGAGACGTTACCAAGCTGATGTTCTTGGTATTGGTAAGCTGTGTTTTCATGACCGGGGTATCGGTAACACAGGTGAAGCTCGACTTGGACTCCTCAAAATTTCGATGATACTCAATCTGTCATTAAAAAACAGACATCTCGAGATATTGTCTTACGCATTCATCTCACTTATCATGGTCACTCTCAGGTGTTAATTAACTGTACACAAATCAAGAAATCATTTTCTAAGCCATGTGACATGCATGTTGCTTCATGCAGCTTTAAGATCACTGTCAATATCTGACGGAGACTTCATGCTTTATACAGCTGTGTTAGTGGGTTAGAATTCTAAGATAATGGCAGACACGACTGGTAGCCATCATGACACGGTAACTGGAGTGAAGTTCATGGTACTCTACCCGGTGTACTAAATCTGATTGTGTTCAATGTAGAAATGAGGGTTAATTCATTATTTATTAGGTTCTATGGTATTGGGGAAATATTAAACATGTAGTCACTCTCCAAATGCAGAAGTTTTTTAAGATTTTGCTTAAGTTTCTTTGAATTCATATTAATCATTTACTGTTTTTAACAAACCAAGTATAACCTACACTTTAGAAGTTTTTCACCAATCAATGATTTAGTTTAATCATAGGAGGCTTTGATTTTGTAACATTGTGATTAAGGAATTAAAAATCTGGATCAATATGAGGCTTCATAACCTTTGAAATCAGTAACTAGACTTTGAAATATGCATAATATTACAAATGTGAGTAAAGGAAGCAGGGACAGGAAATAGATGGTCCTCCTGCCTGGCTTCCCTGTATCTGTGTAAATTTCCTTCTGGTGTTTGCTCCCCACTGTTACACCCACTGACTCTGTGTTTACAATACAATTAATTTATACATGAAGTGTTCTCCAAAGGTGTACAGTGAGGGCAGGATTAATGGGGAATCTGGGACAAACTGAAAACTAAACTGATGCTAGGACAGGGTCTAGGTATAAATAAATTATAAAGTAAAAAGTTCCTCTCTCTATCAAGTTACATGGTCATGTTTCATACCAGCTGTAACTGCACATGACAGAATGATCAACAATACAAAACCAATAAAAACCTGGAAAATCTCAGACTACCGGGCAATTAATGTCATGTTCATGTGGCCTGTACATGCAATAAAGTATTAGTTAATCAACAAACTTGAACTGCAAAGAAAAAACTGCAATAACTCTCGGCATGATCCGTGGTTAATTCTACAACATAGACATCCAGGGGCACACAGACAACTCCTCACATGGAGCGGGGACAAGGGAGCTAACTCTGACTACACGTGCCAAGTGATACGTATAGCAATACCAGACTGATATTCTTGGTGTTCTGTTGGTGACGTAACATATCGGGGGTGTCCGCTACTTGTGTGTATGATCCTTTCTGTCTCTCAAAGTCGCTGTGGTATTGGACCTGTGTCAGAATACCAACTATGACATTATTACAGAAACAAACAGACAAACAAACCAGTGACCAGACTTCCTTGGTGTTGTCCAACTGTGAGGAGTCAATAAAAGGTTAATAAAAAGAATCAGTCTGATGCGGTCTATGCCATTGCTGGTAATTTTCAGCACAAGTTGAATGTTACCTGCTGATTTGAGCCCTGCTGTTAGCTATGGTTGCAACCCAAACCAATCATCTTTAGTCAGGTTAAAATAATCACATGCTTCTAAAAATAATCTAAGATGTACAGTTTTTTTCAGAAAAAAAAAAACCAACTATATTTAATAGATAAAATAGTTAATGAATTTTCATGTGTTACCCTCCCCTGCTTGGTATTCTTTTTACCATAATAATAAACAAAACTAGCATTAGCCTCAACTCAACCCTAACCTTGGATCCTAGACCTTCTAATAATCAACATTTCTTGAACTTGCATGGTAGCAGAAGAGCTTCCCTCTGCATGGTAAATTAAACTATGTATCAGCTACTTCCTGTGAAGCAGATGCTCTGCTAGTTCATCGCTGTGTATATCACTAGCATCTCTCTGTGCTCAGGAAAAAAAACATTCTGTTCTAAACAGATCCTACGAACCTCAGATTCTTTACTTAGTCTTGGTTATTTAGATATATGCTGTGGTCATGTGAACAAATATTTTTTTATTTCATCCTTTGAACATATGTTATTTGACAACAATGGCTGCTGCTTGAATCACTTTAAAACAGTACAGCGCAGCATATATTTTATGATCGTGACATGAGCACATACAAACTGCGTTGTTTAATTATTTCTGTCCGGTTATTGCCTCTTTTTTCTGCAATGTTTACATTTGCTCACTTATCACTGGTTGAGAGGACTTTCTTCTTCCTTGCTTTTTCTTTCTTTACTCATATACACTTGTAAGCAGTTATGAAGAAAATATAATTACAAGTAAGGCACTTTATCCAACTCTCACATCTCACAGCAGGAAGTTATTTCTGATTTTACAGTTACAACCAAATGTCTGTAAATAGATTACTGAATGGCCAGGAATAAATTTATAGAAATCATCTTGTAATTCAGGACATATGACCTACACTAACAGATTTAAATAGTTTCGTTTCTATGAATTATGTAACTTAATTAGGTAAACTTAAAATTTTGTCAGTTTTTTATACCAACTTAACATGCTTAATAATTATATATTGTGTGTTACTGCATTAATACCGGTATCAAAGTAAAAAAACACAACTTATTCCTGATTTGGTTATGTAATTAAGGTCTTCCGTTTCCAACGGAAGACCTTGTACTGATTCTGATGGAAATTCTTCATTATTAATTTTCTTCTTCTTTTTCTTCTAGACGTTTCTTTAAACCTTAACATCTCGTTTGTACAATAACAATTGTACAAACAAACAAATATTCTAGGGCTTTCCACAAACAACAATTCTTTCTGACTCAATCTGGAATGTCTTACAGGGAATGTGTTCAAACTGCTGACATCAGTTGTGTACATTAATTTATCTTTGTCTTCAGGCAGGGGTGTAATGTTTCATATCTCTCTCTCTCTCTCTCTCTCTCTCTCTGATTCACTGTGTGATGGTCATGATACTCACATTGCTCTGTACTTTGGTATTCTGTTTGATTCTCTGGTTCTCCGGTGTGTCAGCTACAGCAGTGAATGATGTGGTGGGGTAGTGACTACAAAAGAGACACAGCATCATCAGCAATGTCACAACAGACACAGCATCATCAGCGATGTCACAACAGACACAGCATCATCAGCAATGTCACAACAAACACAGCATCATCAGCGATGTCACAACAGACACAGCATCATCAGCAATGTCACAACAGACAAACCATTCATATTGTGTATAGTTTGTTTTCAATGAAAAACTTCATGTTTGAATATGTTTTCGAACTGTATTTCAACATCAATATTATGATGGTTTTTTTTTTTCAGAACCCCGTGATAACAATGTTTGAGATCACTGGAATTATATATAATTTTTTTTTTTAAAGTCCATTGACTGTATATTTTTTATTGTTCTGATGTATATTTGATGTGCATGAATGATATGAAGATTTGTTCTGTGCATGATAAAACTGTGCCTCTCTTTAATATTGTAAGCACTTGTTAATGTACACACGAGAAATCATTTGTAATATCAATCTACAACTTAGATACAATCTATGACAGTAGACTTACACATTGCAGTAGGGTATCTATGACAGTAGATTTACACATTGCAGTAGGGAATCTATGACTGTAGACTTACACATTGCAGTAGGGAATCAATGACAGTAGACTTACACATTGCAGTAGGGTATCTATGACAGTAGACTTACACATTGCAGTGGGGAATCTATGACAGTAGACTTACACATTGCAGTAGGGTATCAATGACAGTAGACTTACACATTACAGTAGGGTATCTATGACAGTAGACATACACATTACAGTAGGGTATCTATGACAGTAGACTTACACATTACAGTAGGGTATCTATGACAGTAGACTTACACATTACAGTAGGGTATCTATGACAGTAAACTTACACATTGCAGTAGGAAATCAATGACTGTAGACTTACACATCGCAGTAGGGTATCTATGACAGTAAACTTACACATTGCAGTAGGGAATCAATGACAGTAGACTTACACATTGCAGTAGGGTATCTATGACAGTAAACTTACACATTGCAGTAGGGTATCTATGACAGTAGATTTACACATTGCAGTAGGGTATCTATGACAGTAGACTTACACATTGCAGTAGGGTATCTATGACAGTAGATTTACACATTGCAGTAGGGAATCAATGACAGTAGACTTACACATTACAGTAGGGTATCTATGACAGTAGACTTACACATTGCAGTAGGGTATCTATGACAGTAAACTTACACATTGCAGTAGGGAATCAATGACAGTAGACTTACACATTGCAGTAGGATATCTATGACAGTAAACTTACACATTGCAGTAGGATATCTATGACAGTAAACTTACACATCACAGTAGGGTATCTATGACAGTAGACTTACACATCGCAGTAGGATATCTATGACAGTAGACTTACACATTGCAGTAGGGTATCAATGACAGCAGACTTACACATTACAGTAGGGTATCTATGACAGCAGACTTACACATTACAGTAGGGTATCTATGACAGTAGATTTACACATCGCAGTAGGATATCTATGACAGTAGACTTACACATTGCAGTAGGGTATCTATGACAGTAGACTTACACATTGCAGTAGGATATCTATGACAGTAAACTTACACATCGCAGTAGGGTATCTATGACAGTAGATTTACACATTGCAGTAGGGTATCTATGACAGTAGACTTACACATTGCAGTAGGGTATCTATGACAGTAGATTTACACATTGCAGTAGGGTATCTATGACAGTAGACTTACACATTACAGTAGGGTATCTATGACAGTAGACTTACACATCGCAGTAGGGTATCTATGACAGTAGACTTACACATTGCAGTAGGGTATCTATGACAGTAAACTTACACATTGCAGTAGGATATCTATGACAGTAGACTTACACATTGCAGTAGGGTATCTATGACAGTAGACTTACACATTGCAGTAGGGTATCTATGACTGTAGACTTACACATTGCAGTAGGGAATCAATGACAGTAGACTTACACATTGCAGTAGGGTATCTATGACAGTAGACTTACACATTGCAGTAGGATATCTATGACAGTAGACTTACACATTGCAGTGGGGGAATCTATGACAGTAGACTTACACATTGCAGTAGGGTATCAATGACAGCAGACTTACACATTGCAGTAGGGAATCAATGACAGTAAACTTACACATTGCAGTAGGGTATCTATGACTAGACTTACACATCACAGTAGGATATCTATGACAGTAGACTTACACATTGCAGTAGGGTATCTATGACAGTAAACTTACACATTGCAGTAGGGTATCTATGACAGTAAACTTACACATTACAGTAGGGTATCTATGACAGTAAACTTACACATTGCAGTAGGATATCTATGACAGTAAACGTACACATTGCAGTTGGGTATCTATGACAGTAGACTTACACATTACAGTAGGGTATCTATGACAGTAGACTTACACATCGCAGTAGGATATCTATGACAGTAGACTTACACATTGCAGTAGGGTATCAATGACAGCAGACTTACACATTACAGTAGGGTATCTATGACAGTAAACTTACACATTGCAGTAGGGTATCTATGACAGTAAACTTACACATTGCAGTAGGGTATCTATGACAGTAGACTTACACATTGCAGTAGGGTATCTATGACAGTAAACTTACACATTACAGTAGGGTATCTATGACAGTAAACTTACACATTACAGTAGGGTATCTATGACAGTAGACTTACACATTGCAGTAGGGTATTTTGTTGTATCCTTTGTAGTTTTTCATATTCAAGGTCATGTTGCAAACTTCGCACTTGAAACATGCTTTGTGCCAAATCTGAAAGTAAAAAATTATCAAAAATGAAACATTCTCAGCAAGAAGGTCTCTGTCGGTTCAAGAAAAACAAGCGTTCTTATCTTGAAGGAATGGCCATATATAATCATGCTGATTACAAGTAGACATGTACACATCCTTGTTTCATCACCCCCTCCCCCGCATTTTTGGTTTTGTAATTTATTTCAATTTTAGCAATTCTGTAAGTCTAGGAATAGAGCTGTGTTTTTGAGTGTCTATAGGATTGGGTTAACTTTGGCAGTGGTTGTAAGATTGCTATGTAGATTACTCACAAGGAATGTCAGGAATTTTACGATTACGAGCAATTCAAAATCCCATCCAGTGATTCCAGCAATTAGTAATCGACAAAAGAGATGTGGTCTTTGTCTGAGATAAGGAGACTGGCCACTAAGCTTGTAGCTGGCCTCTTGCTGATACAACACCTGATTAACTCATAAAACAGTAGAGCAGGGAAAGTGTGATCAGTGAATACAAACTCCCCCAAACAAATACAGCCAAAATAAACACTGAATCCCAGGGCCAGCAAATACCGGCCAACAATCATACACATTCATTTCAATTAGTTATTGTAGTTTATCATAAGCTCAGAATATACTGATTACAATCCTCCATTATTATTGACTGGGCCCATCTCACCCCTTACACATCTTAGATGTCAACCGCTTAATATATATAAAATATGAATATCTGAGTTTACATGAGTTGATCACAACAAGAACATCAACTTAAGGTCCCTTCATCTCTATGTGTAACAATATCCTGCATCCCCCCAGCTGGCTGTCACACTCCCTAATACCTTCACTTGTAACTCTCAACAAGTGTGGGCCTTGGTTCATTGTCTGATGAACAGTGATTGGGAGAGATAACTGGAGGAATTTCTCCCAATGCCCGGGAACCATGCCGGCAAGCTCTCCAGCTGAGGATGATGTGATAGCACTTCCGAACCAGAATCTGTGTTTTTTATATCTCGTAATCTATATGCCGTACGGTAGCTAGATGAATACTAGTCATTCTTAAATATTACAACGGTTAACATGACTGTCTGTCAGTCTGCAATGTTTCACAAAACAACTGTACTAAGCAGATTTCTTGGCTAGGTTTCCCCTACATACTGAGGAATTTTTAAAGTTGCCAGTGTGATGGAGTAAGCATTGCCTACCATCTGCCTTCAAAACCATTGTTTTGAGCCTGACTGGACATTTATTGATACTGTGGCTTGATGAACATGTTTTGTGATGTGAAGGATAGGTTATACACACACAAACACTACCACCACCTAAGAATAAACACCTCAATATTACATTCGTAGTCTAAAAATAATCACTAGAATATTGAAATTTTTAGAGAATACTTATGGTATTTCCTTATGATTTATGCTACACTTCATGCTTCTCCAATAAACTTAATGTAAAACTTGAGGGCACGACTGGTACATGGTGCACTCCTGACTATAATTAAACCAAGAAGTTCATTGCAGACTGAAACATATAATGCATTCCATATAATGCATTTCAGTTTCCTGATGGGTTTTTTTTTTGTGTGGCTGAGTTCCAAGTTTGAGTGGCAGCCTTCTGTGCAGTAGGTTTTGAGAACACCCCTGGCTGCTTTGGATACTTAGGATGTAAGATGTAACAAAGCTTAAACTATCAACACTTCCTGAGCAAAGTACCGTTTGAGATGTACAGTACTACAATTTGCGTACTTACTTAAATCCTTTACCTAGTTTTGTATTTGTTTCAAGTGCTATGTATACAGAAACATGTAGGGATCAGCAACAATCACACAGTTATATCTTTTTAAATATTTTTAATACAATTCATCTGATTTAAATAATACCAACACTTTAAAAACGTTTCAAGACTACTGGTGACTGTGATCTGTATTATAAGACATTTTTTAACGGGTCTTGAAATAGCCCCTGAATTAAAGCATCAACAAAATGAATCGTTGCACACCATGACCATAATAGGTAAAACATGATGGCTACTCATGCATATATAAATGAGGCCAACTCTTAATCAATGGCTACAATTAAATTCCACAAGATCCCAGCAGCTGATTCCATTTAACACCTGTCTCGACCTGACAGCAGTCCTTAGATCATTTACACCTGTTTAAAATACCTGTCCTCCATAATGTACTCAAAGCTTTACCTACACCTAGATTTAACTTAGCATGTGATTCGGTACCCTTGCACATAAGTCGAAATAAACATTGGGACTCAACCTTTCACAGAGACATAATTGCATATCATATTATCATTAAAAATCAGGGCATTCAGCTCTTGTACCTGCTCTTATCTATAAAACTCTTATATCTACACTCATATTTTCGTGCAGTGAGATAACAATAAGATTTGTATACTTGGCAGATAAGATAGCTGTGTAAATATGGCAGTGTTATGTGGGTTCTCTCTCCTCCACAGGGGGAGGGATAACCTGTCCTCTATCTGGAATTCTTGATTCACCATATTTATTTTCGGTTTTCCTCACAAACATTCCAAAACAAAGGAGCTGTCAACTACCACAACAAACGTTCACATATCTAACCTTTCAGTCATCGACTTTATCAGAAATCTGTCAACAGATGGTACAGTCCACTGAGTCCATGCTCAGTGATCTGTGACGTGACACACTTCATCAGTCAGTCACCGTTCGGCTCTGCTGTAGGTCAAACGAGGGCTTATCAATATTCTGATCAGTGAGATTTTTGTTTGTAGAGCCCATGCTGACAGTTATTACTGATCAAGAAATTAATGTGTGTCACCAATTAAGGTCATGCCCATTAATTAGAAACAGGTTACACATGCTAATTACTATGGCATGTTTTACATGCTATGGGTGTTAGAACATATGTACACTGAGTGACATAGTTGTAACTGCAGTCAATAAGTAGAGGAACAAATATTAACAGCAAATTAATGCTTTATTGAAGATCTCTATATTTGGAGAAATACTCTCAAAACTACATTGTGTGAAATTCGACAACTTCCTCCAAACCAAATATAGCAGGCACTGGAATACAAAAAAACCATTCTCCACTTTTGTAGAAACCACATTCAACAGAAGTGTGTGCTTCAATTTCTGTAGAAGACTCGAGGAAACCAGAAGAACATTAGTGCATGTACTTCACAATCTACCAACAAGGCTGATGAGAAATCCACAGAAAAGGCTCTGAATTCAGAGTCTGAAGAGGCAATCCTTTCAGCAGAATCTTTTTGTACAATGAGATGAACCGAGAATTTTGCTTTGCTTTGAATTCTCTCTTATTTTTCTAAAAGGACAATCAGAGTAAAAGACTGGCAACACAATGAATCACAGTTCTGTCCCTATACATATAAGTGTAATAACAGAAGTCCTATCTAACCACAGATCACAATGTAAGACTGAACAGATAATTTATCTACAATCCAGAATTTGTATGTGTTGTGTAAAAACAATGAAGCCTATTATGTAATATGTTTTTATACCACAAAAAAAAAATCATCTTTATCTATCTTTTATATATCCTTATTGACATTTGAAGTGAAAAAAATTACTTAATTTTAAATATAAATATACAATCATGTACAATTTTATTTCATGTAAAACATTGCAAAAATTAACATTCTTCCTACTTAAAAATTGATTTATTCTCTCAGGCTTGACTAACCATCAATAATAAATATTGTACTACGATTCTCTAATGTCTATGCAATTTTAATATTATGCTGATAAATCCTGATCTTCTTGAGTGAAGCTATATTTTAGTTAAACAAGACATTAGTTATTTATATGATTTTCCCACCCTTCTTCAGCAGAATAGACATTCAAACATCATTACATCAAAATACTAGGTCCATAAGCCAAAACTAGAGAGGTTGCAACATGGTTTAAATAACGGTCCCGCCCATTTTTGAACAGTAGCTGAACATCTAAAGATAATAGATATTGAATCAGCTTCAAATCAAATTATATCGCTTATAAAACCACTTCCTAGCACTACTACAGTATCCGTATCGGGAGTATATATTGTATAATCTGAAGCAAGAGGAGGGGGCAATGATTGGCCTCCAACAGAAGCCTCCATTATTCAAAATTACCGACCTTGTCCAGGCATTTCAGTTCCTCTGTGGGGTAAACAGTCTTCTCGCACTTTGCACACTTCTTGCTCATTGTGAATGTCACCACTGAAGTAATCACATAAATTAAAATCACTCAAATTGAAATCAAAACACGATACTCTAGTTTCAACTTCCAAATAGGTCTGATACTTGAAGCCCTTTTCAAATGCGGAAGTGATGTCAGATTCGGGATCTATGGAACGCTTGTGGGTGTATAGCCAAGAAAAAATACTCAAAGAGACATTATAATCTGTCGTTATTGTCATAAGATTTTTGAGATCTTTTAAATGCAATATTCATTTTGATTTATATTTCATACCAAATGAGAAAGGAGTTTGAACTATGAAAGAACTTTAAAACCATTTGTGGTTCATCGTTTAATAATATTTGTCGAGAATGCTCCGCTGTAGGTTAATCAAGATAGATAACTCAGAAGAAAATACCACCAATGGGATCGTCTCAAAACTCAAAAACAATTATACGTGCAATGCATCACATTAAATGTCATGCTTTTAGAATGAACATGTTATCAATTAGAGAAACAAGTTAAATAAACATTTCTGATTGTAAACACAGTGAATTAAACATGCTAAAATGTTGTGTGGCTTTTCGAGGTATAATAACTTACGGGTATTACTTTAAAATTTTGATAAAAATTGGAATTTCTTTCATCATGCTCTTTTTACTTATGAAAACAATATTTAATACGCTCTTTTTTAAATTACATTGTTATTGGCTAAATGTATACTATATTTGATGCACACAATTTCAATGCATGCGTAAATATTTTTAAAGAATCGAATTCAATTTCCCGTACATGAATCTCTTCGAATATATTTCAGACTGTTCCTTTCATAATATATACGACTAGTCTATGGTGGGAATGGTTCTGCTATAAATTGTTTTGATTAAAATTAGTGCTTGTAAAATAATTTGCATCGTAACCATAATAAAAAGATTACGTTTAATTGTCATGCAGATAGAGCAAATGGAAAGCTTATATTACATACATGTAATTCCCACCCTCCCAGTCCTTCCGCTCAACAGAGAGAGAGAGAGAGAGAGAGAGAGAGAGAGAGAGAGAGAGAATGAATTACCGTTTTCTGTTATTCTATATACACTCAGTTTGTACTATAGTTTATTCATCCCGAATAATATAGCTATAACTTTAGCTCTTTGAATCAAGGATCTGAAATGAAAAAAAAAACGATTATACATGTATATATACTGCTTATCGGAAAATATTTTTTTTTATATAAATTAACGAGTAATCGAGTGTATCATTATGCACATGTAACATGACTTGGAAAATGTATGATGCCAGAGTAGGAACTTAATTGGACAGGACACGCTATTTCTGGATTTCTATTCATGAAGTGTTGTTTCCTTTAAATTGTTCAATAAGTTCACACACAGTCACGAGTTCATTTTAACATCTATACATATTCACCCGTGCATGATAATTAGTTAATTAACTTACTTTCTCTGATCTATAATAAGAAGAATGAAACAAGAATTTTAAAATATGTTGTACTTCAAAACAAATTAACTTTGTCAGCAATTTCACTGGAAAAAATGTTGATCGAGGAATGATAAATGTATGTAGACAGAACGAAAGTTCATATCAAATTCCATATTCTTTCAGAATAAGCAGTGCGTGAATTTTTAAATTTGTGTACAATTGCAACAATGTTCCGAATGGTCTGTCAACGGTTTCAAAGGGTAATTAATTAATATTTCACGCAGTGTAAATTTCATATCTATCTTATTATTTATTGTTGGTCTCATCGTACCGCTAGACGATGGTTTTTATAATCCACGAAACTTTCAATCATTGTCATATTGTCGTATACTGAGAATTAGTATACAGAAAATTAACAAATTGGCTATGTTTGTGAAATGGAATGTAGATATCTTACAAAGTTATAGGTAATAGAGAATCAAGAAAACTTTATAGTTCATGTGCATCCACGTGCATGTCGGGCCTCTCGATTTCTAAAATGATCATGATGATACATGTAGGTTTTGAAAACTGTATCCAGTTACTGTAAAGTCACGCTATGTGGTGACAAAATAATTCAGTGTTTCCGATCGCATGGATAGATACATGATAGCTGAGGGAGAAGCCTAGATATAATCTTATACTCAAGTTCTTTCAGTGTAACTTCTTATACTCAAGTTCTTTCAATGTAACTTGGGAATTGTTAAATCCAGCCAAAACTGAATACATGTATATTAAAATTATTAATTAGTGCCAAAGACACAGTGACATTTTTTATTACATGTACATGTACATATGTATTTTTCTGAGATTCCTCAATTGGATTAAGCTTGTATTCCATATTTATACACAGTGTAAGGCTTAAGGTGGTTTGGGACACTTCCATGTTGTGACGTACTTCCTATCGTAATAAAATGATTTTGTAAGTGTTTTCTTTCCCAATAGTGTTACCTATGTGGGGGGGGGGGGGGGGGGGCTAGACTTATCAAAAATCTTGACAAGCAAAAAAAGTCTTTGGTATGTATAAATTTGCAAAAAAAAAGCCCCCCCCCCCCGCGGTTCCGACGCCTATTCAGTGTAGCGCAACGGGTTATAGAACGTAAACTGCTAATCCGTAAGTCACGAGTTCGAATCCCGCTGGGGGTTTTATACTTTTGACCTTTTCAAACATTTCTTTAAACATGTTTTTTTGGTCAAATATTGTAAAATTTGAATTTTTTAAATCGTTGACAGTATTTTAAATATCCATGCTAAATATCGACAGGTGTTAGTATATACATCCCTGATACCACCCATGATATTTTTTTCTAAACGTTTGTAAATATCAATATTTTATTTTATTTTTGATTGATTGATTGAGAGAGAGAGAGAGAGAGAGAGAGAGAGAGAGAGAGAGAGAGAGAGAGAGAGAGAGAGAGAGAGAGAATTTACATCGGGCTCGAGGTGTTCACAACGCATGTTCATGCGCAACTTCCTTTTACAAATACAATATGTCTAAGAGAGGTACGAAGATCCTATACTTATAGATTTTATCCAATGACATCGGCAAATCTAAAGCTCAGATAACAGCAATAAGCTTTTATATGTCAGTCTAAAAGCTCAACTTTCACTCTATAGACGTTGATGTCGAAAATTAAATAGATTAAATAATATATAACAATTTTTAACAAGTAGTAATATGTAAACACTAGTTTATAAACCGTCTTGTACATTTCTAAACCTAGCTAGATATACTAGATACACAGTAGAGCTGTTCATTCATTACAGTTTTAAAACCTGAAGTGCATGAGGCTTGAAATGCGTTGCCATTTTGGGTTTCAAGCGAGAAAGTTGCTTTTTCATGGGGTCCTCCTTCCCATGGCCCCTCTAGGATAATTAAAGTATTTGATGTTATATCCACGAATTAAAAGATATTAAGGACAATGCCATTTTGGTGCTCTTGATTTTGACTTCTACATCGATGTATGTTTCTTGAACTCGTGCATATTGAAAAAAAAACTGTAGTATGACAAGAGTTGTGATAATATATGTGTCCCTGGATTGATTCACAGTTAAATTTTAAGATATAAACACACAATCCAATAAAACAAGAGTGATTATCAGACAATGAAGACTGAATTATGGATGTTGTTTATGAATGTAGAGTGTTACCAGTATATGTACTGTTTATGATTTGATGCCTTTATACTGACTTTCAGGTCGTGGTGGTTCGGCCGGAGGGAAGTTCCGTATCTCCCTCGCGTTGCCTGTGGGTGCAGTCATTAACTGTGCCGACAATACAGGTGTGTAAAGCAGAAAGTTGCAATTGTAGCTTACAAATAAAGAAATATTTTTCTCATTGAAAAATAATTTACTGGTATATTATGTCAAAATTTAGTTTGATTCATTAGGACATCAAGATGCATTTGATAAAGCTCTCACTGCAAAGCACTTAAGTTGTGTATTCTTATGATAATTTTGTTTAATGAATTTAATACATTTTAAAAAAAGATGAATAAAAAATGTTTGGGAAAGTTTGAAAGATACAAATGTTAAAATGCAGATTAAGTTTTGTCTAAGTTAACATTTTTGAGTAAGATCTTTCTAATGCATTTGTAGGTGCCAAGAATCTGTTTGTGATCGCCGTCAGCGGTATCAAGGGTCGCCTCAACAGAATGCCAGCTGCTGGAGCTGGAGACATGTTTGTTGCAACAGTCAAGAAAGGAAAGCCAGAACTTAGGAAAAAGGGTAGGTGGACTGCTTAAACCTGGGGGTTAGGCACAAACCAGGGGGCCGGGCACAAACCAGGGGTCAGGCTCAAACCAGGGGGCCAGGCTCAAACCAGGGGTCAGGCTCAAACCAGGGGTCAGGCTCAAACCAGGGGCCAGTAAGATATCTGATATTGTAACAGAGATCTACATCTAGATCTATATAACTGTTGACCGACAAAAGATTAGGTGGACCGCTCAATCCAGAGGGCCAGTAAGATATTGGATATTGTAACAGAGATATATGTAGATCTATATAACTGTTGACAGACTTTAGAGCTGCTGTTCTGTACAAGCAAAAAAAAAAAAACAAACTTCAATTTATTGCACACAAAAACATGTGATAATTTTGGACCACAAGCATGTCAATGTTCAATAAATTGAAGGGTTGTTTTTTTTAGCTACACAGAACTGTAGGTCTACAGTCTGTCCAACTTTCTCTACCTGTTTGTGTAAATGTTCTGCAGGTATAATATAGTGCAAGCTAGATAGAAACGCTTGCCATTATTTCAACGATACCTGAGCAAACGGTTTTTTGAATTTTCCAAAAATGTTTGAGCTTCATATATCGGATATTTTTAGTCCGCACGCCTATTATGAAAATACAAAGATGGCAGAAGACAATGTTAAGTTGTCAAAACTGTTATGAAGCGAATCTGGAGTGGGAAGATTTTGAATTACCTGTTTATGACAAAAATGGTGTACACACCACGGATAAGACTAAAGTAATTTGTAAACTGTGCAATGCTCACTTTAAATATAATAAAATCACTTTTGAAATATGGTAACACATCAACATATTAAATGTGTTTCAAACTCTTTTTCATATTTTCATTGAGTTGCAATGTATCGTGAATTGCATTGTATCGCATCACATATATCATGATATGTATAAAAATTGGCTAAGTACAGTATCGTCCCAGCCCTAGTTTGTGCATTGTACAAGTTTCTTCAAATACTTGATCATAGCTCCTAAACCTTTAACTGATGAAACATTTTTAAGGTTGCATTATAATATTGATAAATAATTGTTATTATTATACTTTCATGTTAAATACTGCAATCTGATTGGTTTAGACGCAGTTGACAATCCGTTCTCTCTCCCTCGCACGCTTAGCAACGGGCCGATAGAACGAATTGTTACATGCGCGTTAATTATGCGCGTACGGTTCGCCGTAGAATTCACGTCTTTTCTATATAAAAGCAGTAAAATTTGCTATAAAAATTATGACATTCAGTATAATAAAATAAATAGTGCCTGTTTGGGAGGGTACCAGTTGAAATTGACACCCCTCGAAAACCATTGTCAACCTCCGCTTCGCGTCGGTTGACAATGGTTTTCTCGGGGTGTCAATTTCAACTGGTACCCTCCCAAACAGGCACTATTTATATATTATGAATACAAATGTTGAAATAACATCACGAAGAGAAAAAACTCTTTTGTGTTAGATGATATTGATTGTCTTTTGTAGTTATGCCTGCTGTAGTGATACGACAGAGGAAACCTGTTCGGAGGAAGAACGGGGTGTTTATATACTTTGAGGATAATGCGGGGGTCATAGTCAACAACAAGGGAGAAATGAAAGGTCAGTGGTTTTACATCAGGAATGGCAGACACACGGAAGGCTCTGATCACCACAGACCTCGTACTGATTTCTTGTGTCTATCATACAGACCTACTGAGTCTCCTGATTGGGCAAACATATTTCCAATTAGATTTAGCATCCCTAAAATTAATACCTCTAGAGAGTAAATCATTTAAGAATCATTTATAATGCTAAATAGGCTTTCAGACTTTGACAAAGGAAACCAAAATTGATAGTGCCACTGAGCTGTCAATAGTGGAAGATACACGTTAGAACACAGAATCAGTTGTGGGGGTATTATTAAAAAATATGTTGTCAGTGAGCAATTGGAAGGGGGGACTAGCAGAGGGATGGGTAATGTGAGGATATAACTACTTTATCCTGCTCGATTTTTAGGTCACTTGGACTTAAAGACATATTTAATTATTCTCACTGTACATCTACTGTTAATGTGGGGAAGATTCAACATTTGACTTGCACCTTAAATGAATATTCTGGACATTCCCTCAGATCTTTAGGTTTTTACTCCATTTAGCTTGGTTTGTTACTCTTATATAGTATTCTCATAGTAAAAAAAATTGAAAGTCAGTCTTTCATTGCCAGTTCAACTGCAGAAAGATTGCTATTACATCATAATTTTGCATACATGAAACATTGTACAACTTGACCAAGTTGTTCATTTCCACTTAAATATAAAGTAGAATCAAAAGGAATATGGTGCTGGGGTGTAGGTCATGTTAAGACAGCCGCTTGGTTAGCAGGATCTCACAATAGAAAGAAAAGATAGTGCAAATCTTCTCTAAATTCACGCGAAGCTTTGGACAATTTTCACTGTAAACTAGAGAAATCGAGATGCCTTGAAGCTCGAAAATTCTTGAATTATCTTGGGAATTAAATCTGCATTTCTCTTTATTCATCTTCGCTAGCCAATGGCTTCGGTCCACTCTGCTCCCCATAAACCCTTGGCAGATTTCATTACGAAAACTCGGTGACAAGCTCCGTTTAATGATTGGCTGCAGCTGGGAGTAGCTGATCCAACCGCAGCGTTGTAAAGAAGCGCTTATAAATAAACTTTTAAAAGAAACACATGTGTGATCTTTGGTAAAACATTCGGTGCTTTTCACAAATTGAGGCACAAGTGCTCGAGTACAATATCTTCACAAGGATGGTCTAACCAGATCACTTTAAAAAACGATATATTTTACTGGATTTAACATAGATTTACAAACTTGTCAACTGAAGGCTTGTGTGATCGTAGTATGGGAAGTAAACATGGCGAATGAAGAAGTTGCCTATCCCGTTATAAAGTATATACGTCCCTGCTTATGGTTAGAGTTTCAATTGTTCAATGAGCTGTATTTTATTTAATTTCTTTTGTCCACAATAATTACGACAACGATACCTGGTTTTATCGCTTGAATGCAATTTATATATAGCGACTTTTTCACTCCCGGTCTCTACAAACACAAGGCCAATAAATAAAACATTCCTTGCTTTCTCTAGGTTATATCTTCATTCCCATTGATTAGTATCGTTAATTATGTTCCTATTCTTGCTAGTCAACATGTTTTCAAGTTGTATTTATGCCGTAACGTGTATATTACCCATTGTTTCGTTAGATAAAATGTAAATATACAAGGGGCACAACTCAAGTTGCTCGCTAGATAGCGCCACCGCATCACCAAGTTTTCGTAATGAAATCTGCCAAGGGTTTATGGGGAGCAGAGTGGACCGAAAACCCTTGGCTAGCGAAGATGTCTTTATTTTGTTATGACACTCCCACAATTTATTGAAAGAAAGGTGTGTTTGTTTTGATTTCATGTCTATGTTTGCCCTCCATAGGAATACTGCTGACATGTTGATGTCAAGCTTTTTAAACCTCTGTGACATCTTCATCTTGATTCTGTTTTATACCGAGCGCAGCGAGAGGCTGGCAAAGCCCGCCTCTCGAAGCGAGGATTAATGGTGACACATATATATAAGAAAATCAGTGAAAAATGAGAGTTGAATCGGGGGTACTATGGGCTAAAAAAAATTCTTCCAGCCCTGGGCGCCGTCATTTTGTTCTTAAAAAGTTAGTTTGATCATCGATTGACTGGCACTTATCGATGTTAATTGCCCCTAAACTCGATTAAAAACTGTCCAATGTTTTAATTGAAGGTAGTTTAAATTATAAGAAATGAAAGTTGAAACCAAATAATTTTCAATAGTGCTTCAATAAAGAAACATGACTAGTTCTACATATGTCTTATCAAATTATCAGATTGGAAAATAAAAAAATTAACTTCAAGTTACTGATCTTTTAGATACTGAATAAAGTATTCAAGTTTATTATCGGTAGTCAACATATATGAATTAAATTGATAAACAATTTTTTCGGAATCACGTAACTCTCTTCAGCTATTTCCAAAGACAAAACTTGTATGTTTTACGTATGAAACATGACGTCATAATATAGACTGAGCACGCAACGTTTAGTTTAACTTTGGCTAATGATTTGAGTAGGCAAACATGCGGATCCTACTGCATGCGTTTCAAATAAATTTTTTTTATACAAAAATCAAACTGCACTAAAATCAAACTGCACTGTGTTAAATTTGCGCTCGGCCTAACGGTCACACCGTTTACATATTAATATGCTAAATGAAGTAAATGTACATGTTCTTATACATAGCAATTGAAGTGCCTCTCCCAGAGCATTTGTTTTACATGTGTTGCTTTTTAATCTATTCCAGGATCAGCTATCACTGGACCTGTAGCTAAAGAGTGTGCAGACTTATGGCCCCGTATTGCATCAAACGCCAGCTCCATTGCATAAATGTACAAAATAAAGAAAAAAACCACAGTCTAGAGTTGTTTGTTAGTCAGTGAAGAATCCTCATCAAGGCAGGGAATATAAAAAAATGTCTGCAGATTGGTCGTTAATTGTAAAGTAGTTTTTGTACAATAACATTGCTGAAAAACTACAAAAAAAACAAAAACAAATGGAATACTATTACTTATAAAGTTTTTGGTGAAAAGTAGCTTCCACTAAATAAAACTACATCACTTCATACATATTTGGATATAGATTGATACATCTTGATATGAGTGGAATACAAATCTACACTACCTGATAAAAATATTTACATTTTTCAGTGCCTTTGTGGTAACACTACCAAGTGATTTTGTACTGTACAGTGCAAAGTATTGGTGGGGCACAAGCGGGGTTTCCATAATTAATATTCTAATATTTAAACGTACAGTTCCTGAAATTATATAAATATAAGTAATAAGGAATCATTCTTTTGAGTATTATGAGGTGATACTTTTGGTCGGGGCGTGATCAAATCTATTGGATTTCATCACGCCCCGACCAAAATTATCACCTCATAATACTCAAAAGAATGATTCCTTAGGCGTATACCTTTATATCCTCCTCGCTGTATTATAAAGTTCACAGTAATTGTGTTTGTTTCATTTTGCAACGATGAATATTATCATCTCTCGCGTTTCCTATGGCATCGATATTTTGGAAGGAAATGAAGCAGCGCAGTCTTAACTGTACTGGAGTAATTTCCCTTAGCACATGTTTAAGAAAAATGAAATCTGATGACGAGAAACGCATTATTATAACAAACTTTTAATTATATGTCCTGACAAAATTGTGAGATTCTTGTCATGTGACACATCTCGTGTTATAAGGTTGTATAAAGAAGGGGGAGAGTATGTGGAATCTTCTGCCCTTTGACTATTTTTGTGACGAGGTCATGTTCAGTTGTGACCCTCTTACAAATAGTGTCATTTGAATAAAGTCAGGGTCACACCAATATTTTGTTTGAAACTCAAAAGAGGCTAGTAACATAATTTTTAGCTCACCTGAGCTGAAAGCTCAAGTGAGCTTTTCTGATCAAAATTTGTCCGTTGTCTGTCGGCGTTGGCGTTGGTGTTGGCGTTGGCGTTGTTGTCGTTGTAAACTTTTCACATTTTCATCTTCTTCTCCAGAACCACTGGGCAGATTTCAACCAAACTTGGCACAAAGCATCACTGGGTGAAAGGGATTCAAGTTTGTTCAAATGAAGGGCCACACCCTCTTTAAAGGGGAGATAATTTAGAATTATTGAAAGTTTGTAGGTATTTTTCAAAAATCTTCTTCTCAAAAACTATTAGGCCAGAAAAGCTCTTACTTGTATGGAAGCATCCTCAGGTAGTGTAGATTCAAGTTTGTTCAAATCATGGTCCCCTGGGGTAGGGTGGGGCCACAATGGGGGATGAATTTTTATATAGGAATATATAGAGAAAATCTTTAAAAATCTTCTTCTTAAAAACTATTAGGCCAGGAAAGCTAAAATTGGAGTGGAAGCATCCTCAGATAGTGTAGATTCAAGTTTGTTTTAATCATGGTCCCCGGGGGTAGGGTGGGACCACAATGGGGGATGAATTTTTATATAGGAATATATAGAGAAAATCTTTTAAAATCTTCTTCTCAAAAACTATTAGGCCAAAAAAGCTTAAATTGGAGTGGAAGCATCCTTAGATAGTGTAGATTCAAGGTTGTTTAAATCATGGTCCCCGGGGGTAGGGTGGGGCCACAATGGGGGATGCATTTTTATATAGGAATATATAGAGAAAATCTTTTAAAATCTTCTTCTCAAAAACTATTAGGCCAGAAAAGCTTAAATTGGAGTGGAAGCATCCTCAGATAGTGTAGATTCAAGTTTGTTTAAATCATGGTTCCTGGGGGTAGGGTGGGGCCACAATGGGGGATGAATTTTTACATAGGAATATATAGAGAAAATCTTTAAAAATCTTCTTCTCAAAAACTATTAGGCCAAAAAAGCTCAAATTGGAGTGGAAGCATATACAGATAGTGGAGATTCAAGGTGGGGCCACAATGGGGGATGAATTTTTACATAGGAATATATAGAGAAAATCTTTTAAAATATTCTCGGAAAGTTTTCAGTCCAAAAAGCAGTAACTTGTGTGAAAGCACGGGTTGTGCAGATTAAAGTTTGATCAAACCATGATTCCCTAGAGAAAAGTGGGGGGGGGGGGGGTATATAGGAATAGAGAAAAATCTTCTTACAGGTACAACAACAAAAGGGGCTTGGTATTTACCATAAAAATATGTGGATAAAAATCAGCAGATATTTCAAAATTGTTTAGCAATGTCTACTGTACTTAGTTGTCAAGATATTTTGATTTTGATACAGTAATGCTAATTTGATCCGAGTTAAGGCTATTGTTCCTCAGGTGAGCGATGTGGCCCCTGGGCCTCTTGTTTATAAATGGGGTTTAATTTGATCGTTTTCACTAGCTGGCGAAATGCACTAAACCGGTTTTGTATATCTACATGGATAGAGCGATTGCAAGTGTTGCAGAAAACCGTAAATCACGTTAAAGTTCTATATATTAACACATTTTTTTCTTTGGTGATTCAAGCAGGTTATGTATTTTTTTTTTAATGTCGCTATCTTCATACCCCGCATAAATCGCCAAAGAAAGCATTTTATTGTTAAAATATTTTCATTTTAAATATTTACATACCTGGTATGTTCAAATATTTATTGTTTTTTTAAACAAATTAATGAACTGATCGTAAAAAGTATTTACATGCAAGTAAAATTAAATAAATGACTGTTAATGTACATCAGTACGTTAGATAAAAGAAATGACCAAGTCGTCTTGGATCGATGGAAATTTGAGTCTGACATTATGATTATTTCGCGCAGTTCGTGATTTTTTTTTAGGTTGCTAAAGGTTTTAACCGATCAATAAATTGGTTAAAACTGGATCGTGTTTTAAGTCCTGTCAGTTTCTATAGAGATATGAATTACAATCAATTTCCGTAAGAAATAGACGGAATCATACTTGTGGATGTAAATAGATAAATGATGTACGATTGAAAAAAAAAATACACAGAGCAATCTTCATTTTCTTAACCCTTCTGTCCATAAAGCTAGATCTGGATGTGAACTATTCTGACCTAAAAAATATCTCATAAACCAGTACTAGTAAGTTCAAAGTGCATTAGGTCCACAGTGATACAGTAATGAAATATAAAGCTGTACAATATTTGAGTATTTATTTCATAACATTATTCACAAAATGTTAACATGCATACATATTATTCTCTTTTGAGAAGTGGACAGGCATAGCATACATCCAATTCTCTTCGCAAGCCCTCATATTTTGATTCTTGTAAACGTGTAAATGTCGGAACCGAAGACGGTTTACGCTTCGACCCATGTTTTGACTCCAGTTTCTCTGAATTTTCGTAACAGACCTATAATTTCCTCATTTTAAACATAAATGCACACATATATACCCAAAAATTCAACACTAACCTGCTGTCAAATCATTTTCTCAACATACATATATGAACGAATTCTCTTGTATTTATCCCAATATATGCGTAATAGCTGTACACGAAGTACGTTCGAATAAATTTTCGAGTCACGTGGTCATACAGTGTGTAAATAGTAGGACCGTGAGGTACGTGTCACTTGAAGCTTGCTCGTTGCTGATTGGAGATATTATGGTGGACAGCGACACAGGGACGGATTAGAATGATTCTGGGCTGTTAAAATTCGTGGGAATTCAATAATTGTGAATGTTGTAAAATTGCTGAAAAATAATGTATCATAAAAGAAGCGAGTTGCTCATTCATTCTGCGCTAAATTCTTTAATATTCGGAAAAACAAAGTAAAGGGAGAATATATACACTGAACTACTATGACCCAAGTTAAATATTTTAATATTAATATTGTATAAAATATATCATTGGATATTTTATTTATGGACTAGTTCCGTTCACAGTCAGTACTTCTGCTATCCTACATGTATCGTATCAACCAATCTCAGAACTTGTACAATACATTTTAACCAGACAGTTGTTATCTTTGCACGAATGCCATCGGTACATGTACGCCTTAAGGGGTATTGCCCATCACTAAAGCACTGCCTCCAAGGAGAACAGACTCTGGCATGGATGCGCATGCCAGAATGAATGTAGATTTGTATTCCAACAGCTGTTATTTTTAAACAAGTATGAGTTAATAGTATTATATCACATAATACTGCACTTCTCTCCCATTTTCTCCATCTCTTTCTCGTACTGTTTCACTTCCTCTAAATAAGACAATGGCGGCCACCTGTGCTCCTCCACGTGCTCTTTATTACTTCCGGTTAGCAAGGAGAATTCCTTTCTCTTCTCAAATGCAATGTAGTTAGAGGAGATGAAGTGGAGACACCAGTTAGAGAGCTGCTCTGCATTATATATCTGGAAATCGCAAGGATACAGATTATTTACAAAAATTACGAAATATTCAGAAAAGAGCGAGACAAAATCAATCAATGCAATCAGTCAGACTATGAGTTGCAGGAATTAATTTAAAAAACCAACCTGAGACGTCAGTAACAGGCCTATGACGTCAATGTCTGATTTCTCGATTTGCTTGGTTACACTTCGATCCACTTCTTTGGTGATGTAAAGCTCACAGAGATGAACTAGTCTCTTTTGACCGTATTCATCCGCCAGTACCATGATCCCAACCGAGTCACCGTCTTCGATAGGGGCATGGTCCGAGTAGAGGTACTCCATGAGGGCCATGAAACATTCTGACGTCACTTCCTTTAGCTGGACCTCAGACACAGTGCTCTGACTCTCTACAAAACTTCCTCCAAACATTGCCGACATGACCTCACATCTCGCTCCGAGAACAACTTTGTTGGCGTAAATCTTTGCTCCTAAAATAGATATAAAGATTGGACTTAGAAGTTTTAAGTGCAATGGCTCTCTAGCCTTATAAATCCGTTTTGTTGATAAAGCACCATACCTTCAATATGGAAGATGACGTCGGCATATTCAGGGTTGTTCAAGAACATATCTTTCATTCGTTTTCCCGTTTCGTCGTTGAGAAACGTCCCAATACTTGGATTCAAAAAATCCATCTCCTTCAAACAGTTATCACAGATTGTCTCTAACTGCCCTAAACCAAACATTTTGGCCAGTCTACTTAAATCGTGGATTTCGTCTTCGATACCCGTAACGTCCTCGGGTAGATTTGGTAATCCTATATTGGAGAAAAGAAAGGATTACTACAATTCTTTTTCTTTTCAAATTGTGGATTTATTGATGGAGAAGGTTG
Source organism: Magallana ariakensis (assembly GCA_020458035.1). NCBI lineage: Eukaryota > Metazoa > Mollusca > Bivalvia > Ostreida > Ostreidae > Magallana > Magallana ariakensis. The sequence goes on from CM035818.1 coordinate 3,846,789, forward strand.
TACCTGTGTAGAGGAACTGTAGAACCCGTACGAAAGACTTGGGCCTGATTCCGTCACACAGCTGTATGGTCGTGTGTTTTTTCCCATCATTCTCCTCTATGACCGTTGCTATGCCTTCTACTGCCCCGGATGTTAAATCTTGTGTCGAGAAAGATTCGTCCTCAATTTCGGACAGTTGATTTCTTTTCTGAAAATGAAATGGTCGGTCGTTTGATATTTTTGCGACTGTTTTGATGTTTGTGAAAACATAAAACATAGATGCAATTTTTGACTGAAACTGTAAAAACTAAATTTCTCAGGTATAAAGAAATTTTAGCCAGTTTTTAACCGTTCAAATATGCATTTTTTGGCAGCTTCTTGTATAAAACTAGAGTAATATTTCATCGAAGCATGTGCTTTTTTAAAAAATACATTTTTTAAACAAAATTCTGTTACTTATAAACTATTTTGCTAATTTATGTGAAAAATATTTTGCAAGATCCGTAATGGACCAATGACTGATTTATGGTAGAGTTACACAGGCACTCCTTAAATGAGTAAGAGACTATAACAATTACAATTACTCCTTTGTCAAACAAAGGTGAAGTTTCTGTCAAAATTTGGCATGGTGAATCGGTTTTCTATCTGTAGTAGAACAACTTAGATTTCGTTTGGAAATCATTAATAAAAAGCAATTGTTTTTTATTATATGCTAGTCTCGCAAGAATGAGGAACTTTGAGAAAAGATTCTTTACCAACCTGTTCACTTTGAGAGAATCCGAAAACTTTCTGGAAGAACTTGGAGGCTGCACACAGCACCAGGCGATGTGCATCGAGTTTATGGTTCCCCTCCAGTATAAACGTCACGTCAGAGTGGACAGGATTCTGTAGCGCCTTCGTCCAATCAGAACTGAATGTTGACGTCATTATTTCTACCCATGGCGCCTTTCCTGTAAGAGTCAGATATTCAACTGTCAGAGCTATTCCACCTTTAGTTTTCTATAAAAAAGGGAGGGGGGTTAAAAAATACGTGTTAGTACTATAAAGTGCCACCCACCGGCTGGAGGCATGACGGGGGGTAAAGGTACAGCCTTCTTCTTCTTTGACAAAAATCCACCAAATCCACCATGGGATTTCGCTTTTTTCTTACTATGACTGCATTCTGACGCTCGTTTGATCTGAGTGAAGAAGGAAAATATGTTGTTATATGATAAAGATTCAACGTATAAAAGAATAGGCCGACATACCGATATATATATACAAGCAGAGACGTATTTTGCCAGTTGGTAGCCACATCCTTGTTAGACACATTATTATTAGCAACACCCTCGATAGCCACACCCAGACTTACCGCGGTGTCAAAGCACTCCTTGAGTCCAGTCTGTGTCAGGGAACTGGTCTCACAGAACGAGACCCTGAGTCTCCCCGCCAGCTCCCGCCCCTCCTTCGTGCTAACCATTCCCTCTCTACTGGACGATGACCTTAAATCTTCAAGGGAAAAGAATTCAAGGTCACAAGACTCTCCAAGAGCAGGCTTATGTTTCAGGAGTCAATGTGCAGATCCCTCCTCTCTTGGAAAATTTATACATATCACATTCATACAGTAAAGTAACCAAAATATACGCACTGGACTCTCCTTCCAAAAAATAACTTTTTTAATCCCCCCCCCCTGCTAATGGGATTTTCGCGGTTCGCGCCAGCTGGTCATTTTGCTTAGAGGTTTCAGCCTTTACTTAATATTTGTCACCAGAGTGATATGTTACAAAGTGGTTTTCAACACATACTTTTGCAAGATTTTGTGATGTGGCTAATTGTTTTATAAAATGCAACATACCTGTTTTGCAAGCAACCAGTAGAATTGGAACGTTTGGACAATAGTGCTCAATCTCTGGTATCCATTTTGACTCAATGTTCTCAAAGGAGCTCCTGTTTTCTATGGAGTAGCAGAGAAGGAAGATGTCTGTGTCGGGGTAGGACAGGGGACGTAACCGGTCGTAATCCTCCTGATAACACACACGTTCATAAACGTATAATCAATTAAATAAAAATCAATGGTGTCAGACGTCAAATTTAGTTATTATCAACGATAATATTGTCTATCGTTTAACCTTATTTTTTATCGCCCCCCCCCCCCTCCATCGCTCCTTGTCTTATATTTAGCTCTATAATACATGTTCGATCATTGTTTTTAGTTGAATATCGGTTTATTACATGTAAAAAAAAAAAAAAAGGTACGTAGCAACATTTTTGAAAGGGGCATTATCTATAATGTATATGTTAATTTGAGGAAAATGTTTGTTGCAACAAAAACATACCCATTACATTATTATATGTTATAATATGACTTTTTGTTCATATATTGTACCTGATTTACCTGTATGAATTAAAAGGCTTTAGTGCATAAACAAAACGAATTTCAACTCATGTTTTCCGTCTGTCTGTCATTTCGTTTATCATTGTCACACCTGTATTTCTGTACTTAAGTTATGAAAGGTTTGCTGACTGACACGCACCTGTCCTGCTGTATCCCAGAGTCCCAGACAGTAGGGTTTGCCGTCCACCATCACATTGGCGCAGTAGTTGTCGAACACTGTGGGGATGTACTCGGACGGGAAGGCGTTGGTGGTGTAGGAGATCAGGAGGCAGGACTTGCCCACTCCCCCGTCTCCCAGGGTAAGAAGCTTTAGGTTCTCCATGGCGCTCAAACCTACAAATCAAACAATTAAAAAGTACATGTATAAAAAATATTGGTGATATTGCATGGCGCTACAACCTACTATCAAGTACAGAAGCATTAAGAAAGAGATTTTTTTGTTCAAATTTTACTTTTCCAATTTTTATTTTTTCAGTGCTTCAATAAGTTATTTCCAATGGTCAACCAAAATTTTAGCGTCAGTTTTCTTAATCTATTCAAAAAAAAGATGTTAAATCAGCTGGCTTACTCGCTACACAAGCAGGTAAGCGAGCGGATCTAACATCTACTAAGTAATTTTAATTAGATTGCAGTTTTCTATGCAGAACTGCAAGGTTGGCTCAAGAAATTTGCGAACCGGGGTTGGGGATGGGGGCGAAAAGTTTCCCCCTTGGTATGTGATTTTGTACCACGCAACAAAAAGATTCCTAACTTTAGAAATTTTTAGAGAATATCGAAACCGTAAATATTAACTTTATATTGGTGTTCCTGTTTAAGTAAGAATCAATAATATCATATTGACTTATTTATTTATTATTATCTAATTGATTTATTAGATGAAAATAAAAAATAACAAGATTTTTAAATAAAATATCTCGTTTTAAAAACCTTGTCAATTTTCGAAACTGAGAGACTTTACAACGGTTAATACTAGCGAAACTTTGAATGATGATAACATACATGTATATAGTTTATTGTTGTAGCCGTGTAATATTACTTTGACCCTTTATGACCGATGGCCCTTTGTATAACCTGACACTGACTTATCTAAACAGTTCACCCAGAATTAATTGAGTATCCGCCTTTGTAAAGGTTCTGTATCTCGCTTGTATCTTGACAACTGCATGGTGCTATAATTTAGCTGACCATTTAAAATACCTTATTGTAAATATTAAAATTTGAAAAGTAAAAACCGTGACCATGCCCTTTTAAATAGAATTTGACCCACGTATAACTTAATAAATAAATTTTTATATTTTTTGTTATTATTTAGATTATACTAGTATTTTATGTGTGTGCTCCTAAATTGCATATATGATGTTACTCTGATGTTGGATCGTCTAGCGAAGATGATATGTTATGTGCTCTTAATTTACATGGTAACACAAAAACAATCTAATTAGATTGACACAAAAAGGGAGTCTACTTAGTATTCAATTAAACGAAATTTGTGAAAAATCACAAAACAAAATGGAATGAAATTAAATATTATGAATCTGGTAACTATCATCGTATACTAAAGATATATACCTAATAAGATTGTAATTATATTAATCTTAAATTAACCTAATCGATCATATATTTTATAAAGACATATAAAATGGTTGAGATATCTACATAACAAAATCAATGATTTCAACATGTTATATCGAATGCCTATAAACCTCGCGATTGAATAGATGAGGTTCCATTATATCACGATCCGTTTAAAATAAGAACAATGAAAATTTAGTTAAAATATATGCATATGCTGTGCCGGTATATGTATATATCAGAGAGAGAGAGAGAGAGAGAGAGAGAGAGAGAGAGAGAGAGAGAGAGAGAGAGAGAGAAGTAGTAAAATCTAAAAAGGTATACCATACCTTATCCACTTTCTGCAGAGTCTGTGGCAAAATAATAATATCCTGTATTTATAATCACATACTCATCCGTTTCTATTTATGCATCACGGTGGAATACGGATATATTTATTGACCAATGAAACGTCGAGCTAAATTTATCTACACACCAGCTGAATTAAAAATAGAACAAGCTATATAAGCATTGAAGATTTTCGTTGGGATTATCATTACATCGATCGACAACAATTTAATAACATATCAAGGAGGTTCACTGATTTCTTTTTATTACAAAGAGGACTGAAAATACTACACACAGTAGTATATACAGTAATCCTTTTATTATCTTTACCCCCCCCCCTCCCCATATACTCGTATATATGTACCTGTGTGTGTTAAATGAACATGACGACCAAAAGTAAATACACGTAGATCTGTAAGTACACACTGCTTTGTATTGATTAGAGCTGATTGAATTTAAATTCTTCTCGCTGAATGTGCCAAGGCAGGCATTGAATGACCGCGTTAACTCTACCCTATCTTCTACAACTCAGACATGTCCCCAGACAGCTAGAGTCAGACGATCGACAAATGCATTGTCCGTGTGCACAGGATCAATACAAGCCTCTGTAAGTCAACTCTGATCCAGTGAAAGTCAATTTTGATCCAGTAAAATTCTGTGTGACCTTCCATTTAATCCCTGTCTTATATCGGACTTTACGAGGGATCTTCGCTTATTCCGGCCTTTACGAAGGATCCCTGCCGCAATTCCGGACCCCGCTTATTCCGGCATCCAATATCCACGCCTTGCTCAGCCATGATACATGGGGAGCGGCGCATCCAGCAACGGTAGGTTTAAAACAAGTGAAGTAGTAATGTTTTTATTCACATCTGACCATTATTTCTTAGTTTAAACTACACTTCCCACCTTATATCCATGTTTTGTGAATTTTCTTCAGCGCTCCTTTTAACCCCGCTCCAAGTTAATCTAAATATTGCGGAATTTCCTTCACTTTTCCCCACTACCCACAACGGTAGCCTAAGGTATAAAACAAATGTCTGGTACTAATTAACAATTTTTAATTGTTAATGAGTCCATGATTATTTATATTAGTCATGGACTCATTGACAATTAATAATTGTTAAGTAAAAGACACAAGTGATGGTGTTAAAAGTACGACCCCCCACCCATACCCTCCCCCCGATTTTATCCCATTATCCATGGGTTTTTGATAGATACATTCCCCATTCCATCAACTAATCGAAAGCGACCTTGGTCTCCCAATAATAGTGTAAAGAATGAATTATTAAAAACAATCAAAGCACAAACCGCCAAGTTATTCAGTTCATTGTCAGGTCAAAGCATACTGTGTGAACCGTGTGTTGTAGAGAAATACCTGTCTTAGTCCGACCGCCGGGAGCGCATGTTGGATTCAAGTAAGTTGGATGTTTCACATTAATACTCCATGATCTGTATAGCTGTAGCTTTCCGGAAGATATGTTTCCGGAGAGGTATAGTTTTACAGTTTACACTTGTTCCGCGTTCGTCTGATTCACTGACATCACTGAACCCACCCTACCCCGGCGGCACTGTGCCCCGGGGGTGATTTTGTTTAAATAATGCATATCTTAATTCTGTATATGATGGGTCTTTAAATGTTGTTTACTTTAATTCACCATATATGTTTTTAAAAAAGCATGTTAGTACAATTAAAAAAACCATATATATATAAAAAGTTATGGCAACATTTCTGCATGAGATACATGTAATGACTCTTTAGGGCAGTTTTCCGACCTCAGGGAAACCGTTCATGATTTTACATGATTTTCTATTAAAATAATTTAAATTCTTTAAAGATGTTAAATACCCGCCCCTAATATTGATCACGAAAGTTAATTGATGTAGATATTAAAGCGAGGTACAAATATAAAAAAAATTGAGGATAAGTGTACAGTGTATTCAAATTATTATGTTTATATGCATGTTTTGTATGTGATATATGTTATATTAAATTTAATGTTTAAAATCAAATATTTCTAAACTTAACTTTAATTGTAATAATTAAGTTAGGGCATCCTTGATTTTAAACTGTGAATGTAACATTTACAGTGGACTCTTTCTTCCAATGATTGGAACAGGTCTTGCATGGAAAATAAAAAATCATTATCGGACCTTAATTAATTATGGCACTGTGATAATGACCTTTGAAACAATCATTCTGAGAGCATTGAAAACATTTAAGCAATACATGTCCCCTACCTGCCCCCCCCCCCCCCACACACACATAAATTTGAAACAATTGTCGTTTTACGAAAAAGTCTGGAAAACGAACGAAAACGAACAGACAGAACCCCTCCCCTTTCCGGTTTCACCGGTAGGGGATTAATAATCTAGAGCCTTTTAACAAGAGCTTGGACTTTCGGTGGGATGTTACTACGGTATCTAGTTTGCTCATCAAAACAAGATTTCAAATATTGACCTCCTTTTTTTTAAGTCGCTAAAAAATGCTCATTATTATTCATAGACTGTCAAAATCGGAAAGTTTTTCCCCAAAGATCTGTAGCCTTTTCACAAAAAATCTTACGATTAATTTTTATCGTAAGTGAATACTTAAGTTTTTTCTCATTATCTGATCTGTTGTGTGAAATTGACGCTGTTTCAGTTGAAATATACAGCCCTGGATGAAGTCGGACAAGTGTCATTGCGTTTAAAGGTATTATGCCGTTTTAAATAAAAATTTTGAAAGAAAGAAATGGTTTCATTTTCGATTAAGCTACAAAAGTTGTTAACTTTCTGCAAATTATACAGTTTAAATCAAACGCATTTAAAAGTATTTAATAAAAATTCGAATTTATTTTTTGACCAGGCCGGTCAATAAACGCCCAACTTTGAAATATTCATTAGCACGTGATGTAGCAAGCTAATTTTAGAACGTACACAAAAGGTCGATGTGGAAGCGTGGTCGGTCCGTGGGCAGTGGAATAACGCGTTCGAAGAGAAAAGAGAGAAACAGTTTGACAGAAAACGTTGTAAAATGAGAATATATAATAAAGACCACTTTGAGCGATGAACACGTGTTAGAAACTTCGTGTTTAACTACGGGCTTGCCGGTTTCTTGCTATAGACATGTGGGTCACACGCGGTGTGTTTTCTTTGTTTAATAAGATATTTATTCATAAAGGAAAAGAAGCTAATGTGTATGGTACGATATTCATTGTCTAAATATGATACAAACTTGTATAGCTATCACTCGAATACTTAAAATCTATAAATTGTATATGTTTTGAATCGAGGGGCCCCAGACGGGGTAATTTTGTCGTTCTATTATCATAATACATGTTGTCATTGTATGAAAATAATGGTCAATTGCAAAAGAGCTCTCATCGATTGTCTTAGACACCGATACGCAATCATCCTCATAAAATGCAGATGACAATATCTGATATTTTTCTGTTAACAGCACACAAACCTGTTTATATGAACTCAAACAAATGTAAACAAACCTGTCGTACTACCTTGTTCTGCATGCTGCTTTTCTAAATCACCATTCCCGCGCACATGCGCAAATCCACCTCAAACGTAAATCGTTTATGAATATGCATAGGTAAATCGTTGTTATTCATTTTCAAATTATGGCCTGTACCTCGTTAATAGTTATCCAAAAATTGCAAAATTTTCTAAAAAGTTCTTTTTCATATATCTAGTCATGCTGAAAAAATTTGGGTCTGGTTTTCAACATTGCAAAAATGCCGTTAAAAACGGCATATATACCTTTAATGTACATGTATTCATATAAAGAGGTTCTCCAATATGACTAAGGCGGGTCTATTAATGGTTAACTGTCCAGTTAAACAAAATAAAAAGCATTGATAAATCTTTCAAACAGAGATTAAAAAATAGTACCTCTATTGTAACGAACATTACAGAATTAAACAATTGTTATTTCAAAATTATAAACATATCTAAAAGGTCATCTTGCATAGTATTTATGTTCATCCTAAAAATACAGTGACTGATACTAATCCTATTTTTCAATTAATATTGATACTGATGGATATATATCGATTTTATGTTCATTTGTGTATGAAATATTGCACAGAAATAAGTTTAGATGCATACATTTTAAAATAAGTTTAATTTCTTAAAGCACATATTTTGTTTTTTGGAAAATGTAGTACACTTCGGATTAATTACAAAGACCTTTATAAAAAAAACCCAACATATTGTTTGTAATATAACAGAGACCAGTGTTGTAATTTTCGTTACAATGTGCAAAATGTATTAAATTTAATTAAATTCTTTATGAAACTTTTTGTTTCTTGTAAATGATGAAACATTTAAAATAGAAATAGCAACTTAAACATCAACAAAACCATATTAGCGCAGAGTAACATATTTAAACTGTTTTTCAATCAACTTTAGGAAATGTCCGTTACCTAAAGATTATCAAGTTTTCCCCAAAGTTCATTATCGATTAGAAATAATCTTCTAGACTTTCCCGAGGGTTTTGGCTCTTGATTTGGCCATATTTTTTGTTAACAAATTAAATAATTTCGCTGTTAATCATTTATTTCAGTGTGAAAATATCAATGAAATGTTCGTTACTTTCGTATGAAATGTACGTTACTCTAGTTTACAAGGATATAATATGAAGATACTCCAGTATGCTCACGTATTTCCTATTGATAAGCATAACATAATTTAAAAAATATATAAATATGTGTTTATACAGGGTTTTTTACAGCCTGTATTTATACTTTTGGTATTGTATGTAATTATATATGTGCCTTTCCTACGTTGATCTATGATGCGATTTATGAGATAAATCCCACTTGAGTAGCAAGAAATTAATCAAATATGATACTAAAATAAAAATTGTGTGTATGATTTCAATTTAAGTTAGTTATAATTTCAATACTTGTTAAAAATTACCATGCGTGTCTATTGAAATGTTCGTTACAATAGGTAACGGGCATTTCATTCTTTTTTGAGATATACTACAACGATATAAATAAACATGTGGATCGTTTATAATATTAGAACTGATCTACATGACTTTTATTTTATGTACGCATTTCAAACTGTTCGATACACATCATATAAACTAATTAATCCTTATGAAGGTGTATGTATGCTCATGAGGTCAGACGTTTAGATGGTTTTAGCAGGAATCATGCTGTGTAATTGTCCTTGGCACTAATGGCGGATGTTGATGTACCAACAATTTGTCACGTGTTTTATTTGCATCAAACAATTTGAGCTAGGATTGAAATTACAAAGAGTTTCGTAAAATACGGTAACGAACATTTCGGTAACGAACATTTAGTAACCAACATTAACGTGCCTAGGCGGCTTCAAAATAAAACTGTAGTGTTTATCAAAGACAGTTTTTGATGGCAACAAATACTGTCGTATGTTCAATATTCACTTTGAACAGCTGTTGCATTTACTTTCTCAGTTTCGGCAGTAACGAACATTACAGTCTTAAATCTACGCTCAGACTTTTTTTGTTTTTCGTACTGATATGATTAGACAAACGGAATTATATTAGATGTTTTAACATTTATGTGGACAAAAAGACCTCACAATGTTCTTAAAAGGATTTTTGTATTTTTTAATAGAATGTGCAACTCTTGCGGTGGTTATATATCTAAAGTAACGGAGATTACACCGAAACTGGAGACAAATGTTCAAATTAATATAAGTAATTATTGGACTAGTGAACTTAACTTATTGTCTTTTAAATCATTAAATTTTCTAACTGAAAAATAATATGTAGCAACTTATTCTGCACATTGTCCAGTTAATATGACAAATCATCCTCTTCAAAATGTAATATCAAAATGGCGACAGTAACGAACATGTCAGTTTTAGCATTTAATATAGATTTCTCGCTGGAAATAAACGAATTCCATTGATCTTTTTATGTGTTTTGGAAACACCTATGGACTAACTTTGTATTACAAAATCAATTACAATTCTGCTGATTTTAATTTAATTGCACCCATTTATTGAGTTTGAGTGTTTACACCCTGCGTGTTCAATACATGGACTGGTTCTGTTAAATTTAAATAAGTTTTCTTTTAAATCTTCGTATTCCAATCATGCTTCATTTTTATTGGAGTGTACATGAAAAAAAAAAATAAACTCGATTCTGTAATTAATCGTTTTTTTTTAAGATTGGCAGTTATATCAATGCTATATCGATTCTCCGTACACAGTGTGTTTTATTAAACACATTATCGGTAATCGTGGCTGTGTTTTGATTTGAATTTTATAAAATGGTACTAAATGTAGCTACCATCCTAATAACTTACATCGTGCAGTTTGATATATACCACTAGTTTTGAAAGGTGTGAAAATTGCCGCGGGCAGAAATGTGTGAAGTAATGACACCAACTATGTTCAGCTGACCGGGAAAATGGCTCCACTTCGAGATAAACCAAGTAAAATTAGGGCTTTGGCCTTTTCAAACACTTCGACATAAGCGGGGTATTCGAGATTACCGTATTCGAGATATCAGGAGTTTTTTAAATCATTTATGTAGAGAAAACGGCCGGGACCGTCGGAAGACTTCGACATAAGCGGGGTATTCGAGATATCCCATGTTCGAGATACCGATATTTACCTGTACATGTATTCATATAAAGAGGTTCTCCAATATGACTAAGGCGGGTCTATTAATGGTTAACTGTCCAGTAATTGGCTAATAGTTTATCACGCACTACCAAAGTCAAAGCTCTTGTAATCGATAAAACGGCTAAAGGAAGGTTGAAACCACGGTGAGAACGAGCGCATGATTATTCATTTAACCAAAGCTGCATATACAGTCTTTGGCTTCCTTTAACGGATGAAAAGGCGTGGTCTCCATCTTCCGACCCACAGACTTTGGGGCCAAAGTAAATATCTTGTCTCACTTAGTTAACAAAAGGGCAACTAGGATATAAGGGGAGAACGAAATAAGGCCGTCCCTAACATATCTTTATAAATTAGGGTGAAAATTGTTTACTCTCTCTCTTCAGAGCCAGGAGATGACGCTGAAATCATCGGTAAGAGAGACAACTGAATGTTGTGGGATATGACGCTATTCAAATCGCTAACCATGCAGTCCGATTAAAATAAGCCTGCTGCTTGTTCTACAAGATTTTGATCAGACTGATGTATTGAAATACCACTAGTAATCTATAGAAAAACTAATTTGAGAGAGAGAGAGAGAGAGAGAGAGAGAGAGAGAGAGAGAGAGAGAGCGATTATTCTTAGCTCTTAAGAGTTCAACTTTAGTCTTACTGCAAGGGAATACTGGTGGTGAACCATACTGGGGTACTAGTATTGTGGCTAACATTTTCTGTGTGTCTAACTTCATTGCAGAGTTGATTTGTTTTTAATTTTCAGACTAGTAATATTTTGAAACGAAAAAAATTATATTAGGCAAAAGTGACGGTTTATGTTGTTTCCATTGAAAAAAACCCACTGCATTTGCAATCGATTTTAAATCTTGATTTCATTATTTAGTATTTGATAAAACGATGATTTGATTTTACCGGCTGTTTTTCTGTTGCCATAGTTTCAGAATCCCCCTCTTGGACCCGAACTGTCATGTTCTCCCAGAAGTACTACGCCGACGGTCTACAAACTTTGTCTAAAGGCTTTGCCAAAATAAACAACAACACCATTGTCAGAACTCGAACTGGTATCTCAACTCTACCACTACTGATAACTTTATTTCACACTTAATACTTAAAACATAATTGTATAGTTAATCAACTTGCTTCCAAAATCAATGCCAATTATTAAGGATACATATTTTTTTAGGGAATGGCGTAAGCGATGGGGCCAAATGGAGCAGACCGTTTCGAAGAGGAAAACACGTGTTCGAAATAGTTTTCCCGCGCCAAATGCGCGGGAAGCACGCGTCAGTTGGAATTGGTTTGAAAAAAGCAGCTCTAGTCAGTGAATCTAACAAAACTTTGGTGGGATCAGACGAACACTCATGGGGCGTGGATCTAGTGACCAAAGAGGTGTGCCACAACAAACAGAAGATAGGGAAGTTCCCCGGAATCCTGACGAGTCTCTCCGATCGCTTCTACATGTATATTGACATGGATGTGGGGAGCCTTCTGTTCGGTCAAGAGGACAAGTTTTTCGGTGTGGCGCTGACGGACGAACATTTGATCGGGAGCGTAGTGTATCCCATGGTGTCTGCAACACAGACGGGGGCCGCCATTACTGTCGTGTACAGGGGCAAAGGTCAGTAGCTAAAACCACCCGCATGTTATTACTCTACAAAAATTCATGTCCGTGAAAGTGGTTTTGTCGTTTTTCATTTGCATGAAGTTGTCAAAATCACAGTTTAGATATTAAGAGTACAAGTATATGCAACTTCATCAGTCTAGGCGGACTCCGAAAACGGAGTAAACTCCGAAAACGGAGTATTTGGCACCGTCATGCATTACGATTTTCTCAACTTCCGTTTTGTAGCTAATGTAAATAATGCAGAGTTACCTCCCTTCTCCGTGAAAACGTGATTGAAAAATAGATTAAAATCCTTCAGAAGCGTAAAAAAAATTAAAAACGATACAGAAATGGTTAATTTTAAAATTATACTTCAAAAGAAATGTGAAAATGTTTCGGTAAACAGCAGGAAAATAAATACAAAATTTTTAATTCACACGTGGTCGACCAGGACTTGTAAGATTAAAAAATCGGACTTTAAATTAAAACTTGGAAGTATGGAGATGGAAATTTAAATGTTGTACTTATGTAAGTATTCAAGTCTTTAATAAAGGTAATGTTTTTTTTTTAAATACGACTAATTATGATGTATACAAGGTTTTAAGAAGTGCCGACTGAGCGAGACATCGCGTGTTCAACAGAACGGTGTAATGACTACAAACGGGATATAAAACTCACGGTAATAGTTTCTTTCACACCCTAGCCCATAAATAATCTTTAATCATAGTGAAATCATGAAAAAAACATTAGTTTATTCACTTTTAATGACATCGTCATCGGAAACAGAATTGACCAACTTTGACAGCAAATAAAATTTGATTTGCCAAACGAACGTATATTTTTGCCAAATACATTCTGTTGAAATATGTCTTATAAAGCATTTAAACGTATTTTCAGACCTGCATATGAATAATCCGCTTTGCACGATCAATTTTCCTGAGTGCCCTGTTTTCACGTAAAAATGTGATATTTTGATTAACTGCGCATGCGCCGAACTCCTTTTTCGGAGTATTTTTTCTTTTGAGAAATCACTTCCGTTTACTCCGTTTTCGGAGTCCGCCCAGACTGTTCATGGACAATGGATAAACAATCAAAAATTTTTATCTCGAGTTACATTTGAATGCTTTTTTCAGTGCTGCAGTTTATTTGTCGTTCTAAACGCATTGTCACGTGACATTTGTCTGTACAACTTATTTGCAACTTAGGTCGAGATTGGATGGCATTTGGTTATGATTGAGTAAATTTTTTTCATTATTATATGATTTAAATTATAATTACTTTCTAACGTAAAATGTATATCAGGAATCTGAAAAAATATATTTACATGTATATTGAACAGAAACACATTTCATTTTACATGAATTTATGCATAACATAAATACAGTAGTGTTTTTCTTTAATTCCAGGTAAACATATTGATGGCCCGATTCGAAAGAAAAGAAAAGACTTTAAAACATACTCCGTACAATAAAGGAACACTGGAATCTCACTCAGGGAAGATAAACAAACTGTATTCAAAACACACAAATAGAAAGGTGTATGTGGTAACTAGCTTTAATAAGAAATTACTGAACAGATTTGTTAGTTGTATACTCAGAGATTTGTTAGTTGTAAACTCTTATTAAGGTCTTCCGTTTCCAACGGAAGACCTTATAGTTTTCGTTCGGTTTCTTTTTCCCTATTCTTTTTTTTTCTTCCATATTTTGTGTACGCGATTTCTCAAAACCTACTCGGCCGATTTATATGAAACTTTCAGATCTGATAGATATTGGTCTGAACCTTATTGCAAATTTTTTAAATGGTGACATCACTTTCGGTTTTTAGATATTTACAATTTAACGATTTTTAGAGGGTCAGCTTGTCCACGAATGTTCTCATAAACTGAAAAAGATATTGAGTTCAAATTTTCAGGAATGATAGACAAAAGAATGTAGATATGTAATAGGGCATTTATAATTTTCCAGCGCAAAAAGCGCCGAAGCTCGATAGGGCTCCAAAAATGAGTTTAAAAAAGCGTTGTGATTTTGCATGGTTTTCTTAGTTTATCTCTTTTCCCGGAAATATATTGTAAAGACATGTAGAACAAAAAAGATGTATATTCAAAAGATCTTTAATTTGACATCAAGAAAAAGGGCTGGCCCCTCAAATTAGGGGCCTAGAACCCTTGAAAGATTTCACTTTATAACTCAAAAGCGGTTAAGATTTCGATATGGCCGTCGCCATATGGCCAAAAAATGCGTATTTATTTATAACAAGACTAAACGGTGTAAACTGGAATGAGTTGCTATTTTAGATCTATATTAACAGTTGTTTAAATCAATAGAAACGACAGGAAAATTGGTCGATTATTGAGCATTGATGCAGAAAAGCAGTAGTACTCCACTTCTTTTTACAGATAATGTTTTCTTGTCAAAAATCAAAGTCGATTATGTCATATCACCTTCTTAAAATCGGACGGAAGACCTCCTCGTTGCTCGCAACGAGATCGTGTCTAGTTATTTTTTTTCTTGGTAGACACCCTTTATTTCTTAGCAATTTCTCCATCGATTTTAATGAATTTTACAGGGATGATGTGTTAAATGAATGTCTCTTTGCATCCCACTTCCTGTCTGAAAATTCACTTCCACGTCTGAATTATCTCCCTTTTTCGTGTTTTTTGGATCATGATATTGTCCACGCATCTCCTCAAAAACCGTTATAGTTAGAGACTTGAAATTGATATGCAAGATAGAGTAGTTATGGTAGATTTGCATACTTGTTTTAGATTTGACCAGAAGTCATTATGCTTGAAGCTCGCCTGGACCTGAAAATGTTGATGTTAACTTTTTTTGACAGTTTTTGGGAAATTTGAGATTTGATCACAAATATCTTTTTTGTCATAAATATTTTGTTAACATATGTAGAACATTAAAAATTTATATATACAAGAACTTTCAGCTGACACCAAGAAAAAGGGACTGACCCCTCAAATTAGGGGCCCAGAAGGGTCTAAAGTCTTTTATCTATATCTCTTTAATAAGAAATATTTTGTAATGTATTATAGAAGCAGAATTGTATATCTTTTAGATATTAACATATACATGATAAAAAAATTCTGATATGTTACATAATTAGGGATTTTAAGGGGCTAGAAGTCCAATACTTCGATCATTTTTATCTTAAAGAAGATGAAATATTTTGAAAAGCATTATAAAAGAGAAGATGTACACAATGATGTTCGTAATAATATTTTACCAACAAAATTTCGTTTAATGGCCCCTAAAAGAAGATATAGAAACGGCCCCTATAACAATCTTTCCCAAACATCTCAAGAACTGTAATAAATTTATAAACACTTAATGAACAAAATGTGTTTATTTTAAAAAGTCCTTTCATTTAATATCAAGAAAAAGAGGCTGGCCCCTCAAATGAGGGGCCAAGAAGGGTCTACAGTGTTTTATCCATATCTCTTTAACAAGAAATATTCTGTTATGTTTTATAGAAGCAACAATGTTCATCTTCCATTTATTTATTCATGCATGATAAAAGTTTTCTGATATGTTACATAATTAGAGATTTTAAGGGCCTAGACGTCCAATACTTCGATCATTTATATCTTAAAAAGGAGAAATATTTTCAAAAGCATTATAGAAAAGAAGATACTAGGAATGATGTACTCAACAATATTTTATCAACAAAATTCGTTAAATAGCCCCTATAAGGAGATTACCCGGGGTCGGTCCCTAGAACAATCCTTCCAAAATATCTCAAGAACGGAAACGAATTTCTAAGCACTTGTTAAACCTGCGTTTGATTTTAAGAAAACTTTTACATGTATATGATATCAAGAAAGGGGGGCTGGCCCATTAAATAAGGGGCCAAGAGATATCTAAATGTTTCCAACAAAAGTTCTTATACATGTACATGTATCTGAAACAAAAAAAGTTTCTGGTCTTTTTAAAGAAGTATCACTTTTTTTCTGTTTCCTAATCATGTTTAGCTGTTAAATAGCAAACGTAAGGTCATTCGTGTACGTCAACTTCGAAAACCGGACGGAAGACCTCCTCGTTGCTTGCAACGAGATCGTGTCTAGTTATTATTATTATTATTTTTTTTTTTTTTTTTACAAATTTTATGCACGCGATTTCTCAAAAACGGTTCTGACAGATAGTGATCTAAACCTGATAGGTTTTGCTTTTTTTAATGACGTCATTTCCGTTTTTGAGAAATTGACGTTTCAGCGATTTTAGCGATTTTTAGAGGGGTGGCTTGTCCATGGAACTTTTCCTAAACGAGAAAAGATATTGAGTTCAAACTTTCAGGGATAGTAAACAAAAGATCGTAGATTTGTAATGTTATTTTCATTTTGATCTGGCTTGAAAGGCGCCGAAGCTCGCCTGGACCCGAAAATTGAGATTAAAAAAACGTCGTAATTTTATCTGGTTTTCTTTGTTGATCTCTTTTCTGAAAAATATTTTGTTAAAACATGTAATGCAAAAAAAGTTTATTTTTACAAGACCTTTCATTTGATACCAAAAAAAGGGCTGGCCCCTTAAATTAGGGAACCAGAGGGCTCTAAAGTCTTTAATCTGTAGCCCTTTACTGAGGGATATTTTGTGAAAGGTTATAGAAGCAAATATGTTTATCTCACAGTTATTTATTGAAGCAATGTAATGACTTTATCATGTGTTACGTAATTAGGGGTTTTAAGGGGCCAAAAGTCCAAAATTTTGATCATCAATATCTCAGAAAGGAAATATATTTTGAAACGCAGTTTAGAAGGAAAGATGTTCAAAATGATGTTCTAAAAAATATGCAATATTCAAAATTTCGTTAAACGGCCCCATAAGGAGATAAGGGATTAGCCCCTAAAATGTTCTTTGCCGTATATCTAAAAAACGGTAACGAATTTCTAAACACTTGCTGAACAAAATATGTTTAGAGTTAAATGACCTTTCATTTGATATCAATAAAAAGAGGCTGGCCCCTCAAATTAGGGGACCAGAGGGGCCCTAAAGTCTTTTATTTGTAGCCGTTTACTGAGAGATGTTTTGTAAAGTTATAAAAGCAAAATTAGGTATAATACGTTTATATATCCTTACAATATAATGATTTACTTAATATGAGTTACCTAATTAGGGGTTTTAGGGGCCAGAAGTAAAATGTTTTATTGTGTCTATCTCAATTGGAAGAAATGCCAGTATTTACAAAAGCAACGTTAGAGAACTTATAAAAAGCGATGCAGAAAAGCAGTAGTACTCCACTCCTTTTTACAGATCATGTTTTCTTGTCGAAAATCAAAGTTGATGATGTCATATCACCTTAAAATCGGACGAAAGACTTCCTCGTTGCTCGCAACGAGATCGTGTCTAGTTATTTTTATGTTTTCTCTTGTGTCGATTTATGTTGCGTCATGGAGAGAATTGATGGAACATAGGTTTGTTTGGTGTATACCTTTATGATTTTCTTGTTGTCATGCATTACATCAAGGAAGTCTACAGTCCTGCCTTGTTTTTATTGTATATCCTATAACACCCCCCCCCCCCTTTGCTCGTGTGAACTTGTACAGTTGTTAAATGCACTGGTCATCCTTTAATCCTCCCTCCACTCTCCTTAGTTCACACGTCTGGTCCTCTGTCTCCGCGTAATCATGGTCATTTTCCGGTGGTGTACACTGGAGGATTGTCAGCAATTAAGCCAAAGGATAAGCTTTTGTCTCTTTACAGTTATCTCAAGCTTTTATCATGTCATTATAGCATGAAAACTGTCTCCTAGTTAAAATTCACGGACACTGTAAAACGAATGGTTTTGTTTCGGATATGTATATACATGATTAATCAACACAGGATAGATTTCATACTACTGTTATGTGTGGGACAGGTTTATGATTGACTTCCACGAATATATAGGTCCTCTAAAACCACGAATACTAATTGGCATATAAATACCATATCTATAAACTATTGGTTTTAACTAAGTTAATTTCATTAAAAAAAATCGAATTTAAGGGGTTTTTAAAACAAAATTATTTCACAACTACTTGTCTCAATGACAGGACAATAACAAAAATCAGAGATAATTTGAAACCATGAGATGCAATATTCATATGTAGTTTTCTAAACCCGCCCGCTCCCCCTTTCCCTTTAATCTACACTCCGATGAATTGCCTAAGTATAAGTAATTACAAGATAAGCTTAATGGGTTGACTTGTTGTTTAGATGTTGTTTCTAAACTAATATTTGGAATGAGAAATGTCTTGGTGTCGCGAAAGGATCCGGACAAACTGACGACGACTTTTTAATGTGATCAGATGTTCTTCTTCAATGTAGAGAAATGAAATAAAAATAAATAACAAGAAAACTTTTATAACAAATAAAGGAATAAAATTCAGATATAAACTGATAAATATACATTAATAAATGTATAAGACAGATAAAACTTTACTGAAAAATAAAAAAAAAATACAAAATTATATTTGAAAACTATAAAAAATACTTTGATGGAATCTTAAAAACTCATAGGTTTTAATCAAAACATTTCATCGGATTATAACTAACAAAGGAGAAGTATGTACATAAGTAAAACGAGCAGATCAATGAAAACTCAAAGCACTCAAAGCAGGTCGTCTCAAGCAGGGAAAACAATTTCTCCAAGGACACTCCTCGACCTTGGGTATGTTTTTCTGGTATGTTGGAATGCAGGTTGTGTCGTTACTAGAACGTTCTGATTCCTGGTCCCAATCTGTCCCTGACCCCTTCCTGCAAACGTTGTAAAAAAGAGAAACACTACATAATTAATGGTTAAGTTTCAAAAGATGGAGATATTCTCTCTAAAACATATATCGATCATAGTATTTTATAATATAAGTTTACGAAGTTCAACATTTCCCGCACTAAAATTGTGAAATATGAATTCCACACGTAATTCTCTTAATAAACTCAGAAACAGATAGTCCAAAATCAACTAGGGGGTCATGTGACCTACACTTATTGACTAAAAATTTGTCGTCCAATCAGATCTCTAGTCGAGACGATAAAATGTCCGCAGCTTTGGGATGTCCCATCATTCTACGGTTGTTTCTCAGACCACAAACTTTCGCAATGTCTGGAACACTATACCTACTCGGTCTTGGCTTGCTTCTCTCGGGGACACCCTCTCTTGGCAATGACTGTCCGTACAAACCAACCGCCACGGAAACGTTTGACTACATGCTGGATCTATCCGGAAACGGAGAATATTTCCTCTTCTGGAAATTCAATACTACCCACATCACTTTCGAGGCCCACGCCAAGACCCACGGTTGGCTGGGGTTAGGACTGTCCCATACCGGACGTATGTATCCCGCCGATATGGTCACTGGATGGGTCAAGCCTGATGGATCCATAGTGTTCACGGTAAAGATATTGCATCATCATTATCAGAGTATTTGGAAACTTCCGGGTTTAAAACCAAACGTCTCCAAATTGTATATGTACATGTTCAATAATGAACAAATTACTTAGCGCTTAGTTTACCTGGCAAAAAAGTAAACAAATAAATAAATAAAAAGAAACAAAAAAAAAAAATACCCCAACAAAAACAACCTAAATATATATGAATGATCTTTTGTCATGAATATACAAATTGTCTAAGAGGAGACTCGTTAAATGTTAACCATCATAAGGAATATCCTTTCCAGGTGTATGAGATAATTACTGCTATTATTTATATTTCATAAAGGATCGTTTCAGCTCTAGCTACTACCCTCCCAAAAAGGACGAATCCCAGGACTACCAACTCCTGAGGGCGGAGGAGAACGAGTTCGGAACCATCCTAAAGTTCTCCCGGCTTCTTGATACGTGCGACTCCAAGGATTTCGTGATTTCTGTGAGAATAGCTTTATTTTACCCTCAATCTTATTTATTTCGCTCTTTGGCTATCTGTCATTCTTTTTTGTCTCGCTTTTATCTGGTTACTTTTTTTCAAACTGTTTACAACATAATATTGGCTAATACGTTTTTAAGCACAGTACTTTGAAAATATATTTGTAATATAAATCTAACAATTATCGAAAAAATCATAAAAAGTTATTCTAAAAAAAGTTATTTTAGAATTCTTTTTGCACAAAGAAAACGATTGGTTCACAAAATTGTTGGTTTAAGAAATTACTTTAAAAAAAATGTTGATTTGAAAACTGCGTATTATACATATTGTGTATTTCAAAAAATATACTAATGTGTTAAAAGTGTACTTACAAAAAATATATAAATTTGTCAAAAAACAAAAAACAAAAACATGTAAACAACGAAACTGGAATATTTTTTTGTGTTTAGTGCATAATATTCATTTATTTTACTATATACATATTCTATACGACAAAAAAAATCTGAATAGCTACAAAGACCTGTTTCGCATTTAGAAATGCGTTTTATCTGAGGTGTAAAATTTAAATACTACTAATGGAAAAAATTAAATAAAATTATTAATTTTGAATTCAGTATAAACGTTTACAACATCTACATTGACTGTGTGATTGATTACAGCACGACACGATCCGGGTCCTGTTCGCCTACCACCCCGACGATCCTGTGTCCGAGGACAGACTGATTTACCACGGGGGGTCCAGGAGGGGGTTCAAAAGTGTCCGTCTGCTGGAGTCACGCGCCAAGATCCCCGATCTCCCGGACGACGTTCAGCACTTTGATTTCTTGAACGGCATCAACGGCAAAAACAACATGGTACGTACATTAATTGTAGCACGGCAACAACAACAACATGAAACGTACATTACAACTCGGCAAAAACAACATGGAACGTACATTACAACTCGGCAGAAACAACATGGTACGTATTCAAAGGTAAAACATGCTAACACGACAAAAACAACAATGATACGTACATTGTAGCACGGCAAAAACAACATGGAACGTACATTAATTGTAGCACGGCAACAACAACAACATGAAACGTACATTACAACTCGGCAAAAACAACATGGAACGTACATTACAACTCGGCAAAAACAAAATAGCACGTATTCAAAGGTAAAACATGCTAACACGACAAAAACAACAATGATACGTACATTGTAGCACGGCAAAAACAACATGGAACGTACATTGTAGCACGGCAAAAACAACATGGAACGTACATTACAACTCGGCAAAAACAACATGGAACGTACATTACAAGTCGGCAAAAACAACATGGTACGACGTATTCAAAGGCAAAACATAATAACACGAAAAAAATCAATATGGTATTCAAAAACAAAAACGACATGCTATGTATCGAAAGGCAAAAACAACGGGGAAACAACGTGGTATGTAATCAACAAATCCCCCCCCCCCACAGTATGTAATTATGCAACGGTAAAACAAAATGGCATATACTAAACGGCAAAAACAACATGGCATGTCTTTCTGGTTAAGTTCAATCCTTCTCCGTGCCATTAGGCGCATAAGGCAGGTGCTTATCTCCGGTTTCCGTGGTGCTAAGCGGATGAGAGTCATTGACTCCCCCTGGATGGGACACCAGTCTATCGCAGGTTAACTCCCAGCATATAAGCCGGTACCCAATTTCAGCTTGATGGACTGAGAAAATGTAGATAAAGTGCCTTGTCTATAAGTGCACAACACACAACATCAAGTGACCACAGCAGGGTTTGAACCAGCGACCTTTTGGTTACTGGTCTAACGCCCATAACACTGAGCCATGTCTTTCTGGTAATCTGTCAAATTTAGTTGATTCTTTGGTTCTCAATATTAAGAACTCAAAATTTTGTAAATAAAACTGAGTTGAATAAAGAACTAATGTCGATTATGAATAACATGTAGAAATCTTTTTGTTGTCTATTGATGATAAACATTCTATCTTTTTTCCCCAGATTAACCTTCCAGCGAGAGACACTTTTTACCACTGCACTACGTTTAACATGCCCGATATTGGAGGAAAGCGCCATGTTATCAGAGTGAGTAACAACACAGCAAACAAACAATGTTGTCAGTGAAATCAATATCTCGCATCGTTCTTTTCATTCTTTATTTTTTGAAATTGTTCCAGTATGACCCGGTTGTGACCCCTGGAAATGAGAAGATCGTCCACCATGTTGTATTATACCGCTGTCGAGGCGAGGAGCCGAAGTACGCCCATATGGACTACGATTGTTACGCGACTACCACGGACTACCGACCGGAATGTCGGTCCGTGTTCCTCATGTACGAAATAGGTGCCGGGGTGGGTAGCTCTTGATGGTTCGGAAATTCATTTTGCTGCTGTCCTTAAATATCACAGTAAATACGCCATTAATTCATCAGATCCTGCATGTGATTTTATCCTTTTAGTGTTGTTGTAAAGCGCCTAATTCTTCTTACTAAAAAAATTCTGGATTTAAATCATGTCCTCGTATTTTACAGTCCTTTATTTGGCCGGAACACACCGGTCTGTCTCTCGGAGCCGACGGAGACCCATCGTTTTTTGTCATGGAAACACATTATTCTAACCCTGACCTTAGAGATGGTAAGTCTATAAATTAAAAGACCTTGAATCAAATAAATGTGTATAGGGCAAAAAAAGAATTTAAAAAACAAGAAATCTTTATATAACTATTATATAATTTTCAGATATCTGGGATAATTCCGGCATTCGAATCTTTTACACCAATCAATTACGTCAGCACGAGGCCGGTGTCATGGAAACAGGGATGGATATAACTCTTACTCAGTTTATTCCACCTCACGAGGACAGTTTCTTGTCTGAAGGCATTTGCTCAATGGAATGTCTAAAACTGGTCAGTTCCATCGAAACATTTATTCTTTCAATAATTCTGAAAACCTAACATGTCATATCAAATTATAATAAGTTTAACTAATGATAGAGGTCTGATATGGTTAAGTTTTACTGCAGACTAAAAACACTGCAAACCTCTCTGCGGTTCTATATAAGCAAAGGGGACGAAGGTATGAAACTTATCAGCTTTTGTATATTAAATAAAGTATGGTCTACATGCGCGGATCTAAATTTACAAAGTAAAATTATCGAAAATATGCCTCGGACCCACCCTGGCAAACACAATTATTCTTCGGACCCCCCCTGGAAAAATTTTCTGGATCCGCGCATGGTCTATTTATATGATTTAAATAATATGAAAAAAATGAAGTGTGTAAAATTGTATCCTCAGATGTATCCATGGTTTAACCAGGATAAAAATAGAATCAATGTTTATAGTCGTTGACCGCAATCTATCGTGAATACTTTTAAATTTTATCATAATTATATTATAGCCGGCTTATGCTGATTGTTTATTTTCATTTTAAGGGACTACCAAACGCAACGGACGAAATTAAAGTTTTCGCGCTGTTCCACCACTCTCATCTACTGGCAAGAGGCATGAAGACAAGACTTATCCGCAATGGAGTCGAGCAACCATGGATAGCAAACGATGAAAACTACGACTTCAATTATCAAGCAGCTAACGTATTGCAAAAGGAAATTACAATCAAATCAGTAAGTTTTTTTTAAAAAACAGATTATAAACTGGATATATGCCAAAGATTATTAATACGCCTGTTGGTATATTTGTTTTTCATCATGAATAGAAGTGCATTTTCTCACCAGTTGGTTTTTATAGTGAAATATTTACATTTTCAAGTGTCTTGTCTTTGTCTGTGATAACACTACGAAACGTAACGTATAGTTCAATGAATTTCGTTAACGACGAATATGACGTACTGTTGGGGCGCAAGCGGGGTTTGCAAAGTTATACAAAATGAAAATAACGTAAAAAAACTAAAAATGTCAATAATTTGGTATTTAATTGAACAATATGAAAATTTTATAAATATAGGTACACGTAATAAGGAAATAATTGTACTAGTATCTATCGTAGCCCCTCGGGCTTTATTGGTTTTGATCATACAGTTATCATATCTGTTATCTTTGAATAAATAAAGTTTCCCTGAGACTGAGCTAAATTTAAGATAAGGAATAGTGTAGTCAATGTATCAAAAAAGTCAGTCACAAAATCATGACATTCTAGATTTTTTTCTCGCCAGAACATCTTCGTTTGAAGTTTAATACAAATGTATTAGACAGCTTATAAAAACAAAGCTTTTGCCAAAATAAACAAAGAGATTATTGCAACAGGGAATTTAATAATAGTTTGGAGATTTCACTATAGCATTTTTACCAACATAAAGCATCTTTGTATGAAGTTTGATACATATGGTGTTGGGTCATACCGGTACGTTTTGTTGCAGAATCGTAACAATTATTCTCATGTTATACAGGGTGACAGTTTAATCATCGAATGCAATTACCAGTCTATGAACCGCACTAACGTTACCATGGTAAGATAAAACACATACACAACTTCTATCGTACCAGTACAACGATCTCATTAATTTATCTTTGTTTAATGACTTACAATTATTCTTTCGTCGGATTATCTACAGGGTGGATTAGGGATCAGAGAGGAGATGTGCCTGTCTTTCCTGATGTATTATCCAAAGGTCAAGGTCGATGCCTGTCTGAGTTCACCGGCTCATGACGCCCCTTCGGATTTCCAAATAGACCAGATGACGTCATATTTAAAACAAGTTGACCATCACTCTCAGGGTCAAATGAATCGGTTGAATGGCATGATAAACCAGATCGACTGGATGGACCCTAGTGTTCGCGCCAAATTCAGAAACAAAGCCAAGTTGTCGGGCTTCGATAACCAGTGCTTCTATAAAGGCAAAAAGGTAACTCGTCTAGCAACACGTGGGATTTTTAAAATTGTAAATAAGTTGAAAGCATTTTGGTATAAGTTAAAATCATTCATTTGGAGTTTGTTTTGAGATTATAAAGATATGGCAAAACCAATGGTTTATTAGTAACAAGCTCATCGTTTAAAAAAGATTGGTGAGCTAGCGCTGTAGCCATCATAAAACACAAAAGAAGATTTCTAAAACATTGGTTTAATTTATTTTTTGAATCGATTTATTATTAATAGAAAGGCACAGTGGTACACTGAAATGGGGGTGGGAGTCTATTTTTGTAGAATTGTGAATCTAGAGTGGGCTTCAGATCGGCGATGGCGTAGCTCATGAACTGTGCTTTAATTATTCTGTATTTACTGTAATTTCAATTTCGAGGTGAAATTTTCAAGATCAATAGAACCATTGGTACTGTTTGTAGCAACGTATATTCTCGGGCCTTTCCGGCAAGCTCGGAAAACATATCCAAAATTGTTTTCCGAGGTTGAAGGTAGCTAAACTTCAGATCATATGTAGATAATAAAACGAAATTCACATTGTACAGTTTATCTACAGTAGTACAGTATTCCCAGAATGTCCTACCATGAAGTCGAGCATGTGTATTCTAGTAAAAGAGACTAACGTAGTTGCTAGCGCTCGAGAGCGATAGCAACAATGTCATTTATGATATAAATATGTTAAGTACATGTGAAAAATAAGATTCCTTTGAATTTTTAAAATACATTGTAGTTCTTAAATGTTAAAGAGATTTTTTAAATTTTCAACAGGTTTTCGGAGACTATTTCAGGAGACCGGAAGTTAATACCCCATACCAAAAACCAAAGTCCACGTGTACCGCCTAGAACATGGAAAAACAGAACACAGACCGAAATACTGCTTCACGACTGAACAACGTTATTATGCCGATACTCATTTCTGACTATAACATACAAGTTGTATGCGTGCCTCTCTTTTTATGTGAACATGCAAATAATGTTTGACATATAATCAAGTTCAATAAAATACAAATATTTTTTAAAACACAAATCTTCCTGAATACTATATTACGCATTTCTAGGAATCCATTATGACTGCATTGATAAATACCCTAAAAGTCATAAATAAATACTAGATACAAAGTAATCAATAGACATTAAATCATAGAGTTTCTGGAATAGGCTGCCTTGTAAAGGAGATTCCTGCATGAAGATCCGGAGACATCCGCTACCACGTGATACCAGTATAAATAAAACAGTACAAGTAAAACCAGCGGGATCCCAGGAATTTACAACCGGATAAAATGATTAAAAAAAGACAGGAAAATCATTTCCTTAAACTCTTCTGTAAAAGGGAGTCACAATTATATTATGCGAGTGACGCAATGCGTTAAGTCTCAAAGAAAGTTTTGGGTGACGCCGAGACGCATTGCGTTTTAAGACTCCAATTATGGAGTGTGTGACTCGATTATTACATTGAAATTGGTGGGATCTTGTAGTGAGTATGTGGCACATGTTTCATGGTACTCCTCACTTATATTTCGTCATATAAATCACACAAATGTTACGCCTTGTTTAAACAAGAGGCCCATGGGCCACATCGCTCACCTGAACAACAGTTCCTTGTAACATTCTATTTCGTAGCATATGTTATTTCTATTTTAAACTTTGAACCCCTTTCTGGGGCCCCAGTATTGGTCCGAGGTTTATGGTTGGCTTTAACAATTTAGAATTTACACTATTTGAGGATCTCTGCATAGTAATCTCACAAACTGTAGCATAATAGTTCTCGAGAAAAACTTATTAAAAACATTTCCCATATATTTTTCTATGTTAAACTTTGAACCCCTCTTGTGGCCCCAGTATTAGTCCAGTGGTCACTGCTTTATTAATTTAGCATCTACATTATTCAAGGATGCTTGCATAGTAATCTCACAAGTTGAAGCATTGTAGTTCTCTAGAAAAAGATTTTTAAACATTTTTCCTCTATATATCTATGTTAAACTTTGAACCCCTCTTGGGGCCCCTGTATTGGATCGAGGGTCACAGCTTTTATAATTACGAATCTACACTATTTAAGGATGCTTACGTAGTAATCTGACACATTGAAGCATTGTAGTTCTCGTGAAAAGGTTTTTAAATATTTTCCATATATACTTCTACATTAAATTTTTAACCCATCTTGGGTCCCCAGTATTAGTCCAGGGGTCACTTATTTAAAACTATCGAATCTACATTATCCAAGGTTGCATGCATAGTAATCTCACAACTTGCAGCATTGTAGTTCTCAAGAAGAAGATTTTTTAACATGTTACCTATATATTTCTATATTAAACTTTGACCCCTCTTGGGGCCCCAGTATTAGTACGGGGGTCACGATTTTACCAATTAAGAATCTACATAAGCCAGGGATGCATGCATAGTAATTCCACAAACTGTAACATTGTAAATCTCGAGAAGAACATTTTTAAACGTTTTCTATATATTTTTTAAAATGTTAAATTTTGAACCCCTCTTGGTGCCCCAGTATTTCTTTAAAATAGATACCATTGATTTAAATTTCTGTACCAATAGTCGTATACATGTATCAAATAATATCAGAATAAAAATGGTTTGTGTAACTAAATTCGCACATATGCTACTATATTTTTATTTGCAATTTTAACATCACCATGTGATTGTATACTCAGTATATTTCCTTATAAAATACGTAGTTGGCATTTGTGGTGCAGTGGTTCTTAAGAAGAAGATTTTTAAACATTTTTCCTATGTATTTCTATGTTAAACTTTGAACCCCGCCTAAGGCCCCAGTTTTGGTCCGCGGGTCACGATTTTTACAATCTAGAATCTTCCCTATCCATATCAAAGGCCGGTACGGCCACAAAGGCGTCGAGCTGACATTTTCTTTAATATAGATATCATTAATTTAAATTTCTGTACCAATAGTCGTATATCAAATAATATCAGTATTACGTTTGCAATTTTAACATCACCATGTGATTGTATACTCTGTCTATTTCCTTATTCATTGTATTAAAAATGCATCACTACGATGCATTTGTAATACAATGAATCATAACTCACCATGGTTACAAAAATCGAAGAAATTTGTTCAAAAATAAATTAACTTCTTTCTGCTTTAAAAAGTCTTTGAACAAATTTCACGGGTTCGTCATTAGTATACGAGTGTAACACATTAACAGTGTTTCCCTAATTATAATAAAACTTATTTATTTCAATTTCTGTGTGAAACAAGACTAGTGTTGTTTACAAATAAATCTACACCACGTGCGTTGATCTGCCGTATCTTAGACTGGATAGCCTGCCTTTGATTCCAAACGCTGCCGTTAGGAAATTCAAGGACAGGTAACCACCACCGCCATGACAGTGGGAAAACTCACTGCAGCTTCGCGCACAGCAAATGCGCACACTTAAAATAAATCGGAAAGAAGATTGAGGCGGATCAAAGAAAGAAGGTTTAAGAAGAACTATACATGAATTTGACAATAAATATCAAATTAACAAGAACAAATTTATATTGACACCGTTGACAATACATTGTTTATGTTGGTATTGTAAATATTAATTTACATCGGAAATGTATAAATATTTTCATTGTTGAGTAAGTTCAGTATAATTGGGTCAGCAGACTCGGAGCACTAGACTGCTCGTACTGAGCATTCCAATCCATGCCAATTATTTATGGGGCTGCTGAGGATGGTAACGATCTGATTTAGCTCCGTTTTCTCGTAAAGGTCCGATAAGAATAAGTAAGCACATATAAATTGAATGCACACAGGCTACACACAATTAGCACATGGTCTGTACATATTATCTTATCATGTGTTTATAAAATATGGAAGTATTAACTTAGAGAGTGGGATCGTGTCAGTGTAGAAATTGTTTTTTCTTTTTTTTTTTTTAAGTTATAAGGACTTTCCATAACCAGTAGGTAAAATAAATATACAGTTGTCTGGCTTCCAGAGAATTCTTCAGGCTAACACTTTGTAGCGGTTTTACTTAATCGAAAGATGTTTCTCTTTCTTTGTTTATAACTATTAAAGCCGTTTTACTTTTAAAATAAATCTATTGACTCTCCGAAAGAATCGCAAGCGTGTTAAGATAACTAGTGGGCCTAAAAATATTTTTTTCTCGTCACTGCTATTTCCTATGACGCGTTATCATGGCTGGCGAACCAGTCTATGCCGTATCTATAATGCTAAACCAATATTGCAACAAAATCACAAGATACATTTATCGCTTACATTCATTTTGGAGACCGTGCCCGACAAAAAATAAATTTACATATTAATTTTTATTTTTATCGGGCACGGTCTCCAAATAAACTGTAAGCGATAAACTAAAATAATGTTTAGTGAATTTTTACACCTTATCGTTTTCATCCGTCATTTCTTGATTAAACAAACTTATATACTTATGCCATGAGTTGTCAATAATCAGGGAGACACAGTTGGGTTTTTTGGTGCACAATTTTGTTGAATAAATGGAACAAAAATCTTGTAAATCTTGTAAACAATTTTCTATGTATATTTGTATGTTAAACTTTGAACCCCGCCTAGAGCCCCAGTTTTGGTCCGAGGGTCACGATTTTTACAATTTAGAATCTTCACTATATATACAAGCTTTTGTGTAAATATTGGCATTTCTGGTGCAGTGGTTCTTAAGAAGAAGATTTTTAAAGCCACACACCCTATACTCACTGTTTCGCAATTATCTCCCTTTTAAAAAGGGCTGTCCCCTTTATTTTAACAATTTAAAATCCCCTTTCCATAAGGATGCTTTGTACCAAATTTGGTTAAATTTGGCCCAGTGGTTTTAGAGAAGAAGTCAAAAATGTGAAAAGTTTACAGACGGACAGACGGACGGACGGACGGACGGACGGACGGACGACGGACAACGGGTGATCAGAAAAGCTCACTTGAACCTTCGGTTCAGGTGAGCTAATAAAACGAGACATTTTAAAGATCCAAAGATAAACATAATGAGTATGACGCTTTGGTTTTAGAGGATCACACAGTTATTTCTGTATGAGTGGTTATCGTGGGGCGAGCACTTGTCCCTGCCTCCCTGTAGTGACATCCGGGCCTCCACCACCCTTCGGTTCTCCTCGCTCAGTTTGCCGTAGTCTTTGTGTGCTCTCATTTTGTCCGTGTGTTTGGACAACTCAAATAGGCACCAGTTGATCAAATTCACCGTGTTTAATGGCTGAAAGAAATGAAATATAGCCATCTAAATTATAAATCATATAAAATGCAACAATACTAGCTGAAAGTGTCGGTATGATAAAACCTAATCTTTGTTTTTAATCTTAAAACACTGTTCATATATCGGTACTCTGTTCATAAACTCTTCAAGAAAATCTAATGTAAAAAAAAAACATGGCGTTAAAAGTATTTCTTTTAATAATATAGTACATGGAATAATCTTAAGCTAATTCGATGTAATTTAACCTAGTAGAAACCAAAGTGTCACTCATGGCCATTCTTGACCTTTGACCTTGACCTACCTGAACACAGAGCAGGACCTGGAACACGAGGTCGGCGCGTTTCCTGAGGGTCCAGGACCGGGCCTTTCTGGAGACACAGTACTCACACAGCGTCAGCAGCCTTGTCTGGCAGTACATGTCCGCTATTTTTAGAACTTCGAACACGTCCGCGTTCTCGAAGTTCACGTGATCAGAGTATAAATATTCAAGAAACAACAGAAAGCTCTCTGTTGTGAAATTCGGGATTTCTATTTCTGTCATTTCGGATTTCGACTCTTTAAAGTTCCCTGAAAACATCCTTGTCATGACGTCACATCTTGTAGAGAGCACCACCTTGTTGGCATAGAGTCTTTTACCTGTGAATCCGAAAGTGTTTTTAATGAGACATTCTCTTTGAAATATAATTGAATGTAATGATCAGTAGTCTCATGCCAAGGTCCCGGCCATGGAATCCATGCTTTTTGGTATTTATTTCAGAGTTCATTACATTAAACTTTGTCGTTGTAGGAATTCAAAAAAATTATTCTTATTTTTTGTCATGTTGTAAATTTTGAATTTACCGGGTGGCAGTATAAATACAAAATTTACGACATGACAACGACACATTTTTTTTAAACAATATTTATTGTATATTTTTATCAAGTCATGTGAAAGAACGAAGAATTTGGAAATTTTTTTAGGAACATGGAGCAAACTTTTAAATTCCACGAAAGTTAAGTACACCTACCCTTTACTATAAAGACCACGTCGCTGGTGTCCACACAGTTCAAAAAGAGGTCTTTGAGACGTTCCCCCGTCCGGTCACATACCGCGCTGCCCACACTAGGATTCAGGTACTCCCTCTCGTTCAAAACGTTTTCACAAATAGTCTTTAGTTCTATCAATTCAAACATCCTGGCGACATTGATAAGGTCCATTGCTTTTTCTCGTTTCTCTTCATTCTTATTCAACTCGGACACAGAACCTACATGTAAATATATTTACATAAAAATACATATTGAATAACTGGTAAACATAATCAAAGGTATATATGCATCTTCGCAAGCCAAGGCTTTCCGATCCGTATACAACACAACAAATGCTTCGGAAACCCTTTGCTTATGAAGATGAGATAAACGTTTTTGTGTTATACCGGTATAAAGGAATTCTAGGACAAGTTTGAACACTTCCGGTGATATGGAGCTATCGATGTGGATCGTGGAGTGTCTGGAGACGGTGTCCCGGATAAAGGAAGCAACTGGGGACGGGATGTTGGTGAACACCTGAAATACATGTAAATACCTTAAAGATAACTGGTTTGCCTCAGACTAGAATGATGATCTGTCTTTGTATAAAGATCGTCACTTGATTTTCATCTAAATTTCAGTAGATATCGATAGGTAAAATCAGACGGCTAGATGTCGGAAGAAAGGCTTTAAATTTGTCAAAAAAAAAATCAAAAAGGTTTTGGTTTTAGACAAAACAAAACAGTTAAGAGTTATCTTTGTTACCGACCACCTTAGTCTTCGATGTACTATAACAAAAACGTGGAGCAACCTCTAAACACAAGTATAATATATCATTGTTTTCAAAAAACTAAAAGATAATTAATAAACAACTTTTACAAACATCTCTCTCGTCAAAATCGGACAGATATTTTGTAAAAGGAATTAAACAATTGGAAGTCTTACCCTTCCGGTCTGAAATAGTCGACAGAAGAACCCGGATGCTGAACAGAGCATGACTTGATGCGCACCGTATTCCTGACCTTGAAGAAGACACGTGACGTCACAATGCTTGCCGTCTTTGAGAGTCTCCAGCCAATCATCGGCAAACGTTGAGGACAAAATCTCAAATTCTGGGGGAATATCTAGAGCCGAAACCCAAAATACATGTATAAGTACACGTTTTGTTTCCTTAACCATTAATGTGAGTTATATAGGGCATTTAAGTGTCTGTACAATTATAGCATGATGATGAACACAGACTAGAACCTTCATACAAGAGTGCACGTGTACCTGGGGGCCGGACCATGTGTACGTGTAGGTAGGACCGGGACCTGCTGGGGATACAGGAACACAGTGCCCCGGGGTTGTCCCTTTTGTCCAGGTTCAGGTCAGCATATCTTACCTGTAATTAAAACTGGTTTTTACCTGGGGCTTAAGATTTTCTCATTTGGAATTTAAAGAATTTCCATTTTTATAAAAACTTAATGATAACATCACAACAATACTTGGCTTTACTTCATTCGAATGAGCTACTAATATATATACGTGTAAAAAAATCATCACGCAGTCCCTTGCCAATAAAATTACACGTATTTAAGAAAAGAAAATGACCAACAGTCTAATATTTTTCTAAAAATAATAAAATAAATCTCCATTCCCAACACTTACGGCTAGGTTGAAGCATTCTGTGACCCCCTCTGCGAGGAGAGCACTTGTTTCGCAGTAGATTGAGCCATGTTGCTCCGCAACCGCGTTGCCTTCTTCATAAGTCACGTGATTTATTGTTGTTGATGCAGAAGGGTAGGACCGCAGATCTACCAATTTACAAGGACTCAATGAACATGTCCAAGCCTTTGATATTGGCACATCATTTCAAAAATAGGAAGGGTTTGTTTTATGTGACCAAAGACATACATCTCTGACACTCTATAAGAGATCAAACTTTTAAGTCACACAATAATATGGCGGAACTTACCGATTTTACATGCAACTAGAACCACAGGAACAAACGGGAACGTGGTTTTGAGCTGCGGCAGCCATTTGTGGGTGATAGCTTGGAAGGCTGGTCGATCGTCCACCGCGAAACACAGCATGAACACGTCGGTGGGGTGTCCGGGCCCGGGGGAGTGGAGCTGTTCACATAGCTCTATCTGTAACGGGAACACACAAATTATGTGCGGGAAAAATCTTGCGATATCAATATCATACAAAATGAATGCTTATATTCCATTGTGCCCCACTTATTTCTGGAAATAGCAGGGTTTTTTTAATATTAAATTCACATATAGAAAACTGATTTTTGAAACTGAACTGCCCCTCCCACTTTTTTTGAGAGAATGTTACAATTTATAGGGAAAATGAACAAAATTAACATAATAATTATAATAAAAGTTTTAGGTACTACGCCCCTGAAATTGACAATTTTTTTTTATACTTCATGGCAAGATTTTGGATAAGTCTGCCTTTCAAAAACGATGCTCGAAAAAATGTACGTGCCTGCTCAGCAAAACAATTTCTTTATAGTAAACCTCGTTATTGCTTTAAAATACTAATGATACATGTTAATCTAGCGTTTTGCGATAAACGATATCTCTCTCTCTCTCTCTCTCTCTCTCTCTCTCTCTCTCTCTCTCTCTCTCTCTCTCTCTCTCTCTGTACCTTTTTCGTGTCCCATACAGAGAACGTGTAAGTCTTCCCATCAATCCGGGTTCGGACTATTGTTGGATCCGCCAGTCGGGGGACTCTCCGGTACGGGAACTTGTGCTTAGTCTTGACCAAGATGAGGCTGGTCTTTCCCGCTGTGTCCCCACCCAGTACCACAACCTTCAGGCAGTTTTCCATTCCTGAAATTAATGCGCATAAAGCTGATAAACCGGCGATAAGCCTGACCCTAGAGCTTTCTACGTATAACTATAAACAGTACCACAGAAGTACTATACCGCGGGAAAATCAGTGCAGCTTGCAGGTGCGCGCTCTTTGTGTACGGAACATCTTTATGCATAAACGAGAAGAGTCTCGGACCTAATCCATTGTCATCTCACCTCGATACTGTCCTGGTCAGAGCGCCTTTGTATTGCTATCGATTATAAAGTGCTATGAAAATCTTATTAATTGTGTTCAATAGCCCTGAGAATTGAAGCGCTTTCCTGTTGGTTAACAGGCTCGGTATTCCATTGTTGACTGCAACAACAACGTTAACTAACACAGAATATATCGGGCTGGCCTCGGCTGATCTCTGTAATTATAATCCCTTTTGTTGCGTAACGGTAGAGATATAATTCTTTGTGTGTAAATATTGGTGGTGGGGGTCAATTTATAAGCTTCCTGTGCGATTATTAAAGTGGGTCAACTACAGTTGTGGTTAGAGGGAAATCTCTGCCCTTATTTTATAACTGCACCCCCTGTGCTGTACACAATATTATCCCCTGCTGATTTAAAGCGTCGCGGTTTTTCTATTGTCCGTGAGCGCGTCAATGACCAATTCTATTTACAATACCTGTATATATGTATAGTTCAGTCGGCCAAACTTCGCCCCTGGCCATCTTTTATCGCAACATTATTATAAATATGAATACTCATTACGAATGGTGTGAAATATATGCGAGTTGTCTTCCTTTCTTTCATTCATTAACCTGCATTCATTGATTAATGGTCCCCTCTATAGATTCTGTCACCCCCTTTATGTATGAGGGTACCTGTCCTGTCACAGTAGCGTATATATTGGAGGAGGTTTACCTGTTCAATAACATCCATGCTACACTAGCCTCTATACTAGTGTGACCTGGATGAGATCAAATGAGTACAGGTGAACGCTAATTTAGAGGACGTGTTGTGATTTACATCTGAATGGGCGTGACCTGAATGCATACACGTGCATATCGGGGCGATTCTAAAATACCATCAACTTCATCTTTACACAAGATAAATCTAGAGTTTTCCATTACTTATCAGTGAACTAATTAGAGTAGTTGTGACGAATTACTTACATGTCAACATGTGTATCCTCTAAATCTAGGTCAGGCGATAACAGAGAGAAAACTTCTCAAAAAGGCGCCAAAACCTCCGCTTCGTCAGGGGTAGGTCACTGAGGGCCGTCCACGGGTCGGTGTCTAGGGTCGGTCCGGATCCCACTGTTGCGCTCCGTTTCCACTCTCATCTTTCCTGCCCGTCATGGCTGGTCGGTGATTTCATCCAGGGACCAATGGGAATTCAGTGTGATGAACTGAATTAATGCTCTAGAAAACCTTAACAGGCGCACGTAAAAAATGTATTAGCTTTACATAATTTCAGGCGAGAAACTTTGTTTGTACCTCACTGTCTGTCTGTCAGTGCGATCTACGATCAGACAACTTAATAATTTTAACCTTATCAACATCAATAAGTTAAAATATCAAAATTGACAATATGACGTTCTCGAAAATTAAGACATTGTGTTTTGATTTTAACAATAAATTTCGCAGTTTTATTTCTTTAATATACCACGTCATCGGAATACAATGTAGATTCAAACTGTTTAGAGTTGGATGCGTAAAATGATAGCTTTTGAGTATTAAAAAAAAAAAATCAGCAATTAAATGAGTGATCTAACCCCCGGAATGCGCTTTCAACGGATGTCCGTGAAAGTGACTCTGTTCGAATTTTTAAGGAAAAAAAACACGTCTCTGTCAAATATGAAAATGTACTTACTTGTAGAACTAGACCTAATTTTTTTTATATATGGTGATAGATTTTTGAAAATTATTCATACTAGACTTCGTCACAATTGTGCACATAATAATGATTTATTTCGATATGATATTATAAACAGTCCACTCTGTTCATGTGGTAAGCTCGAAGATACTTACCATTATTTTTTCACATGTAATAAATATAAAGATGCTAGAAATATTCTATTTAATGACATTTTTCAATTGTAAATCTTAACATTGTCAATACTCATGTTTTACTTTGGGGTGACAGTGCAATAAGTGACAATGAAAACAATCATTAATTTACGTTAGTTTATAATTATATTAAAAACACTGAAAGATTTAACTGATCTTAAAACTCTTATTACACCGTTGAAAATTATATACATGCCAATTGCATATATGTATACTGCCATTCTATCCACTGACCTTTATCTATGTTGTGTACACATTTGACATTATATCTTTGTATTGGGAGAGGGCAGTCTAAGTTATGGAGCTTGTGCCCAATCCCAATTGTATTTTTGTACAATAAAAAAAACATGTACACGTGTATGTTCAAATCAAATTAACCCCCGGATTCCCTGCCAGGGCTCTAAAACTACTCTACATTGTACGTAAGGCCAGTTTTATAAAACTCTTGCATTCTAACAATACATTCTTATTCTATATCTTCCGTCTATCATTACATCCTAAGATTGTAAATATAATTGTAGGGTTTTCTTAAAACTATTCGTACATTGAAATGTTGCAGTGATGCCATATACAAACTGAGTAAATTAGTAATACAAACATATAATGTCACCTCTTTAAAAGACACTGTGTAGTTTATAAATTCGGTCATTTTTCTCTGTAAATGTAACTTTGTTTCTTATGACACCTAATTAATAACCTTAATGTTACGAGAGAATAAGACGAATTAACCAAGAGATAGAAATTTATTTTACGTGTTGTTCCCTACTGAGCCTTTAATAATAAACCTGACTTTCAGGAAATATATTACAAGTTTAATCGAAAGTTTCGTCTACTTTTCATTTCAGATGCAAAATAAAAACCTCTTTTTTTTTTTTTTTTATTAATTCCCATAAACATTAAATTTAAATCGGTGCGTGTCAAACATATATCCATGCATTCCAGGAGTGTATACATACATGTATAATAATTTGTAATTTTTTTAAACTACTGTATGAGATAAAATACACTAACAAAAGTACATGTTTGTCAATTCTTACTTTTCCCCCCAAACTATTTCATTAAAACAAACGTAGTTTTCAAAAGTTATCTGATGTAACTAGTTTTGGGATTTATCAATGCAGCTTTATTTTTTCATTTTTTGTAAAACATAAACAATACCTGTATTTCTAGCAATTAACTATTAATTTCAAACACAATTATATAGCCATGTTGAGCTGTTTTTATAAATAGTTAATTATTAATCTGTTAATATTCGCAGAGACATATATATTATATAATTATGTCTCTGATATTCGTCATTGGCAAGGGTCATCGTCACATGACAAGGATTAAAATCACATGCGCGCGTCCCGATTTTTAACAGGGGTAGATATATCCGAAATGAAAATAAAAATGATTTCAATTGGAGCTTAAAGTTCAATAAAATAAATAAAGCTGTAAAATGTATTTTTATTTTAATAATATGTTATGATCAAAATATTTTGTTTTGTAGATATCTACTTTTGCCGATATTCTTTATATGTGATTTTTCCGGTTTTGTCCGAAAGTAAACATTCCGGTCTATTTCGCAAGGCCTGACAGATCTTTTGTAAACAAGGATATTTATTGACGAGCTTGTAACATTTCGTAAGATTCAAAGATGTCAGGTAAGTGAAGAACATCATATAAAACTTAATATCTAGATAATATTGAACTTACAAACATCATTTGTTCACCAGGGATCTGTATAGTAAGTTAAATTAGTTAGCCTATATTCATTTACGTTCAGGTAAAGGTTACCCAACACAAAATCCACCATACCCAGTACAGCAAAACGCCGCTCAATTTGCCTATCCCCAGTCTCAGGCCCAACCATGGCAACGTAAGTATAACTCAAAAGAACTTAACATTGAAATCTGGTCATCGTGAATATCACACATACCGTTAGCTGACCACTATAACAGGTCCAGTACAATCTCTTGATTTAACGTTATACTATAGCTAATAGCTTGAAAAAGCAATATAGCTTAATCTATTCAGAATATATGTGTTTCATTTGTATGGTACATATGTATATGCTACCTTGAGAAATAAGTTAAAATAGACAAGATGAAACTGTAGTGATCTTTGTTACAAAATGTTTGAATTAAACAACATTTATATATGTTACAGCTACATCTCCACCGATGTACGGTACCCCTAGTGACGCCCCTCCCCCGTACAGCTACCAGGCCCCACCTCAACAGGTAAATTAAAAACAAAAGGTCACCTAAATAAGGTAGCCCTTTCTTCAATATAACGTTTACAGATGGTTAGACTTTCTTTTTAAGTAGGTCTGACTTAAAATATTTATATAATGATTATAGCAGCCCATGCCAAACTACCAGATGTATCCGACCCAGGTCCAGAATGTACAGATGTACACTCAGGGACCCATGATGGCTAGTGGAGCGGTTATAACAGCTTCATTCGACTCAGCAGCAAGATTTGATGGAATCTCTCAACCACGAATCCCTGTAAGTTTCATTATCTCCACTAGTCCGAGATAACAATGGCAAGCTATCTCTGAGTATCTCACTAAACACTAACAAAGTTTATACATGAGTATGTGATCTACCATAAGTTTACTTTAAGTGTAGATTTGTACTTGTCATGTAATCAAAAACATGTATCTAAAGTGAAAACTGACTTTTATAAATTAGATTTTATTATAAAAATTTTATTGTAAAAATTATCAGTATGATCAATCAGTGATGAAAATAAATGAAATAATTAAGTCAATAAGTGTTTTTGATAATTGTTAATTTTGACTTATGATGATTCACATAGACAAAAAACCTGACAGAAGCATCATTGTTATATTTCAGCCTCCACCCCCGGGATACATGCCAACAGCTGCTCAGCAGGCGGTGATGCAGGGACGTCCAGTGGTGGCCACCCAACAGAAGGCTGGGTGGTTCTCGGGAAGTGGGGGTGGGTACACATGGGGAGGACTGTAGGGCCACCAACAGACAATCAAACAATCTGACAGATATACTAGATATAGAGAAGTCTGTGGATTCCTATCCTACACTGGAGAATTTATCACTTAGGATGTCTTTCAGCCTTTCCTGTAGGCTCTTATAGAGACTTGTGTTATAAGCTCTGATGATTGTTGTTAGTAATTGGGCTCTTTACAATTTATTCTTATTCATGTTTTCTTTAGAATTTTCTTCATCATCATTAATATGACATGAGCATTTTTTTTCATTTAAAGAATTGTTTGTAAATTGTTGATTGGGTATATGTTATCTTTTTAACTTTTTGATTTTTTTTTTTACATATATATATAATTTTCTAATAAATGATGTTGATATGTAATATAAGTGTATATAGTTTCATTTTATACAGTTATTTTTTTTTACTTCTGAATAAAATGTTATTAAAAACTTTTATTTTTATTTAAGTTAATGTAACTGATTTTAGTGATGTATATGTGCAAATCTTCAATACATAAAAATTTATATTTTGTTTTCATAGTTTAAAACTTTTTGTAATAATAATCATATATTTTAGAAAGACAATACAGATTCAGAAAATTTTTATCAATCTTTTGGTTCTTTAGAAGAGGGACAGTAATTTTTGGTAATGGTTTCTAAGCAAAATATTTGAGTTTAAAAAAAACCCAAGACTGCAACTCACTTAAAGGGACCTGGACACGATTTCAGATGAAAATTTTATTTTTGATTTTTATGTATTAAATAGTTTACTTGTGTATTTTGAATGATTTACCAAAATTTGAATGTTAGAAGTCGTGTTACAAGCGAGATACAGAGGAAAGAAGTCGTTGTTATGTAAACAAAGCTCGAGTCTTATATTTGTTTACAAATAATGTAAAGTAAAGAAATTACCATTTCTTTGACATAATAACTTGTGGAAACAAGATAAACTTATTAAATGTGTTCATAAATAAGTTTATCAACAACAAAATGCAACATCAGATTGAAACTTTTACCAATTCAAGACATTTGTAAACAATAACAGGACTCGAGCTTTGTTTACAAAACAAAGAATTTTAACCTCTGTAACTCGCTTGTAACTCAATATTTGACTTTCAAATTTTGACAGAGCATTAAAAACATCCATATTGACCAGTGTCCAAGTCCCTTTAAACTAGAAAGCCTCGACTTGTAATAAAATCACGCAGTTCAAAGGTCAAGTCAGACGGTATTAAAATACAGCATTCAACAAAATTGCATGGCAAATACACTTCACGATCAGACATGCAAATTGGGCCGTCTTAGAACAGATCGAACAGATCTAGACCTGAGTGAACATCTCTCCCGTCCTCTCATATTCGCCATCTTATTAATGATGTTTACAGCATAATAAACTCATTAAGGTTGTTCGTTCTTAAAATATGTACATTTTG
This sequence comes from Magallana ariakensis, assembly GCA_020458035.1. Lineage (NCBI taxonomy): Eukaryota > Metazoa > Mollusca > Bivalvia > Ostreida > Ostreidae > Magallana > Magallana ariakensis. The sequence continues at coordinate 3,887,429 of CM035818.1, forward strand.
TATTTGCTTTCAACAAGCAAAATTGTACAACGGCAGATTCAAAATTATAAACAATGTCATCCCTTCGAGCTGCTTTCTCTTACCGTACATTAGTATATGAAATTCTACAGACTGGGACATTTAACACAAAAAAACCTCTTATACGGGTCAGTGGTTTTTACGCTTCGGTTGTGTTCTCAGTGTTTGACTGCCTCATCGCGATGTACTGCCAGTGACAATGGAGGTGCTAAGGAACCTATCCCGGCTGTGGATTATCGCCGTCTGTCTGTCTGTTTGTCTGAAGAACTCCGTGCACTCCGATGACAAAGGTAGGTCACTGTCCTAGTTTGTTGATCAACTTCAGTAGATCCATTTAATTAATTAATTAAAAAAATCTATATTTTTTCAGAACACTAGCAGATGTCAAGTGTAGGGGTATGCTAATTTTTAATAATAACAAAGTTTGTCTGATATCAGACAACATTTTACGTATAGAACACACTTCTATAAAATATCTTCGTTAAGTCAACATGCCGAGTACTCTTAACTCATAAAATAAGTCAACTTTCAGACACGTAGTATCGTTCATAAAGTGTGTGCGTATATTTGGTGGTGGGTGGGGTATAGGTGACCCACTGGCATGTACCCAAACATCTTGACAAGCAGAATAAAAAAAAACCCTTTAAAGATAATTCAAAGGAAGAAAGTAGGAAAGTGTCTGATAATTCCATCAAACGTCACACTGTTAAAACTGTTGGGGTAGGAGGGTGGGGGATAAAAGAATATTTTTATAATATGCAAATACAATTTTTTCTATTTATTACTTCTCTAAAAAGTCGAAGAAGAAGCGTTGGCTTGAAGTTTTAGTTCTATAAGTAAATATAAGAATAGGGCCGATGCCTTAAAAGCACCCCCCCCCCTCGGTGGCTACGTTTCGTTATCAATTTTTTACCTTGATGTTTTATAAAATTTCCAAGAAATAAACAAACAATCAGTTCATCGATATAAGTATTATATCATGAACATTAATTTCATTATATTTGAATAATTGTAAAAATGACTTTTAACAGCATGTCCTCCATCTTCATCATCATCATCAATATCGTCGTCGTCATCATCATCATCATCATCATCATCATTTGTTTGTTTGATGACTGGCTCTTTTTTATAATTCTGTCCACGTCACTAATATCTCCATTAATAGCTCTGACTTATTCTCTCTGAAAGTTTCCATTATTCGGTTTGTCATTGAACGACCTTGGGAGTTGACCATGAATTACAGAGACATTGAGCGGAGAGAGAACAGACCCGAGGAATAACCTTCGTTTCTCGGTACAGGGATATGAAATATCAGACTTTAAATGTACGACTAGATTTGTTTAGTATTCATACGAATTTAACACGAAAATAAGTTAGTACTCTTTTCCAACACAGAAGCGCGTGTTAAGGGGGAACAGGACGTTGCAGTGAAAAATTATTTGTCAATGAATTTTTTTGCTTTCTTTAATACATTTACATTGAGATGTCCACTACAACATATATCATTTTTATGACTGCTTTCTTACCTTGCAAGGGAGATATTTTGATTGGAATTATCCCCCTATTCTGGCATTATGAATTTTTTTAACAATTTCAATTTTCTGCAATAATTATTTTATTTGAAGGAATTTGTTCGCAAATCATATTCATTAATTTTGAGAATGAAAACAAATTTCAAAATTGTTAACAACATTGGCTTTTTTACATAGCAATATTATAATTTTATCAATATATTGCTGAAATCAGCACTTCAAATTTTGAAGTTTTTAATTCTAAATTTGAACAAAATGTGATGGCACATAAAAAATTGTCAATGAATTTTTAAAAAAATTTTCATGTATCAACCTTAGCATGTGCTTTATAACTTGTAAAATTTTCATGGCAACTTTCTTGGCATTTAAGAGAGATACTACAATAGGAATCATCCCTCCCCCCTATTCTAGAATTATGACCTTTTATGACAAAGTCTGTTTGGAACCATAAAAAAGTATTGCATTATTTAGATTTATCAATTATCATGAACAGATCATTATCAGAATATATATCTGATTATATTAACCGCTTATGATTTTGTATATTTACATTTCTAAAATTAAAAATGTTTAATTTCCACCAGCTCATGTTTTGACATAGACTACTTTAGAGCCTTTAGTACGGGAAAAATATCTGTCAAATCCTGTATGACGTCATAATGAATAAATGACATCATAGCATCATACATTTAAATCAATTATGACGTCATAATAGAGTTACCACATCAAAGCATCATTGCAATGATAGTCACGTGATACGTGTCCTGTGTCCCCTTAAATTAAGGTCAACACAAGGAATTCTTTGCTGCAATACACCTATTTTAAGATGTAGAAACATACCTTATAAGCAGCATACATTATATACATCCTTTTCATTATATATTTATATATACATTATATATGTTCACTGGTTTTGATACAATAATCGCCAAAAATTCCCCCTTAATTCCTAATTTTCACTATTCTAGCGAAAAGCAATGAAACTTAAAAGTAGTCTAATGAACAGTATAGCGGATTCAAAAATCAGAATTTGATTTTAATTGTTCCGCACCCTAGTTCGGCTATAAATGATGTGTATCTAAATTTATTGAATTATTGTGCACCAATCATTTTAGAAGAACGTGTCGCATAAGAATCTGATTCACAATCAACATGAAGTTGTTCTTCTGTTTTGACTGTTTTCGTACCCAAGTCATGTGAGTTACATTGTAAATAGTTATATTCTGTCACCCAGTGAGCGATTTTACGGAAAAAACCACCAAACAAGAAATACCAAAACCAAACATGCAGCAACAACAACAACAAAACAAAGAGGAACACAACTCTTATAAATGTTACGAATCATCTTAATTACAATTAACGTTTCTCTCTCCAGATTTTTCTTAATTTTTTCAAGCACATCATAGGAAACTTATTTTCTTAAGTCTTTTTGCGCGAATCCTTTCAGTGAGTTAATTAAATCCGACATTACTGTCCTGCATATTCTCCACAAAAAATAGCAAATGAAAGAATTCTTTAACAAGCTAACATACTAGTAAGCCAGAGACACGGTCTGCTATTATAAGTATTGGATTTGACTTTTCAGAGCAGGTGATGGTTTTTGCCAACAGGTCCCACATTCACTGGGTGAACCAGAACTCCCGCGAGCACCACGTGATGCCACTAGAGGGCGTCACTGAGGCCAAATACGTGGACTACGACCCGGTAGAAAACATGGTGTACTGGTCGGATGTTCATCACGGTGGCTCTATCTCCCGGGCCACGCTCTGTGCCGAGGGTCGGTATCTTGTCAATTTATTTACAACATGTGTTATAAAACACTTGTGAAATATATTTAACTGATAACATACTCTATGTACATCTGATGGTCGACTGCCAGCCAATTTTCTCGGGCTTTTACACTAAACGGAAACACAAAACCGACCGGAAATTGTCGACAAGATATAATTTGATACCATTTATACACTCGCTTAGAAATATCATCCTAAATGATGCAGACTTATCTGTAAAATATGCATTGATATAAAAATTGATGATTTATAAAATAATTCTCTTGGTGAATACTTTCAGAACAGGAGACCATTGTGTCCGACATCTTTATCCAGCACGTGAAGGCCGCCTTTGTCAGCATCGCTGTGGACCCGCGGCGGCGCACCGTCTACTGGACAAACTCCGCCAGTGACCTCATAGAAAGGGTCAACCTGGACGGGTCCAACAGGACAGTGATAGCGGAGCACGACATGGGATCGCCAATCGACGTAGAGGTGGACTCCCACGCAGGGTAAGGAGGGGGAACAGTTGTATATTAGTCTATCTAGCTGTTATGTATAAAGTTTTTGTACCATTTTGTTAAATACATGTATATATTAACTGTTAGACGCCGGGATCAATATCACCTGCGTTTTTACTTATATTTATAATGTTAAAGTCTTTAAGCTTCATGTTATTTGTGACTTATTTGCGATTTTTCTTCCAGCTTTCTGTACTGGTTGGACGCCGGCATCAAGCCGCGGATCGAGAGCTGCTCACTGAGCGGTAAGGGCCGGCGTGTGTTGCTGGACCTCAAGAATCAGTATCCCTCTATACTGGAGCTGGACGTACAGACCCAGGCCCTCTACTGGAACGACAAGAACACCAAACAACTCTTCACCGCCAGGATGGACGGATCCTCCATGAGAGTCCTCAAGTCCGGTATCCCACACATCACAGGAATCTTCATCGAAGGTCTGTATCGGCTCGTAGGTTTTTCCCCGAACTTAAATATGAATGACAGAACTTTAATTTGATAAACCATTTCCTTCAATTAGGTGCAAATATTTTTTTCTGCAAACCATAATTGACACATTCCTTTTGACAAACTTTGAAAAACTTTGATTTTACCAATATATATATATAAACACTTTTGTTGCCCAGGTAACTACATCTACTGGATTGACTGGTGGAACAAGGACATAGAAAAGATCCCTATTTCCGGTCAGGAGGAGGCGTCGGTCATTTTGAGTCCGATCAAGGACATGGAGGATTTGATCAGTGTCACGGTCGTCTCTGGTGTTGTTCAGTGTAAGCCGCGCCCTGATTGGTCGACGAGTATACAAGTCACGTACAATAAACAGAAGTTTCACCTCCATATAAGAGAGTATACACAAGGAGTCATGTATGGCGTATTTTTATTTAACACGCTTTCAACTTATAACAATTAATCAGTATTGTGACATAGCTTACGCATGCTCCATATATACATGTAGTGAAATGTGAAGATTCTGATGTTTAACAATTCAGATCTCGGTGTTCTAAAAGGACTTTAAATGTTTTTGAGAATAAGGTCTAAGTAGTTAATCAATTATAAAGATAATGCCTACTTATTAGTTTTATCCCTACGCATTAAGGGTCTACTCATGCATTATTTTCTATTTTTTAGTTCAAATGATTAAATTGACGTCATACATTTTATTGCTCTATCTTTTATCAAAATTTGTTATGGCTCCATTACATATAACGTAGTTTCTCACTAATACATAACTAGTCTAATACATAACTGTTCCTTGCATGCATTAACCCTTTGCAAAGTATAACGATTTTGTAACCATTTTTTGCATACCTATGGAAAACGTTTATTTATATTAAACGTAATGTTTCAACAAGAACGTCCCTGTTTAGGTCCTCCACGCCCTGCATATAAATTCAAGGCCTTCACCTACATAGTCAACGGTACCGTAACGGCAAAGTTCACCTGGGAAGCAGGCTACGGCTGGAAAATACCCCAGTACTTCGAGCTCGACCGGAGAGATGTTGACTCCCAAATCTGGGTAGAGGTGCATAAAATAGAAGCCAACAGGAACCGGAGCGTCACCATAGCGCTGGAACACAGCCAGGAGTACCAGTTTAGACTGCGGGCCTGTAATACGTATGGCTGTAGTCGTAGCAACACACCGGAAGTTAAATTCACCACAGACAGTAAGAACGTTTACCCATAAATATAAAAAAACTGATTTTTTACTCGTTACTCCTATAACACGTATTATGATCAGTTTGTTTTTATTTATTTATTGACTTATTTTTTGTGATTAGGAGTGTCAGTGATTTCCTCCATAGAGGAGCATTATAACGCCATCCCGACTTTAATGAAGACGGGAATTATTTTAGGAGGGGTCATTGTTTCTATTGGACTTTTGCTCGGTATCTGGGGTTACTGGAGATCGAGGAAAAGGAAGACAAACCGACGGTACAGAGCTGTCCGATACTCCACAGCCTCATACATCACGTGATCATTGAAAGCCATTAACTCTGTGTTGTTCGTTAAAGTCCGTGCATCATCGGAAACCTTCGGTCATTTACGTACATGTGTATTAAACACGATTGGTCTTGGGTTTCCGGTGATGTGTTTCGTGAATTTTGATTTAACAAATATTGTAAATGTGAGAATGGATGTCTCTGGTACGAACATAATATTATGTTCTTGTATGAATGATTGTAAGATTTTGAGATTGTATACATGATATTGCATGAAAACAATAATATTCACCAAGGCCAAGACAAAATACGTGTTTCCGGTCGCCTGACAGATCCTAAATTAATTTTTTTTCTTTATGAATATGCTTGATTTACCTGAATAACTTGCTTTTAATTGAGTAAAATTGTTAGCGATGCGTTAAGTATATTAAGTCCGGTAACCAAAATCTTTAATAACATATGTACTTTCAATTTAGATTATTATACTTTCATGTTAAATACTGCAATCTGATTGGTTTAGACGCAGTTGACAATCCGTTCTCTCTCCCTCGCACGCTTAGCAACGGGCCGATAGAACGAATTGTTACATGCGCGTTAATTATGCGCGTACGGTTCGCCGTAGAATTCACGTCTTTTCTATATAAAAGCAGTAAAATTTGCTATAAAAATTAAGACATTCAGTATAATAAAATAAATAGTGCCTGTTTGGGAGGGTACCAGTTGAAATTGACACCCGAGAAAACCATTGTCAACCGACGCGAAGCGACGTGAAGCCTCCCAAACAGGCACTATTTATATACTGTTAATTGAAAAAAGCACATCGTACCAACCGAGTCCTTTACAAAATTCTAGGCGACTTGAAACTGTCGTATAGATACCGTTTGGTCTAACTGAGACTAATTGTAAACGTGTTTTATAGAGATGAAAGAGAATTTGAATAAACGAATGCTTTTGTATAAACCATGTAAATTTATTAACTTAAATAAAATCATCCAATTTCATTGGAAATACCAGCACAAGTATAAGAATATATGTTTACAACAACTGATTAAGACGAAACATAAGGACATGTATATGAGCACGGGTATGATAAATAATAGATATTAATCACAGGGACAGGAAGCACTTAAAACAAAATAAAGTTCAAGCTACAGCAGCTTACATAGACAATAATCGGGGACAACTGAATCTTCTCGGGTCTTTCCGACAAAGTTCGAAAAAATAAATCGACAGTATAAACATCTCAATATAGAGAGTTTTTGACGATAAGTTTAAAGTTTTTGGTGTAGTATAGTGTAGTATAGTTAAATGTCTCCACCGTCCTACATATAAAATTGGAAGTATGTAATCGCTGAATTCAATGAAAGTTTGTCCATATCTTTTTCTCAGTACATGTGTATTAATTTAGCTGTGTTTTGTCGTAAAGACCAGGAAAGTTCGATTGTAGCCAATGATGAATACCATACACGCACCATGTGACCACGTGACACACACCATATTCATTGGATGACAAGAAATAAACGAATGATGAAGCCTAGACTGACAAACATCTACATATCATCATATACACGTGTAAAAATTGGAAGAGGAACTCTGATGTATAAAAATACACGGACGACTTATTCTCAATGTGGAATGTTTTGGCCTGTGAATGCTGTAACTGTTACATTTATTTATCTAGTATCTTATTAGTTACGTCTTTGCGATATGAAATATCAGATGTTATATAGCGTGAAGTATGCTTTAATTGAGCTGCTTGATTGTTTTATCCTGTCTGACATGTAAAGGTGTATGGAGTTGTTCCGTCTGGGGTTAATCATGATTTGGAGCACCCAGTCAATGACTGTTGCCTGACGTATTGTCACTCAGACGTGAGCGGGTTTTCTCCCTCTGACGTGCATGTAATCATCTTTTGACAGTTTGTTTCTGACGGCACACTTAATGATGAGGATCAGGCAGACGACGAGGATGAAGATGCCGACGACGACACCGACGATGATGATGACCAGTAGTTGCTGGCCAGTGAGGAAGCCTTCTTCCCTGTCACCTCCTCCAGAGTCTACATCTGTGAATCAAAAAAATTCTCATTTATACACGGTGTACAGGATCATCATTTCTCATCCAATGCCAACATTTTCAGTTGAATCTAAATTCAAACCACACAAAATGTTAATGCTATTAATTAAGTCAAAGACAAACTCTCATATCTAAAGTTATGTAATAAGAAAAGATTTTAATTATGTTAGTTATTCATTAGGAGAAATATTATATGATTATGAGAAAAAACATGCACGTCAAAAGAAGAAAAAGTAGATAAAGCTACAAGTCTACCATGGTCGGACATTGTCAGTGTGAGGACGGACTCCGAATTACACCCGTAAACATTGCACACTGACAGCCTGAAGGAGTACACCCCCTCCTCCTCCAACCCGCGGTAAGTAAAGTCCTCCAGTCCCTCCCCCACTCTCTTGCTGTAGAGCAGGGACCAGTTCCCGTTATTCTCCGCCAGGTGGAGTTGGTGCATGTTACCGGAAGTAACTCTCCAGGTCAAGGTCACAGAATCGGACGTTTTATTAAATACCTTGAACACGTCAGGTTTGTCAGGGACCCCTGTTGATGATTGTGAGACATGTGTTACACGTGTAATTGATAATTAGTTATGTTAGGTAACTGTTACTAGTATTAGGGAAATCAAGGCGAACAAAACATTGTTTGCAATATATTACCTTCTGTTTCAAAAATCACAGGGGTCGTTTGCTTAGGGTTACACCCATAGATATTGCAAACCTTCAAGCTCACAGAATACTCTGTTTTTGGTTGTAGAGATCTAATCTCTGCTCTTTGAGTCCTTTCTGTGGAACTCACGGTGAACAAAACTTCAAAGGGAGATAAATCGGCTTCATTCAAAATGTTTATAATAACTTCCTGTTGGATATTCACTGATTCTGCGCTGAATTCGACTTCCGCTGAAGAGTTGCTTACTTTAACTACACGGATTCCAGTCGGAAGATCCGGGTAGCCTATTAAGATAAATTTTCAAATCTTCCAACAGTTTCTGTATTTTCTATCAGACTCAAAAAGGAATTTAACATTTTGATTATGTAGATACATGAATAAGAGAAATTTCAAGTTTAAGGGAGGTTGCATGCATTCAAAAAAATCTATAAACAGCTTTTACACGCCTTTAAGATTTAGTCATTATAACAAATCTGATTGTTTTGGACATTGAAATAAGTGTCACGTGATTGCGATTGATGTTCAAAACGTAAATATGGGAACAACAGAGTAAAAAAAAAATACATTGATGTAACTTGTCGTCAGCAATCTTCGTTTTGTAAGACTGCAATCTTAAAAAACCCATGCAATTTATTTCACGTAAGGAAGAAATCCGTTTTTTACAGGCTACCATGCTATGTTGGGCTACACAGTATATCTTTCTTGTCTACTTTTAATCAGATTTATCGGTTTTCACTGCCAAAGAGCGTTTTGTTAAAAAAAGCTCATATTTTCATACGGTAAGTAAAATAATAATACATGTAGTATACATGTATGTGTAAAAATTTGATTTTTTGGTAACCTAATGCTTTGTTGGTCACAGTGCAAACCACGAAAAGGTGGGAGAGGATTCGTGTCAATATCTGTCGTTAGGACATCGCTACTTGGGTCTTACCTAGCGTAGTTATCGAGAGAAGTTCGGGATCCCTCGGGTTACACCCATATGCATTACAGGGTCGGACAAGAAAGTCATATTTTTGCCTCGGTTTCAACTTGGACACCGTTACAAAGATGTCGCCTGTATCAGTCATGGTGGAGGAGAAGTTTGTGAACAGGCTCCAGTCGCTGTTGTGTAATCTGCCCAGGACAACCAAGGACGACAACTCGGCATGTTTGATATTTATCAATCTGTATCTAAGCGTTGCGGTTGTATTGGCAACCTTGTGTAGGCTCGGGCTGAGTAGAACGTCTGGATAACCTACAGACAAGACAGACTGCAGCTACTGTAGGATACAATGCTAGCATGCGAGCTACAGAACTAGGAAAGGATTATGCACCAGATTCCTTTGAGTTCAGAAATTAAAAATGTATCTAGAGTAGATATATAGTAGTATATCGAGAGAGATTAGCTAATAAAACTAGAATTTTTTTTTTTTACTACAGATTGGATTTTATTGTATGAAAGGCAATGATCTATTTAAAAATGAAAATCTATTATACACATAATTCCTGGAATTGCAAAATGAATTATAATAAAGGACTACATATGATATGGGCCTAAAATGGCCCCCTAAAATGAACATCATCATTTTTCTGCAATTCTTTGTTTTCTTTGTACAGATATATATGTAATGTTTTTACATAATGATCATTTTGATTCAAGTCCCCACAATTTAGAAATATGACATCGTAAAGACAACCTTTTCCCGCCATTTTTGCATTTTTAGCTTAAAACAGCTTGTTATCAAGCAGTTTTTCTTTCATAAAACATAGAGCGCATACTTGAACAAACAAAATATTTTAATCAGAGATATATCTAGCCAAGACTAATAAGTGACAAAAAATTTTCCTTGTTCAAGCATGCGCTCTAGATTTCCCATTCATTAAAAGATAAGACATATGTCAATTTTTGACTGATTTTGATTGAATTATAGAAATAGCGTCACTTCTGACGTCATATACTGCAAGTTAGTGCAAATAAATCAAATAAATAGGTGAAAAATATATTTAATATCAACTCTTCTAAAAATAACATAACATTTTAATGTACCCGAAACACTTTTTAAAATGGCGAATTATAGGGGCCAAATTTAACACATATCATATATAGTTCTTTCTGAAAAAAGAATTAAGAACAATCTCGTCTGAGGGAAACACTTGTATACAGGAAAAACATAAAAATCATTGACATATTGACCGGGAAATAAAATAATTTTTGCAGGCTTCCTTGTTTCAAGGAAATACAACTACTCCAAGAACACGGGGGGGGGGGGGGTTACTTTTCTTTTATAAGTCGAACGTACGGTATTTTAAGGGTATTAAAAAACCCTCTGAGAGATCTGAGAAGTAAAATGATGTAAAGATAAAATGTACTCACAGCTATGTATTTTCTCAGTTAAAATAATTCAGAATTAAACCAGCAAACGAAAAGTATAAAAGAGAGTAAGAAGCACGCACATTACTAAAGAAATAACTGCTATACACTGTAATTGTTAGGATAATTAATTGATATATGAACTGAAAGAAGCTACATGAGCAGCATAAGGAAGACCTGAACAATACCTTTGGTCTTAAAGGCTAGAACGTCGTCAAACTTGTCCTTATTGCACCCCTTGGCAGAGTTGCAAGCTTTGATCCGGATCCAATAGTCTCTGTTTGGATCCAGATTCGTCACTTTCCTGGAGTACTCCCGCTGCTCACTGGATATAATGTTGGAGACAACAGGTTGCCAATCGAGGGATGCGTTTAGGTCGATTCTAAAACTTTGAGATGTTCCCCAGTTGTATCCGGCCGTCCACGTCACTATTACGCTTGTGTTTGTGACGTCATTTACTCTGATATTAGTTGGAGCACCAGGTGCACCTGCAATGGACGGTTTGTTAGCAATGAATTGTATCTCATCGTTGGAGACCCAAGTCCAATCTCTCACAAGCTAAGAGACAGAGGGCCAGCTTATTGTTCTTTTCTCATTTTCATGAATAAAACATGCCCTATTTTAACTGGCTATATATAGTTTACACTTAAAATTATTCCCATCAATATCGTTAATGTTTTCGCATGCATCATAAACTGTAGGTTATTGGTACCTGCAAAGTGCAAAAACGAAATATATAGAAATGAAACGAAACGAAACGAAATCTCCCGAAACGAAACGAAACCTACCAAAACGAAACAAAACGAAACGAAATCAAAACGAAACGAAACTATCAGAATATTTGTGAAATCATCAAAGTATATATATGTATATACATTGAAGTTGATATTTAAGCAGGAAATATTAAAATTTATTTAAAATAATTAGTAGTCAAGAATGAACCAGAGAGAGAGAGAGAGAGAGAGAGAGAGAGAGAGAGAGAGAGAGAGAGAGAGAGAGAGAGAGAGAGAGAGAGAGAGATCTGAAATGTGCCATAGATCGGTCATCTGAAAGTCTTATCACTGATAAAAATTGAATTTTAATTCCGATTTTACCGTACCGGGTATTATTTCTTTAAAAGTTTCTTATCCTCCACTTTTAAATTACTGTTTATGAAAGCAGTCACGTAGAATCAGAGGGGCTGGGGGAGGCGCTTCCCGTCCCCCCCCCTACCCCAACACTTTTTCTAGCAGCGAACATTTTTCTGAAATTTTCGTAAATTTACATATTGAAAAGTGAATAAAGATGGAGCCATTTTTCATTTTTTTTCTTTGCTTGTCAAGACTTGTCGAGATTTTTTTGGATCAGTCTGCACCCCCCCCTTTCAAAAACGATGCTACGTTCCTGGAAAGTGCGTAATCTGATTTAGAAAATAACCCACTTTTGCATCCAATCAGCAGTCGCTAAATATTCAAACTATAAGTAATGTTTTTAATCGTAAAAAAATTCTCGAAGTCCAAAGCGATGTCACATTTGACGGTACCCGATTCATAGCTTAGAGGGCGCTAAACAAAAGAGATAACGTGCGCGGATCCAGAAAATTTTTCCAGAGGGGGATAATTGTGTTTGCCCGGGGGGGGGGGGGGGGTCCGAGGCATATTTGTGATAATTTTACTATGTATAATTTAATAAATTTTCATTTTCCAGGGGGGGGGGGTGGTAGGACCCCTCCGACACCCCCCCCCCCCCAGATCCGCGCATGGATAATATTTCATCGGCGCAAAACTTTTGATCAGCCAATGTAAGTGGTTTATGTTCTAAGTAAGTTAGATCATATTAAATAAAATTTACGCGATTAACTGATTTGCACTTAAATGAGCAATATCTATTAAAAGTGTAATCCATATTTACAAATGCGCACGTTTACATACGCACATGTTTTTTTTTTTACTTTCGCTGCGTTTCAAAAGAGACTTGTTACTTCTAAAATATACACAATAAAATATATATTTTAAATCATAATGGTTATATATTTCATTTTACTCGATTTCGTTTTGTTTCGTTTCGGTAGGTTTCGTTTTGATTTCGTTTCGTTTCGTTTTGATTTTGTTTCGTTTCTGGTAGGTTTCGTTTCGGTATATTTCGTTTCGTTTCGGTATATTTCGTTTCGTTTCGTTTTTATTTCGTTTCGCACTTTACAGGTACCCGTAGGTTATTCGATTTCAGACCTCGAAATCTAAAAAAATAATTCAAACGATCAGTGCTTGTACAATGTGGCCATCGAATGTCGATAATCCCCATTACTGACCATTAAAGGGACCTAGACACGATTTCAGATGAAAATTTTATTTTTGATTTTTTATGTATTAAATAGTTTACTTGTGTATTTTGAATGATTTACCAAAATTTGAATATTAGAAGTCGTGTTACAAGCGAGATACAGAGGAAAGGAGTCGTTGTTATGTAAACAAAGCTCGAGTCTTATATTTGTATACAAATAATGTAAAGTAAAGAAATTACCATTTCTTTGACAAAATAACTGGTGGAAACAAGATAAACTTATTAAATGTGTTCATAAATAAGTTTATCAACAACAACATGCTACATTAGATTGAAACTTTTACCAATTCAAGACATATGTAAACAATAACAGGACTCGAGCTTTGTTTACAAAACAAAGAATTTTAACATCTGTAACACGGTTGTAACTCGATATTTGATTTCACATTTTGACAGAGCATTAAAAACATCCATATTCACCATTCTAGACATTAAAAATGAAAAAATAAATTTCGAAAAAATTGAGATCAAATCGTGTCCAAGTCCCTTTAATTAAAGACTAGTATATTTATTGAGTATTCATGTATGAAGTGTACATGGCGATGTATGAAGTGAACATGGCGATGTAGGAAGTGTACATGGCGATGTATGAAGTGTACATGGCGATGTAGGAAGTGTACATGGCGATGTATGAAGTGTACATGGCGATGTATGAAGTGTACATGGCGATATATGAAGTGTACATGGCGATGTATGAAGTGTACATGGCGATATATGAAGTGTACATGGCTATGTATGAAGTGTACATGGCGATGTATGAAGTGTACATGGCGATGTATGAAGTGTACATGGCGATATATGAAGTGTACATGGCGATGTATGAAGTGTACATGGCGATATATGAAGTGTACATGGCTATGTATGAAGTGTACATGGCGATGTATGAAGTGTACATGGCGATATATGAAGTGTACATGGCGATGCGTCACGTGTTCATAACGCGTACTTATACAGAAACTTACATTGTATATCCCCGGAGTCTACTTTGACGGCCTTGACCTCCACAACGTCCGTGACCCCTTTGACAACGATTTCTACTTCTGATGGGCTGCCAGATTTGGCCATCCGCTCAATTCGTTTGTTTACCAAACTTTCCCAGTACAAGTAACCATCTACAGAGTCAACAAATACGGTTGTTACGAAAGATTTTTAAGAAGAGAAGAGAGTAATGCTAATATATCACAGTCTAGATCTAAGCCAACAAAGTGTACATGTATGCTGCAACACATTTCCCGTCATTTTCTGATTTAAAATTTGCAATGAAATTTTGATGAGAATTCTTTAAAAAATTACAATTTCTCCGCACATGTCCATTCACATAAATGATTCGAAACCGATGATTAAAAGGTCATAGAAATCTCAACTATTTTTAGTTTTGTTTCCGTTTGTTAATTTTATAAACGTTTTTTAATAAAAAAGCATGTCAACGAATCCAATAATTCGTGAAATCCTTAAACAAACTAAAACATGATATATCAATCATAATCAAAGCAATCAATGATATATATATATATATATATACACACACACACCTAGGACGGAGATTCCGATCATGTTGGGGAAGGAATGCACTGAGCTGGACGCCAGCTGCCGTTTCCCGGTCCCGTCCGTGTTTCCGAGCCACACGGACTGGTCGTTCCCGTCGTTCCAGAACAGCTTCTGTCCCTCCACATCCAGGGCCAGGGCAGAGGGGTACTGGTCCCTCAGATTAAATATCACGGTCCTGCCACTCCCGTCCAGCTTACACCGCTCTATTTTGGGCCGTGTACCACCGTCCAACCAATATAGAAAGCTAAGAAGAACACGTTACAATGTAGAATGTGGAACTTCATTATAAACCTTGTAACAGATGTGAAATCTGAATAATATAGTAGATCTAATATTTTTGCAATAGGCCTATCGTATTTTGTTGTGGATATCACATGTATAATCGTGTCTTATGCTGTCAATAGAACGCTTTTATACAGGTATAAAACCAATTGTCAATCGTGTTTTTGCAATACCAACCCATTGTTAATATCTATTTCTAAATCCTTTGGAGAACCTATTTGCTCCGTCGCAATTTCTACATGACCACTTCCGTCGAAATTTAAGCGCTCTATGATGTCATATCCGCTATTTGTCCAGTAAATCTTCCGAGCCTCATAATCTAGAGCAAGGCTTACGAAGTAGGTATAGGCCGTGGCATTGACTGTGTAAACACGCTGTTGCTCTGTAATGGAAAGTGTTTAACCAATGTATATATTACAATAATTCCTTATAATTACCTTAATTATTTTGAAAGTATGGTTAGTATTATATGCTATGGTATTTGTTATGTTACAGACATCTAAAAATGCATATTCTCTCTTCTACCTTCTCCGCACATGTCTGTTCGCCATATTTCCTTAGTTTGGACGTCCGACCAGTATATCTGCTTACTATGGGGGTCAACCTCTACAAACTTGGCTTTTTGGATATGGTCCAGAGGTAGGATATGATGCTGAGATCCGTCGAGGAGAGAGCGGTGGATACTGACCCCGTCAGCAAAGATCAGGATATCCACTGAAATAGTGAGGATACATGTTTAAAAATTGCAATTTGTGGAAATGTTTTGAATATTTTGAATTGTATTTTTGTCTATATATATTTTTACATGAACGGCTAATTATTTTTTTCGGAATAGTTATAGTAAATGTAAATGGGATTTCGTTATGTTTATTAATAAAACTTAAAAGGAATAAAAAGAAAAAAAATAAAGTGGGGATATAATTTACAAAATTTAGAATGCTATCCACTTAAAAGTTTGAAATAAATGTAGCAGGATGTCCACTATATAGCTGCAGGTCTGTAGCTCCCGGTCTGAAAAAATTCGGATGGACGACCTGGGAGCTACAGTTCCTCCCATAGTAAAAACCTACGATTTACGGCGCACAAAAAACGGCGCTAGTTTTGGACAGATTAACCTTATTTCCACACAAATTCTGTGAAAACAATTAGTACCATTAAATTTTTCAGGAAATTTACTACTGATATTGTCACTTTACTTGCCTCAGAGTTTCTCTTAAACATGCTAACCGACCTCGAAAAATGAAGTATATTAATTTACGTCGAGATCGAGAGTCGCCATTTTTCCATATAAACAAACTGCACCACTTCACGGGGCTGGTGATGGTGTTTAAAAGAATATCAGAGGCAAGTAAAGTGACAATATCAGTAGTAAATTTCCTGAAAAATTTAATGGTACTAATTGTTTTCACAGAATTTGTGTGAAAATAAGGTTAATCTGTCCAAAACTAGCGCCGTTTTTTGTGCGCCGTAAATCGTAGGTTTTTACTTTGGGAGGAACTGTAGCTCCCAGGTCGTCCATCCGAATTTTTTCAGACCGGGAGCTACAGACCTGCAGCTCGTCCATCCGAATTTTTTCAGACCGGGAGCTACAGACCTGCAGCTATCCACTATAATACTATAGTAGTAAGGGTACTTTACAAGGTTTAGTATACTATCAATGTTCAATCACTTTTTATCATCATCTTCTATCCGTTGAAAGCAGGGTCTTGAACTCCATATGATTAGAGGAAAACCCATCATAAAAAGTGTCAGTATACACATGAAATGACATAGAAGAAATATTAACTAAAGCTCCTTGGTTTTCTATTACACAACGCGGCTTTATACCCGCATCAGAGGGTTATGTTCATGTATTTTGTCCTACATAACTGTAGTATCTTCATAGCCAACGGAGCCCAAACGAACAATAAGTGAAAAACATTAAACTTCAACTTTCATCTTTAAATCTTTCTTTCGCCAATTGTTTATGCATATAATGATATCGTTAGCTTCGTTCAGTGTGTTACAAAAAACGGAGAGCCAATTAATTCTTCCATATATGGTAAGCACAGTAACTACAGATATCTGGAAGTATGACGTCAGTCAGTGTTGTCCGAATTTTTATGTAGCATAACGTTCCTATCACAAAACAATCCACTCAAAACCCCGATATCTCTAAAGAATAAAATATTTTATTTGCGTAAAGTACTTAAATAGCTGTATTTATTATCACTTTCGCACTAAAAACCGCTGGATAACGCGTCTGAATGCAGTTTCAAACTGTTCATAGACAACGAATAATCTTACGCGAAAAAAATCGCTATCAGTATAGACGAGATCTAAATTCATTTTTGTCAGAAAGCTAGCGGCATTAACAAAATCAGAATTTTAGATAAAAGGGGAAGATACGAAATAAGATTAAAATAACATTTTCCTTTTATAGATCTATCTATATTCGAAATCAAATCGATAAAAATGGATCAATTACACATAAATATTTTGAATATAATAGTATAATAACACATATAAGTATAATATCGTCGTGTTTTGGTTTAGCGCATTTACTTCCTGATATATGTTCATTTCTGAATATTTCTTGGTAATTATTATATCTTTTTTAAAGTAAAAATCAAAATTGAATACAATTCGAAGAATACTTTATTATAAAAGTTCATAGTTGATAACAAATCCTACAGCGGGACAGCTCTCATGTGAAGTATAACATTTGATGTGACATATATCAAATAAAAAAGTGCAGGGGAACTCGCTTGGCTAACATTAATTCTAATTAAAGAAATCTCTGAATAGATCTTAATTCTCAGATTCTCAGGTCCATATATCAATATAATTGACATCGTTAAAAAACCCTAACCTAAACTTTAAAAAAATTATCTTGACACTCCCTGCTCCCCCAAAAAATCCATGTAATTAAAAAAAATTAAACTTAATGAATTTCGTAAAAACTTACAGTCTAACCTTGTATTTAGCACTCGATAGGACAGAAAAAACCCTCCAGATATCTGAAGATATTGAGGTTAAACATTTACTGTAGGTTCAAATACGCAGAGAAACAGTGGCTCGGACTTCCATTAACTCGCTTTTACAGACCAATGATATTCGGGATAACGAAGATTTACTGTACATGTAGAGTATAACCAGAAATGAAGTGAAGTGACTTATTTTTGTACTAGATATTTGTCACCATATGTATTAATAGAAGACTTTCAGTTCACTGGATATCAGTATTAACGTGTTGGATTCCTATATCTTGTGCACCTCATTTTTAACATAATGTTCTGATTTATACTTTATCAGGGCCGTTCCTAGTTATCTGTTGAGAAATTTAGAAAGCAATGCGAACGCAAAACTTAGAAGTGCAAACGTCAATTTCAAATCCTTGTTGATTCAAACACGTACGAAAATTTATAAAATACGTATCTCAAATTAGACAATAGTTTGTTTTCTTTGAGTGAACAGTCTTTGGATTATCTGTGATTTATCTGTATCGCATTTAAGATAACTAGATTACTGATAATGTTCTCAATTCTGTATTATCCATGTGATCCAGATGTTAATTTTTTTTCTACAAAGAATTTCTCTGTCAGATGTTTTAGGAGAGTGAGATTACATCTGATTACCGAACCCGACCAGATTTCAGATGACGTCGTGTGTCAGAGACAAGAAAGTGACACAATGTTTTACTGTTTCACATACTGACTTTCAAGAGATATTCGAATTGGTCTTAAAACCTCTCACAAACGTTCGCCATGTGTTGAACACTATTGTGTCAGAAGGCGTGAACGTGCGCTCTTAATATGTTAATGCATAATTCAGATTAATTGCGCCATTAATCGAAACAATTGGAACCTTGCGAGTCAATACCAACTCAAAGCTGCCATCGTCCAGTAACTAATAGATTCCATGACAATAATGTCCATTCCATTGTTACATAACTATCAGAACCTCAATTCTGTGAAATCGAACCAAATACCTTTATATCTCTAAAAGCAGATGCACCAGGTTCTAGTTTTACTTAGTATTATCTGCTTAAAATTTCTATAATTTGAACGTTATTCTGTTTAATCCTATGAAGACAATTATTAGAAAACCCATAAAATACACATAAGAGGAAATCCCTACTTTGATTTGCCCGTGACATTTTCTGTCAGAACACTTTTGTTAATTGGGTCAGTCAGGATCTAAACACATTATCACTTAACGAAGCTAGAAATACTCAAAATCTTTTTAAGTGATTCTAAAATCAGTTCCCTGTGCATTGGGATCGATTTTTCTATCAATTCAGACAATGTCATGGCTATCTCGCCATCGGGTTTCTTCGAGCCTGCATATCATTTTTTCCTCCGAGTGACAGCCTCATTAAAACAAGTCACAATGATTTGTAATGCAACATCCGCTTGGAATAGCTGCATATAATTGCAAGACTCTACTGCAGCTAATGAGAAAAGTGTGTTGTTACAGGCCACAAAACATGTGTGGTTCAATTGAATTTTAAACAGCATGCTACAGCAATGTTTTCTAATTATGTAACATACTCACCCCCCTCTCCGAATCTGACGAGTAGCAAAATAAAATTCAAAATACAGGAGATGCTCCACATAAATCCATGTTTTCCCATTATACGTGAAGAGTTGCAGGAATAGATCTAGTCTCTATATAAATATCCCCCAGTTCCAGAATACACACACAAAAATCCACCATTTAATCGCTGGCAACAATCTGCATATTATCAGGAGTCACAATCAAGTTAATTAACAGATCGTATTATCAGACGACGGACATTTGATCAATGCTGAATTCATTGATCACCAAGCCTCGACTATACGGAAGTTGGCCCCACGTAAACCCCTCCACTGTCTCAGACTCTGTCGTCCAATCGATGACGCTCCCCCTCCCCCTTCTAACGCGGTCACAGCATCCTTTGTGTGAGAGGAGACATTAGCCGATGTCCGGTGTCCCAATCCTGGCTTCCTGACAAGTCAAAAACAAAGTTAAAAAACACAAGAACGCTGCGATTACTCAGATACACTCAACCCCAGCCTTGAATTTTTTTTTCGCGGGAATTGTACGTTAGATCGACATTTCTGTGAGAGTTATGAGTAATTCTAGAGGTTATCGATTCCACCCGCTCGCTATACTGATGAAATATGGGAATTACAGAAAAATCTGCCGAAATCCCACCGGGGGGATGCTTTCACAGTCGTTCACGACACACAGCAGCCAGAGCAAGAGACGAGGCGGAGAGGGTATTTTGAAAGTGTATCAATTCCTTCAGTCCCTGGAGACGAACGGTCAATGAAGCCTGATTAAAGATATCCAATTAAAAGATCTAATTACAAGCACCTGTCAGTCCGAACCCAATGAACAGAAACAAAAAAGATGGTCGCGGTATATTCCGTGTATGTAAGTGTAATAGGTCTAGTGCCGTACTTATATATACAATATACGTACACACACGGAGCCCCCGGAGGCGCTGGATGTGTTATAATATTGTACGATGCTTTGTAAGAACCCACGCTTCATTAGCTCAGCAGTAGTGTTAGACTTCTGTATATGATATTCAGCGTGTACTGTAACACCATCTGGATCATTGCACCCTCCAGAGGTGACCGATTTGTAGAAATCCTGTGTATGTTATATTATAAACAAAACACATAATTTCTCTTTGTGCGGACTGGAAAGGGACGGGTGTTTATTTACAACTCATGAATGGGTATTCATAAGAAAAATTAAAATTCATAGGTCCCAGCAGCAGTGTTGGAGAAACACAGCGATACATCAATAGGAAACAAGTCGTTGCCCCGGCACACACAAGAAAACATTGTTCTGTTTTAAAATAAGATTTTATTCTATTTTGGATCATTACGGAAGAAGACAATTTTTGCGGATATGAAATAAAAAAATGTACATAAGTTCAACAAATCATAGACACTTGTTTCTGAAATAAAAGTTGACCCTCTATTTTATTAACATGTTAATTACGTAATTGTTCTAAGTGTCAACCACATACCTGTTACACATACCCGATACATTCTTTTACAACAGATTCCGGCACGTTCCATACGAAACCCCATAAGTATATACAAATCATAATTCGCATACGGACATTAACAGATGATTTGAAACAACAAAGAATATACATGTATATATACAAACGTAACATTCGCTTACAGAAATAATGCGTTACATCAAATACGTGACATATTTCATATCAATAACGGTTATCTGTAATAATGTAATACATACAAAAACAATATGCTAAAATAAGTATTTCCTACAAACGTATAAATCTACAGACATATTATTTAAAGAAAACTGCATGCATTCAATAAACAGAAATAACCTTTTAACGGTTTTAAATTTGTTCAACCAATGATTTAAATCATGCAGAACCACTTCGCTCATCATATAATTTTCTCCATATTAGCACTATTAGGAAAAAATAATACTGAAACTATTCATTATCCCCCCCTCCCCAAACAACAACAACAACAACAAAAAAACAACAACCAAATAAAAAAAAAATAAAAAAAATAAAAAAACCAACAACAACAAACCGCAAACAATTATTAATCATTTTTTCCATAGAAAATATTTCAGTTTCTCAGTTCTCTTTATAATATAATTTATTTCAAAGCTTGGCCATAAAGCTAATATTTTGAAATTTCAACGTATTTTATAATATGCGACAAACCAACAGTATTTTCAAATACAATTAAATCCACGAGAGGTTGACAATCAATTCAATCCGATTCTTCGCAACTTATAGATAATGCGAAATAGATAACATTGAATATTAAATGAAACGATAACTCTTAAGTTTGATCACTAATATCAAATGTCTTTGTTTGATACATATGTCTATGTTTGATACATAAAATATGCATATTTTTTTCATAACACCATAAAGGCATATATCGATAACACAATAAAAAATAAAAAAAAAATATCCATTCAGTCTGATCATTCACAACATATGGCCGCCAGTGTATGTGCTTTACATCGGAACCATCGCGTCTTTCCACGCCGTTTGCTTTTAATTTTCAAAAGTACGTACACGTACAGATCTATATACTTACAGTGTACATGTACAAGCTGAGGCACTCGAAGAACTCGGTTTTTCCCGGGACGTAGCACAGAGTTAAAAAGTGTATAAGGACGATAAGGCACTTGATTATAACTTCCCAGTCATATGTCGGACATACTCTGTAAATGAGCATCAGAGAATATAATGTTAATAACAAAATATTCTTTTCACACAGATATCAAGATATTTTTTCGATTTGATAATTTATACATTTATACAATTTTACCCGTTAATTCACAAACACTGTTATTTCCCAAAATAAAAAAAATCAATGAACTTTGATAACATACAGTAAATAAATAAACTATTAATCGAAAATTTATTTCATTGTTGTCACATCGTTAATTTTTCATTTGATGCAACCCATGAAATATCTTGGTGTTTACATAAGCGATAACATCAGAACTGGTAAAAAAATCTTCAGTGATCGATTGTATCATACTTTAAGCGACTTCATCTTCTTGAAGACTACAAACAGACGGACAAAGTGACAACTGTATACATAGAGGGGTTCTATTAGAAGTTGTTTGTGACGTCACTTTGTTGATGTGGGCGGCCACTTATGACGTAGGCACGTACCTTTGTAGTCTATCCTTCCGTCTCCGTTCTGATCCGCTTCCTCAATCATCTCCTCCGCGTCTTTGACCGCCATCTTGTCACCTAGCAACACAAAACAATGCAAACGATGACATTGTCATATTTTCGCATTTTTTAAAAAGCTAAGTTTGTGGGGAAAAAATTCACTTCAGATGTATGTCTATGAATAAGTATGTACTTCCATATTGAAAATTTTTTAGTTTACTTGCTTGTGATAGTACAAAATTTACAGTTGTTATATTGTAAAATTTGTATTTACACACAGCCACTGAATTTAGAATCTACAATTTGACAACACACGAAGATAACAGAAAATAGCTTCAGTTCGTACTGAAAAACGACTTTTTTGATGATCAAATTAAATTTACATATATAGGTTTTCTAAAAAAAAAAAATGATAAAAAATTGATTTGGTTTGATATAGAAATAAAAAAAAAAACTAGTTGCTAACCGAATTTGGTCATGTAGAAGATGAGCTCCTCCTTGTCAATGTAGCCGTCGTTGTTCTTGTCCAGAATTTTGAAGGCGTCCCTCAGGTTCTCGTCCATTTCATCCGGGATCTTGTTCAGGACCCCGCTGGTCAGCATGAAGTTCTCAAACTCAGCAAACTCCACCGTCCCATTACCTGAGGGGAAAACCGAGATCTATGTAGACAACACTAGAAGTATGATCATCCACCGAGATCTAGAAGTATGATCATCCACCGAGATCTGTGTAGAAAACACTAAAAGTATGATCATCCACCGAGATCTATGTAGACAACACTAAAAGTATGATCATCCACCGAGATCTATGTAGACAACACTAGAAGTATGATCATCCACCGAGATCTGTGTAGACAACACTAAAAGTATGATCATCCACCGAGATCTATGTAGACAACACTAAAAGTATGATCATCCACCGAGATCTATGTAGACAACACTAGAAGTATGATCATCCACCGAGATCTATGTAGACAACACTAGAAGTATGATCATCCACCGAGATCTATGTAGACAACACTAGAAGTATGATCATCCACCGAGATTTATGTAGACAACACTAGAAGTATGATCATCCACCGAGATCTGTGTAGACAACACTAGAAGTATGATCATCCACCGAGATCTATGTAGGCAACACTAGAAGTATGATCATCCACCGAGATCTATGTAGGCAACACTAGAAGTATGATCATCCACCGAGATCTATGTAGGCAACACTAGAAGTATGATCATCCACCGAGATCTATGTAGACAACACTAGAAGTATGATCATCCACCGAGATCTATGTAGACAACACTAGAAGTATGATCATCCACCGAGGTCTATGTAGGCAACACTTGAAGTATGATCATCCACCGAGATCTATGTAGACAACCCTAGAAGTATGATCATCCACCGAGATCTATGTAGGCAACCGTAGAAGTATGATCATCCACCGAGATCTATGTAGACAACACTAGAAGTATGATCATCCACCGAGATCTATGTAGACAACACTAGAAGTATGATCATCCACCGAGGTCTATGTAGGCAACACTTGAAGTATGATCATCCACCGAGATCTATGTAGACAACCCTAGAAGTATGATCATCCACCGAGATCTATGTAGGCAACCCTAGAAGTATGATCATCCACCGAGATCTATGTAGACAACACTAGAAGTATGATCATCCACCGAGATCTATGTAGACAACACTAGAAGTATGATCATCCACCGAGATCTATGTAGACAACACTAGAAGTATGATAAGTATGATCATCCACCGAGGTCTATGTAGACAACACTAGAAGTATGATCATCCACCGAGATCTATGTAGACAACACTAGACGTATGATCATCCGAAAATCACGTTCAAAAGGACGTCAAATTTCAGCTTTGAGAATTAAGAAAAATGGAGAACAACAGAAAAAAAATTTGACTGGCAGAGAGTTTTCGATGAGCATATGAAAAAGTAAGTTATGTTCTAAGTTAGTATAAGGGTTCCCTTACCCTCACACCCTGTACTAAGCTAGAAGATATGATGTAAAATTTAAACGAAGAGGTTGAGAGAAGGAAATAACCGAGTCCCTTCGTAATTGACAAAAGTTTCCGAATACGATCTAACTAAAACAGTTTAAGTCGGTCTTTTGCTGGTATATTACGTCAGGTAACTGTTTATTACAGACACATAGACAAACTGAACTGGTCAAGATGAGAGGACGATGATGCAATTGGTGTTATGACTCAGACGGTACCACATTACAGACATACATGTATATGCCAAACCCATTGATAGATTTAGAAATATCTTTATATCAACAGGATCGAATGCTGATTTCTCTCATAAACACCGAAACATGATCCCTTTGAGAAAATGAATGGAATATATAATTATAATGATATGTAATTTGACGTAAATATTTTTGGGGGCTTTTGTTGGTGTTGTTGAAACATTTAAACTTGTTTTTTTTTTCAAACGGAAGTGTCTGGGTGTGTCTGAAAATTAAACTTACGTAATCACTGCTAACTTACGCTAAGATAACAAAAGTTTTTGCGCCTGTAATGTGCATTAAAGCGAGCATGACAATCGGCTCCTTATATTATCTACGAATACATGTACAAGATTTAAAACCTATCAGGATCTATCAAACATTATTCAGCCTTAAAAGCAAAAAATCTAAAATAACACGGTCTTTAAAAACATAACCATGACCCATTTTAAAGAAATTTAAACTGTTTTTTGAAAACAGTCAGTGGTCATGCAATTGCCGAGACATTCTTAGGTAGGCCTATAATTGGTAAACATTGGGAACGTTGTTACAGCTAGCCCTTTAACACCATGGTAAGTTGTAGTACAAATGTCCCCTATAAACAGATACAATAAATAGAGCCTCTGTACACCAAATAAAATATAACGGCGTTAATAAAATGATACAGAAATTACTAATTAAATAAATAGATACATAAATGCATGTAGATATATAAATAAATTGGCCCTTGCTTTATTAAGGATTTCGTCAACTGAACAAAATCAATCTTAATTTATGGTGCATGTCTCTTATTCCAAATATAAAAAAATGTTAAGCGGGACAAGTGTACGTTCATATACGCACGGACATTATCATTGAAAATCTTTCCTTACGATTTTTTTTATTAATAAATTTTAAATAACACTAGAATCAATATTATCAAAAAGTTGAACACGTGCGTGTATATTTCCTACACCTTAAAGAACGGTGTCGTTTCAGTGTCTTTCGTGGAAGACCAACGTCTTTTACATTAAATTTGATATCAAAATTCGCTTACTATGTAAATGTAATATTTCCGTTTAGTTTCACTCACCGTCAGTATCCAGACGAGCGACCAGTTCGTCCATTTCTTTGTCAGAGATCAGCATCCCCAGGGAGCGCATGATGACCGAGATCTCCTTGGTACTAACCTTGCCATCATGGTCACTGTCAAACAGCTCAAACGTCTGACGGATCTCTGCATTAAACAGTATAGCAATACTAGCATCAAGTCACTGTCAAACAGATCCAACGTCTGACGGATTTCTGCATTAAACAGTATATAGCAATACTAGCAACAAGTCACTGTCAATTAGCTCAAAAGTATGACGGATCTCTGATTTAAACATTATAGCAATACTAGCATCAAGTCACTGTCAAACAGATCCAACGTCTGACGGATCTCTGGAGCAAATGATAGCAACAAGTCGATCAACAAAGTAAAATATCATCATCGAAACCAAATTCACACCCCTTCCTCTAAAAAGACAAAATCCCTAAAAACCACATCTCCAAGAATAAACGTATTCGTGTAGTATTTCAAAGATTCCAAATTTAAAAAAAAAATGAAAATAAAAGAGGATCCCATAACGCATGTTTATAAATACATGTACTAGTTATTAGAACGCTTACCGTCCATGATTCCGTCGTTAATCTCTCCATTCTGTAACAAAATGAAAATACTTTTTAAACTCAAACACAGACCAAACCAAAACGTGGAACAGTAGAGAGAAATGAATGAAGAAGATAGGAACAGACAAACGATTGAAGAAAATCGTCAATTTTTCTCCGTAAAAACGAGTCGGAGGCACTCAATGGAAATCGGAAAACTGACCAGTCCAAGGGAGGTCTTGTACACGTGCGCGACGTGAGAAACCGGAAATTGCGCGAAATAACGGATGAAGTTGCTTCAAATTAGAGTATGGAACTTACCCTTAACGCTGAAATAATGCTATCATCGGACACCGACATCTTGCGTGGTGATATTGAGAGCAGCTCGCTGTGAACAATCGGTGTCAATGTATTGCGCGCTCTCTCCTGTTAAGCTTCGCCAAAGATTGAAAATATTTACCCCAAACCTTTCAGAATTTAAAAGTCCACTTGCAGCAGATAATAGCAAAAAATCAAGTGAACAAATCAAGCGATAGGCAGATAATTCCCACAATTAAGATATAACACTGCCGCCCATGACTCGCTTGTCAGTGTTTTTACCTATACGGTTTGATTTGTTTTTATATTTGTTATCAGGATTTGTAAGAAGATTATCGGGATGTGAAAACCCTTTATGAAAACACCTTTCAGATTAGAGCTTTTTGTCCTGTTGGTCAATTGGGGATTCGACAATTTCATTTCTATAGCGCTTCAACTGTTTATCCACATTTCTTGGCCGTTATCACTCTGTGCATGTCAATCAATGCCCTGACCTTGGTTTGATATCGTTTTCAGTTTGCTCCAGGCCTACAGCATGCACTGTCTGCAGTCAATACCTTTTGTTACAAGCACCTGTTAGGTCCAATTACAACACCAGAATCTTGCAAGTGCCGAGTCACGTTTATATGATTCCTGTGGTCTAAGTACTCCCTATATTATGAACATGTTGGAACTGACAAGCATATCTTTTAACAGTTAAGCAGTTCAATTCAATTTATTTTAACTTTGCAAACACGCATACACAAAATATAATTGGACAACATTTTGATCTGAAGTAACTAATTATATTTATCTTATCTGTGTGCTCATATCAATTGTGTTGTAGTCATCATAATTGAATACTTTTATTGCCTTCATATACTATATCGGGTAAAATTTGACAAATTGAACAATTTTATAAAGGATTTATTGTCATATGCCCCGTTAAGATTTATCTCCCTTGTCAGAGTATCACTGCACCTTAAAAGTTATAAAATACTCGACCTTACTTTTTGCTATAATAAAATGGTACTTTAGCATTTCATGCAGAAAAAATTAAGGTTTATAAACAGTTTGTCAAATATATGCTGGAAAAACTACATGTATAGAGAAATTCTAACGCAAAATTAAATAATTTTCATTCTGTAAGAAAATTGGTTATTAAAAACGATATATACATGTATTCCATAATTTATACATCTTTCTTTTAAAGAAAAGCTTTAGTTAGTTTTATTTTCACAAGGCTTGATTTACATGTACATAATAATGAAAAAACCCCAGCACATTTACAAGACAATTCAAATTTTAATTAAGGAATAAGGAATTATTCTTTGAGTATTATGAGGCGATCAACTACGGTCGGGGGTGATCAAATCCAATAAAGCCAAAGGGCTTTATGATAGATTTGATCACGCCCGGCAATATTTAATCACCTCATAACATTCAAAGAATGATTCCTTATTACTTATATTTATATAATTTCCAGCAATCGATAACACTATTTAAAATAGTCATTGATGAAATGTATTGAACTATACGTTACAAAATCAATTCGTAGTGTTATCAACTTATTACTGACAAAGACATGGGAAATGTAAATATAAAAAAATTAGCTCATATTTAATATTTGTATTAGAAAGAATTGATTTTTATAATAATTTTTAACACATTTTACCAACTGAAAAAGAAGTGCGTAGAATATAAATAAAGGAAAATATTCCATTCAGATAAAAGTTTAAGGTACCTCACGACATCAATACTTACACTTTTTAATTAAGACACTATGTCACAAGATTTAAATGTTTTAAGTTGTTAAATTGTTTTTATTGATTGATTTGGTTGAATATCAACAAAGCTCAGTGGTTAAAGTATCGGGTTTGTGAATCGCAGATCACGAGTTCGAATCCTCCAAGGTCTTTTGTTCATATTTACTGAATTAATTTTTTAAAAATCATAATTTTTATCCGAAATTGCATACTTTTCGCCTATTTGACTTATATATTTATTATGAATCATGCTATTAATCATAATCAAGTAATTTTCTCCTCATTTGAGAAACTATTTCAAAGTGTAGTGAGCCACCTTAATCGTTGTGCGGTCTGTGCTGTGTTCGTGTCATGTACAACTACATCTCAAAATCGAAAGATTGATATCTGATATCTGATATCTAGATTCAGATATCACACCACCAACAAATAAGGTATCTATTATCTATATTTTTTTTTTTATTTATTCTTTTTCCCATTTTCACAATAATATGTATGATTTTAATAACAAATGTATAAGATTTTTTTGCATTCTCACTTTCACACTCTTTCTCTCCCTTTCACACTACATTTTCTTCAAAGCAAACAAAAACCAAAAACATAGAGATATTAAATAGATCAGTTGTTTACCATGTATAAAATTATATCTCGAATATGTTTATCTATAATGATAGTCTTAAAAAATCATATCTTTAGTTGCTTCAAGAAAAGGAATTCGACAAATAGACTTTTCTTTTGTTATGATCTTCTTTTTCAGTTGATAGCAAATGTGAACAAACGTGAAGCAGATCAATTTAATGTTGATCCGACAAAAATACATATTTTATATTGGACTGATCAATGAAAATCAGGTTGACAAAATGGTATGCCAAAACACCAAAACTCTTTAGAAAAATTTCCATAGGCGTTTGCAAGATGAATAATTCTATGAACTATTCCACATATTAAAATGCAAGTGAGATAAAGGTGGGACATTTGCTAATCCTCACGATTTAACCGGTCGTTCCTTCTACAGGTGCTCCTCTATCTGATCACTAAATCACCTGACCGGTCGTTACCTGTACCAGGTGTTCTCATACCTGTCCCATGCCTGTCTGTGGGGAGTGAACGGTCGCTACAAGTGGCTCTACACCTCTTAGTGCAGGGACTGTTTAAGACCCGGATCTACCGCCACTTGACCGTGCATTACGTATGTGATATTGGTACTTGACCGGTGTTTATTTATAGGATTAGAAGGGGCGGGATTAATTATTAGTCCGCTGATTACACTTTCAATATTACATTTCTACACCTGTGATATAACTGCGACCACAGCCTTCCTAACTAGAATTTTTAATAAATAGAATTATACAGACGATATAATTGGAGAGTCTTATAGTCGCCGACGATTCTGAAATAAGTGTATAAGCCAACATTCCCTTCACTTTGATCAAACCGAAGAAAGACGAATTTTATTAATCATATAAATCCAGAATACTTCTTACGAGACCTTTGGATTAACTTTATATATATATAATTTCTGTCCATTCTACAACGGAAGGTCAGCTTACTCTGAATAGTCGTATTTATTTTCTATTTTAATCCTTAGATGCTTCCGCAAATTACAGAGATTTTACATTTATCGGGATTTGAATTTGGTTGGTCGCGCGATTAAATAATTTGCGGCTCAAGAAAGAGTGAAAAAAAAAAGATTTAAAATTACCCTCGATACTCCAACTCAAAATCTGTTCACTTTTAAACATTTTAAAAAAATTCCCCACTCGAAATTTTAGTTTAACCGTAGGCCTTTCTATCTAGTCTAGCGATAAGTAACGAAACATGTAAGCGATGAAACAGTTTTTTATTGCTAAAGATAACAGAAGATATCTGCGATGAACAAGTCCATTAATATTGGCAATTGTAACCGATTATGTCGTCATTCAATTGTAACAGATTATGTCGTCATTCAATTGTAACAGATTATGTCGTCATTCAATTGTAACAGATTATGTCGTCATTCAATCAGTCTATTTTGTGATAAATACGTATAGATCTGATATGAATAATGAATAATGGCGAAAGGTAACACAACACATCTTCAATAAATAATGCATAGTATTATACTTTCATGTTAAATACTAAAATCTGACTGGTTTAGACGCAGTTGATAATCCGTTCTATTACCCTCAGCGTTAGCAACACACATGACAACTGGTAACACAACGAATTGTTACATGCGCATAAATTATGCGCGTATGGTTCGCCGTAGAATTCACGTCATTTCTATATATAAAAGCAGTTAAATTTTCTCTTAAATTAAGACATTCAGTATAATAAAATAAATATAGTAACAGTTGAAATTGACACCCCGAGAAAACCATTGTCAACCGAGGCTCGATTGACAATGGTTTTCTCGGGGTGTAAATTTCAACTGTTACCATCCGAAACAGGCTCTTTTTATCTATATAATATTGCATAATGACGATAAACAGCAGAACATGTCGGTGATGAAACAGTGTTTATACTAGTATTACACACTGGCGATAAACAACAGAACATGTCGTCGATAAATCAGTGTTCATATTGCATACTGGCGAAAACAGAACATGTCGGCGATGAATCAGTGTTCATAATGCATACTGGCGATAAACAGAACATGTCGGCGATGAATCAGTGTTCATAATGCATACCCGCGATAAACAGAACATGCCGGCGATGAATCAGTGTTCATAATGCATACCGGCGATAAACAACAGAACATGCCGGCGATGAATCAGTGTTCATATTGCATACTGGCGATAAACAACAGAACATGTCGGGGATGAATCAGTGGCCATATTGCATACCGGCGATAAACAACAAAACATATCGGCGTTCATTCAGTGTCTATTTTCATACTGGCGATAAACAACAGAACATATCAGCGTTAATTCAGTGTTCATATTGCATAATGGCGATTAATAACAGAACATGTCGGCGACGAATCAGTGTTTATATTGCATACAGGCGATAAACAACAAAACATATCGGCGTTCATTCAGTGTCCATTTTGCATACTGGCGATAAACAACAGAACATATCAGCGTTAATTCAGTGTTCATATTGCATACTGGCGATTAATAACAGAACATGTCGGCGATGAATCAGTGTTCATAATGCATACCTGCGATAAACAACAGAACATGTCGGGGATGTATCAGTGTCCATATTGCATACTGACTATAAACAACAGAACATGTCGGCGATGAATCAGTGTTCATATTACATACTGGCGATAAACAACAAAACATATCGGCGTTCATTCAGTGTCCATTTTGCATACTGGCGATAAACAACAAACATATCGGCGTTCATTCAGTGTCCCTTTTGCATACTGGCGATAAACAACAGAACATATCGGCGTTCATTCAGTGTCCATATCGCATACTGGCGATAAGCAACAGAACATGTCGGTGCTAAATCAAATTATAATCGCAATAAATAACAGAATATATCGGCGATAAATCAGTTTTTATATGCGATATACAACAGAACATGTTGGTGTTGAATCAGTCCATTTTGGTGATAGAGCCTTCAGGCGATACTCTTAGATTATAGTTAGAAAATGTGATAGGTCGAATCATTTTGTACGCCATTGTAATCTACTATAGGGTTAGATCATATTCCTTAACAAGAGGGCTTGGTATAAGATAAAAATACTATATTGTTACTGTGTTCTGTATTGCAATATACTTACTCCAATATTTTAATAGAAATTAAAATAATCTTTTCATATTTTATGAATTTCATTTTATTGCAGAATGTGATAAATAACTGTTAAAAAGGTTTAGTTCTTCATCGAAACACTCATAAACTGTGTATATATATATATATATATATATATATATATATATATATATATATATATATATATATATATATATATATATATATATATATATATATATACACAACACTCATACACTGTATATATATATATATACACAACACTCATACACTGTATATATATATATACACAAGCTGGTGTCGTTTCTGAGATCTTAAACTTGTTATTTTAATTCAAAAAGCATTTTGTCAGTTTGTCGCTTCTCAGAAAACGTATTGGAGCATGGTATATATGTCCACGAACATGATACATCGGAATATCGGTATATTTATTGCTATCATTGCTATTAAAAGATTTACAAGAAGCAAAGATTTAATTTGCGACACTGAGCGATCACATTCCGGGATATATATAGCTGTCCTGATGGACTTTGTAGAATCACAGCTTACGATCCCATACTGTAGCAAAACACGTGGGTATTTGTGAAGGTCAAGCACCGTGCAAGGGAATTAACTGCTACTGACCCCTCCCCTTTCCTCGCCGGTCATTCAGGCAAAACGTGCTTGTCCCTCTGACCGAACGTAGCTTTGCCCTCTCATAGAAATCGACTAGCTTATGTCTAAAATCTTTACAAAAACATGCATTCCTTACCTCCATTTTTGCACGTGTCTAGAAGTCTCCGTCCACACAAACTGAATAAGGTTAATTAAGTGGTCACTTGTAAGCAGATTTACTAAATACAGGTTGACTTTCCTAAATTAAAATTTTGTAGGTAATACAATTTAAAGGGATTATTTAAATCTCCAAACAACAAGAACCAAACAACCGGTAAACATGTAAATGGCTTTCTATATACACAAAATCCAGGTGGAGGTTTTTTCCTTGTCATAAATAAACAAATAAAATGATACCCTATCTAGTTTAGTTGCGTATCACCTAGAAAAGGTCAGGGCAACCAATCAATTTTATTTGTTTGAACAAACGGAAGCGGTGAGTAATGACGTCAGATCAGCGATGCAGGTAATCGGTATAAATCACCTGCCCTAGCACACGGCAAATGAACCGTGTACCTCGGGATGCGAGAGTCTTTTCAGATCAGACGACAGCGAAACTATGACGTCACCAGAATCACAGTAGGGGACCGTTTAAATGTCTAACTCGGTAGAGCATTTTTTCACTCAGCTGTACAATTAAAGCCCGAACCAGGATACGTTGCATAATGCAGATACTGTTTAAATTTGGAAAATAAAGAGTCCATGGGGCACTTTGATTTGGGCGAGAGAGTAAAAGTGCTCAGATCGCGCCATCAGAGATACATGTAAGGTTATTCGGTTTATCGCTTCACTACAACGCGTCCAAACATGTAATTTCACAATCTGTGGTTGACAGTTTTTTTAGGGTTCTTTTATTTATTGTTATCTCATATTATGTTGTATGTTTTTCAGATAGTCCATTTTCTTCTTAAAAACTACAGTATACACAGTCCCAGGTGCTTGAGGACAGGACCCCCCCCCCCCCCCGATTTAAATCCCCGGTACCGTTGACGCATTTTTCAAAGAAATTCCTATAAAGTCATGTACACATTATGTTCCATAAAAAATATCTGAAAATTAATAGAAAATACACTATTTATTTAAAACAACCCCAGCCTGCATATAAAAAGAGGATGCAATGGGCGGGGGGGGGCATGAATCTCCGTTAAATTTAGATATTTAAAATGGAACATGTTGTGTACATGACATTTTTAAGGAATTTCTATCAAAAAAGTCAACAACCCCGGGGATTTTAATAGGAGGGTGGGGGCAGGTCCTGTCCTCAAGCACCTGTGTACATAGTCTGATACTTTTGTTTTATCAATCATCTCATGGCCAAAAATATTCAATAAAATCGAATGAAAGATTAAAGAATTTTATGAAATGGATGAAAAGATGACATAATGGGAGTCTTTTGAAATCCGCCCTCAAGTTGTGTTTTCCGTGTAGAAAATCGAAAATCATTTTACCACACCTAGAGTATGAGCATCAAAATATTAATGCGAAAATTACAATCTGTGAATAATTATTGACATAAAATTCATGCAAAATTTATTTGTTTCAAGAATGCATGTATTCCTACTTCGATTGATATCAGCTTCATTAAACGAAAAGGCGAACTAAAATCAAATCGAAAGAAGAGAACAAAACGAGAATGAAAATAGCTTGAAAATTAGCGTGGATTATTCGTCACATAAAGACTTGGCTGTAGTTAAGAATTATCAAGAGAAATAAATATGACAAGTGATCATGACAGACGGACAAAAGCTTTGTCGTCGTGAAAGTATCTGCATGTACGTAAATAACCGAGGCATCACAGTCAATATCAATAGATTCAAGTGAAACAAAGTTGAAGTGATGAAGCGCTGCTAGATTTTTCAAAAACTGATGTGTCTAATCATGATATAAATGAAAATTAGACATAGTGAATAGAAACAGCAAAATTTTACCATCGCACCATAAAATTAAAAATATCAAATGTACATGAAAATAATATATAGTATGTATACTATGTCAATGCATGTTAAAAAACATAATGAAGCAGTGCTTTTTAGTTCAGAATAGCACTTTGTTGTAAAGGGTTTATAACAAAAATTGCTTCAATCAGAAAGAGTTATCTTTCTTTACAATAAAATATTGAAGGTTTTACATACAGTACACGATATTTTAATTTGGGTAAGATAATAGTAAATGGGATCCGTGTGTTTCAGAAATGCTAAAAATATAAACAACTGCCAGCATTTTGTAACAATACAAAAAGGGAATTAAATGAATGATCTTCTAGTAATTGGTATGATCTCAATATAGGGATATATATTGTCTCGAATAAAATGTAATATTTTTTTTTTTTTAATATGTTTTCCCATATCTGCTCTCTCAGAATAGAAAACCCTTTTTTATTTTAGACATTTAAAATGTTATAAGTTTTAAATGATGCTAACTAATTCTAGTTTTGCTATATTTGTCTCAGGCACGTTTTTTCTCAATTATAATACATTTACCTCTGTGAGCCAGCTATATAGAGATAAATTATAAAAACCACAACACGCATTGTTTATGTACTGTACTAGTACATACAATATTTTTAGGCCAGAGAATCTTTGGATGGAAATTAGTTATATATATTTGAAAAAAAAATATTGATCGGGGTTGGTTATAGATATTGCCTCATACAAATGATCAATATGCCATTGATTAGTTTCTTGTAATTTTTTGTAAAAGTTTTTATACTTTTTTTAACCTATTCTAAAAGCTGAGGTTCAGTTCGTTCCGTTCAAATATCATTTTAGATATTTTAATTTAAATAAATGTCGCCTGCCAACATAAAGTGTGGACCAGCACCAAGATATATTCCACCTTAATGAATCTTATAGAGGTGGGGAACCATACAAGTAAACGTTTCTTAGAGGATGCAGGCCATCAGTGTCCAGACTAATTTTCATTTCATTGATATGAAAAACTCCCATGTGTGTTCCTGTTGTTGTTTCCATGAATAGTCATTTTTTGTTTTGGTTATACAAACCCGGAGACTATGCCGGATACAGCCATTATTCTTTATATGATTTAAATGTAGTTTTCATATATTAACCATATCATGAATATTTTTGTTACAAACTGGGTGAGGGGGAAATAGGATAAGAAATTAACAGCAAGTTAAAACGTTCAACGTGATATGAACTTGGTTGATAACGTGATGAAATCTTGTAAAACACGAAGGGCTTCTCAGAAGATTTGTAAATATCAAATATAAAATGATAAGGAGGGGGTACATTTTATAAGGTTGACAAAAACCGAAGGTTGCGCTATAAACTAAACTGAAGCAATGCATGTACAGTGTTGAATCATTACAAGAGCAATAACCACACTGAGCATAATCTCCAGATACAATGAAGGTTACAGGCACGTGCCCTTAATAACCAGCATGAAGGGGACTTAAACACGCCTTGGGCTCAAAATGATCAAATATTTTATTTCCCTTTTTATGTCCAGAACAACAGGTAACTCGAGCATTCGAAATATTGGATGTTAGAAATCAAGGCATAAGCGAAATACAGAGATAAGAATTCTTTGTTTTGTAAACAATGTTTTCCGTTTACAATGTTTTCTGTTTACAAATAATGTACTGAAATAAAATTACTATATTTTACGTACTTTGACTCGTGACAAACAAGATAAACCGATTAAATAACTTCATGAACAATAAACAAATTTGAATCAAACGTGTACCAAAATACATGTAACACCCATGCCGAAAAAAAACAACAAGGCTCCATCTTTGTTTACAAACAAAGATGTCTGACCTCTGTATCTCGCTTGTAACTTGACTAATTACATTCAAATCTTGGTGAAGCATAAATGCCCAAGTACGCCATTCTAATCAGTAGGAATGGAAAAATAAAATTTGAAAATGTTGTATATGGTGTCCTTTAACAAAACCAATCACGTTCTAACAGTCTAGATTAAAGAGAGGTCAGATACTTTGGAATTATGTACAAGAGTTATGCTTCTTGAAATGCCCCGATATATAACATTATATATACATGTGATAATATAATGAAATCAAAATGAATAAAAAGAAATAATAACAGATTATATGTAATAAGCTAAGTATTTTATGTAAAGTAGAAAGCAATGTAGAATTATCACCCCTGTAAACTTTGATATACATGTACGAGCCGTTATGCCTGGTACCAATGTATTTAAATAGACTATTTATAGAATGTTGCACAAACCATTGTAAGTGTTGTAGAAGTTGATAAACTCCAGATAAATTAAGATATCTGGTAAAATCAAATATATAATTACATGTAAATGTAATTTTGCGAAAACAAGATATAATGTAATTTCCATCTGGAGAAAAGGTGAAGCACGCCACAAAACATCTTAGGAAATATTAAAAATATTTAGACACAAACTGTGTACATGAGATTCAGTTCACTCGGAAAATAGAAAGACTTTTATAACCACAGTGTAATACTGAACTGTCACTCAAATGTTAATTATAGATCTGTGATTCAACCGACTTTATTCATACATCTACACGTGGAATCACTGGAAATGGATAGGACAGAGGAACTCGTACCTATCCCACGGTGGATGGTTAGTTCTGTATTATACATGTACCACGCCCGTGCATTTGTCGAGGTATACTATGACACAAACTTAAAAGACGTTTCAATGCTGTATTAGTCACGTGGCTCTAGCTGGTGAACAGGTACAAGATAATCCCAGAGTGGTTGTTCCGGTGTATAAGGTACATTCATCGCTCTCTGTACAAGTTGACTCATCTAAGAATTCAATTAATTGTCTCCGCTTCCCCGAATACTGCATAATCATAATTTTAAAAGTAGTTGTAGAAGCTCTCGTGAGCACCCTCAGTAAATTACTAAATTGCTCCCAATCCGAGACAATGGTTAAGTTTTTATGGAACTTTTGAAGAAAAGCCTAATTATCGAATGGGATACGTAATGGCACATTCCAGAAAATGAAAATGAACTATTTCGGTCGTAGACGGAACCCGGATAGAAAGGAAGACACTATAAGAAGAATTTTTCGAAAATCCCTCAACGCGGATGAAGACAAAATGGCCGGATCCGCTGCACATCCATGCACACATAAAAAATAATTCATGGTTACTATTTTATATAGATGGAACAGTTTTTGTGACTTTTTATTTCAAATGCAATATATATCCCAATTTTGAAATGATACTTCAGACAAAGGGGAACAACCGAGTCACACACTGACCGTACAACGACAATGAACGCAATGAGATGTTGTGTGTGGTAGTCAAACAAAAAACCAAATCAAAACTTTGTTCGTTTTAGTATGTTAATTGTTTTCTTTTTTAGGTGACCATGTTTTTATACTAGCATTTCTCATCTCGTTATACGAATATCGAGTTTTACTTTTATTAACAATCAAGAACATTGATAGAATGTCGCTTGGGGCAGGTTGTGGGAGTGAATCTGAACAGCTGATGTATATTTTACATTGATGTATTGTTGACTTATCGTTATTACCTGCAGCTGTTGCACAAATTGTGATCCATTGGAAGATTTGGCTTAGTTGCAGATCACATGATATTACTGAGTTTGCATAGTCTCGCTGATGATCTCACTGAAGATATTATGCATTGAGTAGATCGCGATGACGCTAAGAGATGGAGATCTCGAGATATGATTACGTCATGACGTGTGTCGCAACGGACGGGGAAACAGTGCAGAGCGATGACCAATCTGCACTGTCTGTTCACCGACTGTTCACTACACCAGACACCAGAATTCGGTCTTCCCTTGACAGTGTTCAGATAATTTCTCCTCGTAACTAAATGTAAAATGCACTACAGGTGCTTGGGGACGTGAACCCCCTTCAACAATATTCAACCCCCCCCTCCCACATTCCCGAGTGGTATATATATATATATATATATATATATATATATATATATATATATATATATATATATATATATATATATATATACACACACAGTTGAACTTCGATATCTCGAACACTGATATCTCAAATACAATGGATATGTCGAGGTGATTTGTAAATCCCAACCATTATTTTTTAAAAGTATTTTACCTTCGATATCTCGAATAATCGGATTTCTCGATTTTTCGTAACAGTCCCATCTAGTTCGAGATAACGAAGTTTGACTGTATATATATTTAATATATAGCTTATTTCGCGTTAATTGTAATGTTTTAGTGTAGCATACATTAACATATGATTTAAAAGATAAATGATGAAAAAATAACCAAGGAATGTGGGGTGGGGGGGAGGGTGGGGGTGTCACGTCCACAAGCACCTGTGTAATGCACAAGGAAATAAAAACCTATTATAGTCCTTTCTTGTCCGGTGAATTCAAGTCTTAATGTATATTTGCAGTCAGAATTTATTACTTTATTTCAATAAACGTTTCTGATTTACACAAACTGAATGAATTTAAACAACTCTCATGGAATTCTATTACTGGGTCAACTTATTCTGATCAACCATAAACCCAATGCAATGAAGCACGGTGTATATTACAAAAATCCTCCATATGTTTTCACGCAGAAAAAACGTTAACCCCGGAACAGGATTCTAAGAATTTATAATTTATGTGTTCCTGTGAAGTTAAGCAGAGGCGGATCCAGCAGTATGGAAAAGGGGGGGGGGGGGGGTTGTTCTAATCGATGAAAATCAATATATGTAAATTTGAGTGCTATAGTTGATTCATAAAAAAACCAAAGACTTTTAAAACATTTTCCGTGGGTAAAATTCAACCCGCATTTATCTCGCCAATATATATTTCAACATCAGAACGCACATGCAAAAAGACAAGTTCTGCTTATCTTTATTTACTCATTGTTAAGCGTTTTGGTTTTGGTAAGGATAATTTGCATATATTCTAGCCTTAATAAACATGTATCCAGCAATGAGAACGCGCGTTTGTGCTTAATAAAAAAGGTCACATAAGAAAAAAAATATATTCAGACTAATTACGAGAAGTTATGGAATATTTTGGTTTTTTAAATCTCTTTGAAGTTTTGATTTCGAAACTATTTTTCAGTTTTGATATTCTATTGATTGCCCTTTTAAATAAAAGTCTATTCATTCATTATATGATATCACAAAAAACTAGGGATATTTTATCTGCTTAATTGATGGTACATGTATAATACAATTGTACAAGCAATTGTCGTCCCCGAGAACTCTTGAATGGGGTGCACTACATCACGGCACAAGTGCAGATGTAAGACCATATTCAGGAACGTTTTGAAAAGTTGTACATTTTTATTATGGATAACATGTAAACCTTCTCAGTATTCTTGTAACATAATATCCGATTCTTGGAAACGTTTAAACAATTAATAAGATATTTTTTGTGTTTCATGCGGGTATGAGGGTAGCTAGTATTACAGACAACACAGAACCTGAATAAGCGGGTTATGTATTCTTTCTGCAATGCTGGCACCTTCATAGCCGTATGAAATCCAAAGAAAGCATTTTACAATTGATATTTACATCTGCCTCTAAATCATTTAAACAACTATCAATAAAGAGTTATTAAAAATACTTAAATTATCAATGTCATGAATATTGTCGACCAGACCGTGGCACAGAAGGAACAGCCAATTCCTCCACTTACATGTATATGATGGTTACCATACATTGTACATGTGTATGATGGTTACCATACATTGTACATGTGTATGATGGTTACCATACATTGTACATGTGTATGATGGTTACCATACATTGTACATGTGTATGATGGTTACCATACATTGTACATGTGTATGATGGTTACCATACATTGTACATGTGTATGATGGTTACCATACATTGTACATGTGGATGATGGTTACCATACATTGTACATGTGGATGATGGTTACCATACATTGTACATGTGTATGATGGTTACCATACATTGTACATGTACATGATGGTTACCATACATTGTACATGTGGATGATGGTTACCATACATTGTACATGTGGATGATGGTTACCATACATTGTACATGTGTATGATGGTTACCATACATTGTACATGTGTATGATGGTTACAATACATTGTACATGTGTATGATGGTTACCATACATTGTACATGTGTATGATGGTTACCATACATTGTACATGTGTATGATGGTTACCATACATTGTACATGTGTATGATGGTTACCATACATTGTACATGTTACCATACATTGTACATGTATATGATGGTTACCATACATTGTACATGTATATGATGGTTACCATACATTGTACATGTGTATGATGGTTACCATACATTGTACATGTGTATGATGGTTACCATACATTGTACATGTGTATGATGGTTACCATACATTGTACATGTGTATGATGGTTACCATACATTGTACATGTGCATGATGGTTACCATACATTGTACATGTGTATGATGGTTACCATACATTGTACATGTGTATGATGGTTACCATACATTGTACATGTGTATGATGGTTACCATACATTGTACATGTGTATGATGGTTACCATACATTGTACATGTGTATGATGGTTACCATACATTGTACATGTGTATGATGGTTACCATACATTGTACATGTGTATGATGGTTACCATACATTGTACATGTGTATGATGGTTACCATACATTGTACATGTGTATGATGGTTACCACACATTGTACATGTGTATGATGGTTACCACACATTGTACATGTGTATGATGGTTACCACACATTGTACATGTGTATGATGGTTACCACACATTGTACATGTGTATGATGGTTACCACACATTGTACATGTGTATGATGGTTACCACACATTGTACATGTGTATGATGGTTACCACACATTGTACATGTGTATGATGGTTACCACACATTGTACATGTGTATGATGGTTACCATACATTGTACATGTGTATGATGGTTACCATACATTGTACATGTGTATGATGGTTACCATACATTGTACATGTGTATGATGGTTACCATACATTGTACATGTGTATGATGGTTACCATACATTGTACATGTGTATGATGGTTACCATACATTGTACATGTGTATGATGGTTACCATACATTGTACATGTGTATGATGGTTACCATACATTGTACATGTGTATGATGGTTACCATACATTGTACATGTATATGATGGTTACCATACATTGAAGTACCTGTAACAACTACTTGGAGGTCTGGCCGTGGGGTCAGTCCGTTTAAGTCCGTGGAGTTTTGGATTTGATTGATCAAGAAATAATCAATGCAAATTCAACACCAAAATACGAAGTATGAAACTTATCTATTATCTATTATAGCAACTTAAATTATAGCTGACATCTAATTAGCTAAACAATTCATTTGCTAGTAGCTTTTAAAAGTAAAGCGAATATGTGTACTGATGCGCGAATGTCGTTTTACTCGATCGCGTAGATTTTTGTGTGTTAAGAAATAGAGAAGAAAATACCCAGTGGATGTTAATATAAAACTTTATATAAATATAAAGCGATATTGCTTTATATATTTTTTTATTTTCCCCATGTAAACTCAGTGAAATAAACATCGGATGCTGAAGGAGAGTACTTTACTTCGATAAAAGATCAATGGGGTTTTGTTTATAAGAAACAAACCACGGTCCGGTGTACAAGATTCTTTTAAATAAGCGAATTTTTAAGCATTTATTTTAGATAATTATAGTATTTAGATTATGGATGGAAAAAAATCGCTTTTAAATAAGCATTATAAATTTTGAAAAATCATATGTCCCAGAGAAAGAAGGGGGGGGGTCCAACCCCCGGACCCCCCACCCCTTCTGGATCGGCCAATGTTTTGTACTGAGAGTCGCAACAGCGTTATCTCCCAGTGTCCCTTTGAAGTGTAGTACAGAGGGTCGCTAAGGCGATAGCTCCCAGTGTCCCTGTGAAGTATAGTATTTATAGTCGCAACACCGCTAGCTCCCACTGTCCATGTGAAGTGTAGTACTAAGGGTCGCCAAGGCGCTAGCTCTTAGTAAAGTGTAGTACTGAGGGACTCCACAGCGCTAGCTCCCAGTGTCCCTTTGAAGTGTAGCACTAAGGGTCGCCACAGCGCTAGCTCCCAGTGTCCCTGTGAAGTGTAGTAGTAAGGGTCGCCACAGCCCTAGCTCCCAGTGTCCCTGTGAAGTGTAGTTCTAAGGGTCGCCACAGCGCTAGCTCCCAGTGTCCCTGTGAAGTGTAGTACTGAGGGTCGCCACAGCGCTAACTCCTAGTGAAGTGTAGTATCGAGGTTTGCCACAGCGCTAGCTCCTAGTAAAGTGTAGTACTGAGGGTCTATCTCCTAGTGTCCCTGTGAAGTGTAGTACAGAGGGTCGCCACAGCGCTAGCTCCTAGTGAAGTGTAGTACAGAGGGTCGCCACAGCGCTAACTCCTAGTGAAGTGTCTACTGAGGGTCGCCACAGCGCTATCTTCCAGTGTCCCTGTGAAGTGCAGTATCGAGGTTCGCCACAGCGCTAGCTCCTAGTGAAGTGTAGTACTGAGGGTCGCCACAGCGTTATCTTCCAGTGTCCCTGTGAAGTGCAGTATCGAGGTTTGCCACAGCGCTAGCTCCTAGTAAAGTGTAGTACTGAGGGTCACCACAACGCTATCTCCTAGTGTCCCTGTGAAGTGCAGTATCGAGGTTCGCCACAGCGCTAGCTCCTAGTGAAGTGTAGTACTGAGGGTCGCCACAACGCTATCTCCTAGTGTCCCTGTGAAGTGCAGTATCGAGGTTCGCCACAGCGCTAGCTCCTAGTGAAGTGTAGTACTGAGGGTCGCCACAGCGCTAGCTCCTAGTAAAGTGTAGTACTGAGGGTCACCACAACGCTATCTCCTAGTGTCCCTGTGAAGTGTAGTACTGAGGGTCGCCACTGAGGTGTATATAGTATCGACCCGATCCTTAGACTGCCGCACCATGCCGGATCACAAAGAAAGACCTAGATCACGGGTCATCTACAACTCACTTCTCTATAGAATCTCCGGGAATTTTCTCGTCACCAATTACAGCGCTGGGAGAGCGGAGGATCGGGCCTCTCGGGTACGCACAGGGGCACTGAGGCATGAGTACTTTCTGAAGTGTGTGCAGCTTTTTCCACACGATTGCACGTTTTAATTTCGAAGAAGGGATGTGAATCCATATCAGACAGACAAGGCTATCTGCCATATATCTCGTGCTAAGAATCAAGAACTAAAGTTGCCTTGTCACCAATGATGATTTCCAAGTTAATATTGATTGCAGAAACTCAACAGCAATGAATTTTGTAATTGAATTACTAAATATTTAAGGCTCATTATCGATTTCCGGCAAACGATTATGTGATGATATATAGGTACAGAATTGTAAAATAAGAAACGAAAATAACCCTAGCTGCCCATATTTAAAAGGTATTGTAACCAGCACGTGTTTGTCCATATGTTTGCCCGTCTGTCCTTTGTCCGTCTGTTTTTTCTTTGTCCGTCTGTCTGTTTGTCCGTTTGTTTTTGAGTTCGTTCGTCGGAGTTACAGTAGTTAACAGAACATGTATGGCTGACCAGGTAAGAGTGCAAAACATAACGACACGTCACACGGTTGATGAATTGTTAGAAGTTGAAATAATGCTTCAGGTGGAACGAGAACACTTTCAGTTTTTTGCCGAAGCATCTGTTGTACAATGCAATCGATCATTTTGATTTTACACGTGATGTTTTAACTCAATCTGTCATTTCTTTAGGGTAATTCCTTGACCGGAAATGACAAACTACCTGTACCGGAACT
The DNA here is from genome assembly GCA_020458035.1 of Magallana ariakensis. Taxonomy (NCBI): domain Eukaryota; kingdom Metazoa; phylum Mollusca; class Bivalvia; order Ostreida; family Ostreidae; genus Magallana; species Magallana ariakensis. The sequence continues at coordinate 3,932,160 of CM035818.1, forward strand.
ACCTGGATCTCGCGACAGCAAATTGTTAAGGATTACTTTTACACGTGCGTGCGAACTCAGCAGTAATTTGCGTGATAACTTAAATAGCCTCTTTGTCATTAATGTAGACAAGAATCGCTCACGGTGATTGTCGATAATATACTGACGACTTCACTGACTTGGTAGTGTGAGAACTATTTTAATTCCACTTAAACGAAGATAAAAAGCTACAACAACACCCCGCCCCATAAAAAAAAACACCCCACAAAAACAACACCCCCCCCCCAAAAAAAACCCCCCAAACAAAATACATTAACAAAAACAAAGACAAAAATTTTAAAAATCCAAAAACAAAAAAGGGAGGGTAGTGTATAAAGTTTTTTTTGTTGCTAAGTTTAAAAACCCCCAGTACAGATTGTTTATTTCAATTTGGTTGGTGAAATCTAATAAGAAGAGGAATTAAGAAAATAATCAAAATGTTTTTTGGAATGTATTTATCTAAAGAATGTGTTTAAATTAGATATTGAGACTGCCTCTATTCTACGCAATGTTCACTGGTCATTTACAACACTTCGATTTGATAGTGAAAGCGGGTTTCAAACATTTGGTCCTGATGCCAGAGAGATTGTTTTTTATGAATAACTTTCCGGTACAATATTCCCAAGCGATTATTAGAAGAAAACGCCCGTTGTTTTTGATACAGGTATTACGGTTCGCTTCGAGTTGCCTGGAGATCATTACATTTTTTGGACTTTGTGACAGATATTTATTCTTAAACGAAATATATCTAATGTTTAGACAAATCCGAGAAGATTGTAATTCTATTCTGTATCTAAAATGCGTAAGAACATTTCCCACTAAAGTTATCGGGGGGGGGTTATCATTTGCCATCACCCTCCTCATTCATTAGATTATTGAAAAAATAAACTTATGAAATTAAACAACATACTACCCCCATTTTTTTCTCTCTCATAAAGTAAACATGAATAAAAGAAGCTCTCTCTCTCTCTCTCTCTCTCTCTCTCTCTCTCTCTCTCTCTCTCTCTCTCTCTCTCTCTGTAGCTCAGGGCGGCGACACGCGACGGCTCGCTATAGCCCGGACGCTGTCTTCCCGCGGTCGATCGGCCGGCTTAACATTCATGGGCAACTTAATTAAGAACTCTTTAGATACCAAATGCCCTTCAACAATTCTCTCAAGTACTATTGTGTGTTGAATGGTGGGTGTTTGGGATCGATACATCGATTTCTTTAAACTGTTTGAAAGGACTTACTAACATCTGGCTCGCCAATAAAGAAGTCCGTAGAAACCATGATTGCATCAAACTTTTTACGAGCAAATATTGTAGCGATTGTTATCATCAAAGAAAAAATCTATATAGAGAATTCATAAATGTTTTTAACATCAATTTCGTTTTTTTTTTTTTTTTGAGTACTCAGAACATGGTTATGTCCACTAGTAGATCGATGAAGACAGCATCGAGAGACCAATTGTAAATATTGTTTTAGTGAATCGTTAATGAAAGGCCGATATCACCCCCCCCCCCCCTCAAATAAAATAAAATAAATGGAAATTCAATAAAAGTAAAACTTGTATGTTAATGGTATCAATATTTCGCTGTGTTGGGGATCCAGTGAGCAAGCTCTCAGTTCTCTCTCGCTCTCCGCGCTCTTGCTAATGGAATCGCCCGCAATCAATATTTCGTCTACAGAAACTCGCTAGCACGGCCTGCTGCTGAAAAGTCGAGGATCTCCGAGCGTTATAAACTCTTCTCTCCATACAGCCGCTGTACCAGGACTAGTAGTGTTTGTAATAGAAGCAATCATGGATTTATTTCATTCTGAACACCGATTTGACCCGGACAGGTAGGGTGTTTGACTGTATTAGCTTGCCTTGTTCTTTACGCTTCTCTCTCCACCGGTCGGGAATTTTCTCGACAAGCCGGAAGGAGAGTCGATGGATGCTTGTAAAACAGGGAGATGAAATTATGAATTTCTTGCCGTATTATAGCTCTGTTGTTCGTTAGACCCCCATGCCGGATCCATCTGTTTAATATAAGAACGTTCCCTTCTGGAAAGCTAGAATCGCTCGCGGGGTCTTGGGTCTACACAAATCTCAGGGCTTCAAGTGTAACATTAACATATATTGATCCAGATTGATTCTTCCTTCTCTCGGAGTTTGGGTCGAGATTCTCAACTGTCAATAAACTTTGTATCCACGACAAGAAAACGCAAAAACCATGTCTCATTCTTAAATATATATCTTTTTATCTTTTGTGTTGTTGCTGCTATAGGCTTGTTTTTCCGAAGCTTTTATAAGATTTCAATTCGGAGAATGGCAGCTTCACAGAATCTGTCTCGGTTTGAATCGTGTTTAATTGGCGATCATATTCCGCCATCTATTTTGTTCCAATTAATTATTCATTGTCTTCATATGACTTTTATGCCTTAGCGACACAGAAGGTGCAATGTGCCGGCGACGACGTGAACATTAGTGACCAGAGAGAGAGATAGAGAGAGAGAGAGAGAGAGAGAGAGGGGGGGGGGAGAGAGAGATGGAGAGAGAGATAGAGAGAGAGAAAGGTTAAATAACTGAATTTTTCTGGTGGGAATTTTTTTTTTTAGGAAAGTTAACAAAATGTCACCCTGAAAGAATGAAGTGGAGATCATGCCTGGGTTGTATGAATGTCTAATGACATAAATTTTAATGAAAGAAAGTGAGAAAGTATGTTACCGAAATTCTACAATTTACAATATACAGGAAATCTGGTGAAGCGTTCCGTTTCCCTGTTGATAAGATCCGTGACTTATTATTGAGGCCAGATGGATATTTTTCACGGCTGAGAGTGAGAGAAAGTGGCTAGTTATAAATGGTCCGTACTCGTGTGATTACTTTGCGGACCTCAACGTAAACACCTGCCTCTGTTCACAGCTTATCACGTGTTAATATTTTTATGACGCGAAAACTTATTTCATTAACATTCCTGTGAATGCAATTATTTTTTTATATGTATGAATGATATAAAAATAAATATTCAGTACCCTAATCATCATAACGAGAAGAATAAAAACCCAAGTCAAGGAAGTGAGAAAAAAATAGCAGCATGGTGTTAGCGTGCTTACAATTCAGTATAGACCTTCCAATGATGGACAAATGTTTCTCTTAAGGCGATTGATTGTGATAAAAGCAAAGGTGTGCTATTGTGGTCATTAGTTATAGAATGATCTAAATCTCTTGTATGCGTGTACATGCTATGGAATCGTTCATCACAGTTCCCTTCACTACTTAGAACCAGGAATTACTAGGTAGTGAAATCACTTAGCGACACTTTGTGTCTGATGGATAAACGAAGGTATAAGGTTTAGCCAAACGAGGGAAAACGAATGGATACTGGGCATGGATTAAAGGACAAATCAATTTCAAATTGCGATTTGCCCTGTGTTTTGTGTTAAAACGTATTCTTTCAAGGGGCACGAATTCATAGGCGAAACATCCCAGTGTATATTTCGAAATTTCTATTATTTCATATAATAAGCATAAATTATAGCCGAAATGTTCACACTTTTTAATGATGGAACTCATTTTAACATCACAATGTTGTAAAGAATGGTTATGAATTTACCCTTTTAAGAGTTATCGCCCATCTTAGAGGGGTATTTTACCGTAATATAGGAGTTATAATTATGTTGATTCGTCTTTTACAATGAATAGGGACTCGGGACATATAGGACCGTGTATTTTGAGTTGTGTAACAGCTGTACCGCATGACATAAAAACTAAAGAATTGACGATATATTTAAAATCAGAAACAAAAATAACAAAAGTGCTATTTTTGTCCAATCACTAGCTTAATACAACACATATAAAGATTTCTTTCGCCAGTACATCAGATTTAGGATGGAATGATATTACGTAAACTGTCAGCTGTAATTTCACCAACTGTATGTCGTGTGACAGTATACATGGGTATTTCTAAAATGCGTGATCATGGCATGATATAGACTTAGGAAGATCAAGTTGAGTCATGGTATATATCTCATTTAGAGGATGCGAGTGAATAAAATAGTATTTTGCAATACAGGATTGTTAATACATTAAATTTTTTCATGTACTCTATTAATGTTAAAAGTATGAAAATTTTTATATTTGAGTAGATATTAACAGGTAGGAAATAATAGAATAAGCATAGCAAATTCATTTTGCGATAAGAATTGAAGAAGGGTTTTTTTGGCTGCTGTATAAATGAAAGGTTAGCCTTTATGTATGGCAGGAGATTTATAAATAATAGGGAGCGTGGTAGCCCTCATCCCCCGCCATGTACGAACTAAGAAATCCAGTGGTTATTTTCTGTTTCTTTATTAATTAAGATATCATCGAATGTCTTCGATAAGGTCTGTTTGTGTGATAAGTACCATTGTTTTATTGCAACCAATCAACCGCCGGTCGTTCCATATACCTGTGAGTAGCCAAGATTGGGACAGGTATGTGATTAGAGAGCGCCATCTGTTATTGTATTTCTATAGATAGGACACCGACTCCCAACAAGGATATTTTTGGAAACCGGATCGGTTAACGAATTGCCAAGGCATTGATCGTTTTTATGAGATATTTGAAGTATTTTAATACAGCTATTTGTCAAACAATATTTGCATCTTATGTGATTTGGAAATCGATGCTAATTTTTAATCTCTTTTGCTGTGAATAATTTATCCGGCAATTTTTACTTCACTGCAAATGAAAACCTAATTGTTATTCGAGGCCTTATAGCGACACCTATTGTCAATCCACGACAGCGGTGCATTAAAAAACTAATGCCTAGAAAGTGATTGATTGCTATTTGTTTGAAAAGATTTTTGTTACAACATTTACACCTTCTGAACAAACTGTTGTCCCCGGAGGCTTAGAGAGGAAAAGATCGCGCGGAGTTCCCCGGATAAAGATCGACCTATCCACGGTGTGTAGTCATGTCGGTGTGTAAACCTGCCAGACTTCTCTCTGTATACTTATAAATAAAACGGTCTGAGTTAACGGTGAGATATATTGGTGTCACGGCATACTGTCAGGGAATATAAGATTTTAATTTTGAAATAGTTCACCATCCGAATGATAGAATGGATCAGGCTAATGCGATATAAGGGTAACCCCTAGTCCTCAATAGAATGAAACATAGCTTTTTTTTCTAGAAAGATGATATCTTTAGCTTGATACAACTATTTCTTGGATAAAACTATAACTACAATGTCAAACTATTTATTGCACGCCTCGTTACACCTGTAATTACCTCTGATCGGCTGACGTAGGGCTAGCGGGAGCCTGGATCTTGTGTGTACATAGAATGCAGCTAATTAATTTATCGGATCTACATTCTTTGTGTGTGTTTGGAAGCAGTAGGAAAACAAATTGACGCTTGTCGCGGCTTGTCCCTTCTTTCAGTTAATAGGCCGCGAACACTCTTGTGACGCTGGTAACAGACGCGCGACCGAATCGAACACGATTCTTATCTTGGAAATCTTTGATCCGCCCTGGTAATAGAAACCCCACGTATCAGAACGCTATCTCACTCAGATAACCCTTGTGTACACGCTTTCATTCATACAAATCGTACAGCAAGTATGCTATACAGCTAGGCTCTCCGTTTGATTACGGGAACCTACAATGAAATACATGTATATTTGTACTTTTATTTTATTTAACACGGATGTTCGATTTCATTTCAAATAGAGAAACAGCTAGCAATCCACGTGTGTTAGTTCCGCTATATGCTTATTCAGGAATTCGGAAATTTGTTACTAGCATTCGGAAGAACTCTGGAGATTGGATATATGGAGTGGGAACATGTATAAACATTTCAGAAATCTAATCTTGTACAACAAGAACCTTATGGCTTTGTAGATAAAAAGCATTCCTAGGTCTAACGGAGCACACTTCACGCGCTTACAATTTGTATAAAAATAGCAACACGTTAGTCATTTCCGCACCTCGGATTAAAGACAGTTATAGTAATTGGTTTAACGAGGATGATTATAATTACTCTACAGCTAAGAACTTGGAAGATGAGTCCTGGTAGGTTGAAAACTTTGGAAAAAGTTTCTAGAAAAACTCGAACACCATCTCTATGCCATCAATGGCAACGTCTGAAAGAAACCAGTGATTTTCAATCTTTCTCGATGGTTATGTATAAAGAAAGTACTAAATTAAAAATATAAAGCTGTTTTATTCCTACAAACGAGAAATCGTGTAATCCATATAATGACAGTCTTTAGGCACAGAAACCGAAACGGTCCCATCCCTATTCGTCACAAAGCTTTTACTGCACACGCCCTGTAGAAAGGAGTCCCCGCAGACTATAGGATCTCTTGGTTGCCCGTCTTTTCTTGAGACACAAACCTCGTATAGAACCGCGGTGCTATTCTCCAGAAATCTGCCCGTTTTATCGATTATCTGACGATCGCTCGGTGAGGCCTGGTTTTATGGCCGAGTGTTGACTCTCAGCACGTTGATTGGTCACCGGGAGGTGTGTTAGCTACAGCACCCAACTTTTGAAAACGAACCAGATTTCGACCTTCGCGATCCTGCAAAATGTACGCTCAAGGAGGTTAAAGCCGAGGAAGTGGCTCTCGTTATGAAAGTCCTGGCTGGGATGAATCTCATCTTTACGTCTTTAGAAATTGGATTACACTATGAGATGAATCCGGAACCAGCTCGTCGCAAAGCCTGATAAATCTTCTGTATTGTCGTTAAGATTATTTATTTGAGAGTGGACGTCGGTTCTTCTATCGATCGCAATTCTCCGGTATTAGATTCTGTACTCACTCAAAACATTACACTCCATCTGAGATGTCTTGCATCATATATGGTTATCCAATAGAACCAAATCATTAGAATTGATAGGCCTCTGCTCCTAAGACCGTCGACATTTAATTAGACGATCCAATGGGGTATGCATGTTGATGAAACACTATTGATTTCGCCGAACAACCTTGCTTAAATTAACTCCATTCCTACGACTCTGCTGACTATGCTACTCTGTTCTGTTTCTATTTATAGATGTCACGTTTGTTTCTAATTTATGAGATTTTGAAATTCTTGTTTGCTGCATCTTTCAACTAGCGCCCCACCCCTCTCCCTTCTTATGCGTCCCCTCATAATGGGTGTTATACATAATTACTCACTGAGCGAGTTTTCTTTCTCAATATCTCGAGTAGTAGTATTTTGTCTCAAACATTGAATGTCGCGTGATTTGTGGTAAGTGATTGACATAACGACGATGTTACATTAAGAAAAAAAATAGATCTTATCCAAGCAATCTGCATTTGCTGTTCTGCAATAAGGGACCTTCCGTAATATGAGACTAGTACGTTACACGAGACGGATAGCCACTGATGACATACTGCATCCACAGTAGTAGACAGAATTCCCCAGTCCTTTACGTCATAAGATGGATTGACATGTACATGTTTATATGTAGATTTATTGGTGTTTTGCTCAACAGAGGTATTGACCCGTCTCAGTGTTACTAAAATATACAGCAAATGAGTATTACAAAGAGGGATCGTCGACGTAATTTTGTTTCATTTTCCTATGATTTTTAGATTATTTTGAATTTGCTTGATAAGATTTGACAGGTCATTGGTTTATCAATATACTTTATTTTATCTTCAATATTATCATTTACAAACTTTGAAGATATTTCATCGCGCACCTGTTAAACCAGTGGAATACCGAACTCGTATTGGTCAACAGGATAATTCTTTTTGGATTAAAACTATACTGTATTGTGATGTATAAAGCTTATAAGATACATTATAAGATACATTAGACATCCAAGACAGATTGTAAAGTTCGTATCATTTTAGAAACATTTACATTTATTTCTACACTGAATCTCAGATGAAATTATATTACATCGTATTATCGCAGACTGCTTAGAAAAAGGCTATGACGTCACGCACGATGACCATATTTCAAGAGGGCTTAAATCGATGTACTTTACGTTTGAAATAATTAAGTGAAACATCTTTATTATGCATGAACAAGAGGGTTACGTATAAGATGCTTACAATGTTTAATGTGATTTTAATTTTGGAAAGGGGATCCAACGTCTTAATTCTCCCCAGCCGAGAAAGAACAAGGGTTTCATCAAATTTAACTGAACGGAATGAAACGGCTGACATATTATATATCAAAACATTTAATGAATGAAGGTAGCTGAGATTAATAGGCCTGGAAGCTGTCTAAACTCTCCAAAAAATCTAAAACTGAAGAGTGCATCTCCCGCGTCAGACGAACCGATCGTGTAATGGCGTTCGTCAGCACTTCCAGCATTGCGGCAGTCTTCTTCAAATATTTTCTTTTAATTTCGTCAGCCGAAACCTTTCATATACTGACGAATTTCCACTTTCCAATTACTTCTCTCGTAGATAGATTACATATTTCAGTAAACGGGATTGAAAACGAAATCAAAGTCTATATTTTTATGTGAGCAAAATATGACAAATACGCGTAGACAACGTAAACCGGTAATCCTGTGGAAAAATTGTCCTAACATTGCAATAGGAAAGATGGGGGGGGGGGGTGTTGTGGGTTAACCAACTTGTATCAGCTTTTTTCCTGGAGATTTAGTCAGCTTATCGCAAATTGTTTATATTCTATGATACACAAATCCCTTTGTAGTTAGCGGCGGTCTATCGGAGGAAGCGAGTTCGCCCGGGAGTCGACATGGGCTGATAAGGAGGGATAATATACAGTACATGTGATGTTACTCACATCGTATGGGAAGGCCGGGTAATTAATTGTTTCGAATGTCAAAAGAAACTTTGGGAAAGTTTTTGTATCTTTTTTGGATTTTGATTGGATGATGGACCCACACCCCCTCTTTGCTCCTTTCCCCATTTTGAGGGCTCTGACCTCCCCCCCCCCCCCCACCCCCACAAGTCCTTGATTGGTTCCCACAGAAGAACATCTGACATAGGTACTTTGGTTTGATTAACTTATGAAACACAGAAATGTCCCAAAACCTTGTCTTTCCCATCAAGTTTTTTTCTCTCTACAGTTTGTAATAAGATCAAACAACATTCATAGGAAGAAGAAACACCGTTACCGGAAGAGACCTTAGCGTCAGATATTTGGCAATTTATCCGTCACACATACCAGGATGTGCTTGATTACAAATATATAAAAGAGAACTATTTTCTGCAGCGGGATTTTCATTGAGGCGTTCATAGCTGTAACAGTGTGGATTAGGAGAATGTGTGTTTGAGTGGGGGTGCCTGGGTGTAAGGGTTGGGGTGGTGGTGTGTGAAGTTCTAAATATACAGTATACCAGTATACACTTGTTTTGAAAATCAGAAAGAAACACACATTTTGTAAATAACATAGAAGTTAATTAATTAAGTTAATACGTACGTACTTGACATTCTGAGTAAGAAAATATTTGTTTTAATTTGTATAAATATATATGTGTTGTATTTATAGATTGAACAAATATATTTATCCTTATTGTAAGATTAAATACATAGTATGTTAATAAATGCATGCACGCGCCAAGATAAATAAAAATAGTTGGTCACGTTTTCATACTCTCTGAAGCACAAATGGCTTTCAATTGATTTTTGGTCACCCACTAACTAACTTCATAATCCAGGGAATTTTTTAACCTTGGTTTTATTGTTACTTGTTTAGTAAATAAATATGACATTAACAGATATTTATTTTTTATAATCATTCATTCTCAGTTGGCGGGAATGAGCCTACATGCAAGTACTCTAGCACACACATGTACAGATGCTGCACAAAAATAATATACATGTACATCGACATATCCATTGTGTTCGAGATATCAGTGTTCGAGATATCGAAGTTCAGCTGTATATTTTTATATTTGGGCAATAAGCAGAAATACCATATTAACAAGTTGTCATGTCAATGCATCTTGGACGTGTGAGTTAACGAGACCATATCCTCTTAATTTGTTGGGAGTGTACCTAAAAAAACTACATTTTAAATGGACCACGCGGAAGTTATATTATTATGAATGATTTGAAGAAAAAATGTTAAGCAAATTATTTACGATTGTAAATGAGCTTACGTCTAGTTAAATTCAGTACATCCTTTTTATTCCTTTTCGGTTTAGATGAAGTCGATTTTTATTCATAGAAATTATATTTATACAAGGAAAAAACACACACAAAAATCAACCCCAACCCCCCTCTGAAACCTGCAATGATATTGACCAAGTTTAAGATATTTTGGAATGTTTAACTTTGTGCACCTTATAGTACTCGTAACATTCCAAAAGGAATTTGTTGTGCATCTAATTTTGCAATTAACACCTTTATTTATAAACCGCTTGTTAAATATAGTATTTGCTTGTTTCTTAAAGCATATTGGTTTTAAAGCTTTTTGTTTTATTCACTTCTATTTATACATGTTCATATAATAATGTTTATGAGACGACGTGTTTAATATACTAGTATTCTAAGGGGGTAAACACACATAGTCAATCATAACAACTGTGAAAGTAGTGACCTGGACTCGAGGTTGTTTACATCAGCTCTCATATAGTAAGTTTGACTTTCCGTGTGTCACTTGATTTCAATACGTCTGCAGAGGTTTCTTCGTTGTTATAACTCGGCGGTGTACACTGAGTGAGGATAAAGAATCCGATTTATTTTTTACGTCATCTGTTCGTGTTTTACGGGAAACCTCCGGCTGCGGTCCGTCTGGGGTAGAGCGGTGCCAAGAGAGCCGGCGGATGGTGTTTTGTCTCTGAACCCCAGGCGTGTCGCTCTTGACATTAATGTTTCAAGAGCTTTTGGCAAAACATGTATAAACATAGCAATTCTCAATTGTGTATATTCTAATCCAATTTATAGCATAATCCTATTTCCATATAATGAGGAAAATGAAGTTTGGAAGCTTTATGAAATATTGACAAGTTTTCATTGATCGAGTAACCTTTGTGTTGTAGACTGCCACTCCAACCCTCTCTGGAACATGGGTAAGAGGAAGAAAGCACTGACCGTGGTGGCGATGTGAAAGTGACACACGTTTGCAACTGACTAATCATTTCTTGAATTCTTTGGATAATATATATATATAACATTGTTACGTGAAATATAAGTGAAATAAATTTTTTTTTTTACAAAACCATGACAACGATAGACGATAATCGGGTCATTCTTAATGTTGGCGGCATCCGCCATGAGACTTATAAAGCCACCCTGAAGAAGATTCCGGCCACGCGCCTCTCCCGACTGACCGAGGCGCTGGCCAACTATGACCCCATCCTGAACGAGTACTTCTTCGACCGTCACCCAGGGGTGTTCGCGCAAATCCTCAACTACTACCGTACAGGGAAGCTCCACTACCCCACCGACGTCTGTGGCCCGCTGTTTGAGGAGGAGCTGGAATTCTGGGGGTTGGATTCGAACCAGGTGGAGCCGTGCTGCTGGATGACCTACACCCAGCATAGGGACACCCAGGACGTGCTGGCCATCTTGGATCGACTGGACCTGGACACAGACAAACCGACGGAGGAGGACATCATGAAGAAGTTTGGGTGGGAGGAGGAATACAGGGCGGGGGAGCTGAACTGCTGGCAGAGGATTCAGCCCAAGATATGGGCCCTCTTTGACGAGCCCTACTCCTCCAATGCTGCCAAGGTAAGACGGGTAAGACTTTGTATAACTATATAAGATAAGGAGTCTGGCGTTATTCGGTGAACTCGGGGCGTAGACGTTTACTTAACTATGGATAAGTATTTAGACAATGTCGACAGGCATTACAATAGATCTGTCTCGATTTACACACGCAGGATGCAAGATTCTGCGAGAGAGTAAACATTCTAGGTTATCTCTGTTTCGGGGAATTAGTTAAATACTTAACTCAGAAGAAATAATTGGCTTTGACATTCACTGGATTCGGGTGGTAGAAAGTCGTTTATTATTCTGCAACGTTGACGTCATTTCTCATATTATTTTGTCAAACAATATGTAATTAAAAGAATTAAAATTGTGGAATAACAATAATTAATCAAAATTGCGGAATAACAATAATTAATTTACAAAGATAAATAAAAAATAAACAGAAAAATAACAGAATTTTTATTAGATGTATTATTAATTGAAGTTTAATCCATAAAAGCAATTACAGAAGAATATAATTCGTGAATTTACCGACAGTAAGAGTATCAACAAACGTCAAAAATATCACAGAACAATATCCGAATTCAATAGAACATTGATTCATTAGAGCATTAAAGTAGGTAGTTTGAATCTGTTTCTGTGGTTGCCCTGGAAAATGGTTGTTGACCATTTCGGACTGTTTATACCCCCTTTTATCTGGGAAGAAGCCATTGAAGACGGGCATTATGGTTCGTCAATTACTCAAGGATAACAAGTGATTCTGACATTAAGCTTCTCTTTGGCTGATCCGGGTTCTGGAAATCGTTCACTTTTGCCAGTTTGTTTATAGAACGATATTTTTAACAGAAGTCAAAATGTGTGGTGAAGAGAACTGTTCTGTATGAATAACGATGATACTCCGTCAGTAATTCCCCCGTCCTAACAGCCACGGAGTGATCTGTGCGATCATCAGCCATCGTCTGACACCCAATCACCGCAGGTCCAGGAAGAAATCGGAGCGTTATTATTCGCCATTAGTAGTCTTATTTATAGCTTTGCCGTCTGCTGATGTGTGCTGAGAAAGTGGTAAACAATAGGAGGAAAAAAATGAAAGATGATTAAAAACAAAATAAAGGTTAACCTAAAGTGTAACAGATCACAAACACGTGAAGTAAACAAACTATAATATATGACTCCCCCTCCCCCAAAAATAAAATAAAATAAATAAATATATAAATGAATAATAAGATTGATGAATAAATACAAGAGTATAAAAAGTATAGAAATATATCGATGAAGAAACAAGACGAAATAAAAATACATACTTTTCTTAATTAGAAATAGTTGATAGATTGTACTTGTTAACGTTGAACCACAAAAAGTATTGTTAATTACGCAAAGATTCCGTAATCATTGCATTCTATCAAAACAATGCGTGCAAAACTCATCAAACGATCAAATTAATTCAAAACTATTTTGGCGGAAGTCGAGTAAAGTCTTATCTATATTAGAGCTTTTTTCTGCGTTGCATGTGACACAATTTCCCAAAAGTTTAAAGTATAGTGGATTCGGAAATTTCCAGAAGGGGTGGGGGCATTCTTTAGTTCTGACTGTACCTTTCGGGGACAGATGTGGTTCTGATGTGTGTTAAGCTTCAATTGATTGAGGAGGGGGAGGAGAAACCACACAAGTGGTGCAAACTGATTATTGTCAGGAGTAGGAGAAGCGGGGAACAATTGTCGATTTCATGGAATTCATCAGAACAAAGATGATTCGTCGGGGGTCCACTTCAGAACAATCTCCGTGTACTAAGAATGCGCTCTCCTTTGTCTTTCATCTTTAGAAATAATTAGGGATCAAACTGTATTCTAAAAATATCGCAGTCAAACTCAGTACATTTTGTCAATGACAGTTGCCGTGTTGGTACATGTAAAATGTTCAGGAATGGGAAACATAAAATCATAAAATAAAATAGTGTTATAATGTAAACGTTTCTCTATTCTTTAAATATTGTAATTGTGAATCAATGTTTCTGCAATATTTTAGGCATGGCAACTGTTACATGTTTTTTAATCAGCCCAAGTATGACTCATTTGATAAAATCGGCCTTTCTTTGTAGGTCATCGCCGTTGTATCAGTATTTTTCATCGTGGTTTCTATTTTATCCTTCTGTTTGAAAACACATCCCGAGATGCGAGTTCCAGTGCTCAAGAATACCACTTCGAACACCTCCGACGGCGGACTGTCATGGCGGCTAGAGAAGAAGAAGACGGAGCCTCATCAGGCGTTCTTTTATATTGAATGTGCAAGCAATGCTTGGTTTACATTTGAAATAATAATTCGATTGATAGTTGCACCAAATAAGTTAGATTTTCTGAAAGCACCGGTGAACATAATAGATATTATAGCTACTCTTTCATTCTATTTGGATTTTATGTTGACGAAGCTGAAACAAGAAAATGATATACTGGAGTTCTTTAGTATCATCCGTATCATGCGACTTTGTAAGCTTACACGGCATTCCGCCGGACTCAAGATCCTAATTCATACCTTCAAAGCGAGTGCAAAGGAACTCGTGCTGCTAGTGTTTTTCCTTGTGTTGGGCATTGTGATTTTTGCCGCTCTGATATTTTATGCGGAACGAATTCAATATAATCCGGATAACGATTTCACGTCGATTCCGGTTGGACTGTGGTGGGCTATCGTTACTATGACAACCGTGGGGTACGGAGACATGGCGCCAAAGACGTACGTGGGTATGTTTGTGGGGGCGCTGTGTGCTCTGTTGGGGGTACTGACTATTGCGCTCCCGGTCCCAGTCATAGTCAGCAACTTCGCCCTGTTTTATTCCCATACGCAGGCGCGATCCAAACTACCGAAGAAAAGAAGGCGGGTCCTTCCAGTGGAGCTGCCTCGACCTAAGGGTCCCAAGGGCATGGGGCCCGGGGGTGGTCCCCCTCCCATCAACAGGCACAGGAACGCTATCAAGCACCCTCCTGTGGGTCAGCCGGACCATAAGATCAACAGAATGGGTGAGTACTTGCTTCAGAGTGTGTGTCGTATTTTTTTTCTTTTAATGTCATTTTTCTTGTCGGTTTTAATCGCTTATGCAGCATTTCAATTGTTCGTTCAAAGTAGAATAGGACGTCTAAATATTGATCGTGCATGCTTTTTCTTCATACTATATTTCAATTTGTGATAATGAAATGTAAATATTGAAAGGCAGAATGTTTTGTAGATTTTCAACTGAGTATAGGTGTTTTTCTACCAAACTAATTGTTTAATTTTCATTTAACATTGTAAACCCTGGTTCTTTAATATGCCTTGTAAAACAACCATTTGCTAGCTCTTCTGTCTTAATGTGTAAACGTTTTGTGTGGCACCATCCTAGTCTAGATTCACGTTTGGACAAAACAAGATCTGTCAAAACTTGTTGACGTTCTAGAACAACACACAAGTAGTATTAATGCAGGGTTTATCTCAAGGAGGCACATTAAGCAACCGATCAATACTTCTTTAATATCGTCTATATATGACAATAAATAGAAGTATGTTTAAAGCATTAGTTTCTCTTTTTCATATATTATAATTGTGTGACATTTTACAGATGTGTTTCATTTGAACTTTAACTGATTGTTTTCTTACCCCTCTAAAGATCAAGGTTGTACAATACAGCAATTGATGCCCTTTCGTAGTAAGTTACTGGTATACATCTGTATTTATGTGTGGCGCATGCGCTTCTGTAGATAGGTGACTTCCTGTCTTTACTAACATCATTTGTACAGACTAACTCTTACTCTGCTTTGTCTATTCAGAACACGCTGTTATCCGATGCCATGTTCTCCCCTCTCATCGGAAATCTCACTTTATTATACCACCACGTTTGATTTAGGTCTCCCGATAGACAAATATTTGCCTCTGGTAAACCTCTGGTAAACCCTTACAACTCTATACATTGTGAGCACTTTTCCTAGTTGGGCAATGGAAGTTTGGACCACATGCTGCAGTCTTGTTTTCCTTGTTTGATGGAACAAACCCGAGTTTATAATGCCCTTGGTAGATGTATTTAAGACCCTTTACACCTAAAATGTGTAAATTGAATTACGCTAGACACAAAAACTGATAAATATTTATGAATTGGTGACGTGGTAATCAGGAACTCTATAAACTCTGCTTAGATTCCGTAATTCTTTGACGCAGACACAGAATTGATCAAAGAGTCAGAAAAATATTTAGATTTTATATCTATTTATATTTTTCTATTCTAATTGGATTCCATGTTCTCTGTTCGTACTCTGTGTTACGGGGAGGCAGATAAAGCTGCACTGAGAAGACTCGGGCAGGAGACAACCCTGTTTCCCTTTGATTGTTCCGTGTGATTGCTCTATACCGATTTAACAAAACATCTGCCATTGATGTCAACTTAGTTGTTCCACGCACCAGTTATCTAAACAAATCACATTTATGATCACAACGCATATCAGAGAAACCTACCTTCAATATTTGAGCAAAAAAAAATCAATTTAAAGTGAATTGTCTTGTTTCGTTTCAGACTATTTTTGGCATGATTAGATATGCATTTTAACACGGTCTTTGTGCTTTTTCCATCATCGCCTAGGTGTTAGAAAAGGGCAATGATCATTGATCAAACGACTGAGACTAGACAACCGTTTTCGCTAATCTTGGAGATATTGGCACTGCACTAATTGGTCGATCATCTTGTTACACCTGTGATGCCGGCCTCCCTCCGATCACCTTAATTCGCCGTGGAGGGTCAGACGCGGCTTCAAACAACCCCCCCCCTGTCAGTCGTAACATTGCTATTTTTATAACCAACCACTATCCGCCAGTTGACCTCCGTGTGCAAATTCCGGTTTTCAATCATATTTTCCCAGTAAAAATAATCTTAATAGCCTGTTATTTCTTTCAGACTTATTCCTGATAAAAAAAAACGAGGGGAAAATTCCCGGTGATTTTTCTAGTGATTGCCATATCTTGCAAACAATGAATCTGAGTATTTTTAATTGAAAAAAATGCAATTTTAATTTAACATGGAAATTATTTGGCCATTTTGAGACATAACCAGAATAAATCTCACTTTTGCACCACTTATTATCACAGTGACCTGGCGTTATATACCATACATATATCTCCGTTCCAAATAATATATGGAGTTCAAAATATAAAGTACATAAAAATATATTAGTATAACACCAGGTGCCTCTGTGAGTTACTTATCAAAAACCTTGGCTTCATTATGTCCCAAATGACGTACATTTATGATTTGAATTGTAGAAAAACCCTACCCTATGATCACTTCAAAGAATTGGATAGTTTTACACTTTTTTTCTGTGACCCCAGGGGTGATGTGTTACCTCTGGGCTACCGTCTGTGTAGCATAGTGACCATATTGCATGCCGACAATTCAACAACTCTCACGTTGCATGCCTACTAACGCAAGATAGATTAGAAAACATCTATATGTATCTATCTGTATCATATGACTGATGTTTAAATGTCTAATGTATTAAGAGCCTCATGACACGCTTCTATGGAGTCTCTATTTAGAGTCACTTGTGTATATATAGATCTACTAATATCAATGAATAATTCAAACAGTGAACTCAGCTGATAAATTGTTTGTAGAAAGTTTTGTACAATGACTTATAGAGTAGACTGAGAGAGTGTGAATGTGTGTGTGTGTGTGTGTATATACGTGCATTGGTCAGTAGTGCTATTTAATGTATAGAATGCTAATGCGTTGCAAATCTTTCTCGTCTGCAGCATATCCATACGGGTATTTCTTAGGTATAGTATGCCATGGTTTTGCCGTGAGATACAATTTTCTTGATTGCAATACAAGGGAGGAAAATAAGCTGAAAGATCATTATCATAGACGATAGCAAGAATTCGGCCTTCGATTTCTTATTACTGTTACCGCGCTAACATAATGGCTTGTTTTTGGAAGGGATGGGTATTTTTTTTTCATCATCACGAACTCGACGTGGTTGAGAATTGGCGATAACTGTAAAAATGTTTTTTTAGTGGTCGTTGATTCGCTGTCGTCTGCGTCTCTTTCAGCTTTACTTTCCTCGCCTCCACTGTTAACTCAACTGGTTGAAGCCACGTGACTGAGGTTGTGTGGCGCTGCGGTTTGTGGTTAGTGTGGTGGCGACCAGTTTGAGTCTTTATAAACCTTTCGTTCCTCACAGATTATAACATTACAACAGCTACTATTACACAGAATGAATGCATATATACTCTTCACGTTACACACCGGGGCAACCGTTTGGTTTTTGCGTTATTTATACAGCTGAGGAAAGAACATTTTGATTATGTGCATGTTACTGTTGATTAGCACCCGGTAATTGTATACATTCTTAGCATTAGTACTAATCTCACCATTTAGCCAATGACGACAGCAACTTTTACTTACATCATGACACAAATATAAACAACTATTACCATTTCTCGTTCTATAGCCACTGGGTTAGTAGACAAGTGTTTTATCAGTAGCTTAACTTATATATTCTGCAGATTATCTGAAAACATACTTCTTTTCCAAAATAACCTTTGTATTAATTTAGACTCATCTGAATTTCTGTAGCTTTCTGGTTGATTATAGATTCGGAGAAGTTACAGTGTAGAGAAAATAGAACACTCATTAAATATAATGTCTTACATATAGCTTAATTTCCACCTTGCGTTTAAAAATGTTCGTAGAACATTAACCGTTGAAGCAAATCGAATCATTATATCTCATAAAAGAGGGTAATTAGAGACTGAGCTAGTTCATAGAACCACATTGAACGAAAGCAACCTTTGCAGTTAATTAACTCGTTACAGGAAGGAAAATTGAACTTGTTTCCATTTAAGACCTTGGCAATCTGTCTGTACTCGCTAACACCTTCATGTAGAAAATGGTACATATTGTTTACTTTTGCCAGTTTTATACTAATCGCATGTCGTCTGCTAATATGTGCTATTTTGTGTTGCTTCTGTAGGCCGGGCTGGAGAGGAATCGATCCCGATGTTGATGATTAATCACACTGATAAAGAGGACAGTACGGTACCTCGATCCCGACCCCAATCCAATGTGGTAGACAAGAGCCCACCCCGCCTTGTGGAAATAAGTTCAAACCCCGGAACCCCTCTTAAAGTTACCGAAATTAAGCCATCGGGTTTGTATTTGGAGGAATTTTGTGGCTTAATGTCGTCATTATTTTATTTCAAATTTTCCCCCTTTTGTTTCCAAGAACCGCATCAAAATTGCGATATTTTTACAAGTACCCCTGACGTTACGACCGTTGGTTTTAAGAAGTGAACAAATTTTGATATAATCTGCACGTTTACTGTGTTTGCCAATGCTTTGCAGAACCAACCAAGTGTTAGCCTGCTTGAGGCTGCTTCTAGCTTGTTTTTTAGTCTGTGTAGTGCTGTAGTTACGGCCTTTTAAAGCATTATTCTAACTTTACTTAAAATCAATATCACCATCCATGATAGAGTTGCATGTTGTCGTTAGTGTGGCAGAGATTGGAATGTTCGATTTCTGGAGAGAGAATACTGGTAAATAATAGTCACTTCGTACAAACACGCACAAAAAACAAGCCATGCTTGAAATGCATGGAGACATGCTAAATGAGCGTCGTCTCACATTTCTCCTTGCTTTTCTGTAAATATCAAGGCTTAACTTCACTCACTGTTTTAAGAATATTGCAACGATCAACAAGAATTGGTGAGGAAGCAACCAGCGACTGCCATCCTCTTGCTGGGTTTAATTAACATTCAAGTATAGCTGCTTTATCTCTTTGTTTTGAAGATGAGAAGATCAGCGAAATCTTAAGCATCTTCCCTAATGTCAGAGTAAATCATTTTATCGGATTTTTTATAGAGAAAAAGAAGCACTTTTCATTATATTACTCTCTAGCCATTTGCTACCATTAGGATGTTTGTAAAATAATCTCTCAAATGAGAATACAATTTATAGTCAAATACATGTCAAAGCCATAATTAAAATGGTGAAATTCAAAGAGTCATGCAGACGGGTTGTTTCTGTTTGGTTTAAATGGTTGAATTTCACAAACTACTATCCAAAGACGACGTGCAATTACCAAACACCAATTATTGTCCCACTCTCTGGTGTTAAGCAACTGCAGATACATATGTAGCATGGCCGATGCTGAGATAGAGTTGGTGTTTTACTGACCTTTCTTTTTGCTTTGTTTGACAGATGCCGCTGGGATCACCAGCCTTATTATGGCTCCTAACGCCAACCTAAATAGTACCCCCGTGGGGAGCAGTAACTCTGTGACAGCTACCACCGCCAGTCTGGGGGTCACCACCAACTCTGTCACCAGTAATGTCACCACACCCACCTCGCTAAACCAGGACAAGAGTGAGTAGCATTCGGTGGTGTTCGATGACATAAATCTCGTGTTACTATCCTGTCGGGGGTACCTATCATTAGTACATGCTTCACACCTCGAACTATGGATTTTTGCTGATATCAAATGACTTGGTACACACAAAGTCCAAGCTTCACGGCTCAGTAGCCAAGCTTCACGGCTCAGTACCGGGTAGCCATGTTATGTAACCGTATTCATTTCGGTCATAATTGGCAATAATTGGTAATTGACCAATCGTTGCCGCATCTTGGATTGAAAGAATAAAACCCCGCTGAACAAAAGAGCTAATTAAAGTAATGAATTACAGTAAGCACACAAATATATAAGCATGGAAATGATACTTCTAAATGAAATACAGTACTAATGTATTAAAAGATATGCAATATATCCCGATGTATATATTACATGTAATTGGAAAAACTATATCCGAACATTAAAACAGAAAATAAAACAGAAACTGCTCCAATTTCAATTTTAAATTCACACTCAAGACCAGTTCACTGGTATATGAGGTTCAACATAAATGTACGTATATACAAAAGGACACAAAAACAGGCAATCAGGCTCCCAAGAACGATAAACCATAACTTATTGGTTATTACATATACAGATAATGATATTCACTTCAAGGGCAGATAATAATCAAATAATCATTGCCTTTGAATCTTGCTAAAAACAAATAACAGCAGAAAGACATTTAGTGCATGCTTGTCATCTGGATTAAAATTAATGGTCGTGTATTCATAAGAATTTAGCAAAAATATTTATACATGTATAAACAAATAATATGTTGAAAAATAATACGTATTCCAATAGATGAAGATAAATGAACATTGAAACCATAGTTTTAAATGTGTGTAGTATTCTGGTCTTAAAACAATGTTGTTGCTTTAGTGAGTTCGCTAACAATGATTTCTATTTGTTACAGAGGATCTGGTTAACAACTCTCATGTAGCGGACGGGGCGACAGACTCTACAAAACTCTCAAATTCCTCCGCTGTAAACAACTCGGCGGAAGCGCGTCACTACTCCCCATCCACCTCACCCCCTAAGTCTAACAATCTGGTGGCGGTGAACACGTAACCCAGGCCTCGTGTCGCTATGTCGTACCGTACAGTGACTTCCAGCCGCGCAAGACATATCGGTAACTCAGCTTGTGATATCTACGTCACGCCTGCTCCTTCGAACCGGAAGTAGGACTGTATTTCAAGGGTGGTAGTTAGAATGTCCTAGTGTCCTGCTTCAGATGACAAAGCGACACCTGGTGTAGGTTAGGAACAATCTTAGAGAAATGTGATTTTTTTTTTCTTCAGTCGACATTTCTTATCAGAACATTTGAATTAATTCACTTCCTGTATCCGTACTGTGAATTCCTCACCTTGCGTGTTGTCACTATAGCTGAAACTTAGGAAACTACTAAAGCAATGCCTGTCAATCACCAAGGTTGCTGTATTCGTATCCCAAAAACAAGAAAACTAGGAAAATTATACCTTGTTTCTAATTTTGAAGAAATCTAGGCGTGTACTGGTTACAAAACAGTTTGCAACGAACTCCCCAACTCTATCAGCTGTTGATAGTAGCTTGTTTTGTTTTTTGATTCTACGTACAACGCAACCAAACGATATTATTCTCCTACAGTATTCTCAGTGGACGTGATCAACAGAACGGTAGAATCCAGTCGATATTTTAATGTGTCTCTGGGATCTGATTGAAGTGATACAAATTATAGTTCCCGGATGTCTTGACTATCTACAGGAAGTCTCGACTATCTCCGCACTCCTTACTTCTGAACTGAACTCACCCAATTCCAAAACGGCCATCCCGTTCTTAATATCGTGACTACAACTAAATATAGCATATTTATTAGAGATTTCTTAAATTGCACAAGATATATATCTTTATATAACACGTCAATTTGATTTTTATGTATTGCCTGCACAGAAATGGTTTCCAGCGCACCGAGTAGTCCGCAATAGAGTCGCTACAAGTCCCAGTGTTCTAATACCGAATTATTCCGGCAAGGATTATATTGTGTAAAATTGACGCAGTTTCCGTTTTCAATCCTAGAGATTTTGCTGCAATATGCTGATATTTTACTATGCTGTTGACATTCTTGTGAAATTTATTTTTTCTTCTCCCCTAGTGTTTAGTGTTCTGTGTTAAAAGTTCGTGGAGCACAAGCAAGGAGTTGTGTTTGTGAAGCAGACCTATATCAACCGTGTGTGCGTGTGTTTCTTGTATATATCTGTTTATTACTATATTATATATATACACAGCGAAATGTTATTTTTCATTGTTCTCCTTCAAAACATATAATCTCATTCAGACACTCAATATTATATTTCATACAAGCAAACAGTAACTCGTGGCCATATGCCTCACAAAGACCACATTAACCATCTAAACACAAGTTGCTGCTCTTTTTATTTGATCCATCGATTTCAAATAACCAATAAAAGAGCCAGTCCTTTTATACGTGTAGGCCACAGAGGCGAAATGGCATATACCGAACTCTGTTAGTAGCGGGTGTTTGGAAACTGTACAAGCCCTTTTGTTCATAATTTGTACTTGTTTGCCCAGTGAAAAATACCGAAAAGAAATATATTACTATAAATGTGAATTGTTTAAATAGTTATTGAATAGAGGAGTTAGGATGTGAATTGTTTATTTTTAATAGTCATAGCAAAAAAAAAAAACACAAAGCAAATACAAAAACCCAGAACCGAACCAAAAAGAAAGTATCAAGCTTCATCAAATGGTGATTATCCGGACATTCTTGGGACCATTGTATCCATGGTAACAGGATACACAGCGGCCCCTGTGAACTGTTGGGGCTCTTCCGCCATTATTTTTATACTACAGTAAATTCCCTCTTTCACCCGTCTATTTCGGACAGGTACGTCTTATTTTGACTCGCGTTGTTACATCTTCTGCAGATTGACAATAAACCATCGTATTATTCACTCTGTTTTGTTTTTGTTTATTTTTACAAACGTGTCTCAGAATTCTACAAGAAACGGAGAAATGGAAACAAAACCACGGACAAGATGGCGCGCAAAAATAAATCTTGTAAAAGAAGACCCGTATCAAAATAATGGAATGACCGTGACTTAAATCATCTGTTTGAACTAGGCACTAAATGAATGACGTTTTCAGTAGTCTACCCGAGATATTGAGCTTTTACATTCTTTAGTTGATGATTTAAAGTAAAACGTGAAGGCTAAAGTTGTAGACAGATTGATGAAAAGATCAACATGCCAAATCTTTCAACATTTTATTTGTTAAGTTGACAGATTCTTAAACCTGAACGAATTTCTGAGCCCAGATATTACCACCAAACTTGAGTTTTATCATAACTCTCTGTGTTCATCAGTGTTAACATTGTTAACTCTCTGGGGAATTATTTACACTGAAAACATGGGGCAGGTGATGCACATAATAACACAAGTTGTTAAAACCAACAATTGTTTTAATAATTATATACATATAATCCATACAAAACAATTACACTTAGGTTTGCTGAAACAAAGCCATCACAAGATAACAATATTGCACTGAGTAGTCCCAGATCTGGCTCTGGTAGTGTGTGTCTGTCTGTTAGTCATCATGTCTATAGGAGTTCGGCTGTACCGCTGTCGGGCGACCATTACTGGTACCCGGTGACACCTACACATACCGGCTGGTGGCGGGGGGTTTAGAGGTCTGTCTGGCGGGTGAATCCGTGATCAGGGTCACCTGTAAAAGTATGATACAAACATCCTGATATGCTGTTGTTAATTGGTCAGAAGACAATATCTGTGCATTCCTTGTTAAAAATGTCTCACATTGCTCATAGGTAATTACAATGGGGACTGGTCAGGAGGTTTTCTTACCTTATTGAAAACCCCTCTCCCAAAGTAGTCTGCCACAACAGAGAAGCCATCTTGAGATCTTTGTAACTGTAACCAAAAAAATCCATGATATACCGGGGGTAATAACTGTAAGAACTATAAGTACATGTACCATAAGGGATCATTTAATGATATAAAGTTTCAGAATTACAACTTGTGCAGGTGGTTGATGCTGGTCTTACGTCCGAGTTATGTGACAGGGTGTTACAGACCTAGCATCTACTGACTGATCCCTTTACCTGATTATGGAACTGTTCGTGAAGATCTCGGCTTTGTTCTTGGGCTCTTATGATATCCATGATTTTCCTGGAAACAAACAAAGGTGTCATGTGTAGTGTATTAGTGGAACCAACTGTCGCGGTGAATGAGTCACAACACTTAGACACCCCCAAACTTTTGACAAACACAAAAACCCCCAGAACATAACGAGTTTGGCACTCTGTGGTGTATACTCATACAGAAGTTAATCGGGGCAATCTGTTTTATGTTTAATATTTGGGTGGCTTACCGATTACCAATGAAAACAAAAGTCTGTGTCAGATACTTTGTACATTTTGATCCAGAATTTCCATGTTAGTTTACCTGTTTTCTGCAGCACAAACTGGACACTCCGAGTCGTTTTCAGCGTAACTTTCAAAGCAGCTAGAAAAGAAAACACAGAAAATACTCAATTAAGATGTAAAGGATTAAACAACAAATGCGATTTTCTTTCAGTTTACAAAGAAGTACATGGTGTATTGTTTCTCGTCAATATGGAAAAAAGGAAACATAAAATATGATGTTGCAATTTCGATCATGATGTTATTTAAGGAAGGGAAATAATTAAAAGAGCATTTGATGAATGCTTATAACTGACATGATGTGTATCTAAGAGACCTATTCTCCAAGGTAGATACATAGTGTGTAATAATTTGAGAGATGTAAATACTTTGTGTAGAAGGATTGAGTTTGTCTCCAAAAGAAAGAGACCCAAACTGTAAATATCAATTTTTTTTTGCATGTTGCAAATTTTGCAAACTTTTTTTTTGCGTTCATTTTATTGTGATTTAAATAAAAATGTCTTAAGAAAACAATTACAGACAAAAATAATGTGTGTTTGAAATATAAAAATTATCACAAAAATAGCAAAATAAGATGTACTGTAACTGCAAAAAATACCAGATAAACGTTGGTTAATAGTGACTCTTGTATATGAAGTGATTAACATACGAGTATATGATGATTGACATAATATTGAGGGATTGACATAGTGTAGGTTAGTTGGTATAGTATAGGATGATTGACATAATATCGAGGGATTGACATAGTGTAGGTTAATTGGCATAGTATAGGATGATTGATGTAGTATAGAATGATAATAACATACTAATTGACAAAGTGCCATACTGTTGGTGGTAGGAGTAGGTTGACGTAGTTTAGAATGATTGACATAGTGACCTACTTCTGGTGGTAGGAGAAGATTGATATAATATCATGGGATTGACATAGAAGAGAGTGATTGACATAACAACATACTGCTAGTGGCAGGAGTAGGTTGACATAGAAAGATTAATATAGTATATATATAGTATAGTATTAATATATTGTGACATACTGGTAGTGGTTTAATTAGGTTGATATAGTATAGAATGATTGACATATAGTATAGTATGATTGACATAGTGACACACAGCTAATGGTAAGAGTAGATTGACATAGTTTGAATGATTGACATAGTGAAATACTGTTGGTGGTGGGAGTAGGTGGACATAGAGGGTTTGATATAGAATAGTTAACATTGACATAGTATAGAATGATTGACATAGTATAGAACTAGAACTGTCCTAATGGGACTAATACCCCCGCAAGGCTAATTTCAAATGGGACAAATAATTGAATTGAATAATAAAGGTTTGCAACACATATAAATTAAAAAAATTCTAGAATTGTAAAACAAAAATTACCGGTAGTTAACAAAGAAATATTAAAATCAAAATTGTCAGAACTTCACTGTAAATACATATGTATAACAGTAATACATTTACAAATTTATGTATCTGATGAATATTTTTTTTTATTTGATTGTTTTAATCATGTTAAAGAAAAACCAACAAAATGACAATAACCCCTCCCTTTGCAGTAAATGGAAATACCGGTAGCCAAGCAATGCTCTTCTGTTTATAAAACTTTGAATATCTTTCTATTAAGAGTCTTGACAGATGCAATTAGTTGTTTCAAATTTTCCTCACTTTCTCCTATGGTACAATGCAACTCCATATCAGAAAATTGATCCCATAGGACTATGATTTCCTTTGATGAGCTTGTTAAATTTAATAAACTCCCAAAACATTACCATAATTACCATACTATGTAAAAATATGTAAAAAAGAACATTTAATATCACAAACAATTTTAAAATTGCCAAAACACTAGAATCATATCAGTAATTTTGAATTTCATTTAAATTAATGCCCTATAGGGTCACTTAATCAATTTACTTGACTAATAAATTTAAACAACTTCTAAAAATAGTTAACTTCTTTATTAACAATGATATTATTTATTTCCTTATAATGATAGAAACTTTTGGTTTACATGAAACAGTTTTAAAATAGCCCCAAAACCACCGCCCATTTTACAGATTATCAATTTCCCTAAACACATGCTCCATCTAAACCATGGCTCAGATAATGGCCCCCTTGGGACAAATGAATTCAGCCACACTTGTCTTTGATGTTCTTATTAGCTCCTAAGAATTTATCATTGACAAACAAAAATTTTGCATTGTCAGTTGATAGAAAACTTATAAAAAATAAATTTAGTTAAGAAATAAAGACAAAAAACCTCCATCTGGATGTATTCATATAAATATATTTTAGAGCGTTTTAATACTATTAATTAATTAATAAAATCTGTAAGGATTACCTCCCTTACTTTTCAACATCAGTGTACAATATATAGAATAAGGAAAATGAAAACTGTCATAAAATCATTAAATCTTGTCCGATCTTAAATAAAATTGCAGGTGCACATCTTCAGATGGTGTTCAACATATATACAAATTTTCAGGCTGTTCCATGCAGTAGTAAAAAATTCTATAGGGGGGACAAAGTTGCGTCTACAGACAGACGGACAGACAGACAGACGGACAGGGTGAAACCAATATACCCCCCTAAACTTCGTTTGCGGGGGTATAATAATTGACATTTATAGAATAATTGACAGAGTGACATACTGCTGATGGTAGGAGTGGGGCTCGCACAGGAAGTGGACCGACGGCAGCTCCAGGGGGTGGTTACAAATGTTGCACTTGGACGCCTGAAAAACCTTGGCCCTAAAAATAAAGTATAAGTTCATGACTGTAAAGTTTATAAGAAATATAGTTACAAGCTTAAAGTTTCATTTTTTCTTAATTACCTGAATTATCTCCCTGGCCCTGAAAATTTATAATTTAAAAAATACCAGTTCAGATCAATCAAGTTTATAAAGAATACATGTATCTTGATTTACTGGGAAATGTGCATATTAAACATATTTGAAATCAATATTAGTCTGTACAAGGAAAAACAAGTCTGTAAATAAGAATTCGCTCTGTAACAGCATCCTGGCCGACAGTTATAAATCTTCCCCCATGTGCTGCAAGTCACCAGATAGAGTGAAGCTCTCTATTATTATGTTAAATATCTATTAATGGTGCATGCAAACTCTGGTTCAATATCCCTCACAGCTGTTAGGGGACACTCGGGGCCATTATTAGTGTGTCACCAGATGTTGTTGACTAGCTCCTTCAGTACAGTAATGCAATGCAAATTTTCACACATCTTCAATGTGGACGTTCCCATTAATCTGCACCGCATATGGATCAGATTTCCTTTCAAAGTGCTAATCAATTTAATAATTAATGATTTAAAAATCACATGTTTTGATGCTCAATATAGCTTGAGATCAGGGAGAAATCTGGCCTGTATTTTATTCTGCTGCATTATTGACAACTTTCAGATAACTTCTCGTTTTTCACCTGATAATTATTTGATGGCATTCCTATGAAGCTCCACAAAGGTATCATAGCTAGCTATCAATTATTATTTATACATAGATTTTTAGAGTTCAATAGAATGTAGCAGGAAGAGAATGTAGCTGTTCTCTGCACAGAGTAATCCAACCAGTGCTGGTTTAACTCCTTGCCAGCATATTTCAATTCATTGTGTTTTATTGTGAGTTATTGTGAAGATTTATGGTTAGGTTTTTCAGAGTTCAATACAATGTAAAAGGAAGGGAGTTTTGCTGTACACTAAACAGTTTAATCCAACCAATGGTGGTTAAACTTCCTCTCATCATTTTTCACTTCTTCTCATCATTTTTCAATTCATTATGTTTTATTGCCAGTATTATAACATTATATTGTAATTTTTAAAAAGAAACAGTTATCAAAATAATTTTACTGATGGAAGAAGAGCTTGTCTGTATTAAAGAATAAGAATTCCTTTTAACTAGGTCTTTGAACATATAATTAGCAAGGGTGGAAAAACTGATATTGCTCACAATTTGCTCTGTCTTTCTCATTTTGAATCATGATACTGCTAGAATTACTGTGTTAAAATTACATACCAATTTTTAAGGATAATACATGTATTAATATTGCATTTAACAATAATTCGAATACTGTATTGTATAATAAGGAAAACAGTGTCATATATTTTTACCCCAAACACAATCCCATGTTCAAGAGTTTACAATTGTTATTCAATTGTTGATGAGTGGTAAGTGAAAATTATGTTATTATTATTATATAACGACAACAGGTAAATACATGTATCTTCAAACTATTTTTGAACAAATATTGCAGTGATTCATTAAAAGGTTGTCAGTTATCCATTTCTCTGATTTTCTCCACACACCAGAGTGTAAAAACGACATAGTAGCAGTGATAGCCTTGGACATTCTGTTAAATATTGTCTCAAAAGCATTTATGAATGAAGAAAACGAAAATCCAAAATGTCATTTCTAGAATTTATTTTGATGTCACCATTTTTTGGGGGGTTGGTTGGGGGATGGCAGGTAAGGATAAAACAACATGGAAAGAAGAAAAAAAATGCTGTTAAAATAGATCTCCTAAACAGCCATCTAGAAAGGAAATAAAGGGCAGACAACTCCTACTTACGTTGTTTTCAGTTCCTCGATTTGTGCCCGCTTTTTGTCCGTATCTTCTCTGTACTGTTTTATCAACCTCTCGTCTTCAGCGATTTGATCATTTTCCATCTGCAGCCTTCGAATAATATAGTCCTAAAACAAAGAGATAATACAAGAAAACGAAGCAGCCACATTGAAGCTCTGTAGATTTTTACAAATTTCTTTCCCTCTTTATTCTCAAAATCATATCATGTTTTCCTTCCAATTTGATACAAAGTAGTTTGAATAGGCTAAAGTTCTTTCATGAATCCTTTCTTACGCTAAATAATTGCTTCTATACTAATAAAATCCCTACAAATTTCTATTAATCAAACTGCACTAATGAAATATTAATCTAAATATTTACATTCATCAATACTTCGCTGTTAACGACATATACAGGTACTTCACAGTTGTGCACTCACCTTAACAACAGACAATGTTGCTGTGGAATTATGGGCCAGGGTTTGTATCACCAGTAATGGAGGCAGTAGATTCTTCTTGTCAATTTCTTATCCAAAGTTAAGAAAACAGGAGTTAAAAGTTTTTTGAATTTATTTATTTTTTTACCACTTTCACTGATCAATAGGGTATATGCCTTTAATAAGTTGTTCTATGGAACCAAAATTATCAAGTGCTTTCTTAATCTAATGGAAATATATTTCTCCTTAACACATAGAATTGAATGTATGATGGAAAAAGGAAGCCTTTATAGTCAAACACAGATATAGGCTCACATAGCTGTATATAGTCAAACACATATATTGCTGTGTACAGTCAAACACAGATATAGCTGTATACAGTCAAACACAGATATAGCTGTATACAGTCAAACACAGATTTTGCTGTATACAGTCAAACACAGATATCCCTGTATACAGTCAAACACAGATATCCCTGTATACAGTCAAACACAGATATAGCTGTATACAGCCAAACACAGATATTGCTGTATACAATCAACCACAGATATAGCTGTATACAGTCAAACACAGATAAAGCTGTATACAGTCAAACACAGATATAACTGTATACAGTCAAACACAGATATAGCTCTATACAGTCAAACACAGAAATAGCTGTTTACAGTCAAACACAGATATAGCTGTATACAGTCAAACACAGATATTGCTGTATACAGTCAAACACAGAAATAGCTGTATACAGTCAAACACAGATATAGCTGTATACAGTCAAACACAGATATAGCTGTATACAGTCAAACACAGAAATAGCTGTATACAGTCAAACACAGATATTGCTGTATACAGTCAAACACAGATAAAGCTGTATACAGTCAAACACAGATATTGCTGTATACTGTCAAACACAGATATTGCTGTATACAGTCAAACACAGATTTTGCTGTATACAGTCAAACACAGATAAAGCTGTATACAGTCAAACACAGATATAACTGTATACAGTCAAACACAGATATAGCTCTATACAGTCAAACACAGAAATAGCTGTTTACAGTCAAACACAGATATAGCTGTATACAGTCAAACACAGAAATAGCTGTATACAGTCAAACACAGATATAGCTGTATACAGTCAAACACAGATATAGCTGTATACAGTCAAACACAGAAATAGCTGTATACAGTCAAACACAGATATTGCTGTATACAGTCAAACACAGATATTGCTGTATACGGTCAAACACAGATATTGCTGTATACAGTCAAACACAGATTTTGCTGTATACAGTCAAACACAGATATAGCTGTATACAGTCAAACACAGATATAGCTGTATACAGTCAAACACAGATATAACTGTATACAGTCAAACACAGATATAGCTGTATACAGTCAAACACAGAAATAGCTGTATACAGTCAAACACAGATATAGCTGTATACAGTCAAACACAGATATAACTGTATACAGTCAAACACAGATATTGCTGTATACAGTCAAACACAGAAATAGCTGTATACAGTCAAACACAGATATAGCTGTATACAGTCAAACACAGATATAGCTGTATACAGTCAAACACAGATATAGCACAGATATGGCTATGCACCAGTGATGAGTGATTCAGTTTTATTTTATACAAAAACATACTTTGCAGTTAGCATGATTCATTGTAAAGGTGTTGGCTGTACCTGTGTTTAACTATACAAATAAGACTTGATTTGTTAATCTTAAGGGGAATTAAAAATACTTTGTTGTAAGCATGAATTCATTATAAGCATGTTTGCTATAGATTTGGGTTTTTTTTCGGATTGATAAAACTTAATTTGTTAATACTAAGTGTAATAAAACAGAATTTGCTGTTAACGATCTCCGATCCTCAGCAAAATTCGATTACTCTAAATTATCCGGATTTCTTTTATTCGTACCATAAATCTGACTTTTATACAGACATTTTTAATTTGGTATTCTACTGCTAGTATAACCATCAATTACACATCTACATGCTTGGCGTAGTGAATCCACGGAGCACTCCCACTTACATACATCTTGGTATAGAGTTCAAGCCATCGATGCACCGAAACTTTTTTTTTAAACTCAACTTGTTTCTTTATTGTATTGTATCCATTGAGGAAAATTTGCAATAACTTTGTAAAATGCATGGATACCCTCTAAAATTTTCATTTTATATCTTTTCATTTATGAAGGTTGAAAGAAAAATGTCATTCTTATGATGAAAAAAATTCTTTGAGGCTGAGGATCGGAGAACCTTAAAAAGAATTCACTATAACGTTTTTGCTGTAACTGTGCTCTACTGTATGTAGATAAGACTGATTTTGTGAGCCTTAAAAGGAGAAGGATACGGGACAAGACCTCCATCAGCTGAGGTTTACAATCATCCTCCTTCCTGGCAAAGTACGATAGTGCCTGTACCCACAGGTTAGAGTCCTGTTGTCTGAAACAGATATAAACACATACAATACAACATCATCTGTACCCACAGGTTAGAGGCCTGTTGTCTGAAACAGAGACAGAGACAATAGGACAGTGCCTGCACCCACCATGGCTTGAACTCAAAGAGGAAATACATGAGGCTATGAACTGTGGTCTATAACGAAGGTCCTGCAGTATTCTGTAGACAACAATTGTCAATAGATATTCTTCATATGAATTCTAAACAATAAGCATTAATATTTTGAAGTTTACTATGAATAAATGGACTCTGACTCAGGAATTTTACAGGAAGAGAAAGTAAGGAACCAGAGAAGTGAAAGTAAGGAACCAGAGAAGTGGCAGCAAAAATGAGAATCTTCCAGCATACCATATTATACATACCTGTAAATTATACATACATGTACATTATACATACATGTACATTATACATACATGTACATTATACATACATGTTTATTATACATACATGTACATTATACATACATGTACATTATACATACATGTACACTATACACACATGTACATTATACACAGATGTACATTATACATACATGTTTATTATACACACATGTACATTATACACACATGTACATAATACATACATGTACACTATACATACATGTACATTATACATACATGTACATTATACACACATGTACATTATACATACATGTACATTATACATACATGTACATTATACATACATGTTTATTATACACACATGTACATTATACACACATGTACACTATACATACATGTACACTATACATACATGTACACTATACATACATGTACACTATACATACATGTACACTATACATACATGTACTTTATACATACATGTACACTATACACACATGTACACTATACATACATGTACACTATACATACATGTACACTATACACACATGTACACTATACATACATGTACATTATACATACATGTACACTATACATACATGTACACATACTAAACCTACAGTGTACTTACCCAAACTTTTTACAGGTGTCGATGACTTGTACATAGTCATCATGCTCCATGTGGTACCTCAGGATCTGCTGGTATCTGTAGTAAAAAAATAATCAGAGTCACAGGGACCATACATACTACAGAGTCACAGGGACCATACATACTACATACAGTATGTAACCATTCTCTTATGGCAAACAAATCCTAACAGTGGCTGAATATTACTGGATGACCCATTTAAAGTTTCTTGTAGTAGGACTATGAGATGTCTCTGATGAGGTTTATAATGTAGATTTTTGTCTTTGAATTTCAAACTTTAGTGGATTCTCTGTGCACTACTTATCGTGATCTACTTAGCTAAGCATAAAACAATTAAATCAATACTGCTGCTGCTGTGGAGATTCCATAAAATACCAACTTGGTGTCTGTCAGAGGAAAACAAGTCTACATCAATGCATAATACCAAAAAAACACATTATTTTTCTACCCACCCTGCTTGATAATTCATAAGTATGACATTCCAATGATTTATGTATGTTCTCTGTCTCCTAATTAGGCTAGAACTCCACAGGGCACTTAAGATTTGGATAACAATGTTGCTCAGCGCTGCCGGGGCATTAGTGCTCTCAGGGGTAATTACTTCATTAATTTCTGCCATAGATTTAAAGCCCAAGGATTATATGACATTTCTTTCTTGCCAATACACTCTATATTGTATAAGTATGTTCACTTGGTATATCAACAAGTGTATAAGTATGATTAACTTTTTGTTCCTTAAAGTCTATAGGTGAGGGGCTACCATTTCATTAAGAAATGAAGAGGTATAAGGACATCCTCCAACTCAAATTAACCTTCTAATGGACAAGATTCAGAGAGTAGCAGCAAGATGATTTAATGCCAAACTTTTCAGGGTTTCAATAACTAAGCGAGCAGAGTTCCCGCTCCAGCCATGAGGGGAACCAGAGTCAAAACCTAAACATACAGCATTGTTAAGCCAGTAGCAAATTGAACTTTGTCTTACATTTTGCTAAAGTATATCTACCTTAAAAAAAAAAAAAAAAAAGGATTGGAAAAAGTATGTTAAATATCTACCTTCAACAAAAATTTTAAGAAAGGATAGGAAAAAGTATGTTAAGTAAATGTAATAAACTTTCCATTCTTGCTTACTGCTAACAATCGTTTTTAAGTAGGATGATGCATAGTTAGGTCACGCGATTAACCACGACAGTTTACGCGGTCGTTGTCACCGACACCCGGTACCTGTTGTTCCTATCTGAAAATCCTGTTCTAGTTTTTAAAGATCCAAATTAATATCTAGCAGTAATGAGAACTTTTCACAGCTAGCATTCAAAATCCCTCTTAATCCATGCTCTTCAACTTAATGATTTTCAAAATAAACAAGTAACCAAAAAAATTCCAACACTGGCATCAGTATTGTATTGCAAATGAAGAAATTGAAGATAAATCTTTTGATATAGAGCAAATAATAGAAAGTAAGCAATATTTCACAGACTGACCTTAATTAAGGTAAGTGAATAATAAATTGTCTACATAACAATAACGTACCCATGCAGGTATTCAGTGAATATTCATTCATTTATTTCGATCTCAACACCATTGTACATGTACAATGGTACACGGAGATTATAATTACACAATATATAATTAGTACTTTTTCATAAACATAACATGCATGAGAAAAAATTATGTATAAAAGATCAAATCTGACTCATTGATACAAATGTCAAGTGTGGGGGTTCTAAATCAGGGAGCATTTCTTATTGAATTTTCCTAATAAAAAAGCATAATTTCCTCAAAAAACAGTGTTTTATACTAGACATTATACATTTATAACTAATAGCATTTCTAATTCTGATATTTTTTTCTAATAAATAGATTAAAACTAATGATTTCTATAATTAGTCTCTAAGGGTAACTATAGTTTAGAAAGACTTAAAAACCATATTATAAGCAGTTAAAATCTTACTGTGTAACTACCTTTAGTGTTAATTTTCCCCACGTGTTATAAGCACAATTACAGGAGACAGTAAAGTGACTTTTTAAGTGGATCGTTATGTAACAATCAACCTGATTTAGTGTAAAAAGGTCACTCAGGTGCTCTGGTTGCATGTTTTTAACACCGGTTAACAGAGGTCTAGTACACCTGACACAGTAGGTATATTACTTATGTAACACCTGTCAGGCCTCCTTCTTCAGGTGATTTTCTGAAACAAGTTTGTTGTTGTCACCTTTTTGGGTGCCCTCTATGCTTTCATTGTTTTTCACATTTAACCCACACATAAAATGTTATGATTAAAAAGACCAACTTAAAACACAAGGACAAACTGTAAGATATTGAAATTATCAGCTTCTATAAACATACATATCATATAGATAATGAATATATTGAATGTAATATTACCCATTAAATCATCTACCTAAACCTACCTGAAAGATTTTTATCAACATATTTTTCTGAAATTAATTATTTTACAAGTGTTTCATGACACTTATAAAATAGTCTTTCGCATGTAAGAAAATGTCAATATCAATTCTATGTTAAGTGTATTTAAGATAATTCATTAAGTCTGAAAACAACTACATGCATTATTAAAGAAAGTGAGGTTTTCAGACCTGATGAATTTATCTGAACTACGCCGGTTTATTAAGGAAATTTTGTGCTCTATACCATCAGATTTTTTTCCAATTATTTTTCATTTGCAATACAAATACATAAAAAGATTACATGTAATAGGTTTTTACATGTTTCGAATTGTAGTTGTTGACCTTATTTTTCCCGGGGAGCTGGAGTGCCACAGCTACAATGTATTGACCTTCTGCGTAGGTCACTTGGATGTCATATACATATATATTGGTGTAATGACATACTGTGGAACCATTTAAAATCTCTGGAGACTAATTTTTGTGGATTGTGAAATATTATGGGGAAGTTATTTAATAAAGAATGTAATTCCTAATTCTTTGGAGATGGAAATCTGTAGATGAGGAATGCCCATTATAAAGAATCCAAAACTTTTTGCCACCATGAATTTTAAAAATTCCAGTTTTTAAAATAATATCTCAGTTTAGATACATCAAAAGTTTCTCATGACTTAATCATGGAAAAAACCTCCAGGTGAGTTTTTTCATTCAGGTACAAAATTCAGTAACACCATGAAGGGGTCAAGACAGATAGAGTCCCCCACTACAGGTGGTCTTTTTCATACAGGTATGCAATCCAAAAACACATACAGGTGGGTTTTTCCCCAAATGTACTTAATTCAACAAGACTTAGAGGTAAGCTTTTTTTTTTTACAGGTAAACAACCCGATACGACTTACAGGTGGGCTTTTTCATACAGGTACAAAATTCCAACTTTGAAGTCGTTCATCTGACACAGAACCATGGCTTGGTCTAGGTCATACTTGGCCTACAAAATACATGAACATAGTGTCATTTGGACCGTGACTGATTACAGACTACAATCAGAGTATAACGTTACAAAGAATACTATGGTTATGTCTTACATCTGGGTTCTTGAGTAGTTCCTCTGTC
Organism: Magallana ariakensis; assembly: GCA_020458035.1. Classification (NCBI taxonomy): domain Eukaryota; kingdom Metazoa; phylum Mollusca; class Bivalvia; order Ostreida; family Ostreidae; genus Magallana; species Magallana ariakensis. Next base: position 3,968,608 of record CM035818.1, read on the forward strand.
TTCCTCACTCGCTCTGTTTTTTTCTGTTTAGCAAACAAAATAATATCAGATTCAAGTTCACAAATGTGCCGTATAATACAAAATTGATTTACAATCACTGGTGAAACAACATTCATATGAGTAATATGTAACTGCGTATAAACCATAAAATACTTTGTGAAGCAACATTATAAAATTGATACAATATATAAGTGTGTGGGTCCTTACCATGCTGTCTGTCTCATGTACAATGTCATGTAAGTACAGCTCTAGCAGAGAGTTGTACAGTAAACTCGGGGAATTAGGCTGGACCTGTGTACAAACACAAATAGATTATAAAACCTATTAGCTAGAGAACTAGATATTTACATTTAGAAAATTCAGGATTAGCCTCTGAAACACATACTAGTACATGTACATGTAAATGTTAAAGCTTCTTCCTTTTACATCACCAGTGTGTTCTGGCATTTATAAACGTCATAAAAAAAATTATGAAACCAAGTCGGCATGAAATAGCAGTCAATTTCAATGTTACTTAACAGTCAGTAACACAGCGTTGATGTCTGGACAGTACATAACCTACCCTAATCATGTGTTCCAAGAACTCGGTCAACCTTTCCGAATTGTTGACAAAGATGTGGATAAAGTTTTCTGCCAGGGCCTTCTCAATGTGGGCCACTGTTCCTGTACATGATAAAGTATGAATAAATAGTTTTATGAATTGAATAGTTTTATCTTCCCGTAACACACACACACAAAAATCAATCCATCTGACCAATATGTGTTAAAATCTTTCCATTTATTTACTGATAATTCTTTTTTAGAACATGCAGACAATATACAGACTTACTTACCGTCATACATATTTTGGTCAACTAGCGGCTCTACAACAGAAATTAACATATTCCTTGAAATCAATACAACTCCTGTCAGAAGAATAAAAGAAAGATTATGTTTTAAGTTAAATATTATTAAAAGTAAAACTTGATTCTAGCAAACCCAAATATATAACATGTTATTATACTTTCATGTTAAATACTGAAATCTGATTGGTTTAGACGCAGTTTATAATCTGTTCTATTACCCTCAGCATTAGCAACACACTTGACAACGGCTAACACAACAAATTGTTACATGCTAGTAAATTATGCGTGTACGGTTCGCCATAGAATTCACATCATTCCTATATAAAAGCAGTAAAGTTTTCTTTAAAATTAAGACATTCAGTATAATAAAATAAATACAGTTAAATATCGGTATCTCGAACTTGGGGGGACCTCAACAAAACTTCGAGATATCCGGGGGTTCGAGATATTCGAAGTGGCTTTCCAATTCTAATTCCGTGATGTTCTTATATCAACACATGTATTAGTACTGGTATATACTGAACTTTTCTATTACTCATAAACGAATAATCAACCATTTGATTAAATATTTTTAGTTTGTGTGTTTTTATTTGTGAAATATAATCAATATTTGTAAAAGCAATCAAATTATAAATCAAAATTCCGTAAATAATACAACTTCACATCCTCTTCACTATCAACGTTCAGAACTTGGAAGAAGCACTTGCAATGTAACGTTTGAAATTTATCACATAGGAAACAAAAAATACGGATTTGAAAATTAAAACAAGAGGCCCATGGGCCACATCGCTCACCTGAGGAACAATAGGTATGATGAAATCAGCTTAATGGAGTCATAATATCAACTATCTGGACAATGTAGTATAATACATGTAGATCCTGTATAAATGAAAATCCATTTCCCCCCCCCCCCCCCTGGATATTCTTATTTTTATTATCATTAGTCCCTTTTCTAACAGGATGATTTTATAGTCATAACACATGTTGAGCATTGCAGTTCTCAAAAAGATCCTAAACAATTGTTTATGTATGGGATATAAATCTACATCAAACTCTGAACCCCTTGTGAGGCCCAAGAATCATCAAGGGGCCAAAGTCTAAACAATTTTAAAGAATCATCTGGGTGATTAGTTTCTGAGAAGAAGATTTTTAAAGATTTACTCTATATATTCCTATGTAGAAATTCAACCCTCAGTTGTGGCCCCACCCTACCCCACACAAGTTTCAGCTTTGAATTTACACTACCTAAGGACGATTCCACACAAGTTTCAGCTTTCCTGGCCAAATGGTTCTTGAGAAGAAGATTTTTAAAGATTTACTCTCTATATTCCTATTTAAAAATTCGACCCCCAATTGTGGCCTCACCCTACCCCTGGGGATCGCGATATTTACAACTTTGAATCTACACTACCTGAGGATGCTTCCACACAAGTTTTAGCTTTCCATACTAATTAGTTTCTGAGAAGAAGATTTTTAAAGATTTACTCTTTATATTCCTATGTAAAATTCGACAACCTATTGTGGCCCCATCCTACTCCCGGGGGTCATGATTTTCACAACTTTGAATCTACACTACCTGAGGATGCTTCCACACAAGTTTCAGCTTTCCTGGCTGATTAGGTTCTGAGAAGAAGATTTTTAAAGATTTACTCTATATATTCCTATGTAAATATTCAACCCCCCATTGTGGCCCCATCCTTCCCCCGGGGGTCATGATTTTCACAACTTTGAATCTACACTACTTGAGGATGCTTCCACACAAGTTTCAGCTTTCCATACTAATTAGTTTCTGAGAAGAAGAATTTTTAAAATTTACTCTATAAATTCCTATGTTAAAATACGACCCCCTATTGTGGCCCCATCGTACTCCCAGGGGTCATGATTTTCACAACTTTGTATCTACACTACCTGAGGACACTTCCACACAAGTTTCAGCTTTCCTGGCTGTTTGGTTTTTGAGAAGAAGATTTTTAAAGATTTACTCTATATATTCCTATGTAAAAATACAACCCCCCATTGTGGCCCCACCCTACCCCCGGGGGTCATGATTTTGACTACTTTGAATCTACACTACCTGCGGATTGTTCCACACAAGTTTCAGTTTTCCTGGCTGATTAGTTTCTGAGAAGAAGATTTTTAAAGATTTACTCTATATATTCCTATGTAAAAATTCGACCCCCCATTGTGGCCCCACCCTACCCCCGGGGGTCATGATTTTCACAATTTTGAATCTACACTACCTGAGGATGCTTCCACATAAGTTTCAGCTTTCCTGGTCAAATGGTTCTTGAGAAGAAGATTTTTAAAAATTTCTCAAAAATTTTCAATAATTCCTAATTAACTCCCCTTGAGAAAGGGCGTGGTCCTTAATTTTCACAACTTTGAATCTCTTTTGCCTAAGGGTGCTTTGTGCCAAGTTTGGTTGAAATTGGCCCAGTAGTTCTTGAGAAGATGTCGAAAATGTGAAAAGTTTACGGACAGACAGACGGACAGACAGACAGACGGACAACAGACAAAATGTGATCAGAAAAGCTCACTTGAGCTTTCAGCTTAGGTGAGCTAAACAAGAGGCCCATGGGCCACATCGCTCACCTGAGGAACAATAGGTATGATGAAATCAGCTTAAAGGAGTCATAATACAAACTATCTGGACAATGTAGTATAATACATGTAGATCCTGTATAAATGAAAATACATTTTCCCCCCTGGATATTCTTATTTTTATTATCATTAGTCCCTTTTCTAACAGGATGATTTTATAGTCATAACACATGTTGAGCATTGCAGTTCTCAAAAAGATCCTAAACAATTGTTTATGTATGGGATATAAACCTATATCAAACTCTGAACCCCTTGTGAGGCCCAAGAATCATCAAGGGGCCAAAGTCTAAACAATTTTAAAGAATCACCTGGCTGATTAGTTTCTGAGAAGAAGATTTTTAAAGATTTACTCTATATATTCCTATGTAGAAATTCAATCCCCAATTGTGGCCCCACCCTACCCCGGGGGGTCATGATTTTCACAACTTTGAATCTACACTACCAGAGGATGCTTCCACACAAGTTTCAGCTTTCCATACTAATTAGTTTCTGAGAAGAAGATTTTTAAAGATTTACTCTATATATTCCTATGTAAAAATTTGACCCCCCATTGTGGCCCCATCCTACCCCCGGGGGTCATGATTTTCACAACTTTGAATCTACACTACCAGAGGATGCTTCCACACAAGTTTCAGCTTTCCATACTAATTAGTTTCTGAGAAGAAGATTTTTAAAGATTTACTCTATATATTCCTATGTAAAAATTTGACCCCCCATTGTGGCCCCATCCTACCCCCGGGGGTCATGATTTTCACAACTTTGAATCTACCCTACCTTGGGATGATTCCACGCAAGTTTCAGCTTTCCTTGCTGATTAGTTTCTGAGAAGAAGATTTTTAAAGATATACTCTATATATTCCTATGTAAAAATTCAACCCCCATTGTAGCCCCACCCTACCCCCGGGGGTAATGATTTTCACAACTTTGAATCTACACTACCCGAGGATGCTTCCACACAAGTTTCAGCTTTCCATACTAATTAGTTTCTGAGAAGAAGATTTTTAAAGATTTACTCTATATACTCATACGTAAAAATTCAACCCCCCATTGTGGCCCCACCCTATCCCCGGGGGTCATGATTTTCACAACTTTGAATCTACACTACCTGAGGATGCTTCCAGACAAGTTTCAGCTTTCCTTGCTGATTAGTTTCTGAGAAGAAGATTTTTAAAGATATACTCTATATATTCCTATGTAAAAACTCAACCCCCCATTGTGGCCCCACCCTACCCCCGGGGGTCATGATTTTCACAACTTTGAATCTACACTACCAGAGGATGCTTCCACACAAGTTTCAGCTTTCCATACTAATTAGTTTCTGAGAAGAAGATTTTTAAAGATTTACTCTATATACTCATACGTAAAAATTCAACCCCCCATTGTGGCCCCACCCTATCCCCGGGGGTCATGATTTTCACAACTTTGAATCTACACTACCTGAGGATGCTTCCAGACAAGTTTCAGCTTTCCTGGCCAAATGGTTCTTGAGAAGAAGATTTTTGAAAATTTCTCAATTTTTTAAAATAAATTCTTATTATCTCCCCTTTGAAAAGGGCGTGATCCTTAATTTTCACAACTTTGAATCCCCTTTGCCTAAGGGTGCTTTGTGCCAAGTTTGGTTAAAATTGGCCCAGTAGTTTTTGAGGAGATGTCAAAAATGTGAAAAGTTTACGGACAGACAGACGGACAGACGGACAGACAGACGGACGACAGACAAAATGTGATCAGAAAAGCTCACTTGAGCTTACAGCTCAGGTGAGCTAAAAACCCCACTAATAATCAAGAATTAGAATTCACATATTTTTATTTCATTTTTGTTTGTGAACTAACGTATCTTATATTAACTCATTAGGCTCACAGCTTTAGTACTCATATTGGAAACAACCCGTGTACGATGAACCGGAAGTCACTTTACATGCTGCATGTTCAATACATGGACTGGTTCTGTTAAATTAAAATAAGTTTTCTTTTAAATCTTCGTATTCCAATCATGCTTCATTTTTATTGGAGCGTACATGAAAAAAATAATAAACTTGATTCTGTAATTAATCGTTTTTATAAAATTGGCAGTTATCAATGCTAGATCGATTCTCTGTACACAGTGTGTTTTATTAAACACATTATCGGTAATCGTGGCTGTGTTTTGATTTGAATTTTATAAAAAGGTACTAAATGTAAAAACACCCAAGCTATCATCCTAATTAACTTACATCGTGCAGTTTGATATACCACTAGTTTTGAAAGGTATGAAAATTGCTATGGGCAGAAATGTGTGAAGTAATGACACCAATTATGTTCAGCTGACCAGGAATATGGCTCCACTTCGAGATAAATCAGAAGAAATTAGGGCTTCGGCCTTTTCAAACACTTTGACATAAGCGGGGTATTCAAGATTACCGTATTCCAGATATCAGGAGTTTTTAAAATCATTTATATGGAGAAAACGGCCGGGACCGTTGTAAGACTTCGACATAAGCGGGGTATTCGAGATATCCCATGTTCGAGATACCGATATTTACCTGTAGTGCCTGTTTGGGAGGGTAACAGTTAAAATGATTTTCACAACTTTGAATCTACATTATCTGAGGATGCTTCCACACAAGTTTCAGCATTCCTGGCCGAATGGTTCTTGAGAAGAAGATTTTTGAAAATTTCTCAAAAATATTCATGAATTCCTTATTATCTCCCCTTGTAAGAGGGCTTGGTCCTTAATTTTCACAACTTTGAATCCCCTTAAACTAAGGATCCTTTGTGCCAAGTTTGGTTGAAGTTGGCCCAGTGGTTCTTGAGAAGATGTTGAAAATGTGAAAAGTTTACAGACGGATGGACGGACAGACGGACAACAGACAAAATGTGATCAGAATAGCTCACTTGAGCTTTCAGCTCAAGTGAGCTAATAAAGCCCCCATGAGTACAGATGGTGCTGGTGTTATAGATACACAGACAATATACTGACTGTCCTTCGGGTGGTAGTCGGTACACAGTAGTTTCAGCAGCTCTGTAGTTTCTTGGGGTACCTCTGCCATCAACACTTTTCCATATCTCTTCACATTTTTCTCAGCCTGAAAAACAAGGTAAAATGCGACATCTACCAATCTAATACATAAACATACAACAGTTCAAATATAATTATGATACTATATCAGGAGTTTTTTCAGGAGACTGATGTTGTCACAGTGAGGTTTCAGCATTAAAAGCATACCTATAATGTTTGTGTAATTTGTTATTTACTTGATCCACAAAGTAAAATGTTCGTTGAAAAAAAGAAACAAAACAACAATTTGTACATCTTTGCTAGCCAAGGGTTTCTGATACGCGCCGCTCCTCACTAACCCTTGGCATATCATGCTATCAAAAGTCGGGATTTTTTTCCTGAATTTTGATTGGGGTTTACTGAAACTTTTCAGCCGATCAAAGAGATGCAAAACATATCTGATTTAAATGACAATGTTTTCATACTGTTTATTCACGAGTGTCTCTAACACACATAACTCAAAACCCTTATTTTTCTAGTCTTTCTGTTTGAGCATTCATGATACATGTAGCTTGCAATGGTGCAATAACAAGTACCACCTATAATCTGTGTATCAAGAGAGGCATGTACTCATAAATGAAGGATTTACCGCTCCCAGTCTTACAACCTTCAAATGAATTTGATCATTTAACAATATTCCTATTTATTGAATACACTAGGCATTAAAACGTTCTTTCAACTTGTCAATATCAATGTCTATGGTGGCTGCCATTACTGCATGAGTGACGTTTAAAGTACGGCATCTTTCATAATTTGGCTGATTTATAAATAGGCTGGGAGATCACGTGACTAAAAAAATCCAGACTTTTGATAGCACGATATGCCAAGGGTTAGTGAGGAGCGGCGCGGATCAGAAACCCTTGACTAGCGAAGATGCAATTTGTATTGATAGAGACATATTGTCCGACAATAAAACATCCAACAAAACTGATGTCTGTAAAGAATATGAATGAATAAGGATTATGACTGCCTACCTCGGAGAACTCGAGCTTGCTGATGTACTCGAGCGCCTTCTGGTACTGCTTGATGTCCTCTAGCTGGATCCGCAGGTACCACTCGTGTTTACCGTGCTTCTCGGCCAAGAACAGAGCGTGCTCGAAGTAGCCGGCCTGTCTACAGACCCTGATAGCCGTCTCCACATCGAAGTCCACCTCTCGGTCCTTAGTCTACAAAGTACAAATACTCAACTAAAGGATTGTCTTTACACATGTCTGTTCACTTCAAATATTTACTTGTATAATAATTTTTAAAATTCCTGTAACGTCCCTTCATGATATAATCCTTTGCTTTGGGTACCAGAGAATCAGATACCAGGCACTTATGACATCAGCTCTCTATCATAACACGGTCTGTAACTTTGAGCTTCATACCATGATGAATTCGTCAACATGATAACATCATGATAATTTTGTTGATGAATTAACAATGTCTTCATGTATATACATGTACAACTAGTTTACCATGGTGAATTTGTCAATGATTTCACAATGACATGATGACTGGACATATGAGTAATACCATGATGAATTCATTGATGAATTGACAATGACTTGATGTAAAGAGATATGACTATTATACCACGATGAATTAATTCATTGACAATGACTTGATGTACATATCTATGAGTAGTTTACCATGATGAATTAATTCATTAACAATGACTTGATGTACATATCTATGAGTAGTTTACCATGATGAATTAATTCATTAACAATGACTTGATGTACATATCTATGAGTAGTTTACCATGATGAATTAATTCATTAACAATGACTTGATGTACATATCTATGAGTAGTTTACCATGATGAATTAATTCATTAACAATGACTTGATGTACATATCTACGAGTAGTTTACCATGATGAATTAATTCATTAACAATGACTTGATGTACATATCTATGAGTAGTTTACCATGATGAATTAATTCATTAACAATGACTTGATGTACATATCTACGAGTAGTTTACCATGATGTACATATCTACGAGTAGTTTACCATGATGAATTCGTCGAGTTTGCTGACGTCCTTGAGCTTGGTGTAACAGTTCAGGAGGAGTGTGGTGTGTTCCTCCGTCGCCTGCTGTTGTTTGTGGAGGGCCTGCAGGTACTTGGTCAGGTTGTGGATTCTCTGGGCATCTAGAAACTAACCAATTTATGATAAATTTGTTAAAAATTTAGAGACCTTATCAACAATCAAAAACTGTCCCATTGGTTTGTATACTGTACAGTTAATGTACAGCAATTAATACAGGTAACATGTCACAATCAGGAATATCATCTGCGATTTCTACATCCAAAATTTTATGCATGGATGATAACTGTGATTTTGTTGAAGGGTCACAAGAGATTTTACAGTTTGCCTCATTAGGACCAGATTTTTACCTTCCGAATGACGTAGGAGGCCTCGAGTTTGCCGATGGTTTTGATGTACTGGTCTATGGCTCCGTCGTGGTCCCCCTTGCTGTATAGATGATCGCCGTACTGAGTGAAGATGTCTATCAGCCCCTCCTGGTCGTACTGCTGACTTTTAGCCAGACTGAAAGATCGAGGAAAAAGCAAATGTTAAGTCAAATCATTTACAAAAAAGACAACAGTGGGCAGTGTTATTAATATAAACTGAATTATATTCTACTCTGGCAAGAAAGACAACTCTAATTTAAAATAGATATTACCTGATGGCTAGTGTGTAGTTATTTTTCTTGAACAACATCTCTAATTTGGTCTGAGTATCTTTTTCTTGCAATTGATAAATCTGTAAATAAAAATTTTAAAAAGAGGCCCATGGGCCACATCGCTCACCTGAGGAACAATAGGTATGATAAAATCAGCTTAATGGAGTCATAATAAAAACTATCTGGACAATGTAGTATAATACATGTAGATCCTGTATTAACAAAAATCAATTTTTTCCACTGGATATTCTTATGTTTATTATCATTAGTCCCTGATGATTTTATAGTAATATCACATGTTGAGCATTGCAGCTCTCAAAAAGATCCTAAACAATTGTGTATAAATGGGATTAGGGCTGTCACGGTTCCAAAAATTTTCGGGTCGGGTCGGGTCATAAAATTTTTGGTTCGGTTTCGGGTTTTTCGGTTCGGGTCAACTTTCAAATCAAATTCATTTTTTGTAACTTCAAAAGTTTATTTTTTCTATTTCTTCACTCTTTAATAACTCTCTTCAACACAATAACTAGTTTCCTGATTAGAAATTCAAATACGTTTGATTATTTTAAACAGATACATTGTTATTTAGGTCTCTGTTTTAAATTAAATATTTAAAAACGATATTAATTCATAGAATAATTTCACCACAGATAACTTACTTTTAAAGCCTTATGTACTACGGAGGATTATCAGAAAAAAAAATCATTGTTAACTTCTGTTTTCATTATGAAGTTCCTTTCTTGATAGTTATAAATTACATGTACAAGTTTACCTGTGGCCGATTTGTAATACATGTCTTTCGTTTTAAGATATATCTTAATGCTTATTTTAATAAATGGTTACAGGAAATTTGATAAATCAAATATGTTAACAAAGTACGTTTTATTTATGATTTGAAACGAGTAAAGTTTAATGATATGTTCGTGTATTTTCAAGTTGCAGGTAATGCACACCGTGTGTTCTGTTTCCTGTAACCACGCAGATTTCCCCACATTATTTTGCATGGATTTGACTCTGGCTTTCCTAATTCAATCTAACTATTATTTAATCCAGAAAATCTTACTCTAAACATTTCTATTAACAAATATATATATTAACAAATATATATGTTCGATGTCCGAATCGTAAGCCGCCATCTTTGTTTATTGAACTAGTATTTCTCCTTTATACACAGGTAAATCGCGTGATACTTTAATTTAGGATGAGTGAATAATCATCGGTATGCATGGCTAGTTGCATACATGTCAATGTTTATTAAAAACAACAAGTCCACACTACTTAGCCTTTCAATTTCAACGCTATTTTTCATAGAATACGGATTCTACTACACAAATCGGAACCGAACCGAAATCTGGAAAAACAGAACCGAACCGAACAAATTGTTCCGCGGTTCTCGGTTATTTCGGGTATCCGTGACAGCCCTAAATGGGATATAAACCTACATCAAACTCTGAACCCCTTGTGAGACCCAATTGTCCAGGTATCATCCAGAAGCCAAAATCTAAACAATATTAAATAATCACCTGTCTGATTAGTATCTGAGAAGAAGATTTTTAAAGATTTACTCTTAATATTCCTATTAAAAAATTCCACCCCCATTGTGGCCCCACTCTACCCCCAGAAATCATGATTTTTATAGCTTTGAATCTACACTACCTGAGGATGCTTCCAAACAAGTTTCAGCTTTCCTGGCCAAATGGTTCTTGAGAAGAAGATTTTAAAAGATTTACTCTATATATTCCTACATGTATGTTAAAAATCGACCCTCCGTTGTAGCCCCACCCTACCCCCGGGGTCATGATTTTCACAACTTTAAATCTACACTACCTGAGGATGCTTCCACATAAGTTTCAGCTTTCCTGACCATATGGTTCTTAAGAAGAAGATTTTTAAAGATTTACTCTATATATTCCTATGTAAAAGTCGACTCCCCCCCCCATTTTGGCCCCACCCTACCCCAGGGGGTCATGATTTTCACAACTTTGAATCTACACTACCTGAGGATGCTGCCACATAAGTTTCAGCTTTCCTGGCCAAATGATTCTTGAGAAGAAGATTTTTAAAGATTTACTCTAATATATATTCCTATGTAAAAAGTCGACCCCCCCCATTTTGGCCCCACCCTACCCCAGGGGGTCATGATTTTCACAACTTTGAATCTACACTACCTGAGGATGCTTCCACATAAGTTTCAGCTTTTCTGGTCAAATGGTTTTTGAGAAGAAGATTTTTAAAGATTTACTCTATATTTCCTATGTAAAAAGTCGACCCCCCCCATTGTGGCCCCACCCTACCCCAGGGGGTCATAATTTTCACAACTTTGAATCTACACTACCTGAGGATGCTTCCACATAAGTTTCAGCTTTCCTAGCCTAACGGTTTTTGAGAAGAAGATTTTTAAAGATTTACTCTGTATATTCCTATGTAAAAAGTCGACTCCCCATTATGGCCCCATCCTACCCCCAGGGGTCATGATTTTCACAACTTTGAATCTACACTACCTGAGGATGCTTCCACATAAGTTTCAGCTTTCCTGGCCAAATGGTTCTTGAGAAGAAAATTTTTGAAAATTTCTCGAAAATTTTCATTAATTCCTAATTATCTCCCCTTGTAAGAGGGCTTGGTCCTTAATTTTCACAACTTTAAATCCCCTTAGGCTAAGGATGCTATGTGCGAAGTTTGTTTGAAATTGGCCAAGTGGTTCTTGAGAAGATGTTGAAAATGTGAAAAGTTTACAGACAGACGGACAGATGGACGACAGACAAAATGTGATCAGAATAGCTCACTTGAGCTTTCAGCTCAAGTGAGCTAAAAAAAAGAGTAAATTCCCAACATTGACATAAGAAGCTGTGACACCTAAAACTGCGACAAATGTGTATGATCGGGTGTACTGGTACACTCTTTGAAATCTGACCTTTCTGTCTCCTCCCAGAATGTACACACAGCCCCACTCCGAGAGGACATCGATGACGTCAGGGAAGGGGGCGGAGTAGGCGATGAACTTGTTCTGGATGTCGTACACCGTCACGATGTTCATCTCCATGGTCTGTCCTCCCCTGTGTGACAGAAACATAAACACTCGTATATAAAACATTGTAAAGCTCTAACAAACTGTCTCAAAACCCAGCACAAAGGCTTTACAACTTGTTAGGTGACAATGGGGGATATATATAGCAATCCCTTATTTCTCATAATTTGTCTTCAAAGTACTAAGAGTGGGTATTTTAGTCATTGCAATTGCTTTCCAATTACTCAATGACCTAACTACTGGTATGTTATTTCAATGTGAGGAAATTTGAGTTTTGAATGAAATGTTAATACTATTCATAATCTTCATTTAACTGTAAATTTTTAACAAATAAGAGTTGAACATGAACACTGACTCTTCCATCACTTTTTTCCTTAAAAATTGATTTTAATGTTCTTACAACTGTACAGGCCTTGGCAGAGTTTTGTCCTCCTTGCCGACTACGATCAGATAGTTCCTGAACCAGTGCAGGCGTAACTTCTCCCCTTCAAAGGCGAGACAAGGTCCCCTGCTGTCTGACTGGTAAAAATACACCGCCTGTTGGGAATGAAAAAGTCACATCTTTACCTTTTAGAAGGTCCAGGGTTTCTTGCATAAAAACTCTAAAAACCTATCAATATACATAATTCATATACGTATGCACATGTATTTTAAATGAAAACATGACATTACTTAAATGACTTCATAAAATTGAGGAGTAAAGGTAATTTTTTACATGCACTTTGTGGTGCCCCAGTGTGTGGCTTTGAGGATGTATACTTACATCTGGCCTGGCCACCACGAGCTGATTATCCTGACTGTGGTCACTCATCACCACACAACCCAGCTTACCACCAAACTGTTCCAAAGTGTTCTACAACATGTCACAACCTCATGAAAACAAATGGTAAACAGGTCTTAAATCTATAGGATTTTCTTATACTCTTTGGAAATTTACCAATTTATAATGAATATGCGAGAACGTCCAAAAGTATTTGTATTTACATTTGATAGAGGTTAATATTCTGCCGTTTGGAGAATAGGGATCTAATCCTTGTATACGAATACAAATGAACATGTGCTGTCCTACATGTATGTGTAAACTTTGTTAATTGTTTTATTAAGTCTGTTGGAAAAAAAATGGTCAAGTTTAACAGGCATCAATATCCTCAAGACTGTGTGCATAGTTCTTTTGCCCCATCATGACATGCCACAATAGATGTTACTTTCTGAACTTCCTAAACAGTGGTCTTACATGGAGACCTACCTTGATGTCTTGTTTTCCTGAGATATTGATGGAGACAACACTCGCTTCTGTCACCACAAAGAGGAAAATATTTTTGCCCTGGGTTCTAAACTCCAGGGCTGTTACTGGTCTGGAGGTTTCATGGACAATCCTGGACTTGTTGTGTCTGTGAAAAATAACAAGCAAATATCAAGTATGCCATTTTTTTCTTCACAATAGAACCATTTTAACAGGAGTTGGACTTTGGGTAGTTGTGTCAAACAGCAATGTGATGTAGGCCTGTTTATTTCATTGCTAGCCACTCAGCCTTGGCTCTTTGAAATAAAAAAATATTTGGCTGGCTATTAAGCTAAGACTAGCAATCTGTGTATATTATATTTCACTTGAAACCAGCGTCATTTTTAAATTGTTTTGATGCAAGAAAAAGATACTTTCATCCTACCAAACGTCCAAGGTATTTTTTATGTTAAAATGCATGGTTCTAAGAATTCTCTGCCATTTCCTATTTTTATTTTTTTTTTACTTACATCTGTATAAACATAGAATCCACAACAAATAAGGGACCCTACAGATCTTAATATATCTGTATCGTAGATTCATACCTGTCTCTTGTTACATCGCCCTTGAAGAGCATGACACTCCCATTCTCAAAGCCTACCGCCATCCAGTTCAGGTTTTCATGGACGACTAAACATGTTACCTACATCAAAAAGTTACACATACCCAAATCAATAAAAACAATATTGATATAAAATTATTGAGGTCTTTCTTATACTAGTATGTGAATCCACCAAGCACCTGTCATTATGCTACTTCATGAATATGGTATATCAGATCTTACCGGTGTAGCTTTGTTATTGGGAATGGCTCTGCTAATTCTGGTACAGAGAGGTCCTCCTTTTTCCATCTATAAATCAAAATGTTTTTACAATTCAGAAGACAGCGTACCAATAGCATTTCTTGGATAAAGATAACAACACCAAAAAAAGCATGTACATGTACCTTGTCTAAATTCCAGACTTTGATAAGGGGATTAATGCCTTGTTCATCTTCCTGTGCAATGAAAACTCAACATTACTACCAATGGCCAAAATATTTTGATTTCTTTTTCTCAAAAATTTTATAACATGACATGAACAAATGTACAGAAATCTCACCCCTATGGAGACGAGGAGATTGTGCTGTTTTATTTGGTACAGGTGTGACACTCGGATCTCGTATGCCTTGAACATATTGAGGCTCAGCTGTTTGTTGATCAGGTACACATAACCTTCATGGTCCCCCACAATCAGCTGGCCCCTCCCACTTACACAGGCCGAGATGTTCACATCCTGTAAAGCAAAACACAAGTATCACTGGTTAGTACTAAATACAGACCAATATTACAATCATGTAATAGTGCATTTTGCCTCATTATTGAATTTACATTTTTGAATTGTTCTTGTTCTCAAATATTCATAATAATCTAGGATACAAATTTCCCATTATTTTTTATAGTATGTGCTTCTTTGCCAACAAGTTGTTTGTTTTATATCTCTGAGCCTTGGTTGATCATTGCACAAAGTGAACTTTAACCATGATTTGCCAACTGCAAGTTTACCAAAGTTGTCCATGTATATTATCTCGGTGTACATTTTTCACGTTTGCATCAAAATGTGCGGTAGATACCACACCTGTATGACGTAGCTAAGCCATGGATAACTGACCATTGCATCTACAGCATCGTTATCTAAACATTGGCTTTCCAGTCAAATTTGTAAAGTCCCACAGATCTTCCTACCTGAAACATTACAGATAATTTTGGGAGTGTGTACCTTTAATTTGTCATAGACCTGGTCACTCTCCGTGTCCTTCAGAATTTCCTTGTCAAAGAAGTTGAACCTTCTCCACTAAAATAAAAGAAACAACAACGAAACATTAGTGCGTTTATTGATGTTTTTATCATCATGATCATTTAGTAAAGTCTTACTTCTGTGTACATGTTACATATACCAGTCTAGGCGGACTCCGAAAACGGAGTAAACTCCGAAAACGGAGTATTTGGCACCGTCATGCATTACGATTTTCTCAACTTCCGTTTTGTATCTAATGTAAATAATGGAGAGTTACCTCCCTTCTCCGTGAAAACGTGATTGAAAAATAGATTAAAATCTTTCAGAAGCGTAAAAAACAGTTAAAAACGATACAGAAATGGTTAATTTTAAAATTATACTTCAAAAGAAATGTGAAAATGTTTCGGTAAACAGCAGGAAAATAAATACAAAAATTTTAATTCACACGTGTTCGACCAGGACTTGTAAGATTAAAAAATCGGACTTCAAATTAAAACTTCGAAGTATGGAGATGGAAATTTAAATGTTGCACTTATGTAAGTATTCAAGTCTTTAATAAAGGTAATGTTTTTGAAAAAATACGACTAATTACGATGTATACAAGGTTTTAAGAAGTGCCGACTGAGCGAGACATCGCGTGTTCAACAGAACGGTGTAATGACTACTAACGGGATAAAAAAACTCACGGTAATAGTTTCTTTCACACCCTAGCCCATAGATAATCTTTAATCATAGTGAAATCATGAAAAAAAAACATTAGTTTATTCACTTTTAATGACATCGTCATCGGAAACAGAATTGACCAACTTTGACAGCAAATAAAATTTGATTTGCCAAACGAACGTATATTTTTGCCAAATACATTCTGTTGAAATATGTCTTATAAAGCATTTAAACGTATTTTCAGACCTGCATATGAATAATCCGCTTTGCACGATCAATTTTCCTGAGTGCCCTGTTTTCACGTAAAAATGTGATATTTTGATTAACTGCGCATGCGCCGAACTCCTTTTTCGGAGTATTTTTACTTTTGCGAAATCACTTCCGTTTACTCCGTTTTCGGAGTCCGCCCAGACTGTATACAACCCGGCAGTCAATGTTCTTTAGTTAACTGCCTGCATGTTGCTTCAGTCTTGTCACAAACAAATATATACAGCTCCTTGACATTTGTTGTAAAACTGTTTTTCTCTTTTAAAAAGTTTACAGGCTCTCAAAAAGTGGTGGGCAAAGGAAGATGAAAAAGAAACACCTACTTGCAGAAATGCCATCTTTTACTGAAAATCACGTGATAGCGCACTGTTTATGTGAAGTTTCGTAAATTTATATGAACGTTTTTAAAATGCATAAATCTGAGTTATAGAATGGATAATAATTATTCTCGTCAGTGAAATTGATAACCACGTTACTGATGTTCAATGAATGATCACAAATGATACAGGTGAATGAGAAGTACGAAACTATCATGCCTAGCTTTGATGTTGTTGCCTCTCAACCGATGCCGCGTCCATACATGTAAAGTTTCTCCCTCGCTATGTCGAAAACATCATCAACATTTGGCAAAGAAAAGGGTCCAAAGTCTTCACCGAAATACTTAGGAGGTTTGTAAGCTTCATCTTAATCGGAAAAAGGAATCATTTGCCTGTATGTGTTTGCAATCATTGCCTTTCAACACTGACAGAAGATCAGCACTATTGACATTTATAGGTGCATAACATAGTCGTGTGTCTCTACAACTATCTCATAGACTTTTGAGGGGAGCTGATAAGTAGGGTATATTTCATTATTCTGCATTTTGCAAAACTTGCATCAAATTGAGTGTTTTAGAGGAGCAGCACATATACATTGTCTGGCACAATTCTTAGTTTCTGGGGGGAAAAAATTGCATGCTTAGCTACTATCTGAAGAGTCAGTGACCTAATTAACCATGACTGAGACAGGGAGAATTAGTGAACCTATAGGTTCTCAGGGACCCGATGTCCTAGAGTGGAGCAGATCACTGCGAAGCCCCTCACCTACCCATCACAGTCAGCAGAAACTGAGATCGCGTAGTCCATCGCCTTCTAGAGTCACCAGTGCTCGCTCTCATACAAAGAAAGGTAAATCTGATGGTTGGAAACCATCCAAATGGTATCAGCATGTTAGATAAAGCTTCTGCTAGCTGGCGGTGTTGTGTTAAACTTCTAATAGCTTCTTATTAATAACAGGAGTGTTCAGATATATCTATACATATATAATCATGTCATATCTGATTTGCTGAAAAAATGATATTAAGGTACACATTTAGAAATTAATATCAGAGTGTATATTGTAAACTTTTTGTGTGCATTAGTTTGCATGTTTGCATATATTCAATGTATTTATTTTTCAGAGGATGGAAATGAAAGTATAACTTGTGTAGATAAGTAAAAACACCACCTATGACACAATGGCTAATACAGATTTTTTAATAAGGATTGTGCATTATCATTGCTTGCAGATAACTCACAAATTATATTTTTAAATTATGAAAGGACTATTAGTACTAATGTACCACTGTATTACATGTAAAATATAATCATTGCATGATTTTGACAGTTGATCGTCTTTTAAAAAATGACTGAATGTCTATTAATATTACAACATGCTTTGTCCTGTGTTGTTATTTCTGCTCATTTGTGATGATTTTCTAATTAAAATATCCTTGGCTCTATCATTATTATGAATAAATATAGTGTGGATGGGGGTATTTGAGAAAATCAAATTATCAAAGACTTGTTAATGCAACTTGTTACAGTGTATATACATGTTACCTAGCAGTCAACATGATCATACCTACCACAATCACCTGTCTAAGATCTGCACCGGATTCCAGCCCCATGTCTGTCTTGCACTGTACTATAGTGACCTATGGCTGCTTAAACCTAAAAGCATGGGAAAAACTTTTATATTTCCTATCTAATGCTATGTCAAGTTTTGAGCATTTATCATTCAAGAACTTTAAAAAACCTTACCATAAATATTCTTGCATAATATGGATATTTAATAATTCATAATTTTTATACAGTGTAATACATATTCTTGACATTCTCAGCATAAGTTGATTTTACCAGTGAAACTTGCATTCATCAGTGAATCATGATAAATGGAAAACTTAATAGCTTGAGGAAGTTGTTTCTTTTCCGTCATATTTGAACATGCATATTCATAAGGATAACATGTAGAAATATAAAGAACTAGGAATTCATGTTTCAATTATATTTCACAGGTGTATGTAGAATAAATGAGGATGTACACATATTTCATTGTATTTTTTTGTGTGGATTGTTTCACAATCACCTCTAAGATTCTGCATCTTTATTCATGAATTGTACTTATTACTGTATACAGGGAAATATTTGCCCCTTTTATTTTCGCCCATTTTGCCCTTGTTGTCAGTGGACGAATTTAGAAATTGGCAAATTAAAATGTCTTAAATTATTTCTCTTCAAACACAACTGTGTTTGGGCAAATTAAAGACGGGTAAAACTTTGCAAGTGTAGAAGGATGCAAATTACACGGGGCAAAAATAACCCTCTATACAGAATTATGAATTTTAAAGAATGCTTTCATTTTTGTTGAAATGTTTACTAGTTTTATTCAGGACATACCTGTAAACCTCCTAAACGTTAATAATTGATTGTTACCTTAGATCTAAAGACCTACGGTAAAATTGCTTTGCTGACTGTAGGTTTTAAGTGAGAAAATTATATTTAACACAGTTGACAATTGCTAGTTTGTTTGTAGATGCATACTTGACAATTTAATTTGACACATACCGGTATTACAATTGTTGGTTTGTTTGTAGGTGCGTACTTGACGGAGGTCCAGCAGTCCTTGCCCACCATGCCCAGCTCCAGTAAGAAAACCCACAAGTCGGGTAACAGCCTGAGGAAGAGCACGGGGTCATTGGCGGCCTCCCTGGGGGGGTCAGGGTAAGAACACCCTCAAATGTCACCCAGCTCAGCAAGACATTTCTCTGAGAAATACTTCTATCTTTGGATTGTTAAACAAATATATTTTTGAAAACTAGTAGTGAGTTATATAAAAAAGTATGTGTCAGTAAAAGAATTTGTAAAATCAAAGAATTGATGCACATCCAAGATTATGCTATTAAATTAAAAATTTGTTTTCTTCTGATTTCCAGAAATCTTAAGACCCTGAAAAGTTCTACCCTAGAAAACATAGAGGGAGAATACATCAAGAATCTTCAGCAGCAAATCTACTTTTTAGAATTGGAGTCAAACTACTTATATCCTTTGTAATCATGTTTGCATACACTACTATTCTGTCCCTCTATTAATATTATTATATATAAAATAGACTATTGCCATAATCTGGTAGAGTATTTGCTTTGAGAGTTGAAATAAGATGCAGCTTGATGATTTAACAGATAAGATTTTTCTTAACACATGATACACGGGAGCAGGTGAAGAAAGCCACGGAGATGCACCCCAAAATGACTGCCGAGGCAGAGAGAATGCTGGCCAAACTCAGGGTAGATAATTACTGGGGTTTTTTTTGTTTTTTTTTTTGGTTTTTTTTTATTTCATACAAGAACAACATTTATAATGACAAAAAAACATGAAAGTTTTAGATAAATGACATAAATTGAAACTTATCTGAAGGAGAGAGAGAGAGAGAGAGAGAGAGAGAGAGAGAGAGAGAGAGAGAGAGAGAGAGGAGAGAGAAATTATATAAACAAATTTTGCCATCTTTCCCATGTGTTAATAAATTCATTCATTTTGTTTTCCCCATTTGCAGTGTATTTTATTGCCTTAATATAAGATTCTATCTCATATAATACTCCAAGGACTGATAAGTTACTTTTAAAGCATCTGCTTCTGTATATGTATTGCTTAACTAGCATAAATATTACATTGCTCTGTCTAATATTTTCTCCAGATTTATATTCCCCAAACATGAAAGTATCTTGATTCAGTTCAATATCTATATATTTTGTTTGACATAAATTTATGAAGTTGATAAGAAGCTGCTGTACAGTTGGGCAATTCCACATTAGGTGGCATATTGTTTCCTCTTACTGTTTTATATACAGTAATGTACAGTAATAAAGATGTGTAGCATGGCTATTTTGCACAACACTGCCAATTCTACTTACAAAGTTTTATGTAGTGAAACATTGGGACTGTTAATTTTTAACACTACCAGATCTGCATATTAAGTGTCAGCAAATACAGTAGAAGGATTTTTGAGCAGTGATGATGTGCAGTGAATATAAATTAATCTAGGTCTTTACACATGTACTGAGATTATTAATAAGTACAGTGTACATGTATATTGGAAAATTCAAGACTGATTTGGCTTCTCATTGTCATCCATCGTACCATAGTAGATGATACATTTTGTATTTTGGTGATGACTAATTGTTTAACTGACATGAAAACACTGTATTTTTACATTTTGTTCTGTACATCCAAGTAAATTGATGCTTATTGAATTATTTTCAAACAAGTACACTTTTAAAACAGCTGAAATGAAAACATGTACAATTAAATCTCCTCTCTTAACAGTCGACTTCTTTAAAATCAAGTGAATCTTAAATATAGCCAAGCTAAGAATAATTACAACAGATTCAACATAAACAACATAAAAGAAAATGCATCAACAGCAACAGAGTATTAAACACATCTAACATTTGACAGGATCTAGTGCGCATATTTATCATTTGAAATCTTATTGCAGCAAATGCAGCTGGAGATAGATGACCTTCAGTTAGAGGTCAAGAGGAAAGAGACAGACATTGCTCTCCTAAAAACGGAGAAAGAGAAGCTGATGGAGAGAGTGAGGGATGAAGAAGGTATGTGTAATCTGACATGATTCAGCACAAAGAAGGTATGTGTGATCTGACGTGATTCAGCACAAAGAAGGTAGAACCATTTTAACAAGACCTTGGACTTTCATTAGGACGTTGCCATCTATTTCTTGCGTCAAAACAAGTTAAAATGACGCGGTTTGAAACGAAATATGCACCGATTGCGTAGTCCTAGCTCAAAAGCCAGACAAATCTTGTTGATTTCAAAGAGCCATTGCTGAGTGGCCAACAATGAAATAGACAGGCCTACGTCACATTGCTGTTTGGCACAACTACCCAAAGTCCAAGCTCTTGTTAAAATGGTTCTATGTGTGATCTGACGTGATTCAGCACAAAGAAGGTATGTGTGATCTGACGTGATTCAGCACAAAGAAGGTATGTGTGATCTGACGTGATTCAGCACAAAGAAGGTATGTGTGATCTGACGTGATTCAGCACAAAGAAGGTATGTGTGATCTGACATGATTCAGCACACAGAAGGTATGTGTGATCTGACATGATTCAGCACAAAGAAGGTATACTTTTATGGCAGGATATATTCTAGCAATTGCCTGTGAGAATTTTGAGTTTCCTTTTGTTTTGAGGATTATATCAAGAGAGTGATGTCTAGAATTTTGTTTCTTCAGCCTCTAGGACGAGAGACAAAAGGATGCTGATGGATGAAATAGTCCAACTGAAGAAAGACAAAGATGTCATGGAAAGAGAAATCTCAAAGCGAGATTCTCAGCTAATGGATGCCAAATCTGAACTAGACAAGAGCGCAACAGCACTGAAAAATGCTGACCTCAAAATGGAAACCTTAAGATCTCAGGTAGATTCTCATTGTCATTTTCCTGGAATGTTTGACGTCCATCTTTTTATGATGATATTATTTCTACCTGCATTTGACCTACTTTGATCAGCTGGAACAACGAATTGAGGCTCACAACCTGGCCCAGATCACAGTGGATGAGAAGCGCTCGGAGCTGATGAGCATGGAGACTCAGCTGAGAGAAGTGGAGGACAAGTACTACAACCAATCACTGCAGCTCCAGGACAAGGTCACCAGTGATCTCAAGGTGAGAGATAAATCAAGGTCATCATCAAATAGATCTAGATGATAGATAGGTCAAGGTCACCAGTGATCTCAAGGTAAATGTTAGGTCAAGGTCATCAATTATCTCAAGAACATTGATATTTACAATTATATTGATAATCAATAATAGGAGCCATGAAACAGGGTCATATTTGTACAAGGTCACATTGGGGTTTGATGCTAAATACTGGAATACTGGAGCCCTGAGGAAAACCCTATATTTCAGCTCTTGATTTCAAATTAAAACAACTACTTGATTGGATTTCAACTTAATAAATTACTATTTTTTTATTTTCAGGAAGAAATACAGCTGTTGAGACAGAAGTTGAAGGAGACAGAAATGGGGGCGGATCAGGACCGCTTCCTGAAAGTAAAGCTGTCTGAGGACAGTACAAACCTTGCCCGAGAAAACGCAGCACTGAACCAGCAGATGATGGACCTCAAAAAGCAGCTGGACAGGGTGAGATATCACTAGTTTTCTATATAGTTGTATAGAATTGAAGATTCCCTTGATATAAAATGATTTGGCTCACAAAGTTTAATGCTTATGAAAATATTCAAAAGTGGGTTCATAACCTACAGCGAAACATAAAGCTGCTATTATGAAGTTTTCTCAAAATTTTAAGTTTACTTTTTGGGTACTAAACCAAACCAAGGGTTTGATATTTTAAACATCATCATTACCTGTTGGATTAGCAACCAGAATCAATATACCGGTACATACATGCACACATGTGTTGTCAGATGTCAGTGGTATTTGAGTGAATTTAATCTGTCTATAGGAGAAAGCTTATAGAGAGGCAACGGAATCTCGACAGAATCAGAGCATTGCAGAGTACGTTCAAATCAAGGATCGGGAGAAGGAGGCGAGGTTTGAATTACAGCACACCCAGGAACAGCTGAAGAAGGAGCAGGAAAAGGCCAGGAACCTGATGGAGAAGGTGACTGTCTCATCCTAACAACCAGTGTCTATCCCTAACAACCAGTGTCTATCCCTAACAACCAGTGTCTATCCCTAACAACCAGTGTCTATCCCTAACAACCAGTGTCTATCCCTAACAACCAGTGTCTCATCCTAACAACCAGTGTCTCATCCTAACAACCAGTGTCTATCCCTAACAACCAGTGTCTATCCCTAACAACCAGTGTCTATCCCTAACAACCAGTGTCTATCCCTAACAACCAGTGTCTATCCCTAACAACCAGTGTCTATCCCTAACAACCAGTGTCTGTCCCTAACAACCAGTGTCTATCCCTAACAAGCAGCTTCTATGTGTATCTACTCTGCAGTTGTTAATTTGTAAACAAATATGTAAAACCCATTAACAGTAAAACACACTTACAGCAAAGTGCCAACGACAAACAGATTTTGATTTGTTATTACGGTAACCTAATTCATTGATTATCCAATGAAATTAAAAAACAATTTAAAATTTGGGGGAATAAAACTGACTTTGTTGTAAGCATGAATTCATTTATAGCATGTTTGCTTAACTATGTTTTACTGTTTAAGTAAATCTCTGTCAGAGAAAAATAAAATCTTGAAACTATAGGTGAACTAATTTCACTGATATTTGTTATTGATTTACACATTTGTGTTTGCTTACAGTTGTCTAAGTACGAGTCTGTTTCTACGACACGTGACTTGGAGCTGAACACGAGTCGTAGTCGAGTGGCTGAATTAGAGAGCTTACACAGCAGTGTGGACAAAGAAAACATGCAGCTACGCAAGGACAAAGTACTGCTGGTGGACCACGTGTCAGAGCTCCAGAGAAAGGTAAACTCACGTACACACAGCTGTACACAACTCTGTACACATGACTGTACATAACTCTGTAAAGTCAGCTATCACATGCAGTACTGTAGAGATTTTAGCATGAAAAAAGTTTACTATGGCATTTGTACCATGTATATAGTAAAATGGCTCCGAGAAAACCATTTCTATTGATTTATGCAAAGATTAATGTAAAAATGTAAAAAAAAAAGATTTGATTTCATTCACTAGCAGATATTTGTCACATATAAATGAAATACATGATCAACATTACTGAAGTGAAATTTTTGTGTAACTAATGTTGCCCAATGAACTTGTGTTTAGATGGAGCAGAAAGACCAGGAGATCATGCTACTAAGGTCCCAGGTTCAGACGATGGAGTCAAAACTCAAGGACCTCGAGCACCTGAACTCGCTTGAGTCGACCGTCCAAAGCCAGAAGTGGGAGGAATTTGAGAAGCTCGCCGAGAACATGAGGACCCTGTCCCACTCCATGGCTCACTCATCCGTCTCCAAGTCCAGGGTTATGCAGTACTGAGGCCAAGGGTTACAGGACAAAGGTCACAGGACATAGGTCATGGGTCACAGTAAAGAGTTCATAGGTCACACAGAAAGTTCCTTGTTATATTTGTTCTGTTGGATTTAGGTTGTTAGAGTATGGATATATTTGACAAAATGGGATTGATTGCTTACATTTTCTTGACTGGTAATCTAGAGTGTTTATATTCAAAATAAGGAATGTGGTTTTAAAGTTATAATTTGTTTAAGATTTTTGATTTTAATGTAGTTATTTTAAATTAAAATCTGAAATGTTGTAAGAGAAATGATAAGCAATGAGTTTGAAGAATCAGTCAGGTTGGTTCATTATATTGAAATAACTGGACGAAACAGGAACATCTTAGCGTAGACATCTAGTTTATTTATAGTTATAACAGAGTCTTGTTAAAAACAAACTGTAGTATGTAGAAGAGAGTAGAGAGATCAAATCTGGCCTATATTTCTAATACCTACTAATAGTGATATACTAGGTACATTGTATTATATAATGGACAAAGCCACCCTGTACAGTCTGATAATCCGTTGTTAATTTACGGGTCTTGTTATACACAGATCTCCCTGATGTTTGATTGTATGAAATGATTGGTTACCGTTATACGGATCACATGAATAAATTTGATCACATGAAATGATCGGTATGAAATGATTGGAATGATTGATCGTTAGACGTACCACGTGACTGATCACCATGACGTCACTGCCAAGATCCTATCATTCCCATTCAGAGGATGCATCAAATCTAAAACATTGATTGAACTAATAAACGTTTAACAAAAATTATTATTGATCCTATTTTTTGAGCGTAAATGAATTTTTATTAATTTTTTTGTTAGTTTTAATTAACATTTTACACGTATTGATTTAAATTATGATATTTTATGATATTTGTTAATTTATTTCTGTGATTGTTACCAGTAATCATATGATATATTTATATATATATTTGAATCCGTCCACGTTGTTCTCACTACGAATTCATCATATACATTGTATATATATTTATGGCTTTTTGAACAAGCGTGAAGAGATAGTTACAATAAAGGAATAAAATTAAACAATCCTGTTTTGTGTATTTATTTACTATTAAATGAATCTGTTGTTGTGTATTTGACCCCGTTAATATTTCACAATGGAACAATTTAAATACCTGGCTGAAAACTTGTATACAAATACTTATACCCACCCCAGTCAATGTCCATAGGGGGCACACACACTTCTTTACATCTATTCGTCTTTTATGCAGGTTTCCAAAGCTTGTTACAATATCATTCTTCAATGAGTTCAGTTAGATACAATGAAGCTGTATTATATAAAGACCTGGTCAGGGCTTGGAGCCCGATATTTATGTACAAAGACCATTGACAAGTTTCAATCGTATACTTGAATTTTCTTGTAACAATGTGAATTCATTTGAAATCGAGAAGTCCGAAATAGGTTCTATAATTGGAGGGACGTCGGAGTAGTACGATAATTACCAAGCCAGCAGTGCTGTACTCTCAATTGCGTGTACAACCCTGAAAAAGTTTTTAGTGTTTGGAAGAAAGCTTTATTTTCCGGAGAAACAGACACCGTCACGGTAACTTGCGATGACTTATCATTTACTTTAATAGTCTTGATCATATATTTTTAAGGATAACGTTTCTCTGTTTATACATGTACAATCTCATATAGTATGCTGTATACGAGAGACGAAATTTGTCATTTAACAAAATAATTGTCTTGGATGTTTTACTCCTAATAACAAGAAGTAATTACACTTAGTCTTTCTTAAATATTCCTTTAAATATATATGAACATTAATTCTTTCATAACTTTAGGTGGATAATTGTGTTGATAATCAAAATACTCGGTATGTTCATGTTCTTCGTTTAACCAACGAGTCAAAGTTATTGAATAACATAGTTATTACATGTAAAGAACTGAAAACAAATATAATTCCCGGATTCAAGTGTTATCAAACCTTACTGAGAGAGGAAAACCTTAAAGAAACAAAGCAAAGTTCATTCTTTTAATTACATTTGAGAGGAATTCATCGTTATTTAGAAGATAGAAAATCTAGTGCGGTCAAATTAATTTTGAAAATTAAAAAAAAAGTAAGTCTATATCAACAACTCATAGTGGTCATTTAAAGGGAGAGAGAAAAACCAGATACAAAGTTGTAATAACTAGATTATAAGTCGCGTGATAACATCTTTTGAAAGTCTCCTTGTAACATGTCTGCACACCTACATGTATATTGTTTTTGTTCCGAAAATTCTATATCAAAACGCTCAAACTGACATTCATTAATCTATAATTCCCCCTTCCAATCAAGACCCCGGGTTAGTTGAATCTCCTCTGGATTGAAGGAGCTAGGCCCACGAAGGGTCAAAATCAGCCTTGTAAAATGCCCAAAATAAAACAAAGTTTTGATGAGTTATTTTCTGCTTTAAAGATTGCCTAGGTATTATACTTTTTTATTGGTGAAAATTTGTTGAGATTTTGTACAGGAATACCAGAACCACCGCCCCAATCTTCATGAGAATCAAGAATTTTCTCAAAATTATCACTGTCCCAATTTTATTTATATATCAGTTTAAATAAAATATTAAACAGTTTTTAGTTTTTATAATTACCCGGTATTGTCATATATTATGATATTTACATATTAAACCTAAGTCAAAGGCTCAACTCAGCTTGTATGCACAATTTCTCCGGCGTCTCTCGTCATTGGGATTGCCTTTCTAATTTTTGTAAATTTTTCTTATTTTCATCTTCTCTAGAAAAAAATCACGAAGCCGATTTCAACTAAACCTGGTACACAACATCTTTAGGTAGCGGGATTTCAGGTTTGTAAAATGAATGGCCAGGTCTTCTTCATAGGAGAGATGATCAGAAAAGAATGAAATTAGGGTTGAGTGTTCTTTAAAATTGTCTCTTCGAAACCAAAATATGCTTAAATAGTTTTATATCTACTTTTGCTTAACCTCTTGAGATACATGTATGGCCCTATGGCCCAGGAAAGAGCCCAAACGGCGACTTCGCGTTCATCATTGAAAAAATGTAAACAGTAAAAAAAAAAAAAATGAATACACGTGTGAAGAAGAAAGCCAGTGTACATCGTCACAAACCACGGCCAATAATTATGTACGATCCTCTGTGGACTCAACATCACACTATAACACGATGACCAGTTTATGGAACTTTTAATTTAGGCATGCCTTTACCCCTATGTGTTAGATAAAAGAGAAAAAAGGGGTTGTAGTATACATTTAGAAATGCACAGGTTAATATTTGAATTATCGATCAATAAAGGACTCCGGTATGAAGACGTTTTATCATTTTGTCATTTATATGATATTTTATCATGTATCACATTTACAGGCATCAAGCAATAGTAAAAATCAACAGATATCATGCAATAGTCCAAAAATACACATATCATGGAAAAGTTCAAAATTACAGATATCATGCAATAGTTCAAAATTACAGATATCATGCAATCGTCCAAAATTACACATATCGTGCAATAGTTCAAAATTACAGATATCATGCAATATAGTCCAAATTTTCAGATATCATGCAATAGTCCAAAATTACACATAGCATGCAATAGTCCAAAATTACATACATGTATATCAAGCAATAGTTCAAAATTACAGATATCAAGCAATAGTCCAAAATTACAGATGTCCAGAAGAAAAAATATCAAGCAATAATCCAAAAGAATAGATATCAAGCAATAATCCAAAAGAATATATATCAAGCAATAATCCAAAAGAATTAATAGATATCAAGCAGTACCATGTAACAATGAATTGTGACAAATAATATAATCTCATTACAGTTATCTAACAATATCTACAAATATCTAGCAATACATCACATCTACAGATATATAGCGATATTTTCATAGATGTGTAGCACTATATAACAAATACGGATATCTTCAAGATATATTCATCAGTTCTACAAATGTCTAGAGAGGTAGTAGAAATCATGCATTTTATAATTGTAAAACTTATGTAATGTGGATATGCTAACCATTCAACTAAGACCAATTAGACTAGTCTGAACAACTTAATTGTAATTATAGCCCCTCGGTTAAATAATAGTACTCTAAGGGATTTAAACAGAGGATTTTCCAAGCGCCTGACTTGGAATCTCGATTGCGTATTGCTTTCACTTGACTTGTCTCCGCTTTAATCACGTTAACCTCTGTGTATTGTATAAAGGTTTCATATGGGTTAATAGCTCATATGATTGTTAAGTTGGTCAGGACCGAGAGAAGGGCAACGCGAACGACCTTATATATTTATAAAACTCTAATTCAATGTATGAAAGATTCTAACATGGAAAGTCCATCTGTTGCCCAGTTTAAGAAACCAGAGAGAAACATGGAAAGTCCATCTCCTGCCCAGTCTAGAAAACGGGAGAGAAGAAAGAAATCCGTGATACCCTTCCTAAAGAAACCAAAGAAACCTGTCGGTATGCCGGAGGAACAATTTGAAGGTAGGGTAATTTTGCGCCAAGAACTTTTGAAACACTCACTACATTTTAAATGCTGCAATTTATTGCTCGCACAAAGTCAGACTTTTGGTCTGGAATCGTCTTTGCAACACAGAACCAGATATTAATTAATCCGTTTTTACAAAGGAGGCAAAGATTTCCATTTTATTAAAGTATTAATACGTGTATCTTGGTCATACATTTGTAAATATAGTTATTGACATTAGTTTTCAATGCAAATACGGTATAAATATCAGTCAAATAAAACATCCCATGGATCTATGATCTGTTTTTGAAAAACACGCGATTGTAACGCGAGTGTACATGTTCAACAATCTTATCAAAGAAGGCAAAAGACAGATTTTTAGTAAACCCCTAAAATCTTTGTTTCAAACTTTTCCTTTATAGACTGGAATACCGCACTAGTTTCTTTAACTTTATGAACTTGATATTGGCGATTTGTCGGATTCAGTTGTAGAAATTCATTTACAATACTTACAGATCTTTGCAGTTGAAATTTAAACTCACTGAACAGTTACTAGTAGAAGCAAAATCATGTTATTGACTCTCCTACATATGTGCCATATCTGCATAAAATTAACTACTTTGTTCAATGATTCTTAGGTCTTACTTGAATACTAGTATATAGTTGTCGTTATTCCAGATCAACTTTTTTATTAAATTTTGGTCATAAATATAAACTATATAATGGAATTTTGTTTCATGGCAGAAATTGTGAACACCTTTTACCTGATTGACTCGAATGAAGATGGCCGACTGTCAAAGAAGGAGCTGAATGACGCGGCCTTTATGATCGGCATGAATCCCACAACCAAAGAGCTGGATGCCTGGTGGAAGGAGGCTGATATCAACGGTCAGTCAGATATCAAGACATCCAGCTCAGATATCCCTTTTAATACTTTATTCATAGTGTATCTAAATAAATAAGTCTAAGGTCAGTCAGATATCAAAACATACAGCTCAGATATCTTATTATAATACTTTATT
Organism: Magallana ariakensis; assembly: GCA_020458035.1. Lineage (NCBI taxonomy): Eukaryota > Metazoa > Mollusca > Bivalvia > Ostreida > Ostreidae > Magallana > Magallana ariakensis. Next base: position 3,998,598 of record CM035818.1, read on the forward strand.
CATAGTATACAGTATCTACATGAATAATTCAAAGGTCAGTCAGATTTCAAAACGCCTGGCGTAGATATTTTTTAGGAGAGGACGGTCTTATTTATGGAACTTGTGCCCAATCCCAATTGTATTTTGGTACAATAAAACTATGTTCAAATCATATCTTTTTGACCTAATTAATAGGTTATTTACGTGTATAAATTAATAGGGAGTCATATATCAAATCACACCGCTTAGATGATTTTTAAAAACTTAATCATAACAGCATATCTAATAAATGTTAAGTCAGACAATAGAACATCATACATAGATATCCAACGAACAGGGTCTCAACATGTATACATGAATGGTAAGTCAGATATCCTAATGTATACATGAATGGTAAGTCAGATATTCCAATTTATACATGTATGGTAAGTCAGATATCCCAATGTATACATGGATGGTAAGTCAGATATCCCAATGTATAAATATATGGTAAGTCAGATATCCCAATGCATTGCTTTGATATAATTTGTGACCTCATAGATCAATGGTCAGTCTGATATCAAAATATTCCACTTAGATATTAATACGGTATTCATATGTATATATCAATGTTCATTCAGATATCAGTATAGATATAACTTGTTGAGATATCGTTATGGTAGTCTTGTTGTTTGTAGGGGATGGATTCATCTCTTTGGATGAGTATGCCAAGGTCATGACCTCAAATTTCGTGTCAATCGACATCGAGCGGGAACGAATGAAGGCGGCCTTTAATCTTCTGGACCGGAACAACGACGGCCGGATATCGCTAAGCGAGTTCCGAGTGGTCATGATGTACAACAACAACGAGATGACGGAAGAGAAAGTGGAGGAGCTGTTCAAAGAGGTGGACTCCCCGGGCAAAGGTTACCTGGATTATGAAGGTATGTCTTCAGTCTACATACAGTGTTAGCTGGATTATAATGGCATTTCATCAGTCTGCCAAAGGTTACCTGGATGATAAAGCATGTCTTCAGCTGAGCCATAGTAACCGATATATGTACGAGTACATGTATATGTCATAAGTCTACTTTGTGTTACCTGGGTTATGGATGTATATCACCAGTCAAGCTCTAGTGTTACCTATGTCAGAAGGTATTTCACCAAGAAGTTCAACATAGTTGCTACTAGTATAGTTTTTAAAATTACAGAGGTATGTCACAAGTGTAGGAAGGATTACTTAAATGAATTAGGAAGGTATGTCCTCAGCCTAGCTAGGGTTACATGGATTAAGAAGTTATACGCCATCAGCACAGCAAGAGTTGCATGGAGTATGAAGGTATGCCATCGATCTGGTTAGAGTTACCGGGAAGTCAAATTCTTTTTCAATATATTTCACAAATTTACGGACAAAACTTAATGTACGTGTAGAATATAAATATGTTTTGCACGTTTGTTAAGTTGCTTTTATTTTGCCATGAAATACATGTACATTTCAAATTTCTACTCTATAATCGTTTGGTTGCCTTATTTACTTTTGTGCAATACACTTTGTAAACAAACAAAGCGACTTTCCAAGGATCGCTATAGACTTCTATAAGTAACTGTAAATATTATTGAAAGAGATCAGCAGTTTAAAAGCATTAATCGCGGATTATTGGGATTAGCAAATCTTTTAAAATTTATCACATTTTATTCGGTGTTTGATTTACTAAATCGAAGATTATGTGATTCAAAATGCATACTGTGAATTTCCTTTTTTCTACTTAAATGTTGAAAAATAATGAAAGGAACCCGTGCATTAATAACACATTTGTTAAACCGTATAATTATATCTCATTTTATATAAAAAAGAAAGAAACCCGAACTACATATTTATGAACATTTGATATATCTATATTTATAGTGCATGTACATATATATGCAAAATATTAAAAGCCTAAAAAAGAACAGATATTATATATATATATATATATATATATATATATATATATATATATATATATATATATATATATATATATATATATATATATATATATATAAGAAGTGTAATTGATGCATGTAGTGTTAATATTGTATGTTTTATTATTACGTGTAATTACGTAGCTATTATATGTGATTATATAACTATTGCAAGTGATAACATTGCTATTACAAGTGATTACATTGTTAAAACATATAATTACATTATATTTATATATTCAGATTACATATATCATATCGTAAAATATATTACATGTAATATAATATTACATGCAATTGTTATAAATTGAGCATTTAAATTCGATATTATCAGTCCCCCTATCGGTGAAACTGATTGAACTGTCGCTGTCTTTCCGTCTGTCTGTCGGTCATTGTGTCCCAACTTGGTTTTCCATATTTTTTTCTGTATGGTTTGGAGAATTGATTTGAAACTTGTCATAATAAGACACAACATGCAGGTGTTCCAGTTTCAGTTTAGTTAAGATTGGTAACGGATGATGTAGAAATAAAATCTAAACAACTCGATTTTTTAAAATCGGGTTCGTCCCTAAAAAAAGATCTTTCACTTATTTTTTTCGAAACCCTTTTAACACATAAAGTCAACATTGGGCCAGGGGTGTCGGTAGGGGACATACATTGCTTATGCAATACTCTCAGAATGCTTGTTAGTTATGATTCAGGTAGATAAATGTTAAGCACTTGAATATATAACATGATCACCCTTTTTGCATTTATTTAACAAATACTTGTTTTTTTAAATTCTTTTCTTAAACTTGTTAAACATTTGTATCTTGCTGATTATTAAACGTTTTTTTTTTCCTGTTTTAGATTTCATCAACAGTCATATTTGTTCGATAGTCTTTCAATGACTCCGTTTCCACCATGGATATTGTGTCGCGGCCGCCATTATAAACATGGAGAGGAATGTTCAAGATACACTGCAATATTGTTTAACGATTGTTTATTACAGTCAGTGAACTTAAAACTTTATTAAATTTATCAATATCTATGTGCCTCATGTATTGCTATAAAAGAATAAATGAGTATGTTTTGTATTCTATTTTTTTTTTGTTTAGCTGCAGAACATTAAAGTCTAACATGTACGTATATATATACTAAGATGTGTCCCATTAAGGACCATGAATGCAATTGTTCCGTTTTCTATTTGATTCCAAGGCTAAATGTGCCATGCTATCCCCATCCCCCCCTAAAAAAGTAAATGTTTAAAAACAAATTAATGCAGATGAACAACATTAATTTCTATTACTAAAGAGATGAATATACTTGCGACTGATCACAAACTTTAAGTATTTATAAGTTGATAAAAAAATCATCAGAATATTGTAATTGCATCTCTCGACTGCAGAATGACACCGGAAGTTTCCTTTTGACAATGCTAAAAGTAACTACCCATTGACGTTATATATTATACTCATGATACAAACATTAGAAACCCTTTACGCATTAATTACAAAGAAAATTAATATAAATTGATATTTTTATTATAAGCAAGTTACTTAACGTCAGTAGCTACAGGACTGTCGCTCTACGGGATATTCGGGTTGACAACCCGATTTTCCCCATAGAGCTGCAGTTCTGCAGCTATTAACGTCAGGTGCAACTGAGAGTGTATCAAAATGGAATGAATACACGTATTCCTAAACCGAATGGAAAGAATCAACGGACAGATCACTAGAACTGAAATGATTAAGTACTATGACATTGATATATGGTATTTTTGTTTATAAGGCCCTGGAGGGTCACTATTCGTTCTATAGTTTCGATAGGACGCCCACAGCGCACTCACCCTTCTCTTTAATGCTCTCTGTCCAGTAAAACCCCGTTGCAAACACCTATAATTATCAATATCATCTTTAGTATTTGACAAGTTAACGAAACGAAAATTTAAAACGTGACAAAATAATCTAAATATTGCATAACTGTACTCAAATGTATAAAAGGACACATGACGGTGCATTTTTCTAGGCACCAATTTTTTTGTCACTAGTAACTACAAGCGTTTTATGTTTATAATAACTTTTGGCATATCCATTTGGCCGCTGTATGACACTTAGTGTGCACAGATAATCCGTCTTAGTGAATATTTAAGTAAACAAACCAACCAACACTATAAACCCCGTAAAACATTGTCTTTTAATTAATTACGTACAAGTAATACATTCACGGAGATTAACTGTTTGTATTGCCAAGTAAGAATTTTAGTTGTGTCCAGTCTTACAAAGCGCAATTATGTTACACCTAGCTCATTGTCCAGGTGTGAAAACGTAATAGAAAATACGTTTAACAGTCATTCATTGTCTGAGGTGAGCAAATCCGAGGTATAAATCCCGGGATTTACCAGGGAAAGCACAGCCCGTGGAAGTCTTGATTGTCGGGATCGCGCGTGAGATGATGAGCCGGAGAGCCCGAAAAGAGCTGGTGGTTCCCGAGGGACTCTCCGAGCCCGACTTAAAAGGTAATCAAGTTTCGCAATTTTATTCAGATCAAAGGGAATTCAATTAAAGTCAGAAACATTCAAAGTCTTTCAGTTTGTGTTTGTGTTGTTCTTAAATGGAACAGACATGGCAATGTCAGACCAGCAAAACTTTTTTTTAATGCACTCATCCTCATTTTTTATTCAATATGTGTCTATGACATCAGCCTAAAATGGACTGAGAGTAATCAAAATATCTACTCTCGCCAACACTTCATTTATAATTTTGCGATCGAGGTTTGATTGCAGTTGTGAGAACTGATGGTTTGTTACAAGAATTCGTCATGGGCCACAAAAGGCCAAGCCCAAAATCAAATCACCGCTAGCAACATGTTAATACACGTAGGCTACATGTTTTCAAATTGTCAATGTCATCGGTATATCTAATATTTTCAGAAATCTTATCTGCCTTTGACGCTCTGGATGTTAACAAGGATGGTAGTATATCGAAGAAGGAGATGAAGGATGCGGCCAGGATGACAGGAATGAATCCTACAGACAAGGAGATCGAGGAATGGTGGAAGGCGGCGGACGCCAACGGTAGGGGTTTGAGAACGGGATGTAGGTACAGAGGCGGCGGACACTAACGGTAGGGGTCTCAGAGCAAAATGTAGGTACAGAGGCGGCGGACACTAACGTTAGGGATCTCAAACCAGGATGCAGGTACAGAGGCGGCGGACACTAACGGTAGGGGTCTCAGAGCATGATGTAGGTACAGAGGCGGCAAACGCTAACGGTAGCCTAAGGGGTCCTTAAGTAGGATGCAGGTACAGAGGCGGCGGACACTAACGGTTGGGGTCCTAAAGAAGGATGTAGTATTAGTCGAACCGGTTTATAAGAAACTCCAACATAGGGAGATCTAGACTATAAGGAAGTCATCTCTTGACACTTCCAACATGCTTACTGAACAATTTTATGGAAATCATTTATATTGATAAGAATGAACTGACATTTTATGGATCGTCTCTTCTTGTATCATAGAGGTTAAATTTTTGGAAAGGTTAACAAAGACAATCAAAAAGACATAAGACATATGTCGCTTGATCCCTGACTTCGTTAAAATACAAATTATATATCATTATATTCCTGAACACATCTTATTAATTTCTTCTTCCCAGGAGACGGAAACGTGAGTTTGCAGGAGTACGTGAATATAATGGCGGACAATTACGTCACCGTAGACCTGGAACAGGAGAGGATGGAGACGGCGTTCAAGGTAATCGATAAGAATGGTGACGGCCAGATCTCGCTGCAGGAGTTCAGGGCCGTGATGACCTTCAACAACATGTTCTCCAAGGACGAAGTGGATAAGTTGTTTAAGGAGGTCGACACGAAGGGAAAGGGCTTCATTGACTACAATGGTGGGTGTCTGGATGATAGCTTTACATTGAATTTTAGTTGAATTTTATTTTGTTGAAGCAAATTTTATTTCATAAGATACATATCAAAAGATACAAAATACAGATATTTTTAAAAACGAGAAACATGCCATAGAATATCCTACCCCCTGGTAATTTGTAAGGAAATCATTGGTTAACAGCAGTCACGTTGAGACCACGTATATTCCATACACAGTCAGTACGAATTTACCCCCCCTTGCGGCATTATAATGGCGTCATTCTTAGAGTTTTATCACGTCAGGGATTTTACCCATATTAAAACTTGTAAAATTGTTATAAAACTTTTAGTTTTCACTTGTTTATTTACTATTTGTTGCAGATTTTATCAAAAACCGGATGTACGAAGTCCTGTTTTGATCAACTGATTGTTAACGTTATCGCAGAGCTTCATTCATCATTGAGTGACATTTTCTGATATCAGAAAAAAAATGAAAACGTTCCCGTTTCATCATTGGTGCTATGGATGTTTTAGAAACACATAAACATGTTGTATTAAAAACAATATATCAAATAAAATGGGAAAAGATCAAATATTCCTTTTAATATGTTTTACGGTGCGACCGTTGGGGCGAGCGCAGCATGTGATCAAATAATGAATTATGATAAATCAATACTGAAAAATAAAATAAGCAACGTAAAATGAATTTGAATGCAAAATTAAATAAAACATACCTATTTTTTCAGTTTATTATTCATACTTTATAAGACTTTTTATTTATTTATAAGGAGAACAATATTTTTATCTCAGATACAATGTTGTTGAATAATAAACATTTTAACAATGTTCATTGCAGTGTATTTCCTCTTTTAAAGTGATTAGAACCGTTTTAACAAGAGGTGGGATGTTACTATCTAGTTTGCTTATCAAAACAACCTTTCAAATATTGACCTCCTTTCTTCTAATTCGCTCAGAGACGCTCATTAATATTCATAGACTGTCAAAACCGGAAAGTTGTTTGCAAAGATCTGTCCTGCTGTGTGAAATTGACGCTGTTTCAACGAAATATACATCCCTGGATGAAGTCAGATGAGTGTCATTGCGTTCAATGCATTCATATCTATTAGCCAATGACTGGACAGTTAACCATGAGTAGACTCCACCTTCATCAAATTGGGGTTTGTCACGTACTACCCAAAGTCCAAGCTCTTGTTAAAACGGTTCTATAACGTCAGTTCATCCCCGCCCCTTTTCTTGTAGCAGACATTTTTCTTAAAATTACATATCAAAATTGACTTATATTGAGTTGCCCCCCTCCCCATGTTTAAACAAATTAAATTTTAAATTTTTTTTAATCTACGCATAAAAAAAAATGCTTATCATGTTGCCCCCCCCCCCCCCCCCCCCACGTTGGGAGCATGTAATAAATGGAAGCGAAAATAAAGAAACCATTGAAGAGCTAAAGAGCTAAAGGAATACTACGCACTCCCCATCCCTCCCTAGGATTAGAATTTTCATGTTTTTGAGAATTATCATTAAGGTCTTCCGTTTCCAACGGAAGACCTTATTGTTTTCGTTCGGTTTCTTTTTCCCTATTATTAAGGTCTTCCGTTTTCCAACGGAAGACCTTATTGTTTTCGTTCGGTTTATTTTTCCCTATTATTTTTTTTCTTGCAAATTTTGTGCACGCGATTTCTCCAAAACTACACGGCCGATTAACATGAAACTTTCAGATCTGATAGACAATGATCTGAACCTTATTGCAAATTTTTTTTAATGATGACGTCACTTCCGGATTTGAGATATATACAATTTAACGATTTTCAGAGGGTCGGTTTGTCCAAGGGTAAACTCCTAAACGATTTAAGATATTGAGTTCAAAATTTCAGGAATTGTAGACGAAAGGTTGTAGATCTGACATGTGGTATTTATGTTGTTCTCTGACCAATAGCGCCGAAGCTCGCCCTAGCTTGAAAATTAAGGTTAAAAAAGCGTCATAATTTTTCCTGGTTTTCGTTGAATATCTATTTTCTCGATAGTATTTTGTTAAAACATATAGAACAAATTTTTTTTATAAAATCAAGATCTCTCATTTGACATCAAGCAAATTGAGCTGGACCTTCAAATTAGGAGCCTAGAGCCCTTAAAAGTTTTCGCTCTATAACTCAAAAGCGGTTAAGATTTCGATATGGCTGTCGCTGGAAAAGTTGCTCATTATGTTCTTATCAATGTCGTGTCAATAATATTTTGTTCGGGTATTGCGTAATATGAGTGTAAAAGGCTAGACTTGTTACCATGTATCTGTTCTCGTTAGCATAGTAAACGAGGTCTTTATGCGTATAACTGACATAAGGCTACCACAGACAGTTACCAGCTTACATACGGGAAGAGATACTATATGTTTAAATTCTAGTGAAATACATTACGGATAAAGAAAATACTTCTATGCAATGCATTCGTATACTGCACAACATTAAAAATCTAGCTGGATTCCGAGCTGTGTACATGTATGTGAACAATTACGCATCCGATAACTCGCCCGCGGCCGAGAAAATAGGTCGCGACTGGATTAGCTAGCGGTCTGCTGTTATCTAATACACAAGATTTGCGCCTTGCTGTGTTGCATGGGTTTATTTATTTAGATGCAATCACAAAGAATTCCGATTTTAACGATATATTAAAGTTTAAAAAAAATTAAACCTTAACTTACGAAGTTATGCTGTTTAGCTTCCTTATTAAAAAAATGATAGGTAGTATAACTGGAAAAGGTGTTCTTTGTGATCTTGTCTATATGTTATAAAATAGTTTTATTGTTGGAAAATAAAATTAATTTGTTAAATTGCAAACGTTTTAAACCAACCACGTTGTGTATACACTTACATAAAACATCCCTCGCACATGTGGCCGAGGAGATGCCGCGCTAGCGGACAAGCTATCCACGGTAGTCTAAGACACAGGCTTCTTGTGTTTCTGTGTGATGACACATGTAAATGTCCATTGATTCTTTGTGTAAAATAATTGTATTTAATCATATTGGTTAAAGAGCATGCATCTAACCTTTGATTTAACACTGATTTAAATGATAGTGTGTAAAAAAAGTCACCAATGAATATAATACTACTTTTTACAAACAATCGTACGAGTTGAAAAATAAATACATTTATCCGTGTCTATTTCTGACATTTTGCTGCAGAATTTAATTCATTCACACTACACACTTCAACAAATGTAAAATATATACACACCATGCCTGATCCAACCTATCTTTTTTGTCTGTAATCTGTGAAGATTAATTTGCGTAACAAAATATTAGAAGTCTTTTCTTTTTGAGTTATGAGAGAGAGAGAGAGAGAGAGAGAGAGAGAGAGAGAGAGAGAGAGAGAGAGAGAGAGAGAGAGAGTTAAGCAATGTGTAGGGAGTAAAGCGATTTTTGAAAATAAAATTTAAAAGCGTTCAAGATAAGGCAGTTTAAATGTTACAATAATACATGTGTGCGGTAGGTGCTGACACGATAAAACTAACCGATGCCCAATAACACCGAAGAATTTAAGAAACCAGTGGTGTAATATACACATGATTTTCTAAACAAGATTTGTTTAGATTCAGGCCGTAAATAATGGCGGTCACATGCACTATCGGTTTAACCTTTTCTGAATGGTCGCGCGATTCATTAAAAAGCAAACTCATTTATGATTTCATTCTTTATTATTCTGTTAGAAAAATTGTTAAAAATGTTCGGTGTATAAGTTTTGTTAGCTCTAGATTCGGGCAGAAGGGGAGCTAGCGAGTAGAGGACACATAATGCCATTCAATTCTTCTTTATATATCAACAACTGAATGTAAAATTTTAAAACAAAGAAACCATTTCTGTGAACTTTGTTACACTTACTCACTAATTTTTATTAGATTTAACGGCCAAATAATATAAATATTACCCTTGGTCTCATAATTATCACTTGTCTCGCCATTATCTGCATGCTCAAGTCTCCCGCTAATTTAGACGGTGTTGACTTGTACATGTACAAGCTACATGTAATAGGCGTTGTTAATTCATAATGAGATAAGTGGTTTTTTAATCAATTATATGAATAAATTATGGTGTTATATCAGATAATAATTAATATGTACTTCAATTATCTATTGTATTACTGTTTCATTAATGATAATATTAATTTAATAATGTGTTATGACATGTACTTCAAATAATGTTTTATATCGAACAAAAACTCTTAAGGATATTAATTTCATAAATATCGTGGTCTATTTACTTTACATTTACATGTATATGTTTCATATACATAATGTGGAACATCACAGGGCGAACCATCTGAGAGCGAATCAGATCAGGAGGACATTACATGTTTACGTGTAAAACATCCCGTTATATACCACAAGTGATAGCTTTCCAAAAAGCTTGCCTGACTAAACAAAATTATTCAATGAAAGCATATGCATGTATCAATTTGGCTATCTTATAAGGAATGAATTTTAATTTTCTTTGCTGATCATAAATTCATAAACGGAACGTGCAGATTTAAGAAGAAATTTCAGTCTTTTTTTCCATCTAGTGCATGTACATGTATATCACTTGAAATTAAATTATTTCATACATTCTAATTAATCGAGGAATCAAATAATTTCATGTTAGCTTGAAAGCGGAAGATAAAGCAGTCAAATTTTCAAATTTTATTTGTTATAATTAAATGCAAAATCATCTGAAAGGCATTTGTTTTTATTTCCCATAAGAAATAGGAAAGGATATTCAAGCACATACAACATTGTTTTTGAAAGTGTGTAGAGACAGCTTCATCCGAAACATCCAGACAAGCAATTGAAAAAAAGGTGAATTCTCAAAATCACGTAAGAAAATCCTAATTGTAATTCCAATTCAATTCAATTAGAATTTCTTTTTTTACATGCTCCGACAAAAGTGGAGGGGGCGGGCAAATTCACGATATTTCTATTTTTTATTTAAAGTTAAGAAAAGTTTCTGCTGCAAAAAAAGGGGTAGCAGCCCCCCCCCCCCCCCCCCCCCACCGATGCTACGTACACACGGTGTGCTCTGGAGTATTCTCATGATCCCAATTTGGACTCGTCCACTAATCGGCGCGCAAAAACTATGAATGGGACATATTATGGCGCGAAGTCCTGCTTTACCATTCACGCAACGACTGATCATGAGGTTTGAATCATTCAATGAACTCATCCATTGACATAGATCTATGGGGAGGAGGTCAAATGACGTTTATGACATATGTTTTGTAACAACTACATAATTATATTATACTTTGGATCGGGTGTTTAAAAAATAGTTATCGAATGAACACACAGACTTGACGGCAATTTAATTCCTCCAGTAAATATTCCAGCTATATGAATATATGCTTGTGTGTATTTAAATCCAAAGTGATGATTCTTTGGTAATGATGATAATTCAATACCAATTATTACTTACAGTTCCGTAATAGACAATATGTAACAACTTGTTGCGATGAACCCCCCCCCCCTTCCCAGTATCCACCGTTCAAATATGGCCATATGGCTACGACATTACACACGTGCATGGTGAACAGCCCTTTTACTTGAAAACTCTTGTTTAGCATATTGTGATTTAATAATTCTCTATATTAGTATATATTATATAAACAACTGTATAAAAACGGTGTTGGTTATACCAAACGAAATGCTTCTGTACAGGTTACATTTTACGTACGGGTTATTTAATAAAGATGATGTCATGATCTAAGGTAGCCGGGGACAGTTTTGTATTTTTGTAAAATTAAGAATTGCTGTATTTGAAGGCTTATGAGTGTTGCTAAAATTCATGAAATGATTTTTAATGATTATCATTAGTTAAAGGGATGTCAATTGTTGAAATTGATATGCGATATGTAGGCCCCATATGTTAGGTACATGAGAATCAGAAGTAAAATGCGAAACTTGCGGCTATGACTGTTGTGTTGACTTAACACAGTGAAATCGCAAGTTACAGACGGGAGGTAAAATAACACGAAAAGAAGGTGGATGGGACATTGTAACCTATACACCGGTAAGTTTCTGACATGTGATGGTGCAACATGCACACGGTACGGAAGGTCAACCCTTTGCAGGGAATTAGCTGGTGGAGGTCTAAAAAGCTGAAAAATCATGAAAAATTAGCAAAATTTGAAAGGGTCAAAATCTCATAAAAACCAGTATGTAGAAAATTTTACAGGTTTTGACTAGTAATTTTCTTCAGAAAGTGGTAATTGGTCTTATAAAGATATCAAATTAGGGGCCAAAAGGGCTCTAAAGTCTTCCTTCCATAGCACGTTACTGAGAAATATTTTGTAATATGTTATAGAAGCAAAAATGTTCATCTTAAAGTTATTTAACTAGTCATTATAAAAAAAAATTCATGCGTTACGTAATTAGGGGTTTTTAGGGGCCAGAAGTTCAAAAATTTCGATCATTTATATCATAAAAAGGACAAATATTTTGAAAAGCAATATAGAATAAAAGATGCTTAGAATGATGTTCTAAACAATATTCAACCATCAAAATTTCGTTCTGTGGCACCAATAAGGAGATAAGGGGTCGGCCCCTTAAACGTTCTTTCCAAGATACCTCAAAAACGGTAACGAATTTCTAAACACTAAATATGTTTAATGTCAAAAGACCTTTCATTTGACATCAAGAAAAAGGGGCTGGCCCCTCAAATTAGGGGCCAAAAGGGCTCTGAAGTCTTTCTTTCATAGCATTTTTCTGAGAATTTTTTTGTAATATGTTTAAAATGCAAAAATGTTAATCTTCCAGTTATACATCCATATATGATATAAAGAAAATCTCATATGTTACGTAATTAGGGGATTTAAGGGGCTAAAAGTCTTTTGATGATAACTTTTAATTGTGAAATATTTTGTAATACACTATAGAAGCAATTATATTCAACGAAACGCTATACACCTATAAATGACAATTGTTTACTCTTTTGATACGTAATTAGGGTTTAAGGGGCCAGAAGTCCGAAAGTTTGATCTTCAATATATTAAAATGGAGAAAAATTTCGAAAAGTAATATTGAACAAAAGATGCTCAAAATAATGTGCTTAACAATATGCAACCTTCATTGATTTCTTACCTAGTTCCTAAAAGGAGTAATAGGGCCGGCCCCTAAAATGATTTTTTCCAGATATCTCGAGAACGGTATATAATTTCTAAACACTTGTTGAACAAAATCTTCAGATCCCCCCGCATTTACTGATATGTTTCGTTGATGAAAATCACAGGCAATTTCATTTCCTTTTCTAAAAATTGGACGGAAGACCTCCTCGTTGCTCGCAACGAGATCGTGTCTAGTTAAGGTCTTCCGTTTCCAACGGAAGACCTTATTGTTTTCGTTCGGTTTCTTTTTCCCTATTATTATTATTATTTTTCTTTTTTTTTCTTACAAATTTTGTGTACGCGATTTCTCAGAAACTACTCGAGCGATTTACACGAAACTTTCAGATATGATAGATAATGATCTGAACCTTATTGGAAATTTTTTTTAATGATGACGTCACTTCCGGTTTTGAGATTTTAACAATTTAGCGATTTTCAGAGGGTCGGCTTGTCCAAGGGTAAACTTCTAAACGATTTAAGATATTGAGTTCAAACTTTCAGGGATTGTAGACGAAAGGTTGTAGATCTGACATGTGGTATATACATTGACCTGTGACCAAAAGCGCCGAAGCTCGCCCGAGCTCGAAAATTACGGTTTAAAAAGCGTTATGAATTTTGGTGGTTTTCTTTCAATATCTTTTTTCTCGATAGTATTTTGGTAAAACATGTAGAACAAAAAAACTTAATTAAATCAAGAGCTTTTATTTGACATCAAGAAAAAGGGGCTGGCCCTTCAAATTAGGGGCCGAGAGGGCTCTAAAGTCTTTGATTTATAACTTTTAACTGTGAAATATTTTGTGATATGTTATAGAAGCAATTATGTTCATCGTAGCGTTGGTTATCTATACATGATAAGTGTTTGCTCCTCTGTTACGTAATAAGGGATTTTAAGGGGCCAGAAGTCCAAAATTGTGATCCTCAATATCTCAAAATGAAGAAAATTTTTGAAAAGCAATATTGAGCAAAAGATGCTCAAAATAATGTGCTTAACGATATGGAACCCTAATTTCTTTGTTATCCGGCCCCTAATAGGAGTTATAGAGTTGGCCCTAAATAGATCTTTTCCAGATATCTCGAGAACAGTACATAATTTGTAAACACTTATTGAACCAAATGTGTTTAAAATGACAAGAGCTTTTATTTGACATCAAGAAAAAGGGGCTGGCCCTTCAAATTAGGGGCCGAAAGGGCTCTTAAGTCTTTTATTAATATTTTTTAACTGTGAAATATTTTGTGATATGTTATAGAAGCAATTATGTTTATCGTAGCGTTGGTTATCTATACATGATAAGTGTTTCCTCCTCTGTTATGTAATAAGGGATTTTTAGGGACCAGAAGTCCAAAATTGTGATCATCAATATCTCAAAATGAAGAAAAATTTCGAAAAGCAATATTGAGCAAAAGATGCTCATAATAATGTGTTTAACGACATGCAGCCCTAATATCTTTGTTATCCGGCCCCTAAAAGGAGCTATAGCATTGGCCCCTAAATCGATCTTTTCCAGATATATCGAGAACAGTACATTATTTGTAAACACTTATTGAACCAAATGTGTTTAAAATGACAACAGCTTTAATTTTACGTCAAGAAAAAGGGGCTGGTCCTTCAAATTAGGAGCCGAGAGGGCTCAAGTCTTTTATTAATAACTTTTAACTTTGAAATATTTTGAGATAAGTTGCATGATTCTTCAAATTAGGGATCAAGAGGGGTCTAATGTCATCTAGCCATAGCTCTTTTAGATCCTACCCCAATTTCCAGATTTTTTCGTTAACGAAGATAAAAAGCAAGGTCATTTTACCTTCAAAAAATTGGACGGAAGACCTCCTCGTTGCTCGCAACGAGATCGTGTCTAGTTATTATTATTTTTCTTTTTTTTTCTTACAAATTTTGTGTACGCGATTTCTCAGAAACTACTCGAGCGATTTACACGAAACTTTCAGACATGATAGATGATGATCTAAACCTTATTGGAAATTTTTTTTAATGATGACGTCACTTCCGGTTTTGAGATTTTAACAATTTAGCGATTTTCAGAGGGTCGGCTTGTCCAGGGGTAAACTCATAAACGATTTAAGATATTGAGTTCAAACTTACAGGGATTGTAGACGAAAGGTTGTAGATCTGACATGTGGAATATACATTGACCTGTGACCAAAAGCGCCGAAGCTCGCCCGAGCTCGAAAATTACGGTTAAAAAAGCGTCATGAATTTTGGTGGTTTTCTTTCAATATCTTTTTTCTCGATAGGTTTTTGGTTAAACATGTAGAACAAAAAAACTTAATAACGTCAAGATCTTACATAGGACAACAAGAAAAAGGGGCTGGCCCTTCAAATTAGGGGCCGAGAGGGCTCCAAAGTATTTAAGATATAACTTTTAACTCTTAAATATTTTGTAATACATTATAGAAGCAATTATGTTCATCATAACGTCATTGACCTAAACATGTCAATTATTTGCTCCTTTGTTACGTAATTAGGGATTTTAAGGGGCCAGAAGTCAGAAATTTCGATCCTCAATATCTCAAAATGGAGGAAAATTTTGAAAAGCAATATAGAACAAAAGATGCTCAAAATAATGTGTTTAACAATATGCAACCATAATTTCTTTGTTATCCGGCCCCTAAAAGGAGTTATAGTGTAGGCCCCTAAATCGATCTTTTCCAGATATCTCGAGAACAGTACATAATTTGTAAATACCTTTTGAACCAAATGTGTTTAAAATGACAAGAGCTTGTATTTGACATGAATAAAAAGGGGCTGGCCCTTTAAATTAGGAGCCGAAAGGGCTCTTAAGTCTTTTATTAATAACTTTTAACTGTGAAATATTTTGTGATATGTTATAGAAGCAATTGTGTTCATCGTAGCGTCGGTTATCTATACATGATAAGTGTTTGCTCCTCTGTTATGTAATAAGGGATTTTTAGGGGCCAGGAGTCCAAAATTGTGATCATCAATATCTCAAAATGAAGAAAAATTTTGAAAAGCAATATTGAGCAAAAGATGCTCAAAATAATGTTTTTATCGATATGCAACTGTAATTTCTTTGTTATCCGGCCCCTAAAAGGAGTTATTGTGTTGGCTCCTAAATCGATCTGTTCCAGATATTTTGAGAACAGTACATTATTTGTAAACACTTATTGAACCAAATGTGTTTAAAATGACAAGAGCTTTTATTTTTCATCCAGAAAAAGGGCTGGCCCTTCAAATTAGGGGCCGAGAGGGCTCAAGTCTTTTATTAATAACTTTTAATTTTGAAATATTTTGTGATACGGTGTGTGATCCTTCAAATTAGGGACCAAGAAGGGTCTAATGTCATCTAGCCATAGCTCTTTTAGATCCTACCCTAATTTCCAGATATGTTTCGTTAACGAAAATAAAAAGCAAGGTCATTTTACCTTCTAAAAATTGGACGGAAGACCTCCTCGTTGCTCGCAACGAGATCGTGTCTAGTTTTTTTTCTTTTTGCTTGTTAAGATTTTTTGGATGAGGCTGCCATCCTTCAACTTTATTTATCTAAATTTATCTTTAAAAAACGATAGTGCTTCATGTACTGTATGTTCCTGGAAATTACCGTAAATATAGTGAATAAAATAAATGTGAGCATTCATCCAAATGAGTGAAAGGTACAACTGTTTCCTATCTCTCAAGAAATGTCCTCATTCGTTAGCTTTGCAAAATTTTGAGAAGATTTTGGTAATTTCAGCAGATTTACAATAACTACAATTAGAGTAATTTCCCCTTATAGTGACGTTAAAGTTCACGTCAGGTAAGTGTCGTCTGGCTCTTTAAAAACTCCCATAAGAAATAAAACTACGCGAAATAAACTGTTTAGCATGACGTTCTTGAAATTACCAATTTAACTGCTTCTGTATATTTCCAATCTTGCCAGTTAATGTTCAGCGGTCTTAAGGCATTTGGATCAAATTGAACATTATAAAAGAACTTCACGTGTACATACGTACACAGAAAATATATTTAAAGTAGTTGTTTATACTGCTAGAAAAATCAAAGCATTGTAAAAATGCTCCACTATTTTTAGATATACATAATCTTCACAGCTGTGAAAGACTCTTTAACACCTTGAAATCCGTACAAGACAACCCGAACTCCAGAAACAGCGAATCGAATTAATCTGTTCAAGTGGGTGCGACTCAATAGAATTATAGTCACAGTGTTAAATTTAAAAATGCACAGGGCAGAATGATCATACATAAACGTTTACAAAAGGCTTCGTTCCATATCTTTGTGGAAAAATGCTCTAATTTATCAATTTTGACTTCAATGTTTTGAAGATCTCAGTTTTAGAACGTAATTGATCATATTTTGTGAATTTACTGCTTTGCGATGTCTAACGAGGAATCCAGTGTGGAAGAAAGTGTGGCGCTGGCTAGAGACAGCAATCCGGAGACAAGGATATCTCCAGATGCACTCCGAAAGGAGAGGCAGAGATTGGTCATCCAGGCCACACCTTACACCAGTCAAATACGGAAGCCAAAGGGTCTCACGGACGACCAATTCGCAGGTACGATCAAAATGCGATTGTTTAAGTTCAGACCTACAAAACAAGACATTTTCAAGAAAGACAAGGAGTTTTGGGAGCAAACGATTTACAATTTGCGCTTATAATTCAGAAAAAAGGAGATTAAAGTAAATCAAATAAGTGAAGAAAGAATTGAGGGTGCATTTTGTTCAACACAAAATCCAATTATGTTGATCCCGTCCCAGAAAGGTTTGCATTTTTGGTAGTTGCTTTATTGTTGCAGGCAAACACGTAATACGTCATCATTTGATATTCAATGATTACCGAGTATTTAAAGTATACCAATAGTAGAAAAGTCTTGAAAATCTGAAGAGTTTACATTTAAATGAACTACGGTTCAAAACTGAAAGTAAAACATTTCAGTTTTTGCAAACAGACTGACTGAAAACCCGCCAGACAGAATGAAACACAGAAAAAGATTCCCTGATTTTGATCCTGGGGGAAGGGGTAAATAAAAGCTGTATCACCAGTTTTAGAAGGGGAAACATTATTTAAGGCTATCACCAAAACTAAGTGAGTGATGGAATACAAGGAGGAAATACGATAAAAAAATAATTCTGGTTTTTGTTTTTGTTTTTGTTGAAGATATCTTGTACACATTCACACTACTCGACGCCAATAAAGATGGGCGTTTATCCCGGCAGGAGCTGAAAAAAGGAGCCTTTCTGATGGGGATGAATCCAACAGATAGTGAACTCAGGGCGTGGTGGAAGGTCACCGACAAAAACAGTGAGTGTTCGGCGACTAGCACAACTCCGGATTATATGATGTACAATTGTTTGTAGATTACGAGGTCCGAAATTCTCGTTTCCTATCTTCTTTAAGTCGGAATTTTTCAAAAACTTGTGATATTATTCGTACACCTTCATTAAACTTTGCCCATTTGTAAAGCCTTGCAAAGAATGTAACGGTTTCGAATCATGGTCAATGTTGGTCTTGTAGATGACGGCTTTATTGACGTTTACGAATATCTTGATGTTATGAAGTCCAACTTCAACACCTTAGATATTGAGAAAGAGAGACTAATGACCGCGTTTAGAGTGATTGATAAGAAAGGGGATGGGCACATTAAAAAAAAAGACTTCATTAGCATATTGACGTGTAACAACAGCTGTATCTCGCGAGAGGAGGCGGACAAAATGTTCACTGAGGCTGATTCTCTGGGGAAGGGATACATCGGCTATGAAGGTATGCGCGATACACACATGTCAAAGTGCATGGAGTGTTGAACGCAAGTTCTACATATGATGAGTGCATGTTTACAAACGATATCATGTTGAACTTAACAAAAAACGAGCAACATTTGCTAAACATGTGTCATGTTGTGAATTTTGAATTTACCGGTGGTACCCACCGGTAAATTCAAAATTCACAACATGACACATGTTTAGCAAATGTTGCTCGTTTTTTAGCTCACCTGAACCGAAGGTTCAAGTGAGCTTTTCTGATCACCCGTTGTCCGTCGTCCGTCCGTCCGTCTGTCTGTCTGTCTGTCTGTCTGTCTGTCCGCCCGTCCGTCTGTAAACTTTTCACATTTTCAACTTCTTCTCAAGAACCACTGAGCCAATTTTAACCAAATTTGGTACAAAGCATCCTAATGGAAAGGGGATTATAAATTGTTAAAATAAAGGACACAGCCCTTTTTAAAAGGGAGATAATTGCGAAACAGTGAGTATAGGTGTGTGTCTTTAAAAATCTTCTTCTCAAGAACCACTTCACCAGAAATGCCAATATTTACACAAATGCTAGTGTATATAGTGAAGATTCTAAATTGTAAAAATCGTGACCCTCGGACCAAAACTGGGGCCCTGGGCGGGGTTCAAAGTTTAGCATAGAAATATACATAGAAACATGTTTACAAGATTTACAAGATTTTTGTTCCATTTATTCAACTAAATTGTGCACCAAAAAACCCAACTGTGTCTCCCTAAATATTAACAACTCATGGCATAAGTATATAAGTTTGTTTAATCAAGAAATGACGGATGAAGACGATAAGGTGTAAAAATTCACTAAACATTATTTTATTTTATCGCTTATAGTTTATTTGGAGACCGTGCCCGATAAAAATAAAAATTAATATGTAAATTTATTTGTTGTCGGGCACGGTCTCCAAAATGAATGTAAGCGATAAATGTATCTTGTGATTTTGTTGTATATTGGTTTAGCATTATAAATACGGCATAGACTGGTTCGCCAGCTTATAGGAAATAGCAGTGACGAGAAAAAATTAATTTTTAGGCCCACAAGTTATCTTCACACGCTTGCGATGGAATGCCGAAAAAATCTTTCGGAGAGTCAATAGATTTATTTTAAAAGTAAAACGACTTTAATAGTTATAAACAAAGAAAGAGAAACATCTTTCGATTAAGTAAAACCGCTACAAAGTGTTAGCCTGAAAAAATCTCTGGAAGCCAGGCAACTGTATATTTATTTTACCTACTGGTTATGGAAAGTCCTTAGCTTTACAAAAAAAAAACAATTTCTACACTGACACGATCCCACTCTCTAAGTTAATAACTCTATATTTTATAAACACATAAGATAATATGTACAGACCATGTGCTAATTGTGTGTAGCCTGTGTGCATTCAATTTATATGTTATCGGACCTTTACGAGAAAACGGAGCTAAATCAGATCGTTACCATCCTCAGCAGCCCCATAAATCAAGTTATAATGGGCATGGATTGGAATGCTACGAGTAGTCTAGTGCCAATTATAACTTACTCAACAATGTAAATATTTAACGTTATACATTTCCGATGTAAATTAATATTTACAATACCCACATAAACAATGTATTGTCAACGGTGTCAATTAATTTGTTCTTGTTAATTTGATATTTATTGTCAAATTCATGTTTAGTTCTTCTTAAACCTTCTTTCCTTGATCCGCCTCAATCTTCTTTCCGATTTATTTTAAGTGTGCGCATGCTGTGCGCGAAGCTGCAGTGAGTTTTCCCACTGTTTACCTGTCCTTGAATTTCCTAGCGGAGGCGTTTAGGATCAAGGGCAGGCTATCCAGTCTAAGATACGGCAGATCTACGCACGTGGTGTAGATTTATTTGTAAACAACACTACCATAGGTAATCTTGTTTCACACGGAAATTGAAATAAATAAAAGTATTATTATTAGGGAAACACTGTTAATGTGTTACACTCGTATACTAATGATGAACCCGTGAAATTTGTTCAAAGACTGCTTAAAGCAGAAACAGAAAGAAGTTAATTTATTTTTAAACTTTGAAATTTCTTCGATTTTTGTAACCATGATGAGTTACGATTCATTGTATTACAAATGCATCACTACGTATTTTATAAGGAAATATACTGAGTATACAATCACTTGGTATGTTAAAATTGCAAATAAAAATATACATGTAGTTGCATATGTGCGAATTTAGTTACACAAACCATGATAATATTTGATATACGACTATTGGTACAGAAAATTAAATTAATGATATCTATATTAAAGAAAATGTCAGCTCGACGCCTTTGTGGCCGTTCCGGCCGTTGATATGTATAGGGAAGATTCTAAATTGTAAAAATCGTGACCCTCGGACCAAAACTGGGGCCCCAGGCGGGGTTCAAAGTTTAACATAGAAATACATAGGAAAAATGTATAAAAATCTTCTTTTCAAGAACCATTGCACCAGAAATGCCAATATTTACAAAAAAGCTTGTATATATAATGAAGATTCTAAATTGTAAAAATTGTGAGCCCCGGACAAAAAGTGGGGCCCTGGGCGGGGTTCAAATTTTAACGTATATAGGAAAATGTTTAAAAATCTTCTTCTCAAGACCTATAATGCAACAGTTTGGAATATTACTATGCATACATCCTTAAATAATGTAGATTCTAATTTGTAAAAATCGTGACTCCCGGACTAATACTGGGGCACCAAGAGGGGTTCAAAATTTAACATTTTAAAAAATATATAGAAAATTTTTAAAATGTTCTTCTTGAGAACTACAATGTTACAGTTTGTGGAATTCCTATACATGCATCCCTGGCTTATGTAGATTCTTAATTGGTAAAATCGTGACCCCCGGACTAATACTGGGGCCCCAAGAGGGGTCAAAGTTTAATATAGAAATATATAGGTAACATGTTAAAAAATCTTCTTCTTGAGAACTACAATGCTACAAGTTGTGAGATTACTATGCATGCAACCTTAAATAATGTAGATTCGATAGTTTTAAATTAGTGACCCCTGAACTAATACTGGGGACCCAAGATGGGTTCAAAATTTAATGTAGAAGTATATGTGGAAAATGTTTAAAAACCTTTTTCACAAGAACTACAATGCTTCAATTTGTCAGATTACTACGTAAGCATCCTTAAATAGTGTAGAAGCTGTGACCCTCAATCTAATACTGGGGCCCCAAGAGGGGTTCAAAGTTCAACATAGAAATATAGAGGGAAAATGTTTAAAAATCTTTTTCCAGAGAACTACAATGCTTCAACTTGTGAGATTACTATGCAAGCATCCTTGAATAATGTAGATGCTAAATTAATAAAGCTGTGACCACTGGACTAATACTGGGGCCACAAGAGGGGTTCAAAGTTTAACATAGAAATATATATGGGAAATGTTTTCAAAAAGTTTTTCTCGAGAACTATTATGTTACAGTTTGTGAGATTACTATGCAAGGATCCTCAAATAGTGTAAATTCTAAATTGTTAAAGTCAACCATAAACCTCGGACCAATACTGGGGCCCCAGAAGGGGGGTTCAAAGTTAGAAATAGCATATGCTACGAAATAGAATGTTACAAGAAACTGTTGTTCAGGTGAGCGATGTGGCCCATGGGCCTCTTGTTGTTAAGTGTCATGTTGTGAATTTTGTATTAACTGGCACCCGGTAAATTCAAAATTCACAACATGGCGCATGCATGTACTGTAACAGTTTGAAACATTCTTTCAGCTTTGTTCAATAAAAAGAACAGCAACACATGTTTAGATAAATTTACACAACATAAAACGTATCATATTTTAGATATGATTATGAAATTGTTGTTTTAAAAGTCATTTTTATCCTGTTCCGTTTTATATTCACACTTTTTTAACTTTTTTATACATTTCTTAAATTTTGTATTTCGCCTTTCTTTCAGATTTCGTCGAATCGAAGCTGTGTTCATCCATATTTCAATGACAGTTTAGTATTCACCGATCAAATCCTTTCATATATTGCGCTTTAGTGTTATTGGAGACATTTCATAAAACCAAATTATATTCAGAATGAAATCCAAAAACAGTGAATATAGCGACCTGGGATATAATTTTCAGTTGTGTTTACGGCTTACATTTCATAACTGGGACTCTATAAATCAACATGTATCATCTTCAATTGTTTACTAAAGTTTTGTACTTAATAAAATGCAACTGTAAAACAACACCTTATTGCATCCTTAAGTTTTATATATGTGTGTTATTATCTATAAAAATTCAACAACACGTCATAGAGTCATAATCCTAGTATATTTTCCATGACAGAAATATCCGTTATTCAACTGGTTATTGGTTTTTGAATTAAATAGCTAACGGAACAATTCAACAAACAAGCGAGTCTACTGTTCACATTTCAAAATTTTTCATATAATCTAAACTTTAGCATATAAATAGTATTTGATATCTATGTACGCGATTATACATTTATAAGTAACTCGGATTTACTAATTGAAATTTAAATACCATTAAACAACATTTTATGAAACGATTAAGAATCGGTCTACATTAATTATTGTTAAGTCACATGTAAGTGGTTCAATCAGCTTTGTTCGAATTTTAATTATGTGATCTTTTAATCCTTGTTAGTACATGTATAATTACATCGACTGAGAAGGGTCGCGGATTATTGGGGTACGGAATGACCTGGAACCGCGCCACTGAGTCTGATGGACTTGTAATGTTATATATAAGAAAGTACCAAATGTAACGCAAGCTTGATCTACTTTATCCCCACCTAAACGTTATGTCATTTAAGATATTGCCTTCAGTTCATTTGGCTCACAGCTTATAAGAATTGATCTAAATCGTTTATCTATATAAACCGTTAACCAAACCTTTAACCTCAAGTAATTTAGGTGGTAACGCCAATGGTCGGTGTACAACAGAACCCCCCGGCATGGGTACCGTACAGGAACAACTACCCCTCCCCGACACCAACAGACTAGCGGGCCAGAGGAGGAGATCCAGGAGGAAGGAGTCGCTCTCCGCTTGTCTTCATAGGCCCCGCAAACCAAACGATATGTCCGAGGACCACTTCAGAGGTAGCAGCGTGTATTGGTGTCAGATCAGTGTCATCGCATTGTATCTCTACAAAAAGTGGTGGATATTTAGATAAAGTTAAAATAATCGATTCTAATTATAATACCTGGACCAAGCAATTGTCAGAAAATGAGTTAATTTGTAAGGATACAGATTGCATACTTTATTGAAAACTGATTTTATGATATTTATAATGTAATTTTTTAAATTATTTTTCAAATACATTTATTTTAAAATTTAATTTCGTCCATATTTTTTTGTCATTAAAGTGATATTGTTTTAAACATATTTCATTGTATATAGTTTATCATTTATAAAATGTTCAGACTAAAGTTAACTTTCGAGGTCTTTGCCATAATAACAAGCAATTTGTTTATATGCATATAATTATATTCTGTCTATCTGGAAATTTCTCTCCTTAGAAATAATGAATTCATTTCAAATCATCGACACAAATGAAGATGGTCGGATCTCAAAGCAGGAGCTACGGAATGCCGCCTTCTTGATTGGTCTAAATCCGACAAAACGTGAGCTGGAGGCTTGGTGGCGAGAGGCGGATATCAACAGTAAGTGTCTGAGTGTAGATATCGAGAAGATATCATTCATGTATAGATATTGATATAAAAACCAAGCATGAGACATCAACGGTAAGTACCCGAGTGTAGATATCGAGAAGATACAACCCGTGTATAGATATTGATACCAAAAACTAGACTTGAGACATCAACAGTAAACATCTGAGTGTAGATATTGAGAAGATATCATCGTGCTTTAAGAAATTAATATCAAAAACTATTTTTGAGACATCAACATTGAATGTCTGTGGATATCGAGAAGATATCGTCGACATTGACATCGATGACTATTCTGAAGATATCAGCCGAGTCTGTTCGACAACAATGTGCTATATAGAAGCTTAATGTAAATTATATAGATATAAGCAGAAGAAAATGTCTATGCTATATACATGTTTGTATAACATTGAAAACACAAAGTTTTTAAATATTATTTTAATCGAAAATATAACTGATAATAGATATTTAGTAAAATTATAAATTTTGATCCCTATTATCATGCTTTTTTTATTAGCAAGAGTATAATATTTTGTTTTAAAAGCAAGTAATATTTTAATTTCAAATGTACATGAAAAATTTATACAAGATCCAATTTTGGATGGTCGAGTTTAAAAAAATCATAAAAAATCTGTCTTGTTTTTATATAATTCTGTCCACGAAGAAACAACAACCAAAAAATTAAAAATGTATGTAAAAATACCATCCTTTTGACAAACAATTGAATAGTGAAAATTAAAATGGCAAATTAAACATATAATGATTAGCATTTTCGTGAACATTACTATATATACGAACAATTAAACGTAACATTGAAATAAAACGATTCTTTAATGCAATTATATTCCTCATTGAAAACGTACATAGTATTTTATATTTTATACAATCTCACACTATATCTAATAAAAGATTTAATAGACCAAGTTGTATAAGTGACAAGAAGTTTTCCTGATGTACAGTTTATTGTTTAAGTGTACCGTTACAGCTGATTTTCATTGTTTTAGATGACGGCTTTATCAGTGCCGATGAATATGTTAACGTTATGAAAACCAACTATGTGTCAATAGACATCGAACGGGAGAGGATGGTCGCTGCTTTCAGTGTGTTCGACGTTAATGACGACGGGAAAATAACTTTAGACGAGATAAAGAATGTGTTGAAGTACAAAAACTTCCTATCTACCGCAGACATCGAGACATTGTTCAGAGAAATAGACGCATCAGACCAGGGGTTCATCGACTTTACAGGTAAGTCTCAATCAATGGTAACATTTTGGATAAGAGATGAAACAAACTAGAGGCATATTAAATTTATTAGTAATTAACGTCATGAAATAGACATGCATTAGAAATTAGGTCCCAATTTGTTTTGTTACTTTTCTGTAAGTTAAATATCAACCACATTCAATGGTTATATAATTTGCTACACTGTAGAAAACATGTTTTAAAATTTTACTTACTATTATCTACTACTATGATCTGTATACAGTATTCTAGAATTTTGACAATATTTTTTTGTTTTTTTTTAAATTCAAGTACATGTTTTTAAATGAGTTATCTATCTTTGCCTCAACCATAAGAATATGAACCTCGCGATTGAATAATGTTACTTTAATATTTTAGGCATTTGAATAAAGATCTGTGAATTCTATTCACATTATTTTTTGTGTAAAAAAATAAAGTGTACATTTGTTACATATTTTGTTATTATAAAGTAAGAAGTATCAACACACGAAGAGAAAGTAAATTAAAAGCATGGAATAAATAATTAAGTATAAGAACATACGGCTATATTATGAAAGAATCAGCATATAGCAAAGAAGTATCGGTATATAATGACAAAATATTATCATTTAATAAAAAGTATCAGTATATATTGAAAGCTTTTCATATTCAGACAAAGTTTCAGCATTAAATAAATACAAGTAGTACGTCTTTTGATTACTAATATATATTATTATGTTTCTTTGGATGGACAGATTTCGTAAACTCTTCCCTGTGTACCAAGATATTCTAGTCTGACAAGTTTCTGTAAACCCTAACTTTCAACCGAACACCGCTGGATTGTTAATGCATCAGGGAATAAATATTCCCTTTATGATGAAGTAGATGGATTGCCTTGACTTATTCTTTGTGGAGGGACAAAGCAGTATGTCCCGTAGCAATGTGAAACCCGTAGCGATGTCCTATTATAACGTAGGGACAAGAATTAAGATACCCGCTTAGTTCTAGACCGGAAATGGTAATGACTGACAGGAATAAACTGCTAAACTCATTTACATGTATTAGATATTTTATTTACATTATATAATGTGTATACATGTAATTCTTGCATTTGAAGACGCATATCGTTTATCAGAATGATTAAAAACTAATCAAACGTAAACAAATATATGTAATAACAAAGAAGTTGGGAAAAAAGTCCAAACAACATTCCCTTATACAGTTATAGTGCATCATCATTATATAGTTTCCTTTATGAAATACAGACGTTCTGATTGTATTATGATTCTGAGTTTAATACTATATTCTATAGATTATTTTATAACACCACTACTTGACTTTGTATTTTGAAGAGGGTTTACATAGGATTTGCTTGTTACCCAATCCATTTGATTTCTCAATCAAATATGTTAAAATTATGTTCTGATTGCTTATTTTGTTGGTTTTTGACGAAGTTTTAAATTTTTTTAAAAAGAAAAATGCTTCCTTTTCCAATTAAAATATTATCATTCTTAATAGGGAGAATGCTTTGTTTTTATTTATTAACCTGTTATTTATAAATTAAAGTAGTTCAATCTGTACTGGCATTTAGTGTATTTGACCTAATTAATCGGCTTTTAGAATATAGAATGGTTAAGGATTACATGTAATAATTACAGTTGGATTGTTTTCAATCTTTTATCGAAGGTTTTGTTTTTAATACTAAACGGAGCCCTAAAGCTGATCTTTAATACGCTGGAACAAAATGACATACTTCGGCCGTGAACTTTGACCAAAGAAACTATTCCGGTGCCAACCCGCTTAGGTTGAATGTACAGACTGTATGTTGTGAAGACATTTTACAACGGGCTTGTGAAGAGATTGACTGGCCACTCTGATCCGATTTACCGGAACAACCACGAGCAAAGCAGTACTTAATTAAAGGTCAGCGTTAATCCCATGACCACTCAAATAAATTATTGTTAAGCTTTGCATTGTTTCTTTATTTGTACCTATGGTCACTCGCAAATGAATGGTACATGTAAGTTTGACCACCGAAAAAAAAACCCCAATGTATACCATAATCATTACAAAAGTTAAGCATAAGTAATTTTGACAGCATTTCATATTTTTACGGTTTTAAAAAATTGAATTGAGAAGTAGCTAGAATTTACAAAATACTTATGGATTATTTACTAGTATTTAAAATGCAGTTATCAAAACAGAATTTATTTTGCTTACAAGAGAAATTTTGTAAAAAAAAACATAGACTTTTAGATTTCCAAATATCTAAAGATCTCTGTGCAATTGCAGGTATGTGTTTTGTTTTAAAAACGGCATTGAACGGATGCCCAGAGTCTATAGTACTGACGCCCTGTGTGCATAGATAATATAACTAAACAAACACCACGCTACCTCGGCATTGTGATTTTTTTTTACCTAAAGGCTGCAATAGATAAAATATTCGGTTGCGATAATAATGTTTGCGACTTATGTAGATAAAACTGCCAATGTGAACGACAAAATTATTAATATGAGCATAAAACTCAACGATTGCCAGCCTGCTGAAAATCACCTTCCCTTCTTCTTAGCAAAAGGTACATGTATGTTCATATCTTTTGAATGGGAATCGGTAAATCATTTCTTTATCATTATTCAAAACAGCCAATGTTGTCTATACATTTGTAGCTCCGTTAACCTATAACCCACACGTAACCGAAATTCATGTATTTTCATTAACACGATGTTGACTTTTTAATAATTGTGAACTAAATGAAGTGTGATAAATGGATAAAATACACATGCGTTACATGCATAGCGAGTTATGCTTGACTGTTTTTCTTATCTTAATCTGTCATCCATACAACCTCAATACAGTTCCGGATAATAATGCATTTTTTGCTTTTTGAGAATGAGATTATGTTTTCTAAATAAAATTTAACATGTGATTCTACTTCAGAACAGTAAGTTGCGCTAAAAGATTTTACTTTTAAAGGCCATATTCACTCCATTTCAAATTGATGTACAAAAATCATCTATATTCTAAAAAAAACAACGAAGTTGTTTTTAAACTAGGTAAGTAAGTAACTCAGTAATTGTTTATTTTAGTGATATTGTGCATATATGGCAATTGTAATACAAAATATATGAAATTAAAATTAATAATTTGCACCCGACTCTTTGGACCTTTAAGGTATCCGATCCATAATAGCCCCAGATTCATTGAATATGGATGCATAACAGATATATATGGGCTTCATACTTAGTATAATTGGACATAATTTTCTTGTTTAAGTGTCAGTATGTAAGAGCAGAATGTGTCCTAATAATTGACCTTTTTTTTTTTGAAGAGTTGCTCCGCTTTGCTTTTAATTAAAAAAATTAATTTTAAAAAAATATATACGGTATAAAATTTATTTTCAATAGTTTTTGTATTCCTAATGATAAAATGCATCTTTCCACCGAAGCATTTATTGATATTCTTAATATTTAATTTTTTATTTTAAAAAATATGCATGTCCCCATAGACATTAATGCAATTTTCATTAATTAATTACTGCTTAGTTAATACTATTTTTGAAAATTTCTCTCGGTAAATCTTTTTCTACTCTAAAATGCTTTAAATTAATATCAGAGTATTTAATACATGATTGGTGTTCAGGGTTAGAAAAATTAGGTCCTAATATGGGTCGGATACCTTAAGTCACTTTATACAATTATAACGTTATGCATGATTGATTTCTAATTTATATTATTTAACTTCTGGACATTGACAAATTACATTTCTGATATACAAAATTTGAACACATTTACTTTTGTATATTTTTGGGAGTTGATTTTAATCAACTCTCCTATGCAGTTACTCTGGCAAATCGGAAAATTCGATGTAATGCATTCAGAAGCATCGTTTTTCAAGGAAATTTATTTATAAATACCTAAAATGTAGTCAGATTTTAAATGGTACGAACAATTTAGATATTTTTTTGTAGGCCTATGTATTCCTACGCCATAGTTCGATTACAGTGAAAGGACATGTACAGACTAATCGATCTAAAAGTAGAACCAGTACTTGCGTAGACTGGACTCGATTATCATGTGTTTGTTGAAAATTGCTTTGATACACTTTTCAAGAAATATTTCGATTACTGATACCCATTACAAACTGCTAGATTTATAAACTTAAAATAGACTTTTACACAAAGTGCAATATAAAAGAGTTTTGAACATAATATACAAAGAGGGTCACGTATTCGTTTATTGCGGAAACGTAGTTTCAGTCCGAATCATTAGTTCCACATCTGAATTGGGCAAAAGTTGATCTCTCATGTTTTTATATAGTAATAGTAATAGAATGAATATCTTTAATATACAGATTTAAATAAGAGCGCATGTGTTCAAGGCCTTCTGACTTCCAGTTGTTCGATCGTTTCGCTTAAGAAATTGGAAGCAATTAAATAAGCACCTACAAAAACCATACTTTGATATCACAATTTAAATGTATACGAAGGATGTTCGGAAATTATTGAGAAAACACAAATATTTTTCTTTCTTAGTTACGAATTTTGGTGAAAATTAGCATAAACATCGAAAAAAACCAAACAATTATTTTAAACAAGAGGCCCATGGGCCACATCGCTCACCTGAGCAACAATAAACATAATAAAATCAGCTCTGTAGAGTCATATACAAAATATCTGAACAATGTCGTATAATAGATCCTGTATTATAAAAAATTCCCCTGCACATTATTATGTTTATCATTGAGCCCCTTTGTAACAGGATGGTTTTACAGTCATATCACATATTGATCATTGCAGTTCTCAAGAAGATGATCAGACTTAAACAACTTTTTATAAATGGATTATAAACCTACATCAAATTTTGAACCCCTTGTGAGGTCCAAGAATTGTCCAGGGGCCAGAGTCTAAACAATTTTAAAGAATCATGTCAAAATGTTTGCATATAAGTAAAACCATATATAATAACATTTGAGTTTTTGTGAATAATTTAAATGTTTTCCTTTGTAAAGTTGGAATCCCCTCCCCCCATGTGGCCCAACCCTACTCCTAAAGAATATGATTTTGACAAATTTTAATTTACACTATCTGAACTGACAAAAAATTTGTCACCCCCCCAATTGTGGCCCAACCCTACCCCCAGGGATCATGATTTGAAAAAACTTGAATCTTCCCTACCTGAGGATGCTTCCACACAAGTTGCAGCTTTTCTGCATGATCGGTTTCTGAGAAGATTTTTAAAGATTTTTCTCCGTATATTCAAATGTGAAAATTCAACCCCCCTCTCACTGAGGCCTCTCCCTACCCATAAGGATCATAATTTTATCAAACTTGAATCTACCCTAACCGAGGATGCTTTCACACAAGTTACAGTTTTTCTGGCCAATCAGTTTCAGAGAAGAAGATCTTTAAAGATTTTTCTCTTTATATTCCTATGTAGAAATTCGACCTCCCATTGTGCCCCATCCTACCCCTGGGGATCATGATTTGAACAAACTTGAATCTACACTACCTGAGGATGCTTCCACGCAAGTAATAACATTTCTGGCTAATCAGTTTCTGAGAAGAAGAGTTTTAAAGATTTTTCCTTATATATTCCTATATAAAAACTCGCCCCCCACCTCATGGTGGCCCCACCCTACCCCCAGGGATCATGATTTGAACAAACTTGAATCTACACTACCTGAGGATGCTTTCACACAAGTTACAGCTTTTCTGGCTGATCAGTTTCAGAGAAGAAGATTTTTAAAGATTTACTCTATATGTTCGTATGTAAAATTCAACCCACTATTTTGGCCCCACCCTATCCCTGGGGGTCATGATTTGAACAAACTTGAATCTACACTACCTGAGGATGCTTCCACACAAGTTTCAGCTTTCCTGGCTGATCAGTTTCAGAGAAGAAGATTTTTAAAGATTTATTCTATATATTCCTATGTAAAAATTTGACCCCTCCCATTATGGCCCCACCCTACCCCTGGGGATCATGATTTGAACAAACTTGAATCTACACTACCTGAGGATGCTTCCACACAAGTTTCAGCTTTCCTAGCTGATCAGTTTCAGAGAAGAAGATTTTTGAAGATTTACTCTATATTTTCCTATGTAAAAGTTCGACCCCCA
The DNA here is from genome assembly GCA_020458035.1 of Magallana ariakensis. Taxonomy (NCBI): domain Eukaryota; kingdom Metazoa; phylum Mollusca; class Bivalvia; order Ostreida; family Ostreidae; genus Magallana; species Magallana ariakensis. Next base: position 4,030,244 of record CM035818.1, read on the forward strand.
TTGTGGTCCCACCCTACCGCCGGGGAACATGATTTGAACAAACTTGAATCTACACTACCTCAGGATGCTTCCACACAAGTTTCAGCTTTTCTGGCCCAATGGTTTTTGAGAAGAAGATTTTTAAAAAATACCAACAAATTTTCAATGATTTTTATTATCTCCCCTTGAAAGAGGGCGGGGTCCTTCATTTTAACAAACTTATATCCCCTTTACCTAAGGATGCTTTGTGGCAAGTTTGGTTGAAATTGGTCCAGTGGTTCTTGAGAAGATGAAAATGTGAAAAGTTTACAACAACAACGACGACAACGACAGACAACGGACAAATTGTGATCAGAAAAACTCACTTGAGCCTTTGGCTCAGGTGATCTAAAAAGTAAGATTATGAAACTATTTAATATTTTGTTTACGACGGTACATAAACAAGTCGGTGGTCGGGGTACCCAGCTCAGGCATAAAGTCCAAGATTAAAAACATCTTCTTACTAAGTGTCGTAAACCTATAGTTAATGATAAAAGAAATCAAATTATATGTGTTCATTTTGATATATATTGTGACTAACTTTTGTGCAACTTTCAGTAGTGTTCGATGTGACAAACGGATAAAGTAAAAATATATTTACCAAGCAATAGAAATCTGACTAAACGACGGTTTATTGAATTTTGACGTCAATGCGGCACAGCAAATATACATCAAATTGGATGGACCCCCCCCCCCAAAAAACCCCCCCCCCCCAAAAAACAAAAAAACAAAAACAAAAAACCCCAAACTTTTTCAGGCCAAGCAATTGCTTAAACAAAAATTATACGACGGAAAGGGACCAAGAGCTTCATTTATCGTATTTTTAAAATTGATTGTTTAACTAGAATTAAAACAAAGGGACCAAATATCAAGTACTTTTTACACACTTAATGGTGTCAGCAGTTCTAAAAATAACTACAGAATGACTGAAAGAGACGATTCACATTAACTTATTAACTTGACTTTCGGGTAGAAATAACGCGAACCTTTTTCCTTCACAAAAACCCAGGAATGGAGAAAACATAAATTTTGGCATCTTAAAATGAAAACAAAAGATGAGAAAAGAAGAATAGTTAATGTTTATTGTTCGTTTGTAAGGTGTTTAAAACATAGGATTGATGAGACGCGTTGAAATGACATTGCGATAAGTTTGCGGTTGCTCCGGGCCACTGAACAAAGGCAAGTTTGTCAGCTTACCAGGAGTGATCTAATGATGATATGGACTAGAAAACTATTACATTAATAAACTGTAGCCGGAATTACTTTCTGGTGAATTTTCAAGGGTTTCTCTATTTTTCAAAAGGTAATATGAGTAAATGTCTTAATAATTTCCGAACAGCCCTCGTATGTAGAGAAAAATCAAAAATCAAAATTATTTTTGAGAAAAAACAAAATTTTCTAATAAAGATTGGTCAACATATTGTCCTTTACAAAAATTTAGATTATCGGAAATTAAAATTTGTACTTGACAATTAGTGGTCCAAGCATAATGGAGAGACGGATGTAGCTGAAGAACGTTGGCTCTAAGGAAAGTTCGGTTAGTTGACATACCGTTGCAGTAATGTACCTTCACTAATAGTTGCCGTGTGTCCCCAATTTCCTTACACAGCCATTGGAAATATTTCTTAAGTCATGTTCGTAACGATCATATATTTTTAATTGCTTAAGTTTTTGAGCATTAACAGGAACATGTAGAACAAATAGTAAAATGTCGTAAGTTTTTTTAAAATCTATTTTTCTACCCCATGTTTTGTTCGATAAATAAGGCAACAAGTTCAAAATGCAGGAAGCTGTATCTAAATAGCCCGAAATATCCGTAGAACTACAGTATTGCAAGCAAGACTTGAGCGAGGACAATCGGTTGAGACCGGGAGCAATTGTATAACCTGTACATCGTGTTCTCAAGTTTATATCTCAGCTGACGCTAGATGTGTTTTTATCCAGTGAAGTAAAGTCAACATCGGCAGTACATAGTCTCTTTAGAAAATATATTCTTGCTACAAATAAAGGAGTGTTATTCATTGTTTTAATCGCCTTTTCATATTCTATAAAGCTTTATAATTAAGATGTATAAAGTTCATTGCTTTTTAATAGGAAGATATTAAATTCTGTAATCATAATCATTATCAAAATTAACACAAATTACATAGGAATGGCCTACAACCGCTGTTATTTTTACTAATAAACTATGCTCTATTACTAAGATTAGAAACATTAACACATCTTTAAACAAAACGTTTGAATAACAAACTTGTTAAGGACTTAAAAACGTAAAGTTAAGCTGTTAATCTCTAAAGTGTGTATGGATGACTTAATTTTGTTTATAAATACTAAATCAAGGGTAAGAAATCATTTAGTTTGTATTAGGTCCGCATAGACGTATAACATTCCGTGTTCTTGGATTGATACTGGTACAGATTGAGCAGGTACGTACAGAGACAGCTAGTCACGTTATGTATAGAGGCGTTAATGCAATGACATTGATAGCACTAACGTACAAAAACAAATTGGTTCGATCTTTTCATAAAAGAAATTGCCTTTAGTGCAAAGTTTACACAAGTTATTTTATGAAAATTATTCGGTTGAAACCAATTTATAATTTTAGCAACGAACACGTATGCACTTTAAGACTTTGTTTTTAAATAATAATCGATTTTCAATTATTTCTTCGGGTTTATTTGACGTCATTGCTATGATTACATTAATAACGTACGCCAGTCTCCAGTTATGGCGTGAGAATGGTTGTTTGTTTCCGATATACTCAGTGATCCATCAAAGATATTCACGGCATTCAGGTATTGAACAAATTGGTAAACGTTCTCAGATCTTTTTGTTTTGATGCAGAAAATCACTTATTTTTCATCATCAAAATGACCAGATTTCATTGACTTCCATATGGATTAACTGTGTCGGCGTGCTCACACTGTACTGCTTATTTTTCTAAGTGATCTGGACCTTTCTAGTTGCTGTGTGTCTTGGAACTATATCGGTACTACCCAACTTCTTATCGTTGTAGATCGATGTGTAGTTCTTGCATCAATCGGTACCCCTGAAGCGTTAGATGATTGTCAACTCTGCCAGACTGAGTGATATTGGATCATTACTTCAGTGTGAGACGTTTAAGGTGGCTGTTTTAGCTGCACCGTTTAAGTTAGCTGTTCTGGCTTGGTCGTAATGGCAAGAAGAGTCAGTCAAATCTCGGCCCACGAGACGGTGGTCATCCCAAACGACTTGACAGACGAGCAGTTTGAAGGTAGGAAAAAATCGTAATCCTAAACATTTATATACCTAAGCGGACGAGTAGATATAGATCGAAAAAAGGCAAAGTTTTTTAAGGGTGAAAACAATCATTTTTACATATTCGGATGAATTGATCGAAAATTTAGAAGATCTAGAAAATCCATAAAAGTTTTTGAATCTTAGCAAATGAGCAGTCGAAGAGTCAGAGGAAAAAAAATAATTTGAAGAATTTTATGTCTTAACATTTGTAAACACTCAAATCCTAAATCCCGGAAATTTGATGAGCTAGTTAATAATAGTTAATATATAATAACATTTTGACTTTTAGTAGCACGATAGGTAAATTTTTTGGCCGATAGAAAAATTTTAGTCATGAAAGTTCGAAATTTTTGAAGATATTGTATATTTTTTTTATCATCTTAGAAATAAAAGAGTCCTTTCACAAGATAGACTTGAATGGGGATGGGAGGTTGTCTCGGCGTGAGTTGATGAAGGCGGCGGCCGTATTGGGAATGAACCCGACGGACAAGGATATCGACGCTATGATGAAAGACGTGGACAAAAATAGTACGTGAAAGTTACAATTATTTAGTATGGGCTTGTGGCTCAAATGTTACACTGTGGTGGGGAGCCTTTTATCATCTATTTTTGGTTTTGGACCAACTGTCAATCCGATTGGTTATAAAATATCCCAAATAAATTAACAATGACTAGTCAGACATTTTCACAACATAAACATCGGACGGCATTCCTTTGTTCCTTATCATTCGGCATTGACCTTTCTATTTTTATAATAAAGCAGCGTTTTTATTCGTTTTCCTGTTTTTCTAAAATCTCGTTGTGTGCGTAGTATCATTGAGATAACAGCAATTTATCTATGGAGTATTCTGTCAAGAATGGTATAAACTTTATATGATTAGCTTCCGTACAGAGAAAAGGGATACACATAAACCAAAACTCTAATGCTAGCTTTGATATTTGAAATTCAGAACTGTATTTGTGAGAAAGATTCAGATTCAGATTCATTTTAACCCATAATCAATAAATATGCTTGAAATAAGGATGTGGACTAAAAATAATTGACAAAGTAAATAAAAATGGACAAGTTTTTTTATGTTAACTTTTACGATTTGCGATAATAAACTTTGTATGAAGTATATATAACCTCAATAGACTCCAAGAGCACGTGAACTTGCACAGAATGTGCACTTCTGTTAAATCGACCACACAGACACAGAGAGAGGATTGGAAACCTCTGGTGTCTGGGATTAGTATTAGTAAATAAATATACTTATTGTGGTTATATGATCCTTAAATCACTGAACTTATGTTATCTTTTAATCAATTTGATAAAATACACTGTATATGAGTTTTACTGAACCTTTCAACTAATCAGTGTAATTAATCAAAAGATTATTTTGCACAACATATTGGAGCTTTTTTAAAAGACAAAGGCCAAATGACGGGAGAAAATTCTCATATAATAGCAGGAAAAAATGGTTCACATTTTACATAAAAATAGTAAAAATAAAAGAAACAAACATTAATACCCCTCCAAGAAAAAAAAATAAAAGAAAAAGAACCCCGAAACAAAAATGGGATAGACCAGAAATGCAATAGCATAGTTATTTAGGCGTTATAATTCAATTTTTAAAATATGTGCCCTTTGTATTGAGCCTGAAACAAATTACCGTTGTCCAATTTTCTTGGTGTATGCTGATAGATTAATGTCATTACAATAACGTTACCAGAAGAAGATGAGGTTAAACCATCATAGAGTGAGATACCTGAAGGTATCCAAAACTTGATAAAGGAATCTGACAGTTAATTACAGTTAAAACGTGTTTCCGATTGTCAGAGTTTGATAGGCCTGTAATGAGGTATGAGGAATATGATTGCTGTACTCCACCCCTGAAATCATTACCCGCGTTAATTTACGGAGGGGTAATAATTTTCGTTTTTGAGGACATTTAATTAATAGTGTTTTGAACTGGTGTGAACCGTACATTAAAAAATCAATAGATCGTAACTGAAACAACACTTTGAATTCCATTAGTATTTGTATTCACCGAGGCGGCGCTTTCTATGATAAAGGATCTATTGAGTGTTATTACGTACGATTGTTTTCGTATTTTTTGTTTTCTTCACTAGCTACCCGCAAACGCCGACGTTTATATAAAGAAACCGAGCTTTTCAACTAATCAGTGTAATTAATCAAAAGTTTATTTTGGACAACATATAGGAGCACGTTTAAAAGACAAAGGCCAAATAACAGGAACAAAATGGTCCACATTCTACATAAAAATAGTAATAGTAAAAATTAATTTTTGCAAAAGATATTAAAATAAATAATTCAATCAATTTGTTCTTTTGACCCAAACATTTCTTCATTAGTGATTGTGTAATGTACAAAGTGTTTTTATGATTTAGAACAAAATATGTTACGTTACCTAAATATTTTCAGTAATGAAATGATCGGATTTTTTGTTTTTCATGATGATTTTTCACTTAAAATAGAATTAATTTTTTATGTAAATTCGCTCGCACCTTTCCATTATTTAGATGACGGCTTCATCAGCTTCAAGGAATACCTGAAGATAATGCAGGACAATTACAAGGAGGTGGATCTAGAGAAGGAGCGGATGAAGGCGGCCTTCCGGTACATAGACAAGGACAACGACGGATTCCTGACCCTGAGGGAACTCAAGACCATTCTGAGTCACAACAATTCGGGGATCTCCGACGAGGAAATCGAGCAGTTCTTTAAGGAGATCGACACTGACGGCGACGGAAAGATTGACTATGAAGGTGCGTATTAATTGTCAAAATGTGATCAGGGAAAGATTGACTATGAAGGTGCGTATTAATTGTCAAAATGTGATCAGGGAAAGATTGACCATGAAGGTGCGTATTTATTGTCAAAATGTGATCAGGGAAAGATTGACTATGAAGGTGCGTATTTATTGTCAAAATGTGATCAGGGAAAGATTGACTATGAAGGTGCGTATTTATTGTCAAAATGTGATCAGGGAAAGATTGACTATGAAAGGTATGAATTCACTGTGTCAAGTTAGGGTATAACATATCTGTGAAAGTGTGGTCACAAAGCCAATGAATAGGTTTTACTGTAAAAATAAGACAAAAGGGGGATATTGACTATAAAGGTATGGGTTACTGTAAAGGTATGGGTTACCTGTAAAAAAGATTGATTATGAAGGTACGTTAGAATTTACTTTAAAACAGGATCATGGAAATACTGACTTGCATGTAAACAAATGGTAAACAGGAAGAGATGACTATGGTGGTATGACTTACTTGTAAAATGAGGGAATAATTAATAATAATAATAATAATTAAGACCAATGATATGAAGGTGCGGCTTCCTGTGGCGATAAGAAGATGAATGTTAGAGAGGTTTTCCTATCAAATTTGATTCATTTATGATTCCATAACAGATTTCAGAATAATTTTACAGAGAATCACAAAAGTTAAGGTGGATTTATGAAGCACTTACCAGCTTACACTTCCTGGAATCTAATTTTTCAATTGATATTTTCTTATTTTTGTTTTAGAATTCATCGAATCTGACCTATGTTCTACAGTATTTTGATATAAAATCACAACGCCATGAAACCAAATATCTTCTGACTAACAATATACAGTTAACGAGGCACTGTATATTGTTCATGAACTTGTTATATATCGTGTAAAGTTTATTTTTGTTATTGAAGTGCTTATTGTTATCTTATCATCATGTCTCATTAATACTTCTTTGTTTTAAAGAGAAGGATATGCATTTATAAAAATTCTATCATCGGTCTGCTATCCTTTCAAGGATTGTATTTGTATAGTAAAAAGTAGAAGTCTTTCATATTCACTTTTTTATTTCTGGATGGTAGAAAACCCATTTCATAAAACTTTTTCCATTTCCGTCTAACGGGTCGTAAAATAAATTTGGTTCGACTTTGATGCAAATTGTGAGCTGCTTGAGGACCTGGTTGGAATAAAATGGGAGCACATATACAGGATTTAATGAGCAGGCCCACGGATAACATGCGCATGCCTGGATTCAATGGGAAGTAGAACATGGGATTGTAGCTTCCTTTTCGTTTCCCGCCAAGCTTTCGGAGTTGTCGGACAAATGGCTTTATATTAAATCCAAGAATACTTTTTCTAAGTATTTTCTTGCATGAGATCGGAGAATTTCTGTCAAAATAGGAGATACATGTAGGAGTTACAGATTTATTAATTTTTAAATTAATAAATCCATAAATAAAAGTTATTAATTTATTGATAATTAAATTAATATAATTATGTAATCATTATTGTACAAGTAAATTGTAAACGTAATACTTAAGTATCTAATAAAATCTTTTATAAACTTAAAAAAATCCGGTCATGGTCAGTTCAATAGAACAGGCAGTTATCTTGACCATGACATAAATTGCCTTAGGGTTTAAATTACAGTAATTAAGGTTCTGGCCAAACATATAATGTTTCTAGGTATTCAATTGGTTTTTAGTTTTGTCTTCTTTGATTTTATTGGTTGTTGAGATTTCCCTCCAAATTCTTGGAGCTGGGTCTTTATATTTCTTTGACACATCAGAGAGAGTAGAGGTTCCATTATATTGAAGACTGCATTTAACTGACTTTTGAAACATGACAGACTCTACCTCTTGGTAAGTTAATATTACTAATTCTAATAATTTTAATAAAATAGTTTAACATTTCATTAACAGTGAATTCTATAATTTTGGCAAATTATAACAATAGCTAATCATGCACTGAAGAGTGAATGATTTTGTAAGATATAAACTTTTTAATAGATAAGAATAACATATGAATATGTTCAGTGTTTTTATCCCTATATATTGTGAACATTGTAGTTGACAGTCATAAGCCATACCAGCTATATAGTACATGTATATATACCATAGAGTATTGTACGAGCGCATTCCCTTAGAATGGTATGTTTAACCATATTTTGTGATTTAAAATGATATAGTGATGTCTTTATAGATATTATAAATGAATATGATAAATATAATTGTTAACCTATTTTAAGATATGAATGCATAATGTAATTCATATATAAAGGAGGATTGATGTAAAGAGTTATTTCCCTTTAGTGCAACTTACTCCTATTGTACTATTTTTATGCCGTATATTTATATTGTTGTTATTTATTGTAGGGCTATTCATTTTTGTACTATTTATACCAATAAATTTGGAGATGCCCAGAACCCGAACAGGCGTTTGTTTGATTTCTTCAACATACAACAAATACCCCTGTTACATACACTTTATGTAGCATAATTAATTAAGATACAAGTTGATTAGAGATAAGTCAAGCTGCGCTCCAAGTAGTCTGTTCAAATCACTCCTTTTCCTGCATGTATCTGGAAGGTTTTTTAATTATCTATTTTATGATATTGTGCATTTGTGTGTGTGTGTGTGTGTGTGTGTGTGTGTGTGTGTGTGTGTGAGAGAGAGAGAGAGAGAGAGAGAGAGAGAGAGAGAGAGAGAGAGAGAATATTTTACCTCCGGATGTTGGATCGCAACATCAGACGAGGTTGGAAGGAATGCGAGACGCCAATGTTATTCATTACAGAACACAGTATCTTAGAGTATGTAGTCTTTTTGATTTCAGCAAGTTCGGCTGAAAGAAAATTAATCATAGTCGTGAAAGTAATTTTAATTTTAATTTATCATTATTCAGGTTGGAACTCAAGTAAAACAAGAGGCCCATGGGCCAAATCGCTCACCTGAGGAACAATAGGTATGATAAAATCAGCTTAATGGCGTCATAATACAAACTATCTAGGCAATGTAGTATAATACATGTAATTCCTGTATGAATAAAAATCAATTTTTTCCACTGGATATTCTTATGTTTATTATCATTAGTCCCTTTTCTTACCGGATGATTTTATAGTAATATCACATGTTGAGCTTTGCAGCTCTCAAAAAGATTATAAACAATTGTATATAAACCTACATCAAACTCTGAACCCCTTGTGAGACCCAATCGTCCAGGAATCATCCAGAAGCCAAAATCTAAACAATATTAAATAATCACCTGGCTGATTAGTTTCTGAGAAGAAGATTTTTAAAGATTTACTCTTAATATTCCTATTTAAAAAATCCACCCCCATTGTGGCCCCACTCTACCCCCCGGAATGATGATTTTACAACTTTGAATCTACACTACCTGAGGATGCTTCCAAACAAGTTTCAGCTTTCCTAGCTTATTAGTTTCTGAGAAGGCGATTTTTAAAGATTTACTCTATATATTCCTATGTAGAAATTCGATCACCAATTGTGGCCCCACTCTACCCCTGGGGGGAATGATTTTCACAACTTTAAATATACACTACCTGAGAATGCTTCCACACAAGTTTCAGCTTTCCTGGCTAATTTGTTTCTGAGAAGAAGATTTTTAAAGATTTACTCTATACAATGTATATTCCTATGTAAAAATTGACCCCCCCCCCCAATTGTGGCCCCACCCTACCCTCGGGGGTCATGGTTTTCACAACTTTAAATATACACTACCTGAGAATGCTTCCACACAAGTTTCAGCTTTCCTGGCTAATTTGTTTCTGAGAAGAAGATTTTTAAAGATTTACTCTATATATTCCTATGTAAAAATTGACCCCCCCCCCCATTGTGGCCCCACCCTACCCTCGGGAGTCATGATTTTCACAACTTTGAATCTACACTACTTTAGGATGCTTTCACACAAGTTTCAGCTTTCCGGCCAAATGGTTCTTGAGAAGAAGATTTTTAAAAATTTACTCTATACATTCCAATGTTAAAAATCGACCCACCCTACCCCCGGAGGAAATGATTTTCACAACTTTGAATCTACACTACCTGAGGATGCTTCCACATACGTTTCAGCTTTCCTGACCAAATGGTTCTTGAGAAGAAGATTTTTAAAGATTTACTCTATATATTCCTATGTTAAAAATCGACCCTTCTCAATGTGGCCCTACCCTACCCCCCAACGGTCATGATTTTCACAACTTTAAATCAACCCTACCTCAGTATGCTTCCACATAAGTTTCAGCTTTTCTGGCCAAATGGTTCTTGAGAAGAAGATTTTTAAAGATTTACTAGAATATATTCCTATGTAAAAAGTCGACCTCCCCCCATTGTGGCCCAATCCTACTCCTGGGGGTCATGATTTTCACAACTTTGAATCTACACTACCTGAGGATGCTTCCACACAAGTTTTAGCTTTCCTGGCCAACTGGTTCTTGAGAAGAAGATTTTTGAAAATATCTCGAAAATTTTCATTAATTCCTAATTATCTCCCCTTGTAAGAGGGCTTGGTCCTTAATTTTCACAACTTTGAATCCACTTTGGCTAAGGATGCTATGTGTCAAGTTTGGTTGAAATTGGCCCAGTGGTTCTTCAGAAGATGTTGAAAATGTGAAAAGTTTACAGACGATGTGATCAGAATAGCTCACTTGAGCTTTCAGCTCAGGTGAGCTAAAAACAACATAGATCAGAAAATTATTGTTTGAGTTTATACAGTCATATTTACATTTACAAATATTTTTCTTATATAAACCTATAGGCTGGATTATCAAAACGTCTATTTTTGTGTGAACTTTTTAATGACGTCACAATGAAAATCTCAATGATTGTAAACATAAAACAGGGTTATTTAATGATTCTGAACGACTCGCCTTTCTCAAACGTAAATATCAGTAGTAAACAACAGTGTTAAAAAGTTCACACTTGGTTGGTAAGTGATCAGTTTTTCCGATAAACCTTTCGGACATCACATTTTTTGATCACGTGACCAACCAAGTTTTAACATATGCTGTTTATTTCTTAAATGTTTAATTTACCTCGGGTAAATGCGGCTACTGGGTTTTCTGGGAAGGTCCTTTCGTACCAAAATCTGTCGCCATGTTTGTAGAGACTGAACTGGAAGGCTATCAGGCATTGGAAAGTTGGTCCTAGTATACTGCCTTTATCAGGTGTTTCAGACATACCACCAGCAAACAAATCGATGTCGTCAGGATGTCTGAAGTTGCATGTAATACATATAAAAAGAATGAATAATCAAGGAAAGAATCAGATATTTGAATTTAAGGAGAACACGTTGTAAGGTCATTTAAAACAACTAAACCGCATACGACAGTTAAGAACTTGTTACCTTGACGTAATATATGAGGGCTTAATGGTGGCCAATTTTTGACCAAGTATATAGTAACTTTGTGTAATGCAATAATCTAAAAATGTTTGGCAAAATACAACGAACTTGGTGTTTATTTTACGTATAATAATCACATGGTTTTATTCTGTAGATGCGATCTATCTTCACAGGTTGTATGATACCCATATCCCGTATCTTACACTGATTACAAACTTAGCGAGCGAGAAGAGATGATCTGAGATAGGTTATAATTTTACATATATACCGGTATAAATACATTTGTATGCATGTTCTATTGCTTTAGTTTGCAGAAAGGCAGACAAAAAAAAGAACAAAAAACCTTTGTCAGAAAACGGGGTCGGGGTGACAGGTTTAACAGCTTCTTTTACGACCCAAATTTCGAAATGTTTTATAAAATTAATGATGTATTCTTATTTGTAAAATTAACATCCGTGACACATTTTAACAATTTATCAAGTTAAAGTTGCGGCACATGCATAACGTTCCTTGTACAAGACACTTCAATACAGAATCTACACGGGCAATTGTATTTAATGTTTTTGCTAATTTTTACTGAAGCACGTGTGTATTTTTAAGAGAACTTTGAATGTAGCCATGGAGCTTTTGGAAAATGAAAAACAGTCATTTAATAATTTTTTGGAATGTCGTGAGCATATTCAAAAACGGTTTATTTATGTCATTTGTTGTATTTCTACTATGGAATTTATTTTATGTTTTATTATAATAGCAAGTGCAGCTGATCTTTCACGTAGAAATTAACACTTTTTTCAGATTTATGAGCATCGCAAAAGCTTTGGTTATAACCAAGAGAGCTAAAATTGATATCTCATTAACGAAAACAAAGTAAAAAGAGTTTTTATATGACGTCACAGTAAACACGCGTTAAAAAATGTGGAGGTGGATCAAGCATTTGTATATTTATACGTGCAAAAAGGTATCGTGTACTTATTGTTTGTTTTTACACCGCCACCCATCGGATGATACAAAGCTAGAAGTACTTTTTTTTAGATAAGGAGTATTTGAGAGAAATCAATGCCGTTTTTGGAAGGGAAATGGTTAACAATGGTACGGATTACTGTATATACGAGGGTTGTTAGAAAAGTTCGCGGACAAAGTGATTTACGGCAAAATTACTGTACTTTGTAGGTTGACGTATGTTTTTTTAAATGACCAATTAAAAATAAGTCTGCAAAAATCATATGATTTTGAAAATCTTTTTACAACATACTTGCAGGAATTAGATTTACAATGTACGGAGCACCATTTCATATTTCCACGACTTCAGGTGACATCAAACAACTAAAAGGAATACCTGTCACTCTTTTTCAAAGTAAACATCTTTTAGTGCCACACACTTTTCATGTCATTTCACCAATTTTTTAAATGCACGTTCATACCATTATTTGTCAAGTTTTTGTATAATGTTTGTGGCATGTCGTAGATCATTTAGGTCCGAAAATCTCTGTCCATACAGTTTCGACTTAAGACCAGGAAATAAAGCGAAATCTATAGGTGCAAGATACGGGATGTATGGGTGGTGGGGGTGCTGCAAAATATCAGTTCTCCCATCTTTAAATCCCTATAAACCTTTGTCCTCTAAAAATGGCAGCATCTAAGAACCTTTTAGTCTCCATCGGAAATTTTTCTGCGTGCATACAACATTTAATGACGGCCCGATGCTCCAAAATGTCCATTGACGTTAATGCTTTTTACTCATTTTTCAAGCGTTGGTCGTCCATGTTCGGCGATAAAACGGTCAGAAATTCTTCAATTTCATTTAAGCTTTTACAAAATGACCTTCTTAGTGATGTCATATGAAATTTGAATACTGTTGGTTATCACCACATGTCATTTTTCATGCGCTTAAACGGTACATTTTCTTAATAAGGAAAAATTCGTACAGATCCGTGAAGCATATCTTATCAAAATAATTAAGCTGTACATTTTATGGTGCATTTTAAGAAACAAATCTTTACATATTTCTTAAAAAATACGTCAAGATTAAATCTGAAAAGTTTCGCTGGTATCATTCGAAAAGTCCGTTCACAATCGAACTTTTTCGCAAACTTTTCTAACAACCCTCGTACATGTACGGATTATATGTATAGTTCCTGCTGCACTCGTCTTAACAGTCACACTGTAAACATATTTTCTGATTTTCATCAATCCACTATGATGGTTTTTAGTGCGTATTGCATAATGCATTAAATGAAATCTATACTTATAAATTAAGGCATTTTGCAAATAAACTACAAAATGCCTGCACCAGAGTACTTGCTTACACCTTTGGTATTTCAACACATGCGTGATTATGTCCGTAAGGTATAATTGAATTTTAACTGATAAGTTATTATTGTGAAATTAATCAAAAACCTACTTTCATTTTCGATAAACAAGCCCGAAATAGCAAAAATGAGAGTAAGGTGGTGGACACGCTTTGGCGGATCCAAGACAGGGATCGTTTGCATCAAAATATACGCTTGCAATGAAATAATATTGAATGATTACGTAAACAGTGAATATATTTATTAGGAACTTACCTGGATTACACATAGAAGTTAAGATTTGACAAATGTTGAATAAATGAAACAAGGCAATTCGTTTCTTGAATGAGTGATTTTAGTTTTGATAGATAGAAGCTAGCGAAGCGCGACCTCTAGCGAAAGAATGGAGTAGAACTTTCCAGAACGGGGTAACCAAGAACGCGGTTTGACTAATTAACGTCTTGGCGCGAAAAGTGCAAGACGGGTTCATCATGCATCGCGGGTAGATATTCATACCTTGAATGGGACATTTTTGGTTAATACAAAAGAGTTAATAAATGAAAAGGAAAAATTTGCGATTTAAGTTTTGATCGAAAGAATTTTTTCCCAGAACGGGGTGCCCAGGAACGCGGTTTGACTAATTTACACTATGGCGGAAAGTGTAGAGCGAGATACTTTGAAAATGACAACTTTGGTTTAAAAAAAAATGCAAATAAATATGCATACACTAGCGGTTTTTTTTTTAGTTTCATACATTTTAATACCACGACAGATTGGTAGTGAACTTTATACATTAATTGTGTCATCAAACGGGGAAGTTAAATATTTTTTTTTTGGGGGGGGGGGATTACCCTACCCAATTTTTTGTTTCGAAACAGTCTTTTATCTGAACTTCACATTTGGGACAGGGATAAAAATATTTGTGAAATTTGACCTAAAAAAACAAAAATTTAGACATATGACGTCCTAAATACCCACTGGTTAAAAAAAAAATCATTGTAATCATTTTCAACTCAGAATTAAGGCCAAGTTCATGTATATATCATCCAATTCAGTTTAAAATTTTTCATCCCTTTTCTAAATATCCAGCTATGCAGTTTTTTATTTCAATTTTAAAGAATAGGCTAAGAAAACTATAAAGAAATAATTCGGACACAATATATACGGAAAAAAATATGATTCAACATTATTGCATTATGTCATTCATTTGTTAATTAAGTGTTAATTCCCGCGCTCGCGCGGGTTATCATCTAGTATTTCTTAAATGTTTGAAAGACTGACTTTACCTTAGAGTAATACATGTATAGTAAGTATTAGCATATCTACCTATATGCTTGCTGGAGTGCGTTCGCTGATCGTGGACTGTGGTTGACTAACCCCCCATGCGTAACTGTAAAGAAGTTGGCTCCGGGGAGTCCACAGAACTGTCGGTAGGCATTATAGGACGGAATACCGTGTTCTCGACCCCTCTGGACATTAAGAGCACCCAAATCTAAGGAAGGCGTTTCTACTGAGGGTCCGATAAAATTAAAATTTTCAAACAGCCTATTTCTGATTCCATCAACTAAAAATCGATCGGACCTGGACTTGGGTTCCCTTGACATCCATCGAGCCATAAGTTCATATCCGCCGTCGTACATCAAATCTGGGACCTCAAAATGTTTGTGTACAGGAAAGGTCGTAGGTCTTTCTTTTCCAAGATGTCCGACATTATTTCGGACCAAACTATGACCCATTCGATACGCCGCCACACCAAACGCATTAATTGTCCTGGGGTCAATGAAAGGATTGTAATTGTCAACATGGCCGGATCGCCGGGATCGAAGGTTAAAAGCTTTTATAGTTTTATCACCCAAGAGAGCTGGTAAAAATTCGTTATAAGTTACGTGTTGGAGTTCCGCAATAACTATCCTTTTGGTCTCCTGGAATAGTGTTTCGTCGTCCGTTATACCTGTCGCGTTCCTCAATACGTCAGCGATCAAGTTGTGACGTCTTAACCACGTGATGTGAGGCACAGTTAATGTCGGTGTTTCACTCTGTCTGTGGTCGCCTTTAAAAAAAAATTGTCGCAATAAAACAAGATCTTACCTTTAAAAAATAAACGGACACAAACTATTGAAACGGGTCCAACAATTACACCCTTTATTCCTGGAATAGGACAAACAAACCCTTCATCTGTACCTGCAACAAAGCAGTCTCTCGTGGCCTGGATTTCTGCCGGACAGCCTTGCGGATGCGGTGGCAGAAGATTTTGAACGTGTTCGGCAAGCCTACCATTAGCTAAAATAAAAATGCACTGTTAAATGATTGTCTTTTCACTATAATGTTTTAAATCTATTATTTACAAGTTGTACTCACATTTTTCTCTTAGCTGATTTTCCCTACTAAAATCAGACCCATAGATCATAGAACCATCCACGAACGATGTTCTCTCATTAATCTGTTCCCGGACACCTGTTGAAATTGTCAATGACAAATTGACAAAGTTATCTACCAGTGACAATTATTATTTAAGGAGGCCGACTGTACATGTAGTTTTCATTGCGCATGATTTTGCGTATTCTAGTAAAATACAGAGTATTTTTACATTTTATACTTTTTTAAAACGATTTTTCTGTTGTACGGTAGGAAAGCGTTGCTAATGTGCTTTTATGACGTTATGATAAAATAAAGCTTCCAAGGAAAACTTTATATACCATAACGTTGAATAAATGATTTCCTTTCAACCTGTTTGCATTCATCTTCTGACAGACCTGGAAACGCTCTGATTATTTAAAATCTGGAATAATTCCATTGCGAAGTCGTATTTGTATCGAAAGCATTTCGTATTCATGTTACCTCTGTTGGTAAAATTAAGACAGCTAGAGGAAAATAGTCACCATTTTCACATCTCAGGGGCGGTGCTCCGGTGTGACGAACAAAATGCATGCAGGTCTGATACGGAGGAAAATGGGGGTCTCGTTCCTCTATGTTAACAGGGATGATGAAGCACGCCTCGGGTTTCATGGAACCTCTAAAAAATCAAGAATTAGTTACCTATAACAATCATCGATGAATATTTAGGTGCATTGCTAAAAAATTTAGAACCGTTTTAACAAGAGCTTGGACTTTCGGCAGTACGTGACAAACTCCGATTTGATGAAGGCGGGGTCTAGTCATGGTTAACTGTCCTGTCATTGGCTAATAGATATGAATACATTGAACGCAATGACATTCGTCCGACTTCATCCAGGGATGTATATTTCGCTGAAACAGCGTCAATTTCACACAACAGAGCAAATCTTGGCAAACAACTTTCCGGTTTTGACAGTCTATGAATATTAATGAGCATCTCTTAGCGAATTAGAAGAAAGGAGGTCAATTATTTGAAAGCTTGTTTTGATGAGCAAACTAGAAAGTAACATCCCACAGAAAGTCCAAGCTCTTGTTAAAACGGTTCTATCAGATCAAGATGGACATATTAAGCGTTTTAATTAAATGTGACAAGCAGGAAAAAATAGATTAAAGACACTTGATATAGAAATTTAAAATGCATGTGCAATTATTGACATGTATAGATTTTAAGACATATTTCGAGGACTAAATATTTTTGCCGAGGAAGGTGAAAATCTAAATTTATTGTTATTGAGGTACGATATAACTGTCGAAAAATGCTGCAAATTTTAAGGTCTGTCTATAATTTAAGGGGGAAAAGTCTAAATGTGAAAATCTTAATGTTAAGAATTTTAGAGCTATGATTTTGTTTTTTTTTTTTTTTTTTTTTTTTTTTTTTACAGATATATGGTTAAAAAACAAGAGACAACAGCATGATTTTATTTGAAGGATTCTAAGAAAACAAAATAATTCAGAGTAATAGAAAATTTAGAAATAGCCCACACTATCTGATTTGTACAACATGAGGTTTATTCCTAGTAGCATGTCAATCATTCTTCAAACAAATGCACCATGCACGTTTTGGAAGAAATAGAAGCACAATTATATTAGTTTACTCTTATTCCTGCAAATTATTAAGTTGACATATAGGGAATAAAAATGTATAAATTAAATATATTGACAAAATATGAAACTACTTGCCCGATTGGGTCGCAACAGTCAAGAATAGGTTTGTTTGTCGGGACTGAAATCAAGATGTGCAAAATATCAAAGAAATTCTTACCAATGCTTGTTTATGTAACGCACACCAAAACAAATAATAAATATTTTTTTTCACCACATTAGTAAAGTTCGTTTTAATATGGTTTCTAGAAACCACCACCACTCTTTTGGGGGTGGGGTGAATGGTCCTACGTGTTTCCGAGGGAGTGGCGATGACGTCGTGGTCAATGAACTGTCCGTGGTGGGTTAGGAAGGTGGAGAACCTGGCACTGACAGGGGTCATGCCTCCAAAGGTCCACTGGAAGACCCTGTTACTGACGGTCCGGGCACTGGGCAGGGGGAAGTTGTCCACAGACCGTGTACGGGGGGAGTCGATCCCTGTTCAGAAAGCGTAAGAAGCAGTCAATTTTTAGCGAGATGTGTTGAACAAGTTTTGACTAAATGGGAACTCAACGAGATACGATCTTATCACATGTGTTGGACAGTGTTTAACACTGTGCCGGATAATTATGCCAGTGCCAAGGTGGCATTTTTGCACCCGCTTAAGATGCAGTTTCGGAAAAATCCATATATACCAAATGATAGCGCATTGTCTAGAGAGTATATAACCACTTTTGTTTTTAGTGTGTTTCACCTGACAGGTGAGATATTTACCTTTAAAAGTTAATATCCCATAGGAAAATGATAATTCCCATAGGAGAAACGATTCTCCTACAGGAATTATTGACAATCCTATAGGATTTTCTAAAAACCCTATAGGAATGATATTTCCTATAGGAGAATGCTATTTCCTGTAGGAAATTGACTCAGACAGCTAGTTTTCCTATAGGAAATTAAAATTCCCTATCGGATTTTATCAAATCCTATCGGAATTGAAATTCCTATAGGATGTTCTTGTATTCCGATAGGAATTTTCTAATTTCATATAGGAATACTGTTTTTCCTATGGGAAAAATTCTTTTCCTGTAGGAATTTAGTTTTGAAAGGTAAATATCTCACCTGACAGGTGGAATACAATGATAACAAAGGTGGTTGTAAACTCTTTAAGCAATGGTCTATCATATGGCATATTTGAATTTTTCGATATATGCGGCTTAGACGGGTGCAAAAATGCCACCTTGGCACTGGCATAATTATCCGGCACAGTGTTTTAATAAGCTTATAATATATGATTATATAATATATGGGGTTTTTTTAGAAGTAAAGGATCTATTGCGAATAACAATTGAATTGACCTATAGGACCGGTATTGGTTTCTGTCTTTACAAAAAACATATCGATTTCCGTTCCACTTCTTGATTTTAGGCCAGTTCTCATAATGTATAGTGATGGGAAAAAAGTTTCACAGTCGTTGTCCGAGCAGTATGAGTTATGGTCGCTTTTTCACTTGATTTTCTTTAAATTCTAATTTCAGTTTACTTCCTATAATACGATTCATGTTCATTACAGCTATGTATGCGTTTATGTACAACCAGGGACATATTAACAACTATCGAAAGTCTCGCGTGACGTAATTTCAAAGGTCGCAAACCCTTTGACTCTTTGCTACAAATAATATACGTCGCCTTTGTTTTTTCAACAGAAATAACAGGAAGAATGATGTTTGTAGATGTAGAAGAATTTTTACAAGGCGTTCGAACACTATCATCATTCACCGTACATTCAACTGAACTCTTTTCCGTATTAACAGCTGCATCCTTCGTTTAAAGGGACCTGATGCCGGGATGACAAGGGGATGTATTTCAAATTCTGACCGACCCACCCCCATTTTTTCTAGTCTTTAAACCCTCCTCCTGCATTTTTGGCATAAAATGTCACCAATTGCAAAGAACGAACTGTATCTTCTTTGCAGTACTTCTCTCACATTTGTACCATTTCCTATAGATGTTCTGGAAAAGGTTTTGCTCTGCATGATTTTTTTTGAGTAACACAGAGTGAATGATTCTTGTCCTCAAACAAAACGTGCTTACACTAAGGTATAGTTCCGGTTGATGTAGTGAAGTTTATACTTTTTCCATCGATATCTTTAATTCAAATAGCAAATGTTCATTTAAGGAAGAAGATCGAAATTAAATATACAAAATGCACAGTTCTGCATAAAAAAGAAAGGGTGTTTATAAATGCAGGTAATTTTTAAAAAGTATGCCCACAGATGGAATCGAACCAAGGCACAAAAAACATACCGCGTAACATAGCCAGCTGTTTAACCTACTGAGCTATCCAGAACTTTTACTTTCGATCGATTTTATGACCACTATGATAGAAATAAGTTTCCGCAATTTTTTTCGGCTTTTTGCAAAATTCGACCCCAGGGCCAGGTTGCCCCTAAAAAATCTATCTTAAATTATTCCTTTGAACAAAACCTATCAAAATATTTTCGATTTTTTAGGGGCAGGCCGGTCCTGAAAGATATCTAGGCCAAAAAACATGCAGAAATATACCATTTTACTGAGAACAGGCTGTTTTCGCCAACTTTGAAGATTAATAATAAAATTGCAAGAGCAATCTGATAAGTTCAAAATGCAAATTCTAAAAAAATAGAATTATGTACGATAGAAAATAACAAATAAAACTTTGATTTTCAAAAGTGATTTTTCCGGGAAATCAATATCCCCTATAGGTCAATTCAATTGTTATTTGCAATTGATCCTTTAATCGAGTGTATAACTAAGAAAATGCAAAGAAAAGGAATTCATTCGCACGATTATCGTAGGCATTTGGTAGGACTCGCTGTTGAGGAGTAAATGAAGATCCCAGGAGAGGATTGATCGGGTTGTTACATTGTCCGTCTGTTCGTCGGTAGGGGTTGCTGAAGTCACATACAGGCATCTCATAACAGAATGGCTCGAACGCTTTCTCAAAACTTTCTAGAATCTCTGGATCCGACACTGCTCTTTGGACACTCCCAACTAAAGGGCTTAATAAAGTTTAAAACACATGCAATTTTATTATAAGTAGTTAGAGTAAGCTTACAAGACAAGAAGGAAAAAGAAGAAACATCCCATTTGAACGTATTACATTCTAACAGATTAAATTATAATAACGTATTCTTAAAATTATGAGCAAAATTGCTATAGAAAAAACTATTATATCAGTGAGAACAAGTTTTGCATAAATATTTTATGTTTTAGCAATTTTTCGTTTAAATCTTTCGGCTGATTTTACAATATTGTATAAAATTCTCAGATCCTTAAAAACAATATGCTAAATAGTAATATGATCATCTGCTTAGCATTGATGTATCATTTTTGTAACTGCTGCAGAATATCTTGCTACTTTATTTATACATTGAGATAGCAAATGTATTAAATTTAATTTGCAAATGTATGATTTTATAGATCGTCATATAAATAAAAAGGAAAGAATTCGACTTCTTTTCTTTAAAAATAAAACAAACAAAAAATCTGCCAAATTTTAAAGATACGGACTTAGCTGCTATGGTCCTGGACGCTTGAGAGGCCCTTTCTGACCGGTCACTCAGGAGAGCATTAGTTTCAGGGGCATTACTCTGAGAGAACCTGTATAGGGCACGTGCGGCTCCTGACCCCTGTCCACCCACCGGTCTAGGGGCTATACCGCCATGAACCATTCGATCTATGAATTCAAGTTAGAGTGATCATGCCGATTGAATTACATATAACATGGGATGAACTGTGAGAACAGCTTGTTGCAAATAACGTCTACACGCATTCTAACATATAGATAAAGAACAGGTTTAACAAATCCTAACTGCAATGTGTAGAATTATAGCAGTTTCCAAAACTTTAGTTCTGTGATATGCGTTAAATATGACACTTTGTTTCATAAGATAATATTTTTCATCATATTAATCAAAACCAACGTTCTCTTTACATTCATGTACACAGCAAAATGTGCCACATATGTTTCACATATGTTGTGATCAAACATACGTATAACTCATGTGTATCATATGTAAATCATGCGTGATTTTTCAACACATGTTAAACATGAGTTCAAAAACATATGGTAAACATGTGTGTATAAACGCATGTATACATACACACATGTGTAACATGATACTTTTTTCCATACGTTACACATATGTTATACATGTGTTATTCATGTGTGTATTTTTCGGCTATATGTAATTCATACGTTATTTTAACACATGAGATACATGCGTGAAGAAAAACTTTGCCAGTATACATGCGCGGATTGGTTGGGGGGGGGGGGGGGGGTTCGAGGCATATTTGCGATAATATTATTATGTAAATGTAATAAATTTTCATTTTTCAGGGGGGTGGGGTTGGGGACCCCCCCCCCCTCTAGATCCGCGCATGTTATACATGGCTTAACCTTTACATGTAGAAATGAATAGATGTATAACAAAATTAATAAATTAATTGAAGCCATGTACTCTCTTAAAATATTGATTTATTAACAAATCCGGATTTAAGACGGAATCGACTTTAATTTTGTCGTCCACAAATATACGTCACATTTTTACGTCACGGAAGCAGAAGATCAAGCTGCAGGGTGAATTAGCTAAAGGTAAGGATTTTCAAGCACTTGCATTTTAAAATTTAATCATACAGTGGCTGGTGGTAATAGAGGGAACATTACGGGAAAATTCGGGTTGAAAGACGATAAACGATCGACGGACATATTGTGGTTTTAAAAAAGAAATATTGCTTTATGTTGCCAAAAGAATATTAAAAGTGTAGCTATAGTAAATGAAATACCAGTGAGTTAAATACAGTAGCTGAATCACACATTTATAGAATATTTCAGAAAACGAACGTCCGGTTACCTATAGTTAGGTCTTTCAATGTGATCAATACTGAACATAATTTTCCCGAAAGATCTCAACTCAGCAGCTAACGGGTTTCAGTTGAATTAGGCTAATTAATTCGTATGGGGAGCATAAAATATTTGTTGATCTGAAGATATATTAAAATATAAAAAGTTGAAAAGTGAAAGTAGCAAAAGAACTAGAGCAAAGCTCATTGCAAAGCAACGAGTAGGTCTTGACTTCCATTTGCAGCTGAGGGAACAAAAAAAAAAATAATCAATACACCTAATTAATTCTATATGTTTTTACATTACAAAACACGATTGAATGATCAGTAAGTCGTCTGAATTAAGTTATAGTCTTATTTAATGCTAATTGAATAATTTTTTTAAGTTTATAGAAATGCATCAATGGGACGGATGTAGGATATCAACCATAACACAGTGACAGATGTCTCTCTAAATTGTTTAAATGTAAGTACATATATCATGGAATTTCAATTCAAACATTTTTTCAAACATAATTTTTATATTCATTATGATTTATATGTATGCATAAAAATGTCATTTTTAACTATAGTATAATATGCTTTGATAACACAAATTTATTGAAACATGTAACACATTTTGATGTACACATGTATGTATTCAACTATTTAATGTAATATATTTTTTAGCAAATGGATGTAATATAAGATTTGTCTGGAAGAAGTCTGAAGACATTGTGAAGAACAATCTAGGATCAAGACTTGAGTTCAAAGATAGCAGAATAAGCTGCACAGTGGTTGCAATAATTGTGAAAAATAATGGTAAATAAATTAAGGTTCTGAGTGTATAGATTAATGTTAAGAATTTTATTACATTGACTATTTGTAAGTGTTTAAAATAAAATCTCACTTAACACAAATGATTCAAGCTAATTGAACTATAGAAAATTTTTATGCATAATTTTTTTTACACTTTTAAGATATATTTTTGTATCATGTTGATTTTTAAAATATCTTATGATTGTGTCTAATTTTGAATTAACATTTTAGAAAGAAGTTCAAACATGCCTCTTTAAGGAAAAACATTGAGAAGTGAGAAGTTGGAGTTGGGCAGAAATCTGGCAGCGAGGCTGAATATATTCACTAGAGGTAAAAGGTTTATACATGTAAATGTTTAACTTTTCTGACTTTTCTATATAGCCACCAAGTCTCAGTTTGTCTGACTGTCTGTCTGTCTGTCTGTCTGTTTCTTTCTCTGTGTGTATCATAGTGTATCTCTCTCTCTTTTTCTCTCTCTCCTCTCTCTCTCTCTCTCTCTCCTCTCTCTCTCTCTCTCTCTCTCTCTCTCTCTCTCTCTCATGTATAACATTTCAGACTATCCAATATGCTTGTTATGGTTATTGTATCACCATATTAATGTAAAGCTAGGATTGTTTATTTAAGTAGATTTATTGCAAATGTAAATTATATGATGTTATTGAATTTACAAATATTATCTTCTTTTTCAGAAACTAAAAATTTTGAAGACGATTTTGAAGATTGATTTTGTAATGGCGCTGATTGAAATTAAGGAAGTATGGGACACTCACCAAAGTAATTAAAAAATTATAAAACTTGGTTCAACGGTTAGCTCTGTATTTCCTCTAACAGAATATAAAAAAAATTTGATAGGTTAATATGTTTGTTTCCATGGTAACGGTACCCAAACATACCCTTGTTGGAAATACTCCAGCTCATTAAAATACACCGCTTGCAACAGAAATGAAGCAATGCTACAGAGTTTGCAATTACTTGATTTCATTTTTCTTATATGCTATTCATAACACATTAACAGAACTATCATTTTTTACAAAAATATTTTGTCAACGCCTCCTCAGTATTTTACAAACTGCAACCGAATTTCCTCTGCATAGTTCAAATTTGTTGCTTTTTGTGTTGACCTTCAATACAAAATGGTCAAAAAATATATCTTAATATAATTAAAAGTTTTATTTTTGAACTGAAATAAAATGTTCAAACGTTATGCTTTCACTGGAGAATGAGAAACTCATATGTCAATGACTTAGATAAAAAGATATTGCAGTCTGAATTTCCTCCGGTCAGTTTTTTCAATTTCGCGCCATTTTCACTTAAACACAATTCTAGTGTAGATAAAATAATCAATACCAACTTTTTGTTCAATAAACACTCAGTCAATTAATAATATCTTTATTACAATGCTAGTACTTTTTTAAATTCACCAAAAAAAGTAAAAATATTCATTTAAATCCCAAATTTCCTTTGTTTAACTTGAAATTCCTCTGTTAAAGTACAATTTTTAAAACTATTTGCACCTTATAACAAGATACCAGGTAGGAACAAAATAATTCTAGTAGGTATAAACGAATAAATATTTAATTTATGATTTGCTACATGTATCTCATAATTATTTTTTTCAACTCTGAAACATATAAAAGGATCGAAATCAGCATTACATCATGTACAATATGCACGGTACAAAGAGCGAATTTAATTTTAAGCCATTTGGTAGAACAACATCCATTACTGTTACAACCATATATTATGGTATGAATTCTTTTTTATACATGTACTAATCAAGTTTATACTGGACATTTAACTCCCCACATATACAGGTAATAGATTAACAAACTTATACAAATAATGCACCCAAATCAAAAGCTCTCCCAACATTATTACAGGTATTACCAATCTAGCATGAATAATGAAGCTGACAATTACCGCTCCAGAATGAACCCTTTCAACATTTTTATCTTATATCTAACATAAATACATGTATTGAAATGGACAAGAACACAAGTCCTTGGCTTATCCTTACAACACCCCTTTTTCCTTGGGCAAGGATGTAGTATAAACATCTTTTGAGATACTGTATGACTTTGAAAGTTAAAGTTTTGCGTTATTTTTTCACAAAGTATAGATGGTTCCTTAAGATTTCTTTCACACGATTAGCATCCAATGTTTTACCAATATTTGTGACAATGTTTGTCCGAAGTTTGGAAATTATTGTGCTATCTTCATCACCAACTATTGTCTTTATACAAACAGACCCATTATTCATTCACATTGACCATCTCTTCTATCATGTCACTCTCCATGGCCTTCGTAGTTCCGTTCCACTTGATACTACAATCATGTGGAGGAGGTGTTGATTTGGAATTAAGAGACAAAGTACATGTGCGACAGGATTTCGATCTTGTTGAAAAGTTTTCTATTTTTCCAGAAAATGTTTTGATCATAGATGAATGATCTGAAAGATGGGAAATAGCATCAACTAAAATACTTATACATAGAAAAATATCTAAACAAAAACTGTTGTGACATTCAAACACAAGGATTTTTTAGGATGTACAATTTATGGTTCATTAGGATTGGGTGTGGGACAATTCAGGGTTTATTCAATTGGTTCGATTTCTATTCAAAATGCTACAATTCATTTTTTTTTTCCAATTCGATTAAATCAAGATAAGCTTTTAGTTAATATTTCTCATTATAAATGAAATACTAATCTTTATCTTGTAGATTCCTTTACTTAAGGATAACAAACAAAAAATTCATAAAAAAAATTACATAATTTAGAATTTACTTATAAAATAAACAAACTTTTTTAATAAATGACAGATTTTCAATTGGCACACTCATGCTTAGAGTATTAAACAGAATAAAATCAATGAAAATAAATGGCACAGTGATAATCTCTGGGACTATAGATTTCGGTCAACAATATATGGAATATTACAGTTAACTATTACCCTACTGTCAAATCATTGAATTTTGTGAGGTCTAATTTTGGGGAATTGTTACCATTCATTAAAGGTTCATTGGGATGCAATTTCATGGATTATTTTGCACAGTTAATGAAGAATGTTTGGTGGTTTTTTGAGGGTTTTTTTGTGGGGGTTTTAATTTGTTGATATGAAAGAGTATACCCTTGAAATCCATGAAAATTAAACCAATCACAGAGATACCAATCGGACGTAGTTTATGTAATTTATCAAATACCTGACAAATTGTCATGACTTCCCACTCTCTCTCTCTTCTGCCAACCAGCATATTTTTATATATAGCTCTTCTTCCTTAGGAGATCAATACAGTCTAAAAATGGCCACAACCATTGAGCTCTCTTAAATGCATATCTGCTTACATTCCTAATTCCACCAAACTCCTCCACTGTCTCCAACCACAATCAGACATTTTGACAACTTCTTCATGGTCAACATCTGTAATATTACGTTACATAATCAGGAATTTTTGCACCATATGAGAGAATATTAATTGGAACACCAATTGGTTGCCAAGTTGATCAGTAATAAAAATATATGCATATGTACTTGATATTATAAAGGAACACCAATTGGTTGCCAAGTTGATCAGTAAAAAATATATATGCATATGTACTTCATATTATAAAGGCATAAACAGAGGTTAACTCAGATTTAACAAACATATTAATATTTACTGGGAGAGGGATAGTTATTATTAGACACTGACTTTTTAAAATCTTCACTTTTAAATTAGTTGTTCTCCAATCGATACATAAATATGTACATGCAAATCTTTCCACATGAATAAGGGCATGGGGCTGTGAAAAGTAAATTTTGAGGGAGCATTATTGTGAAAGACTGAAAGTCACACAAAAGATCCAGACACTGTTTTAACTGAAAAAAGACACCATCTGAGGTTGAGTTTTAAATTTAAAAAAAATTGTATTTGACACCTATTTTACACCTATTTGAAATTTATTTTGCTGTCAATACGTGTATACCATAACAATTTTAATATCATTACCTAAAGTGTTCAATCTGTCTTCCTATTTTAAAATACATCTCCTGACGTCATGGGTTTTCGATAGTTTAACACCTAACGCCACACATAATGGCTGTCAGTTAACAATTTTTATCTAAACTGAATCATTTTTAACCTCACTCAGACATAGCATCTGAAATTACTGATACAAAATCAAAGTTAGTTGTCATCATATGCAGTTTCTACTTGTAGCTAAAATATAAACTGGATGCCACATAATTTGACTAATGGCTATGCATAGAGATGACAGGAGAATTCGTATGTGTGGTATATCATCATTTTGGAATGAACTCATGCGTTGAAAATCGACTACTCGAAACATCTGATTATCTGAAACATGTGAAGACATGATACAAATTCTGATATATTTTAGAATTAACTATTAATAATGAAAGACATTAATAATTCTACTGGGTTCTGATATGTGTACTGAACCATACTGTCAAAAACTTGTATACATGATTATAATTATTTTTTTGATTATGAAATTACACCTCAGGTGCTTGGGGCTTTACTCATGAATATGTACGATGCCTACTTATATAGGTATAGGTATCTTACACATTCATGAGCAGAGACCAATACATGCAAGCACCAGTGCATTACACCCACATAGCATAAGAAAAATTCGATGATGCCCATACCAATTTTACTTTTACTCTAATCTCAGCAAGATTTGCCAAAACTGATGAAACGTCTGTCAAAAATTTTCAGTCTCGACGAACTTAACCTCGCTGAGATTGCAAAATACTTTTACTCTGTCAATGAATGTAAGTCAAACCTGGACAGATCGCTTTTGCTGGTGTCGAGTCATCTTTCTCCATCTGTGATGAGAATTATTCAGCTGTAATATCCAAATATGTGATTGGTCTGCCCAAGAGAGCATCTACGTTCGCACTATGTGACTAGACCATCCTTTTTCTGAGCTTTAGCAACCTTTATGTCATTTCAGCGTTCAAAATCAAATCCACGTTTCCTCCGCATTGCCGAGAACCGAACCGATATTTATGTCGTAAAATAAGATTTTTGGGTTAAATTAACTTTTATTATCATTTATGTTCACGTTTTATTTTAAAAAGAAACTATGAAATCCTTTCCACAATTAATTTTATTGTTAAATACCTTAGAATTGAACCAACAGATTTAACGACCGCGAATTGGTTTACGTCATTCGGAGTTGCGCGGTAGATTCAAAATCATGAGTCCCATACTTCCTTAAATTTAATGTGATCTGAACATGTGTGTTATTGCAGTTCTTTGTTTGATTTTTGTTTTTGTAAAATCTTACTAAGTAATTAAATGTAAAGAATCTTAATTTAATCCTTAGTACATATAAATGGGTAGATTTTAAAAATAATAAATATATGGTTAGCCACATATGTTAAACATATGGAAATAAAAAACATATGTTAAATATAAGTGAAACATATGTAAAACATGTGTTTTAATACATATGTGAAACATACGGGGTGTTTTTTATACGTTTCACATATGTGAAGACACATATGTTAAACATATGTTTAACATATGAAAAACATATGTTGCACATTTTGCTGTGTATACATTAATTAGTTTTTTTTTCTAAAACGAAATGCTGAAATTTGTCATGAAGACACTGAAACTAATTACACGTCACGTAAATCAAATCGTTACAGCGAACATGAACTGTCAACAGTTGTGTTTCCTGGTGATCAATTACTTTATAAAAACTACATGCACATGTATATTTATATATTCATAAATCAGAACGCAATTTACATTAAGTGATCACTAATGACCATAAGTGCAAAAACTATTTTCGGAAAATGAACCAAAATTATTTAATCTGTATACATATATATGCATAGTGTCTCAAAACGGTTCAGGGAAACGACATCCTACAGCAAACCAGTTTTTGGACGTCGAGAATATTGTAAAAAAGTTTGCTCCGTTGAGATTTCCATAGCTTTTACAACAATGTTATGATTAGCATTTTCATATCATAATAATGTTTGTCATTTCAATTAAATCAAGATTTTGCAACAATGATTTTTACGACAGGGATCTTGAAATAGCTCCAAGGGATATTTTGATAAGGACGGAGTGACCGCGCCATGTTTTCGGTAATTGAATTTTCCAAGGCGTGGGCCCGTAGCCTATGATCCCCTATAGATCCACGCATGCTGCTTAAGACTTAATAGTGATAATGATAATAAATTATGTTTTATGTATATTGCTATCAAAGAATTGGTAAACAAACGATCCTTTATCATAGCAGTGCGGACAAAAATGAAGAGGTTTTGAAGATTTTAAAAACGCCCTTTGATTAATTAAACATAATGAACGAAATTATGAATATCAAAACTTAATAAAACTTAGTATATTTTTGAATTCATTTTGACATATTTTAACTGTTTCTAAAATAACGATTTTTTTTTATATTTTTACATTTGAATCAAATACTAGCAGAGAATTTCGGCGAACTACAATGTAGATTTCTAATTCATTTCTACATGTATATACTATTTAAATAAAAAACTCTGATGATTTTTCAATTTTTTATTAATATCTTAAATCACATATTTATTATTTTGTATAAAAAGCTTAAAGGTCAATCAAAATGTTTTAATAATACATTTATATCTGTTTCCTCTAATGTATATAGTCGATATGTTTAAATTCATTTACAATCAGAGTTAATTTTAATACAAACTTTATCATAGTCTTCACAAAAAATTTAAAGCTCGTAATATTAGTGTTTCCTTCACCTATTTGTATTCAAAAGTAACGGGAAAATCTAGAAAGATACCTGCGGGAATTAGTTCAGTGTCTAGTGCCGCGCCTGCTCCAGTAAAACCCGCCGAAGCGAACCCCGCCACGCCCGGGGGTCGTCTACCCCCAAATAATGCAGACTGCACAGCGTCGTTTACAATAGCATCGATGTCTCCTTGGGCGATAATTTCGAACACTAAACATACCAATAACGCGACAGTCAGCGCTCCCTTCATTGTTCTCCCTTATTTTTGACAAAACGCTCAAACTTGAAATATTTATATTTGTTCTCAAGAATTATTTTGCATCCTGCAACTTTACCGCTCAAAGCGTCTGACTGGAAAAAAAATTACAGTGACATTATTTTAAACTTATTTGCTTGATTCCTATTGGCTAGGCGACCAGGCTGAAGCTAGTAGCCACTAACAGCAGCCACTAAGCCATTCGAAGCTAACAGCAATAAGGAAAAATCATCAACGTACTGAGAGTACTCGAACAGCAAATTATATTTAACTTTATTATCGGCATACTTTAATTAATGTCAAGAAGATTTATGCATGAATAATTTGTAAGAGCATTGACAACTTCGGGGCAGTAAAGCTCTCCTGGATAATAATTATATATGCGTTTAAGTTTAATAAATTTGTATTTAATGTTGGTATTTTTTATACGTGTGCATAAAGCTGCTTGATCCGATTTTATATCAAATTTTGTGTACGTTTGGTTTCGTCCCCCGAATGTTTGTGTTTATTCAACCCGGATGCTATGCATCGATTGTAAAC
This sequence comes from Magallana ariakensis, assembly GCA_020458035.1. Lineage (NCBI taxonomy): Eukaryota > Metazoa > Mollusca > Bivalvia > Ostreida > Ostreidae > Magallana > Magallana ariakensis. The sequence goes on from CM035818.1 coordinate 4,061,151, forward strand.
AAAACAAACTTCAGAAATAATAGTGAACACCATGTATACAGGTTTATTTTTGATTTGACAGAAAAATATCCATGTTAAAACTCTATAATAAGCGATGTCAAAGTCGTAATACGTACAATTATCCCCGCCTCAACGTCAGGGGCGAATTTAAATATTGGGCGAAATAACGCGATACCCTTTTTATGTCGTTTGTTTTGTCCAAAAAAATTGTACATCGTTTTTTATTGACATATGTCTTATTGACCGGGAAAACTACTGCAATGTCTATTATATACACATACTTAGTATAACCATCGTTTAAAAGCGATTCCTTATCCTAAACATTCCCATGATGCATTTTGGTTTTTTTTTCTTGTATGCCCATAAAGAAATTGTATTTATTTATTTTGAACATTTGTATCTTTGAAAGTTCTTTTGGTGTAAATAGGTTAAAGTCTATAACTTTCTTAGATAATTGGTTGGTATGGAAAATTATTTGACACTGTAAATAGCCAAACAATCGGACCATGCAGCTTTAAAAATCGATCCCTGGGTCTGTTTATTTATTTCTGGAAATAACATGCATCGAAAATTAAAAAAGTCCTCGTATTATTACAAAAATAGGACGATAAGACATCTTAGATTGTGATTTGATTCTCATTAAAAATTAGCCTTTGTCGCAAACCAAAACCAAAACATAATTTCTTACACAGTATATGTAAAAATGAACTAAAAATATGGTTCATCATATCAAGCATTGTAACACATAAATGTGCTTAGTGATTAATTTCGCGTTTGCGCGGGATATCATCTAGTTCCTATAAAGTACATGCGCGGATCCAGAAAATTTTCCAGGGGGGTCCGCAGGATAAATGTGTTTGCCGGCGGGGGGGGGGGGAGGGGTCCGAGGCATGTTTGCGATAATTTTACTATAACACTGTGCCAGACAATTACACTGTATGCCAGTGCCAAGGTGGCATTTTTGCACCCGTCTAAGCTGCGTATACCGAAAAAATCAAATATGCCATATGATAGACCATTGCTTAAAGAGTTAAAATCCAACTTTGTTATCATTGCATCTCACCTGTCAGGTGATATATTTACCTTTCAAAAAAAAAAAGCCTACAGGAAAATAATTTTTCCCATAGTAAGAACAATATTCTTATAGGAAATTTGAAATTTCCAATCGGAATACAAGAACTTCCTAAAGGAATCTCAATTCCAATAGGATTTGATAAAATCCGGTAAGAAATCTTAATTTCCTATAGGAAAACTACCTGTCTGAATCAAATTCCTGCAGGAAATACTAGTACTTTTATCTAATAGGAAGTCTAATTCCTATAGGATTTTTAGAACATCCTATAGGGTTGTCAATATTTCCTGTAGGAGAATCATTTTTCCTATGGGAATTATCATTTTCCTACGGAATATTATTTTTTAAAGATAAATATCTCACCTGTCGGGTAAAACAGTAAAAACAATAGTGGTTTTATACTCTCTAGACAATGGTCTAATATTTGGTATATATGGATTTTTCCGAAACTGCATCTTAAGCGGGTGCAAAAATGCCACCTTGGCACTGGCACAATTATCCGGCACAGTGTTCTATGTAAAGGATGACTGCATTTAAGGACATGCGATATTTGCGAGAAAATAAACTTTTAAAAGAAGAATTTTGTTTTCAATTCCAGAAATGGTCAACATCTAACCTGCAACTTTACGTAATTGCGTTAAATAAAAGTATGTTGTTACCAAGTACGAGTTTGCTTTCATAGGCGGGGATCATCACTATTTCTTGAGTTTACATACGATAATGAGGACGCCCACTTTTATACTGACTTCATACATAGTCAGCGCATGTTTGTCTATTGTTCTCCGTTTAACAGTAGTTGTATATTTGCATTATCGAAGTTATGTCAAAGGGAGATTAATAGACAAACATGCGCTCATGGTTTAAATGAGAAAAAACTGCTTCTTCTTACTCTCTCTTTCCCTGTTGTAACCAAGGGTAGATGCATGTTGAATATTATAATTCACCACGTGATTTCTCACCTCAGGTAACTTTGTGAATACAAAATTCTATCACGTGACGTGTAAGGTAGCAAGTTATGTGCTAACTAGGACAATGTTTTCGAACACGTTAAGTTGTGAAGCATTGATTTAAAGTCTTCTGTACTTACATGGGCGTGGTCTAATTGTTGAAACCATAGTAAATAGTATACTTGTACCATAAATAATAGATAAGGTTATATGGTGAAAGAGTGAAAGAAAGATATGGTGAAAGAAATGGTGAAACATTAATTTTTATACATCGCATTGTTATTCATGGTAGTCTAATTTTAGTACCATTCTGATAATGGCAGCTCCACCTCTCATGCATTTTAATATCAATCTTATATTTGATCAAGAGCAGATAAGCGAAAATTCTCCTTTTTTCGAAAGTTGTAAGGAGAAAAACATAGAATGAGCTTATTGTATGACAGTCTAAAATCTTATTTCATGTTGGAAATTGACTAGAGTCTTTAAAAAATTTAACAAAAGTGATATTAGGTTAAGAAATAAACGAAACAGAAGCGACCGAAAAGGGCCCAAAACCCGGCGCTAAGTGCAGTCATCCTTTAATATATTTTCATTTTCCGGGGAGGGGGGAGGGGGTCGGGACCCCTCCTACTCCACTCTTGACCCGCGCATGAATTATACATGTACATGAATTAGTTTCTTTAAAAAGCAGACATTGAACACGATCACACATAATAAAATAAACCGGTGAAAAGATAACACAAAAATTTTAATTTATCACCAAAAATGGTCTTGAGTCGTTGTGGATTAAGAGTAATCAGTGATGTGTCGAGTTGCATGATGTAAGAAGGATGTAACGGAGAAACCAAGCTTCCAAGTCTAAGTGTTTGATTGGAAATTCTTCGATTTTCTTGAAATTTTCAGAGCAAAGGTAGAATTTTTCATGATTTTTTAAAAAAAATCTTCATGTTCAAGTTGCAAAGTCAAATAGTGTGAGTTTTTAGTTAAAAAAGATAAACGTTAATGTCATAAATCATTTGACTTTAATCTACACATTTCAGTCAGTACTTTTTACATACTGCCATAATGTGCATAAATCACTGAGTCATTAATAGGATCGGTTACGTTCTCTCTGAGTAATATGACCTCCTTACAAATATTTATATCCTTGAGCTAGTTTATTTAAGTCAAACTCTAACGTGTAAGTAGACTTTGCCCCTATCTTGAATTTGATTGTAGGTATTTGCAGAATTTATTTTTATTGACAATAAACCATTTCAAATAAGATTACGTTTTCTTTTTTTCTGATTTGGAAATTGTTGTGACCCTATATTGCGCATAGTAGCGAATCACATATTTCTTACTGCATTTTCAGTATTTTAGCTTACCTGAACCGAAAGGTTCAAGTAAGTTCTCTGATCACCTGTTGTCCGTCGTCGGTACAAAGCATCCTTATGTGAAGGGGATTCTAAATTGTTGAAATAAATGGGCAAAAATTGTTTCACTAGGGAGCTAATTACGAAACAGAGAAAATAGGAATAGGGCGTGTGTCTTTAAAATGTGTGTCTTTAAAAATCTTCTTTTCAAGAACCACGGTACCAGAAATGACATTGTTTTAATACCAAAGCTTGTACCGTTTAAAGATTATCTTTTTACAATAAAATATGTTCAAATCTAGCCGGTTATAGAGTAAATATTGTTATTAGTGTTAAAACCGTGACCCCGGACCAATACTGGGGTCCCAAGATGGGATCAATGTTTAAGAATATATATGGAATATGTTTAAAAATTTCCTTATACACATTATTTGAGACAACCTCAGATAGAGTAGATTCTAAATTGTTAAAACCCTGACCCCAAGACGATTGCAGGGTCAGAAGCGGGGTTTAAAGCAGAATATTCATAGAATATCCAAAATAGGAATGATTTATTTTAGTACAAAATATATATGAACTACATACTTGAGGAAAGAATGAATCCTCTAATGGTCCAAAATCGCCCCCTCCCTATTAGCAAAAAAAAAAAAATAATAAATAAATAAATAAATAAATAAATTGAAGATTGTCTACATGTTATTGCCTTATCCTTTTCTTTAAACGCTGAAGTTTTTAAATATTATTTTTTTTTTTACTTTCATACACTGTAATTACGCATTACCCAGGGGTATGTTGTTTACATCGATTTTCCATAGATTTTATTATAGGCCACATCCACATTTTGAAAGTCTATTTTCTATATGAGCGCATTGATGTTCCAAGTTGTCGTTAACATGGTTAATGAAAGCAGTTTTATCAATCATTCACATCCATGAAAGAAATTGGAACAGCAGTGCGCTCATATGTTATTTACATGTATTTTAAAAGTGCAAAATCTTGAGTGCTTCTCTCTATAGCAAAGATACTGTGTTTACGAATTTTAACCCGTCTTTGACCTCATGAATAACAAGGACCCAATCACTTGACTCAACTCTATTCACATTCACGCTTTGCAAAAATTGCCAAAATCTAAATTTTAATTAGTACTAGATGATAACCCGCGCGAGTGCGGGAATTAACACTTAACAAATGAATGGCATAATGCAATAATGTTGAATAATATTTTTTCCCGTATATATTGTGTCCGAATTATTTTTTTGTAGTTTTCTTAACCTATTCTTTAAAATTGAAATAAAAAAACTGCATAGCTGGATATTTAGAAAAGGGATGAAAAATTTAAACTGAATTGGATGATATATACATGAACTTGGCTTTAATTCTGAGTTGAAAATGATTACAATGATTTTTTTAAACCAGTGAGTGGGTATTTAGGACGTCAAATGTCTAAATTTTGTTCTTTTAGTCAAATTTCACAAATATTTTTATCCCTGTCCCAAATGTGAAGTTCAGATAAAAGACTGTTTCGAAAAAAAAATTGGGAAGGGTAACCCCCCCCCCCTTCCCAAATTTAACTTCCCCGTTTGATGACACAATTAATGTATAAAGTTCACTACCAATCTGTCGTGGTATTAAAATGTATGAAACAAAAAAAAAACTGCTAGTGTATGCATATTTATTTGCATTTTTTTAAAACCAAAGTTGTCATTTTCAAAGTATTCGCTCTACACTTTGTAAATTAGTCAAACAGCGTTCCTGGGCACCCCGTTCTGGGAAAAAATTCTTTCGATCAAAACTAAAATCGCATCAAATTTTTCCATTTCATTTATTAACTTTTTTTTATTAACCAAAAATGTCCCATTCAAGGTATGAATATCTACCCGCAATGCATGATGAACCCGTCCAACACTTTTCGCAAAGACGTTAATTAGTCAAACCGCGTTCTTGGTTACCCCGTTCTGGAAAGTTTTATTCCATTCTTTCGAAACTAAAATCACTCACTCAAGAAACGAATTGCCTTGTTTCATTTATTGAACATTTGTCAAATCTTAACTTCTATGTGTACTTTAGGTAAGTTCCTAATAAATATATTCGCTGTTTACGTAATTATTCAATATTATTTCATTGCAAGCATATATTTTGATGCAAACGATCCCTGTCTTGGATCCGCCAAAGCGTGTCCACCACCTTACTCTCATTTTTGCTATTTCGGGCTTGTTTATCGAAAATGAAAGTAGGTTTTTAATTAATTTCACAATAATAACTTATCAGTTAAAATTCAATTATACCTTACGGACATCATCACACATGTGTTGAAATACCAAAGGTGTAAGCAAGTACTCTGGTGCAGGCATTTTGTAGTTTATTTGCAAAATGCCTTAATTTATAAGTATAGATATTATGTTGGTTTCAAGCCCAAAAGACGTTTTTATAGATTGTTTTCTTTGGTATTACTTAAAAAAAACCCCGTAGTAAACAGTTCACATGCGCGGATCTAGAGGGGGGGGGGGGGGGTCCCGACCCCCCATGGAAAATGAAAATTTATTAAATTTGCATAGTAAAATTATCGAAAATAAGCCTCGGACCCCCCCCCCCCCCCGGGAAACACGATTATCCTTCGGACCCCCCCCCCCCCCTTGGAAAAATTTTCTGGATCCGCGCATGGTTCAAACACACTATAACATACTCCTGCTCACTATTCTCACGCTTGATTGTCACTCCGCCTTCTTATTCAAATAATACAATGACCGATACAAAGCCGTAACAACGAAGTCGGGATTTTCGTACTGAAGCATACAATTTTGTTTAATTGATATCATGTTAATATTGAAAGTCTCTATGACAAAAATGTTTTAAACGTTTCCATACAGACCATGCTTGGAGCTTGAAGCTAAAATATTACAATATCTTTGTTTGAAAGGGTACATCTCGTTCGGTGTTTAAAAAGGGGCGAAATCGCAGTGTTTAGAGGATTTATTCTTTCTCGCAAGGCTGGTGCAAAGACTTTCGTTGAAAACCTGCCGGACCGAACTTTGCCACACCCGGAGCTGTTCCATCCACAAAGGTGGACGGTACAGCATCGTTTACAATTTTGGGCTATCAGTTTTGTTTACAAGACATACGACGGATGTTAAAACAAACAATGCTTCCTTTATTTTTATTGCGTGTTTCTGACTAGTCTATATTCTCTTGGATTGGTTTGCATCGTCTATAAAATAAACTTTTCTAGTTGAAATATTTGACTTATAAGAAAATACAGAGACACACACTCTTGCAGTTGTTTACTTTTTAAATAAAATAAATTCGTGTCGAAATTTAAACTGAATCGCTAAAATCTCCGAGCAGGAAATCAAGCAGTTGTTTTTCAAGGAGATCAACACGGATGACGATGGAAAGATCGACTATGAAGGTATAGATTAACTGTAAAATGTGATCATGTGCTCATGGAAAGATTGATTATGAAAGTATAGATAACCTCTAAAATATGTGATTATTGATTAAATGGCTTTGAAGGTAAAACTTTGGTATATTTGGAAATCCAGACAGGTAACATCGTTTTTGAAAGTGAGGGAAGGGAAAACCTACCCCCCCCCAAACCAGAAACAAGAGGCCCATGGGCCACATCGCTTACCTGAGCAACAATATGCATAATAAAATCAGCTTAATGGAGTCATAATAACAAATATGTGGACAATGTTGTATATTACATGTAGATCCTGTATAAAAAAAGTTCATTCCCCCCCCCCCCCCCCCGGATATTCTTGTGTTTATGATACAGTCCCAGATCATTTTATAGTCATATCACATGTTGAGCATTGCAGTTTTTAATAAAGATCCAAAACAATTGTTTATAACTGGGATATAAACCTACATCACACTCTGAGCCCCTTGTGAGGCCCAAAAATCGTCCAGGGGCTAAAGTCTAAACAATTTTAAAGAATCAGCAATATGTCAAAATGCTTGCATATAAGTAAAACCATACATGATTACATTTCAGTTTTTGTGAATAATTAAAATGTTTTCCTTTGTACAACTAGATCCCCAAAGTGGCCCCACCCTACTCCTCAAAATTGTTATTTTAACGAATTTGAATCCACACTATCTGAAGTTGATTTCACTTAAGTTACAGCTTTTCTAGGCAAATGGTTTTTTAGATGATTTAAAGATTTTTCTTTATATATTCCTACGTAAAACTTTTCCCACCACCCCCCTGTTGTGACCCCATCCTAACCCTGGGGATCATGATTTGAACAAACTTAAATCTAAACAACCTGACGATGATTCCACACAAGTATTAGCTTTCCTGGTTGATTAGTTTCCGAGAAGATTTTAACAGACTGTTCACTATATACTCCTATGTAAAAATTTGACCCCTCCCATTGTGGCCCCATCCTACCCCCGGGGGTCATGATTTTCACAACTTTGAATCTACACTACCTGAAGATGCTTCCACACAAGTTTCAGCTTTCCTGGCTGTTTGGTGTCTGAGAAGAAGATTTTTAAAGATTTAATTTTCACAACTTTGTATCCCATTTGCCTAAGGGTGCATTGTGCCAAGTTTGGTTGAAATTGGCCCAGCTCAGGTGAGCTAAAAACTAATACGGATTTTTAAAAAAAAATAAATTATATACCAAAAGACTAAGGGGTAGGCGTTTATATAACTCTTTAGGCGGTTGGGAGATCAATTTCAGTTTTAAGAATTATTTATTTAAATTTTGCCTGATACATATCATATATTTGATAATTAATCAACATGTTATTTAATTTGATTGACCCGATATTTTTGTAAGATGTGTTTGCCTAACTTCTGAAGTTTATGTTTCATATCTTTATCATTCTTACAGCTATCTTTTAAAATCAATTTAAAAAAAAAAATAAAGTGTAACTTAATATGTTTAATACATTTTTTATTTAAAGTAATCTGTTTAATTTGAGTTTAAGCAGCATTTTATCGAAATCATGTCCTCACACAATTACTTTTGCAAAAGTGAATAACAGGTTGATTAATAATCAAATATATGATGTTTTTCAGGCTAAATTAAAATAATTAAAACTTGTCTTTGAAAGTAACATCTTCACACAATTTCTTATTTGCAAAATACATTATATAACAAATCAATTTTTACCGATGTTCACTTCAGCAAAATACAAATAAGAAAGGATAACAAATTTTCATATACGACAAATGACGATTACTTGTCAAATGTTCTTAATTTTTGCAATATTTAAACTCGTATTCGATAAAATGTAAAGCAGGCGTTTTAAAGATGATTCAACAATGCGTTTTTGCGTTAAGACTAAAGCATGTAATTTTTCTTTGTTACAAACCTTTTTCTTAACTTTACGTGGCACCATTAAGTAACGTTTTTCCCGTCTTGTCAAGAAATTTTATTAATGCATAATGCTCACGCAGATTTTTTTGAATAGCACAATAAATGAAAACAAAATCTAATGGAATGCTTTAACTGAAGACAAATGAAATGTGATATAATGTGTTTAATTAAGATAATTGCGTATAATACGTAATTTTTTAAAATCTTGTTCAGTTTTACTTGCCAGAACTCATACCGACACTCTAATTTACATATTGTGGGTTTTTTTAAATTTGTAAAATAACAACATTAAATAGTTGCAAAAGAGATAAAACTGTAAAGAATAATTTATACAAATTGAATAAAATCCATTTATTACATGTGTTTTAACGTATAATTACACAGAAAACACCCAGTAGTTATATGTAAGTTAAAAAAATGAAAACAAATTAAATGATAAATCATGACTTTTTTCTACAAAGATCTTCATCCTTATCAGTTTATCTTACTTTTGATATTAATAAATCAATTAATTAATTAATGGATCAAAACTTTATTCTAATTAAGTAAAAAATATACAAATACGTTAATGAATCTAAAAACTCCAACTAGTTATATTAATAAAGTTTATCATCTCTGGATAAACAAGGATATTTTGGGCACATGTACCGCCATCGTTGCAAGAAACATAACCTTTGCTTTCTGCCATTGTTGTAAGATCTATATCTCTTGTGTAATTCATCTATGTGTAGGTGCTATTTTCTTTTCCTGTTCCACAAAAGTTGAACGGTCGTAGAAATTTGTCTCATAAAAATATCGAGAGCATCGAGTTATAAAGACGTAAATTATTCAATTTGAATCGAATATATCAATTTAAAAATAAAAAGAATAGATTAATTTAGATTTATCCAGTAACTAAAGCATTATTAATTCATTCATTAAATAAATTCATTATTAAATGTAAGACCAGTCAAGCCTGAGTTTGACGCAGGTTACATCCGTCTTTGCATGGGCTATTGCAATTGGAGCAGGAGTGCGAAAATGGTGTTTATATATAAAAGCTCAAATTGATTTATGCAAGGTAATGCGTTCGGTTTTACCTTTTTAAAACTAGTTAGCTTCTTAATTTGATATAATATTTCGCCACGATATTTTCTAGCATTTATCAATGGTAAATAATTGCAAGTTGTCTGATGTAATATCGTAGAGCTTTGGTTTTTGGCGGGGTAGAAATTTGACGGATATAGGTTAACAAGGGTTAACAAGATTTACATGTAACAGTAATATTGGCGGATATAATTTTGGTGAACACATTTTTCTTTTTCAACAATCAATTTCTTTTAAAGAGCCAAACAGAGACAACAATCTAAAAACAATCTAGCTTTTAGACTTTGTTTTTACTTGATCTATGAATTATAAATTGCCAGAAATGCTAAAAAAAACACCAAAACCTTACATGCAAATACGGAATGTCTGTTCCATTCCACTCTATTACCGAGTGAGCTTATCGCAATCGGCTGCTCCTTGTGGCGATATAATTACAGTTTCAAATAATGTTCTATACAAACAATTATCTTAAAAAGATATAGACTTTCACCTCTTTACACCAGCAGAATCAACCTCCTGTCAAAGTTAAAAATATTCAAAGTGAATAAAACATTTCTTTATGGACACACGAAGAACAAACACAAATGCATCATGTGCATGTTGAGGGAAAGGAACCGTTTGGTTTCGTGTCCCGATTGATTTGGTTTATTCGACCCGCATATTTTTAATTGGTATGGATTGTAAACAAAGCAAACTTCAGAAAGATCACTTTCTTGTTTTGAGATATTTGAAGAATCATAAGCTTCTAATTCACAGTTAGATTTAAAAGAATATATCTATCTAATTTCGGAGAAGATTGTACTTCAACTTTCCTGTCGTTTTCAGCGTTTTTGACACACAGAATCTGTATTCCATTTTTCCGATTTTCAAAGAAGCTGCTAATATTAGGCATATCATATATATTTTAAACTTGTGAGCACCACACTCCCTGCATATTGTAATCCCAAATACCTTTTTCCAATTGAATAATTTGGTTCCAAAGGCGTAACATATTCAGACAAAGTCGCTGTGTGGAGGATAACCACCCAACTTCGCCGTTTAGGTTAAAAAAGGAGTAAATCGGTGTAGCCCCGGAACATAACACGATTTTGCGCCAAATCAAGTTTGTGAAAGGTATAATAACCCCAGATAGTAGGTAGTAGAGGTAGAAAATAATATATATTATAAATTATGTAAATACATGTATATATCTATTGACTTTAAAAAAGGCATTTAAATTTTAACAAAGGTTGAACAATTTCTTAAATGTTCATTTTATAATTTTAATGTGCATTGATGAGAAACATTATTATGCGAAACCAATTGTATAAGTCATTGTACACAGAAGATGAGAGAGTTGTCTATCTTGATATTTTTTTTATACAAAGCCGCAGAAACGGTCAATTTGTAATTATTAATATGGACAGATACTGAATCATTTCATAATGAAATGAACAGGCCATATGTAAAGGAATATTGATGTTACTAGTATTCGTATTAAGAGATTTTAAAAACAACTCAACGATTTGCAAACAAAGTGAACAACTGATTTCGTTAGCACGCATGTTATTGCGAGGGGTTCATTGGTGAAGGAGGAAGCCGAAGTTCCCGGAAAAAAAGCGAGCGACTGCCATACTAGTACCCTTTCACATACAACTACTCGGATTTGGGTCGCAGAGGTGCATTCTTCACTACCTTACATAGATACCCTTTCAGAACTTTTGAGTTTTGAAAGTAAAACAAACCAACTGATCTCTTGCCAGCAGGCTATGACGTAAATACATGTACATGTGGAGGTTTAATATATTAACTAACCCACACAAATAAAAACAAGTTCCTTTTTATTAAGTGAAATAATTTTCTTGCAATTTGTAATTCGTTGCTTTAAAATAATGCATATTCTTGATTGTGTCCCTGTCTGTCATTAATTGTTTTTTTCCCCTGAACCTTATTTGTAATGGTCATAAAACACCTTTGAAACACATTTCTCCGATCAAAAAAAATTGTTTATTTCCTGATATCTTGCCTGTTTACAAAATTAAAACCTCTCTTCGTTCTGAAAGATTTTTTTTCAATACACGTTTACTCCTTTCCGTCTGATTTTGGGCACAGCTGCAGGGTTGATAGGAGTGAAAACGTCACTACTCGTTGGTAGCTGACCCAAAATCTCAATAATTCTGCGCATGCCTGGATTAAATGGAGAATTAAATTGGAGATTAGGGTCTTGTCTTCGTCTCCCGCGAATCTGTATGATTTGTTTGGCAAAAGGAGTTATATCAAATCCAAGAGGACTTCCTCCTAGTATAACACTGCATGGCAGCGGCGAGTTTCTGTCAAAACAAGAAACACTTATAAATCTGTATACAGCTTTATAAAAGTGATAATATGGCAAAGAACACCATTGATAATGAGAGAGAGAGAGAGAGAGAGAGAGAGAGAGAGAGAGAGAGAGAGAGAGAGAGAGAGAGAGATATTTACCCCGGAATAGTAGAATGTAACATTAATCTAGGTTGAAAGGAATGAACGACTCCTATATCACTCATAACTGAACACAAAATCTTTGCGTACGTGGTTTGTTTTATTTGACCGAGCTGAGCTAGATAAAAAAATAAGTTATTCATAACAGTTTATCTAATAAAAAATTAAACAACTTTAAGTAGCTTTTTTTAACAGAGAAATATTATCATACGAATTGCTCTTTGAATTGCTACCAAAAATACATTACCGGTCGTGAATGCTGCTAGTGGAATTTCTGGAAAGGTCCTTTCGTACCAAAATCTATCTCCTTGCTTGTAAAGACTAAATTGGTAGGCTATCAGACATTGAAAGGTTCGTCCTAGTACACTGCCTGGTTCAGGAGTCTCAGACATACCACCAGCAAACAAATCAATGTCATCAGGATGCCTAAAAGATTAATAAAGAACAGCATTTCAGCTATGAAGTTTAAATCGAAGTCCATAATTACCAAATGATTATTTATAAAAGTGTTTGCTAGGCTGCTAATAAATAATTAATGCAAATGTTTTAAATTGTTAATCATTTTTTAAATTATGCAAACAAAAACAAAGGACTATTTTGATATAGTCAAATATCTGCCCCCCATATTAACTAATTTTAAAAAGTATCGTATAAAAATCAAAACTTCATACATCAATATACAGCAGATGCCGATCACTTTAATCTTGATATAAGTCATCATTGTCGATAAGCTGTTTAGCTAGCTATGACGTTATGTAAATGAGCTTATTCAGTGTCATTTTTTCTTTATCTTTTGCATTTGGAAGTACAAAGCGCAGGTCTCATCATGCACGATTTTTACGTATGTTTTTGTTCGTACCGATCAGACCTACCTTAACAGAAAGTAAACCCCAAGTAAACCCTGGGTTTACTTTCTGGGTTTACTCTGGGTTTACTTCGGGTTTACTAGAGTGGACCCAGAGTAAACCTAGAGTAAACCCAAAGTAAACCCAGAGTGGACACAGAGAGTAAACCCGGTCAGAAGTATACCCCTGAAAGCAGACTGTAACTGTGTATTCGGAATATACAAGGGGAAGGAATTACAGTCAGTAGGATAGTAAGATAAAAGACGGGTCTGCTTCAGTGCGTGCAGTTGACCTCAAAAGCAATTTCAAAGTAAACCCAAAGTAAACCCCGAGGTGGACCCAAATTTTCAAAAAGTTAACCCAGAGTAAACCCCAAGTAAACCCCAAAAGTAAACCTGGGGTTTAGTTGGGGTTTACTCTGGTGTTAGGTTGGATCTAATCTGTACTGTACGCATCATACCTAAAAATGGTACTTGAACAAGAATGCATTCGATGTTTCCCAGCCAAAAACCCATCTGAAAACACCCAAATTTTGCTCCAAAACATTAAGGGGGAACAGGACGTTGCAGTGTAAAATTATTTGTCAATAAATTTTTTTGCTTTTCTTAGCATGTTTAGATTAAGATGTCCCCTACAACATGTATTATTTTCATGACTACTTTCTTACCTTGCAAGGGAGATATTTTGATAGGAATTATCCCCCTTGTCTGTCATTATGAATTTTTTTAACAATTTCAATTTTCTACAATAATTATTTTATTTGATGGAATTTATTTGCAAATTATATTCATTAATTTTAAGAATGGAAACAAATTTCAAAATCAATTACAACATTGGCCTTTTTATATAGCAATAGCATAATTTTATCAAAACATTGCTCAAATCAGCGCTTCAAATTTTGAAGTTTTTGATTCTAAATTTGAACAAAATGTGATGTCACAAAAAAAACTGTCAATGAATTTTTGAACAAAATTTCATATATCAACCTTAGCATGCGCTTTATTACTTATAAAATTTTCATGGCCACTTTCTTGCCATTCAAGAGAGATACTACAATAGGAATCACCCATACCCCTTATTCTGGAATTATGACCTTTTGTGACAATTTCTGTTTTAAACTATCAAAAAAGTAATGCATTATTTAGATTTAACAATTAACATGAACGGATCATTATCAGAATATATACCTGATTATATTAACCGCTTATGATTTTATACATTTACATTTCTAAAACTAAAATTTTAAATTTCCCCCATCTCATGTTGTGAAAATGACTATTTTAGAGCCGTTGAGTACGGGAAAAAGATCTATCAAATCCTGTATGACGTCATAATGGATAAATGACATCATAGCATCATACAATCAAATCAATTATGACGTCATAATAGAGTTAGCACATCAAAGTATCATTGCAATGAAAGTCACGTGATACGTGTCCTGTCTCCCCTTAATTTTTCAAATTAAGACGATTTTCATGACGTCATTTCTACATTATGACGTCACTGTGGTGACTGATAACCTTTAACAGACTTATTTCAAATATAATTTCAACTATCTTTATACTAATTTTTAAAGCTCTTTATAAAACTTAAATTTTTGGGGCGAGAAATGCATAATACAGCATCTTGTTCATTTTTATATTGAAGAAGTTGTATATGAAATTTTCTGAAAAGGATGTGACACTAAAAATGTATCCCAACTTTATTTACTTTTTGAAGAAGGGAAATAGTATAATAGAAATATCTACCTATAGGTCAGTTAAAGTGCCTTTGCTGCTTGGGGACTGTGATTAACTAATCCACCGTGTGTTGCTGCAAAGAAGTAAGCTCTGGGGAGCCCACAGAACTGACGGTAAGCGTTGTAGGACGGGAGACCGTGCTCCCGACCCCTCTGTATATTAAGAGCTCCCAAATCTAAAGATCGCGTTTCGCAATGTGGAGAAGTGATATTAAAATTTTCAAACAACCTATTTCTGATACCATCCACCAGGAACCTATCCGGTTTAGACGTAGGTTCCCTTGACATCCAGCGAGCCATACGTTCCGCTCCACCTTTGTAAATCAAATCGGGAACTTCAAAATGTTCATGCAGAGGGAAATGCATTGGGCGCCTATTCCCCCAGAGTCCTACGGTATTTCGGATTAAAGTGTGACCCATTCGAAATGCTGCCGCACCAACCGCATTGATTGTCCTAGGGTCAACTTCTGGATGGTAGATTTCGGCATGACCAACTGGCTTAGATCTTAGATTAAATGCATTCATATGTAAATCGTCCAGAAGTGTCGATAGAAATTCATTGTAAGTAACGTGTTGGAGTTCCGCAATGACAATTCTCTTAGTCTCCTGAAAAAGTGTTTCATCGTTTGTTATTCCCGTAGCGGCTCTTAATGCATCAGCAATCAAGTTGTGACGTCTTAACCACGTGATGTGAGGTACAGTTATAGTTGGCGTTTCACTTTGTCTGGGGTCTCCTGATTGGAAAAGTAAAATTAAAAACGTAAAAATGTATTTATAATACTGAACAAACATTATTTGTTTGCCTCCTTAACCATGAATACATCATTTTGTTGATTTTTTTTTACAATTGGATACTAATTGAGAGTTAAAAAGGGCTTTGGTCAATTCCAAAGTATAATGATATATATTCACACACTATAAGATACATAGTCATTCTGTAGTAAGGTTTTTAGAAAGTTGATGCCGGTTTTATATTATGTTTGATTGAATATCTGAATAATTTATGTTAAAAATCAAATTTCAGGTATCAGTCAGTTCTTGCACGTAACTTTTCTATAAAAATGGTTATTTGATATTTTGGTTTAAACTATATTTGCTAGTTTTTGAAGGGTAAGATGGTCATTACCAATTTAAACTACATTAAGTTCGCAGACAAAAAGAGCTCTGTTTAAAATAATATACAAAAACATTTAAAATTGTAAAGTTTAAATAACTAGATAATAGTTTATGGCCAAAAGTACGTGAAATATCATATTTAAAATAGTTAGGTAGATTAGATGAGTTATTCTGAAAGTATAGCAATAGCAAAAGTGTTACATATCAGGACCTCATTTTGTTGTCAAAATGATTTTGTGAAAATTGAGATGAACAAAATTGCCATTTTGAGTTTTTATAACTTGTTGATGGGCTATAGTAATCAATCAATCTTATCATGGCATTCTTTCTAATGAAAATTACTTTGAAAATGTACATACATAAAAATATAGAAAATAAACCAACTAATTGAAAAATGCATTATAACCCAAAATATATTTCATTAAACCTGCAGAGAAACAAGGGTATTTGGCTTGTACTTCTTCTGGGCATCCCTGCGGATTATTAGGCATAAGATTTTCTTTACTTATAGCAAGTCGTCCTCTAACTAAAAAAAAGAATTACACATCAGGTTTAAGTTTTCTTGCTGAATGGTTTTTAATGAAAACATTTTTAAAGGATATTACCTAATTTCTTTATTTGTAAGAAATCAAAACCCAAACTGTCACCCACATCATATCCCTAGTATTAATAATTTAAACTTAAATCTTAATTATCTGAGAATTCTTCCACACGAGTTTTGACTTTTCCGGCCAAATGCTGATTTGATATGTTAATAGTGATTTTCTCTATCTTCCCTTTTCTTTTCTCCCTTTCTGTCTTAACCCCGAATGTGGCACCACCCTGCCCATAGAAATCATGATTTTGACAAACTTGAATTGCGACTACATGAAGATACTTCACACAGGTTTTAGCTTTTCTGGCGGAAAGGATTTTGAAAGGAAGATTGTAAGAGGTTTTCTTTATTTCTGCCTTTATAATAATTCGCATCAAAATTTTCAAATTTTGTAAATTAAGAAGAGTGTTTTTGTTTTATAAAATGCCAACAATTTGTTAAGAAATTATTATCATATCCCCTGGAGAGAGAGAGAGAGAGAGAGAGAGAGAGAGAGAGAGAGAGAGAGAGAGAGAGAGAGAGGTAGGTCATTCATTTAAACAAGTTTCAATTCTCTTTACCTAAAGATGATGTGTTCCAAAATTGATTGAAATTAACTCAGTGGTTGTGGAAAAGAAGTCACAAATGTAAAAAGTTTACAGACGGACGGACAGGCAGACAGACTGAGGTCGTACAGAGAGTGATCAGAAAAGCTTATTTCAAAGTTCACTTACGGTGAGCTAAAATAAATGTTTCGTGTATTTTTCCATTGTCTCGTTTTTGATTAAGAAAGTATTTTCCCTTTCCTTATTTTGCTTTTTTTCTAACCCGGCACTCGTACTCAAGACATTCAATCATTCACTCAATGCGACGAAAGACCCACAAATCTATGATTTATTGTTTATTACATATGCATTTGTTTAGCTAATTAAAACGGTAAGTCCATACTTTTTGGTGGTATAAAATGATATAAATTTAAATGATATGAAATAAATCTGATTTTAAAAAATATTTTTTAACGAGAATATTTGCTGCCCTAAAATGACACTTTTAAAGAAGATGAAATCGTTATAAGTATTTAGGTAATGCATACAACATCACGTACCTTCCCAGTAATTAAACATGCATTGTCCAAGCGTTACTCACAGTTTGCTCTGAGCTCCCGTTCTCTATCTGCGTCAGGCCCATAAATCATAGAACCGTCTATAAACGAGGTCCTCTCGTTCACTTGTTCTCGTACACCTAGATTTAACACCGTTGGGAAAGAAAATGTCCATGCAAAAAAATTTTTAAAAGGGCAAAAGATTAATAATTATATAACATTATATTATAAAATCTCACAAGTATCAGTTATTTTGTCTTTGTTGTATTTGAAATGAGTGCAAATCTCATAAAACTTAAATACGAAAATTACATACGCAATGTATAAAGGTATTACCAATAAATGTAGGTATTTCTATGTTTTGTGTATTTTTAACAGGATAAGAACAATAAAAGGTTTTTATCTTTTGATTTCAATGTACCTTTTAAAATAAGTTAAACATTTTCTTTGGTAGATTAGATTAGTGATACTTGAGAAATCATTGCCAATGGTCAATTAAACTTTTGCTAACCGTTGTTTTGATAGAACTCACCATTTTCACATCCCAGAGACGGAGCTCCGGTATGACGAACAAAGTTCATACATGTCTGGTACGGAGGAAAATGGGGGTCTGGCTCCTCTATGTTAATAGGGATGATGAAGCAGGCTTCGGGTTTCATTAAGCCCCTGACAAGAAACATTTGAATCGTAATGAATAATGACTCCAAGGTATAAATGCATGTACATGTGTATTTGGAGGAGAAATACAAATCTTGAATATCTTAAAAAGTAGCATAGCGTGTAGAGTAAACAAAAATTATAGCAATTATAAAAACCATATCAAGAACTTTTTTTATATTTCTTAAGAGTTAAGAGTATTTTGTTGTGTGTTTCTAACCAATAATATTATTTTAATTTCAAAATATATAAAGACAAAAATATAGTTTACAAACAATTTAGATACTTTTTAAATTAAAATCTTGATAACGATATTGTCATCCATACATACATGCTAAGAGAAATACACTGAAGTACTAGTAATATATCTAGGGTTCTAGAAAATATAGAAAAACAGTAATAATCGCAGTACAGAATGGAAACAGTAAGGGCCATGTAATTCACCATCGAACTATCGACGTTTGGATCGATAGAGCGATGACGCGATAATGCGATGACGACGAAGAGATGGTGCGATGACGATGAAGCGATGTTGCAATAGCAAAAATAGATGAAGATGCTGCGATGGCGCGACAAATAACGTGATGGTCCGATTCGAAGATGCGATGGTGTGACTTGTTGTCACAATACTATATCGGGTCATCATTAGGTCTTTATAGCGCTATCGTCATCATTTCATCGCACCATCGCGCTATCGACTGTATTGCGCATGCGCAATTGGAAAGAGAAATGACGTCTGCTCTTACTTTGCTTACTATATCAAAATATGAATCATCGCCCTCCCCATTAAAAACACGCCTCGGTCATCCAATTTTTTTAATTGTTTTGTTATTTCCACATATTAAAGTATAATTTAGCTCTTTTCGATATTTACATGTCTGGCAAGGAGAAGTTTAATTTGTGATATCTAAATATTATTAGAGAGTCACGTTTATCAACCGAGTAAGGCTATTTCTGATATATATTCCTTTCATTTATTCAAGAACCCCGATTAAAACCATCTCTACGCAAGTTCTATGGTCGATACAATGACTTCGTCACCAAATATAATGTTTCATTAGGACAAATGCTGACTGACATATTTCATAATTTACGAGGGTTTTTCGGAAATTATTGAGACAACTCGAATATTTCATTTTCTAAGGGACGAACTTTGGTGAAAATTGGCATAAACATTAAAGAAAACTTAACAATTAATTTAACAAAGTAATATTAAAAGTATATTTAATATTTTGTTTACGGCGGTAGATAAACAAATCGGTGGCCGGGGTACCCAACGCAGGCATGAACTCGAAGATTAAAAAACTTAAACATCTACTTTCTAAGTGTCATTTTGCTATTTTTTTTGCGACTGACTTGTGATCAAGTTTCACTAATGATCGAGTTGAAAAACGGATTTGGTGCAAATACATTTACCAAGCAATAGAAATCTGACAACGACTTTACATTGAATTTTGACGTCAAGACGGCTCAGCGAATAAACTTGTGGAAATCTAAGATGAAGACCTTTTAAGGCCACGCAATTGATGAAACAAAAACTATACGATGACAAGGGATTAAGAGCGTCAGTTCATCATATTTTTTCACTGATTGTTTTAGAACCGTTTTAACAAGAGCTTGGACTTTCTGTGGGATGTTACTATCTAGTTTGCTCATCAAAACAAGATTGACCTCCTTTCTTCTAATTCGCTAAGAGATGCTCATTAATATTCATAGACTGTCAAAACCGGAAAGTTGTTTGCCAAGATTTGCTCTGCTGTGTGAAATTGACGCTGTTTCAGCGAAATATACATCCCTGGATGAAGTCGGACGAGTGTCATTGCGTTCAATGTATTCATATCTATTAGCCAATAACTGGACAGTTAACCATGACTAGACCCCGCCTTCATCAAATCGGAGTTTGTCACGTACTGCCGAAAGTCCAAGCTCTTGTTAAAACGGTTCTAACTAGAATTAGGACAAAGGTACTAAATATCAAGTACTTTTTTCACACTAACTGATGTCAACAGTTCTAAAACATGTAAAAAATGACTAAAGGGGACATTCACAGTAATTTGACTTTCGGGTAAAAAGAGTTTTTTAAAACAAAAAATCAAGAATCAGAGAAAATGTAAATGATGACATCTTGAAATGAAAACAAAAGATGGAACAAGATATCTGTGAGCCAATGCTCACTAGTGATACCCCCGCTCTAATGTGAATATGCAAAATAAGCAAAGTCGACATTTAACAGAAAGTTGGCATCCGATTGGTACAAAAATATATCCCACAATATGGCATGCCTAGACAAAAAGTGTGTTAAAATTTAAGCATTTGCGATAAAAAGTTGCTTGTAGAAATCTTTGACGAAAATTTGTTTGAAAATTTTGGCTAAAAATAAACAAAGTCGTCATTTAAAAGGAAGTCGACATCCGATTAGTACAAAAATATACCCCACGATATGGCATGCCTAAACAAATAGTGTGTTAAAATTTCAAGCATCTGCGATAAAAAGTTGCTGAGAAATCTTTGACGGATATTTGTTTGAAAATTTAAGCTTAAAATAACCAAAGTCGTCATTTAACAGGAAGTTGACGTCCGATTGGTACCAAAATATATCCCACGATATTACATGCCTAAACAAATAGTGTGTTAAAATTTCTAGCATCTGCGATAAATAGTTGCTGAGATATCTTTGACGAAAATTTGTTTGAAAATTTTGGCTAAAAATAAACAAAGTCGTCATTTAACAGGAAGTTGACCTCCGATTGGTACAAAAATATATCCCACGATATGGCATGCCTAGACAAATAGTTTGTTAAAATTTCAAGCATCTGCCATAAAAAGTTGCTGAGAAATCTTTGACGAAAATTTGTTTGAAAATTTTGGCTAAAGATAAACAAAGTCGTCATTTAACAGGAAGTTGACACTCGATTGGTACAAAAATATATCCCACGATATGGCATGCCTAGACAAATAGTTTATTAAAATTTCAAGCATCTGCGATAAATAGTTGCTGAGAAATCTTTGACGAAAATTTGTTTGAAAATTTTGGCTAAAGATAAACAAAGTCGTCATTTAACAGGAAGTTGACGTTCGATTGGTACAAAAATATATCCCACGATATGGCATGCCTAGACAAATAGTTTTTTAAAATTCAAGCATCTGCGATAAAAAGTTGTTGAGAAATCTTTGACGAAAATTTGTTTGAAAATTTTGGCTAAAAATAAACAAAGTCGTCATTTAACAGGAAGTTGACGTCCGATTGGTACAAAAAATATCCGACGATATAACTTGCCTAGGCAAATAGTGTGTTAAAATTTGAAGCATCTGCGATAAATAGTTGCTGAGAAAAATGCGACAGAAATTTTTGTTACGGACGTACAGACAGACACACAAGGGTAAAACAGTATACCCCCTTCTCCTTCGGAGCGGGGGTATAATAAAGAATAATTCTTATTTCCGTTCGTTTGTAAAGTGTTTCAAACACCAGGAATGATCTAATCATGATATGGACAAGAAACTTTTCACATTGATAAACTTTATCATGATTTACGTTTTAATGAAACTTCAAAGGTTAATTTTTTTCCTAAAAGAATAAGAGAAAATGTCTCAATAATTTACGAACAACCCTTGTATACACAGGACTTGATACGGTTTCTTCCGTTTTTCATGATCTTGACAAGGAGCACATGGCGGGTGCGACCGATCGGCAGGGTATGCTTACTCCTCCTAGGCACCTGATCCCACCTCTAATGAAATGGAGTTCCGTGTTTGCTCATGCATTAAGGTTTGTGTTTTGACCATCACAAACAAACCAAATCATCATCGCCCTCCTCTATTATGACATTATCCCGATTTCGACATTAATCTCGATCATGACCAATTGTGACAAGGAGCACACGGCAGGTGCGACCGGTCAACAGGGGATGCTTACTTCTCCTAGGAACCTGATCCCACCTCTATTTTTAGGGGTCTGTGTTGCTCTGCTTTAAATTCGTATTTCACTTTATGGATTTTTGAGATGGTTGACATTTTGTTATAGTCATATTACATGCACTGCCTAACGCTATCTCTCTTTCCAATTGCGCTTGCACAATACAGTCCTTAGCGCAATGGTACAATGAAATGATGACGATAGCACGAAACGGACCTAACGATGACGCAATAGAGCATCGGTATCGCAGTATCACTTCCTCGTCATCGCATTATCGAATCATCGCACTATGGTCGCAAACCTTGAAGGTGCGATGAATCGATAGTGAACTACATGGCCCTATCCGGATTCCATTTTACAATTTAATTATTTTCGGTATGATTCCCCAATAAATAAATGGAGATGGTGCATAAAAAATAATTAAACCAATTTGTTGGGTATAAAATAACATAAAAGGCGTCAAAAATTGGAACCATTTTCTTTAGATAAGATATATATAAGTAAATTTGTTCTATTATTATAGAGTTTCGCCCTAATATTAAAAAGGTTAAAGAACAGTTAAGTGTTATTTACCCAACTGGGTTACAGCAGTCGGTGATTGCCTCGTTTGATGGAACTAGAAATAAATTTGTCACCATATTAGACATTCAAATTTTCTGTGCTATACAGACCTTCAATTATTGACAGTTTGAAAATAAATATGATTTTACGTGTTTCTGAGGGCGTGAAGATGATATCGTGGTCAATGAACTGTCCATGGTTGGTTAGAAAGGTGGAGAATCTTGTACTGAGCGGGTCAATGCCTCCAAAGGTCCACTGGAAGACCCTGTTACTGACGGTTCGGGCACTGGGCAGTGGGGAGTTGTCCACAGACCGTGTACGGGGGGAGTCGATCCCTGTTGAAACACAACGGAAATCGTGTGACAACTGTAGGAATGTAAGATAATCAACAAAGATTTTTTTTTGCTTTAATCCTTAAAAGATCTTTTGAGAATGAAAGAACAGTTTAGATGCTAATTTTGTATATAGTCATATTATATTTGACAATAAAATACAACTTCTTGTTAAAAAGACGCTTGATACATGTATACGATTTTCAAATCTATACAACAATCATCATTGAATATTTACTTTCAGTGTATATTTATCCTTATGATTGCATTGTAAATATGCGACGTTCAATTTTTTGTGAATACACTTACACTTACCTAATTTATATATAACGTTATTCTTCAATAAAATATTTTTTGACAAAGTTTCAGGCATTATATTTAAATTCACGGAAGCGATCTAAATAGCATGTTGATGTGGCCGGTTCATGTATGTTTGATAGCCTTGACTAAGAGCGTATATAATGGCTTTATAACGACGATACACAAATGAACATTTCATACAAAGAGACATCTATACTACTATATTAAAATAATAGACTCGAATTTTTGGGCTTTAATACCGAGAAATCGGAAGAGTACTGTCTTTTGTTTTATGTATTTTAAACATCATTCAATTTGGTACTTGAAGATTACCAATATGTTTTTATTTTTTCTCAATCAAGCTTCACTAATTAATAATCAACGAAAATTACTTTTAAAAATCCGGAAATCATCTGGATTTTTTGGATTTTACAATCTTGCGCATGCGCATTACATTCACGCTAAATCACGGTAGGCTCTTTAGTTTATGTTTCCACAATATCACATTTGCATGGATAAACTCAGGAACGATAATACAAATACGTGTAAATTTTTATTGAAAGTTTGCTACATGTATATATTCTGTTCATCAAAGAAAATACGGGAGATAACTCAAACTCAGTGCATTTGATTTGAAAAATCCCGAGAGTTCCGAATGTCAACATGGTGTGTAAATTTGAAGCGAGTAAAAAACGTTGGGGAAAAAGTGTTGAATTCTTCATTAATATGAATTAAATTTTTAGATGAAATGTATTTACAGCCGCAAAATGGTTTGTTATGAATAATTTGACTGTTATTTTCAATAAAGCTTCATTAATTTTCTCAAAATCGTATCGGAGCGATTCTGCAGTTTTTTGCTACATTACGGGTATATGGGAGGCATTTTAACTGTGGTGAAGGCCTGTCCCGAGACACAGATTATTCTATTAGAATAAACTTAGATTATTCCGATATCATATGCAATGTCAACCCGTGCACGCAAGGGTCAAAGTCTAGTTAGTATGAAAATATAAATATAAGCATTGAATGCTTATTTTGAATGTTGTCGGTCCTATAACACACCAAGCGGTGCAGACGAATTATCATACCGCGCTAAAGCACAATATTCAATTTGTTTGCACCGCTTGGTGTGTTATAGGACCGACTACATCGAAAAATAAGCATTCAATGCTTGAATATAAAATCATAAATTTGTGTTACATGAATGACTGAAAAATTGTATTAGAATTTATACAACCACTTAAGATTAAGTAATATCTATTGTTATATTTTTTTGTGACTGGGCGAATTAACAGAAAACATATTTTTGGACCCTGGAACTATACTCTGTCCCAAGATATTCTCGATTCACGTTTTGCTTAATTACTCAATATTGTCCAACTGTGACGTTTACATTTTTTTCATTTATTTCACATTATAAAACAGCCCATTAACGATATCCAACTATCTCGGGCCAAGATAGTTAGTAATAAAGTAATATGACATGTATTATAACAATTACAGCATATCTGCAAATTATTTCACAATATTAATTCTAAACATTTGTATTTTTTAAAAATATTTACAAGCACATCAATATTGTATCTTATATTGTTTTTCAAATATAAAACCAATGCATTATATGTCACGTTTGTTTTGAGATCTACAACTCATATTATGTTTAAATATCTTGTAGGATATGAAAGACACAAAAGTATTTAAAAAATTGTATTTTTGCATTTCGTTTATATTAAAAACCCAAAATAACATGTTTCCACTGTAAATCAAATCCTATATCTTAGCTTAAAGTTGACCATATCCTCTTAACAGATATTAAAGAAGCAGAAGACCTATATTTGCATTTAAAAAGAAAGCTGTATTGTTCAGCAATTTGTACATGTAATTAAACTCACTTATTCGTTTGTCAAATTTACCTTTTATTTTGTTTTTGTATATGTCATTCCAATATTTTTTTTCCACTTTAAAGAGTCTTTTAAGCAATGCCTGGTGACAGGGAGGCTTAAATGTTTTGTACAACAAATTTTCGTAGAAAAATTTACAATTTTTGTCTTCAATACAATGCAAACCATTAATAAAAAGAAAATCATAAATGGGTACTTTTGTATATATTGAAAACATTTCAAATCAAATTTTAGTGATTTTTTTATATATTGCATTTTTAACAATTCAATATTCACACATCCGGTGTGCTTTTAGTTTTAGTTTTAGAATAGATGACAATTCTTCAAGTGTTTTGAATTGGCCATCAGCATTAAAAAGATCCTTTACATAAAATATGCCGCTTTGAATCCAACTTATATGACAAATTGTTTTATCATCAAGCTGAAAAAAATTATTGTTCCAAATGGTTGTTTAGCAAAATTTGTATCAGATAATTTAGAAATGTCAATGTTTTTTTTTACAATCGTTGAAACTACAAAATACTTCTTTATTAAAAAAATAGGGAGACTCAGTTTGGAAATTATTTTGAAATTAAAGCTAGTAGTCTCCGATACGTTTAAAACATAATTGATATCTACATTTAAAACTCTTAAATAACTATCAAATATTTTGTTAATTATGCATGTTTAGTCAATCAAGATTCGACACCATGCAGCTTTTAAGGCCTTAAACTTCGATTCAATATCAACAACTCCTATACCGCCATCTTCTTGTCTTCCAATCACAGTATCTCTTTTTATTCTATCTCTCTTATTCTAATTGAAATTAAATATTCTCCTTTTCAGTTGTTTAATATATTCAGGATCAGGTAATATAGAACCCACATAAATCATTTTAGATATAGCTAGTGAATTAACAATGCATGTTTTTTCCAAATATAGTTAATGTTCTTTTTTCCAGGACTCAGAAAGTTTTTCCATATTTTAAAAAGAATGTAACCAATTAAGTTCATAGCATTGATTTTTATTATGTCTAATGTAAATACCCAAACATCTAACAGCGTCATTGGTTACGATGCTGCTTATATTATTATATTTGTCTTTTAGACTACCAAGTTGTATACATTGCGTTCTGTTTATATTTACTTTTGATCCAACGTGTTTACAGAACTCTTCAACGGTCTTTATTGCAACATTTAAAGAAGAAATATTTTTCAAGGTTAAAGTGACATCGTCCGCATGTTGAATAGTTGTTATGTCGTCTGTCACTGATATATTTATTCCTTGAATTTCCGAATTGTGTTTTGATTTATAAGCGCAACAAACAGATATAAAAGTGCTTAGATAGGACACCCTTGTCGTATACCTCTATTCATTTTCCAAGTTTTAGAAATCCATCCATAAGTTTCAACTCTAAAAATTGGATTTGTGTAAAGAATTTTGACCTATGAAATAAAATTTTCACCAAAACTGAATTGTTTAAAAACTTGAAAAAGAAAATTCCACTCGACTGAATGTGGTATATACATATCTTGGGACGTTCTATACATATAAGTCTTACAATTATCATAGGCATTCGGTACTACTCGCTGTTGAGGTGTGAATGAGGCCCCCAGGAGAGGATTGATCAGGTTGTTACATTGTCCGTCTGTTCGTCGGTAGGGGTCGCTGAAGTCACATTGAGGTATCTCGTAACAGTAAGGACGGCATGCTCTCTCAAAACTTTGCAAAATTTGTGGATCCGATACCGCTCTTTGGAAACTGCCAACGTCAGGGCTTAAGAAGAAAGAATAAATCCTATGACTAAATAAAGTAAACGTAATAATGTTATGTTATTTCATGTTGAAGGTCTAGAGTTATCGAGAAAAATTATTCGTCTTGAAGAAATAAGTGATACCCCCAAAGAAATTTGTCTATCCTATTCTTAGCGCATCATAAAATTGCCGCCAGGAAAATATACGGGTTTTATATTTGCAGGTACCAAAACCATTTTATCATAATTTTACAAATTCAATAAATATCGTGTAGCACTTTAACAGATGTTGAATTATTTGAATACTAAAAGACAGTAGTTGAATGATGAAGACTTATAAGAATGATTGCAAAAGGTCGCGCGTTCTTAATGATTAATGGTAAGGAGGATATGAAGATAATTATATCCCCGAAAAAAACCCCAAACAATGTTCTTATGAAATATGAATTTTTATGACTCTCTGTAAATTTCTCCATTTCCTTTAATAAATTTATATCTTATTTAATTGAATTTGATTTTTGATATAAGAAGACCTAAGAAGCTCTAAATATATCAGATTTAATAATTTTTATTCACGTCATATAGTCATCTCAGCTTCTTCATACTAATATAATGAAAAGTCACGGGATTTCCAAAGAATATGGTATTTATTCCCCGCGAGACACGGCAATTTGTCACCCTGTCACGCATGCAACTGCCTAGACCAATTAGATAGCGCTTTTTATTTTATTATTTTATTAATACATTCAACTAAAAGTATAAATATTAAATAATAGGCAAAAATCAATTGCTGTTTGTACTCGTACAAATCAGTTAGAATCAATATTTCCTTTAATATCAAATTACTTTAAATCATTTACTAGCATTTCGTCCGTTATAATGTTTTAAGTTACACACAAAATATTAATCCATTATGTTTTATAGTGAGACGTATATATAGTTTTAGAAGTTTTGCTATTTTACCAAAGAGTTTTTTTAATTTTGATTTTCAACGTCCTACCGATTTTGTATCCATCATGTATGGAAATACATGTAACTTTTGTTTCATTTAAGACTAAGTTATAGTTGAGGATACGCACTGTCTTGCTATGGCCTTTAATGCTTGAGACATCCTTGCTCCGTGTTCCATTAAGAGAATATTGGTCGATGGACGGCTACTCTGGGAGAACCTAAGTAGGTACCGAGAGTCCCTCAACTCCTGTCCAAAGACGGGCCTACGGGCTATGTCAGGGGTTCGACCTACAAGTAGAACATCGTATATGAATTGCCTTAAGAGCGCTTGATGGTCGTGGCCATTTGTAGCATGTATATGACAAAATATAACAATCAAGTGTTTGTGTGTGTGTGTGTATATATATATATATATATATATATATATATATATATATATATATATATATATATATATATATGTATCACAGATAAACTTGCAACGTTTGTTCAACATATATTGCAGTTCTTTCTTGATACACTTCCTCTTGTTGTATTAGCCTCTTTAACTGATTATCCAATCTTTTCAACTGTCAATCTAAAAAGAAATTTCATTAATTTGCAACTCTAACCACCTGATACAATTAAAGAAAGAACAGAGTTTAGAATATACATCTAAATGAATTTTATTCTTGCGAATTACATTTAGACGAGTTTGTTATTCTTCTGTGGTTCAGAAATTTTTTTCTGAAAAGAAACCGGAAGAATTTAAAACGCTAGTGACTGGTCTTTAGGTTTACAAATGCTTCAGTTGCTCATTTACTCAAATATATGTTTGAAGAATAACAGAGAGAGAGAGAGAGAGAGAGAGAGAGAAAGCGAATGAGAGAGAGAGAGAGAAATAGAGAAAGACATACAGAGTGAAACAGAGAGAAAGACAGATACAGAGAGTGAAACAGAGAGAAAAGTCAAAGCTTTGATTTTACAGAATTTTTATATTTATAATATTTTAACCTTTTATGCATTAAGCCTACGTTTTGTCCACGTTTTACTTTTTTAATGTGCTGTTCTTAACAAGTCATATCTAAAATTCTTCTAATCTGTTAATATAAAATTAAATACAACCATTGGACCCTTTAAAAAAGTATATAAAATCATTACAAGTGGAAAATCATGTACATTTATTTTTTTTTAATATTTTATTTGGTTTTCAATAAGTTAAATTCTTTGTGTTATTTCTGCAAAGTGCACTTTTAAAATTTTACAAAAATAGCATTAGAACAAAGAACATTTTAATACTAAGTATTAATATTGTTTATTAAACAGCCAGAGCTATATTTAAATTTAATTACTACAACTTGTCAAAATTAAAGCAGATGTAGTGCAAAGGATGACTGCACTTAGCGCCGGGTTTTGGGCCCTTTTTGGTCGCTTCTGTTTCGTTTATTTCTTAACCTTATATAACTTTTGTTAAATTTTTTAAAGAGTCTAGTTACTTTCCAACATGAATTAAGATTTTAGACTGTGATACAATAAGGTTATTCTATGTTTTTCTCCTTACAACTTTCGAAAAAAGAAGAATTTTCGCTTATCTGTCCTTGATCAAACATAAGATTGATATTAATATGCATGAGAGGTGGAGCTGCCATTATCAGAAAGGTACTAAAATTAGACTAGCATGAATAACAATGCCATGTATAAAAATTTATGTGATCACTCTTTCACCATAACCCTACCTATTCTATATGGTACAAGTATACTATTTACTATGGTTTGAACAATTAGACCACGCCACTGTAAGTACATAAGACTTTAAATCAATGCTTGACAACTTAACGTGTTCGAAAACATAGTACATAACATGCATCCTTACACGTCACGTGATAGAACTTTGTATTCACAAAGTTACCTGAGGTGAGAAATCACGTGGTGAATTATAATATTCAACATGCATCAACCCTTGGTTACAACAAGGAAAGCGGAAGTAAGAATAAGCAGTTTTTTCTCATTTAAACCATGAGCGCATGTTTGTCTATTAATCTCCTTTTGAAATAACTTTGATAATGCAAATATACAACTACTGTTAAACGGAGAACAATAGACAAACATGCGCTGACTATGTACGAAGTCAATATAAAAGTGGGCGTCCTCATTATCGTATAGAGATTCAAGAAATCGTAATGACCCCCGCCTATGAAAACAAATTCATACTTGGTAACAACATACTTTTATTTAACTCAATTACGTAAAGTTGCAGTTTAGATGTTGAACATTTCTGCAATTGAAAGAAAAAATCTTCTTTTAAAAGTTTATATTCTCGCAAATATCGCCTGTCCTTAAGTGCAGTCATCCTTTCTGTGCGCTCAAGAAGAAGATCTGGATCCTGGGTTATTTATCACAATATCTTCAGACTTCATCGAAAGAAATCTTACAAACCTCTGTTGCTACAAACTTCAATACGCAGAATATTTACATTCAGTGTATATTTCCCATTATGTTTGCATTGGAAATCTGCGACGTTCAATTTTCTATGAATACACTTTGATAATTCATGTGCCATATATATGCTCAAATATAAACGTCTTCACGTTTTTTGAGTATATTTATTTCTGTAAGATTAAATGAAACGTTCAATCTAACATAACCAATGTGATATGTACTTTTGAAAAATAATCATTTAATTATATTTACTCCTTATAAAAAAGATTTTCCTATCAAAGTCAAAATCAAAGTTTCTAGAACTATATTTTTAGTCGCGGAAGCGAACTAAATAACATGTTAATATGGCTGTTTAATGTATGCACATATATCTCATAAAAATAGACCTCGGTATGAAGATAAATATAAGCATTGATTGCTTTTTAGCTCACCTGAGCTGAAAGCTCAAGTGAGCTATTCTGATCACATTTTGTCTGTCGTCCGTCTGTCCGTCTGTAAACTTTTCACATTTTCAACATCTTCTCAAGAACTACTGGGCCAATTTCAATCAAACTTGGCACATAGAATCCTTAGCCTAAAGGGATTCAAAGTTGTGAAAATTAAGGACCAAGCCCTCTTACAAGGGGAGATAATTAGGAATTAATGAAACTTTTCGAGAAATTTTCAAAATTCTTCTTATCAAGAACCATTTGGCCAGGAAAGCTGAAACTTGTGTGGAAGCATCCTCAGGTAGTGTAGATTCAAAGTCGTGAAAATCATGACCCCCGGGGGTAGGATGAGGCCACAATGGAGGAGTCGACTTTTTATTTAGGAATATATAGAGTAAATCTTTAAAAATTTTCTTCTCAAAAACCGTTAGGCCAGGAAAGCTGAAACTTATGTGGAAGCATCCTCAGGTAGTGTAGATTCAAAGTTGTGAAAATCATGACCCAGGGGGTAGGTTGGGGCCACAAAGGGGGGGGGTCGACTTTTTACATAGGAATATATAGAGTAAATCTTTAAAAAATCTTCTTCTCAAGAACCATTCGGCCAGGAAAGCTGAAACTTGTGTGGAAGCATCCTCAGGTGTAGATTTAAATTGTAAAAATCATGATTCCTGGGGGTAGAGTGGGGCCACAATGGGGGTAGAATTTTTACATAGGAATATTAAGAGTAAATCTTTAAAAATCTTCTTCTCAGAAGAGTTTGATGTAGGTTTATATCCCATTTATAAACAATTGTTTAGGATCTTTTTGAGAGCTGCAATGCTCAACATGTGATATTACTATAAAATCATCCTGTTTGAAAAGGGACTAATGATAATAAACATAAGGATATCCAGTGGAAAAAATTGATTTTTATTTATACAGGATCTACATGTATTATACTACATTGTCCAGATAGTTTTTTATGACTCCATTAAGCTGATTTTATCATACCTATTGTTCCTCAGGTGAGCGATGTGGCCCATGGGCCTCTTGTTTTTTATGTCGTCGGTCCTGCATTCATGGGGTTATTATATTAACAAAAGATTATATATTTTGTGTATAAAAACATTAATATGAAAAATTCAGTGAACTTGTTTTACTACAGTAATACTCTAATTTTAGTAAAAGACATCATGCAACAGTTTTGAAGGTGTAAAAATGTTTAAATGATATATGTATATGAACTTAACAATTTAGAGAGACATCTGTCACTTTGTTAGTTGATGAAATGTGTGATGTGTCCAGCCGTCAATGCATGCATAAAACATTTTCTTTCAATTATCATGAAATAAGAATAGCATCTTATATAACTGTTTGGCTGATCATTCCAGCAAATACTTATCATGACAATTTTTATATTGATAATTTTTTTAAAAATAAAAAATGAATTGAATTTATATATAGATATTTTCAACGATAAGATATACACCAAATTTGTGGCAGCAAATCATTCATATCCTGTGGAATTTAAAATACTTTTTCAAACGACCTACTCATTGTTATGCAAGTGTTGGAGGCTACTCAGTTAAACTTTCAAAAGGGACTTATAAGTTCGTCTGATCTGAATGTATCTTGCAGGTGATCAAAAATGTTTCATGCTGTTTTTACCATAAAAATATTGTTAGGTCCAAATAAATTATGGTCAGTTAGATGTTTAGTTGTTGCTCTGTGTGGGAACGAATGTACGAGCTAACCTTTGCTGGGATATTTTACATTCTACTACTTGTAATTATTGTACAAGTAAAAGCTCGCCTGACCAAACAAAAATATTCCATTGGAAGCAATTTTCGATCACTTTTTACATAATAAATAACAATTGTCGCTGCTGCTCATAAACTCATAAATGAAACGTGCAGAATCAGGAAGTCATATGTATTTATCTCTGATTTCAGTGCATTAAAATTATGTCATTATTTTAGCAAAGTATCAAACAATTGAAAGTTTGGAAGAGGGAAAAAATATATTTGGTAAAATTGAAGGTCTTTCTTTCGTTTTCAAGCAATGGTTTCTTATACCAGGAAAGTAACCGGATTTTTTATCAGATACAGCTGCATGTACACGATATGCTCTAGAGTAGTCTCATTATAGGATAGCTCTTTAACCAGTGACCCCATTTTGGACTCGTCCACTCAATCGATGCGTAATCATTATGGCGCGAGTCCTGCTTACCTTTCACCATCTCCGATGCTTTGATTGAACTCGTCCATGGATCCATGGGGTTAAATCAATTTGTTGCCGTTTGTTTTGTTAACAACGATAAACATTTAACTTTAGAACGACTGTTTTAGATGGAGTATATCGAAAAAGCTCACACAATTGTTTAATTGACATTTAGGTAAACACAGACGCAATTAAGTCACACCCTTTATAAGTATTAGATGAATGAAATTGCTCATTGATAAAAAAAAAATCGGGGCATGTGAAACAAAACACCCTGCTTCGGCAATTTAGTTCTTCGAGTTTATATTCCATATATTAATTACATTGTAACTTTAATTCAAAATGATTATTTTGTTAAATAACGATAATCCATTATCAATTAGTGCTTATATTTGAAGATACTTGACAATTCCTTAGGCAACAGCTTGTTGCGATGACACCCCCTCCCGTCCCCTCCCTTTCACCGACTAAACATGATTATCTATTTATAAATCTACGTACGTTCATGGTGAACTTCATTTTGTCCCTGAAAAGTCTTGTTCACCACTGCTTATTACATCCAATATAGCATTATCATTAATTACTGACTGACGTTTTTCATACTCATTGTTTATTAATTACCGAATTGTCTACGGATTTTCTCTTTCTCCCGATTACGACAAAGAACACATGGCGGCTGTAACCGGTCAGCAGAGGATGCTCACTCCTCCATGGCACCTGATCCTACCTCTAATTTTATAGAGGTCCGTGTATGCTCTGCTCCTGTTTTGTATTTTTCCTTTGGATTTTTGATTTTAAACACTGTTCGTTATCATCACATTACATTTTTACAAATTTAAACGTTGACACATTAAACATGCATCGTATTTTCTTTTGCATGAAAAATTTTGATATTGCTAGCTCCCATTGTTTGCCCTGTTTCGAAGAGTGTAGCTTTCAAATCTTAGACGTCATGTCAGGCAATGTTTTAAACACTGTATTTGACTCAGAAATTCTTTACCATTTCTACTAGCTTTAGATGTTTAAGATCAGTGGTATTAAAAAGTAAACCTCGGTGATGACCGTCGGTCATAGTTATTGCATCTTTTAATCCGAATAGGAGAACACAACTACAACCATGAGCTACAGTAATTTTAAAATATAATTTTCAAGAAGAAAATAAAATTGCAATTCTTACCTTTAGTTAAAATTCATCTTACAGCTTGTTCTTCTGTCTACGTGACGTATAATATGACGTATTTTTATGTACAATAATTTTAAAGCCGATTCAGGTTTAAATCTGGATTTCTTAACATCATTTTTTTAAATGAAAAAATGCGTGGCTCATGTTGATTTTATGATGTTTATACACGTATTCTTTACTACAGATGTAAAATTTATGTAGCATACAGACATACAACTTAAATTTAAAACATTTGCTGATCATATGTTTGATACAAACATATGTTAAAAACATTTTCAACATATCTTAAACATATGATTACCACAAATTCATGTTCAACATATGTTTTGAGTCTGTCATATGTTTAAAATATTTTTCAAACATATGTTTACAATATTTTTCAAACCTATGTTTAACATACAGTGAAAAGAGTCATATGTTTAATTTATGCCCAACGTATGTTCAATATATTTTACCCGAGAAATTTGTTGAACATATGTTGCAATTTTACCTGTAACTATTAGAAAGAAAAGAGGATGATTTGTACTCTGAGAAATATAGTGTGTTTCAAAACTACAATTCATGCATGGTTATATCACAGTTTGTAAAATTCTATTTGTTAAGAAAAACACTTTGAAATTTTTTTCTCTATACATTCCTATGATGAAATAGCTACTAATGCCGTGGTCCTAGATAAATTCAAGACTTCGTCTTTTTATCAACGCAATCTTATGATATATTTTAGCAATAAGCAAATTCAATCTTAATGAAAAAAGTATTGAGTGGATTGATGCACCGAACTATATAAATTTAAGAAATCTATACAGTATCTGGTCAAATTATTTAAAGAAATCTTTCATAGTCATAAGTATTTAAATGATTTTTTTTCGGTTTTTAACCAAAAACACATTGTATAATCATTTCAAATATTTTATAAATTTCAACTTATTATGACAATATATTCCCCATTCAATGGATATTATTCCTGAATATATCATATACTACAAATGCTTAAATTAGAAAAAACACATGTACATACTTGCGGAAATTCGTTCCATTTTTGGCACAACCCCAAAGGTAGACTGCAAAGCATCCTTTACAATAGCATCAATGTTCCCTTGTGCAACAGCTTCGAAAACTGAACATACGTGTACAATGAAGAAAATGAGAATTGCTCGCTTCATTATTGTATGTCTCTATATACTAAGTTAATATAACTTGATAAGATAATACTTGAAGAACTAGTTTGCATCAAATACAAGTAGCGACTGTTGATTGAAGCTGCAAACTGAAAAAAAAACTGAGAAGTTCACACTCTATGTTTTATTCCTTCTTTGCCATTGGTTAACTGCAAACACGTCAAAGTAAAAAGTACATTTCTGTATGTCATTAGTAAGCTTAAGTATGACACGTTGTGATAACGAACAGTGTTTAAATTCAAAAGTC
The DNA here is from genome assembly GCA_020458035.1 of Magallana ariakensis. Taxonomy (NCBI): domain Eukaryota; kingdom Metazoa; phylum Mollusca; class Bivalvia; order Ostreida; family Ostreidae; genus Magallana; species Magallana ariakensis. The sequence goes on from CM035818.1 coordinate 4,096,776, forward strand.
CAAAGGAAAATTACAAAACAGGAGCAGAGCGAACACGGACCTCTTTAAAAAATAGAGGTAGGATCACGTGCCATGGATGAGTGAGCATTCTCTGCTGACCGGTCAAACGAAACGGTTGATAGTCCTGATTTATCAACTAGTTTGTAAGTAGCTTGCCTCGCCTTAGAAACTGTTCATACGAAGAACACGCCCTTGCGTATCGATTTATCTGAGCGACAAAAACACCATATTTAGGTGATGAAGGTACATGTATATTGCTACATAAGTAAGGAAAGTTGAACATAGAATAGTTTTGTTGTTAGGTTACCATCAATGTCCATTCGCAGTAAAATATTCAAATATGAAACAGATGACGCATACTCTGTGGTATCTTTTATTTCAAGGTCACTGGGCTATATTGATTCAACGTAAGTATGGAAGTAACAATTGTTAATTGACAAGACGTCGTCGTATTACCTGAATGTTAAGTTGATGACCACAGCGAGTGATTCATATGAATACAAAATTAGATCTGCTTATATAACCACTCGATAATGATAACCTTCGTTTCATTTATTTACTTCGAACCCTGTTAGAAAACTATTTGAGTTTAGAAAAATTTTAAATGCGTACCATTAGTATTATAATATATTTTATTTAATGTATTGATAATAATTTGATAATAATGATATTGTAAATATTGTGTTATTTGATTTTAATGACTGATATTAGTATTGATTAAGGATAATATAATTTTTAAATCGATGTATGTCCCGTATTCTCTATAAGCCATAAAATGAATGATGTTGAATTTGTTAATGTAAATGTCTCAAGAAATTGCTAAAAATTTATGATTGTATAAAAACTGATTAATCTTAGCACTTTTTGTTTCTTTGTTAATGCCACTGCAATGTAGGTGAAGAAAAAAAACTTGAAGTATGTCAAATGCGACAAAAGTCCCAGACAAATCTAATTAACGGAATTTATATTGACACATACTGTGGAATTTTTTTTTATTCGTGGGGGTTGTTTGAAGGTAGTAACTATTTTATCTGGTTCGTGGGGACGTTATTTCGTCGGTACCAAGTTCGGGATAATTTTAATAAATATTAAACAAATGCTTTTAGATACCTTCGTGGGGATGTCAATTCGTGGGCAAGGGTTACCCACGAAAGTCACGAACATTTGTCGATCAAGAACAATGATGATTCCACGGTATTCCAATTTTTCGACATCGAGGAGATCTGAAAGTGAGTAAAAAGTACACGAACACTGTCAGTACCTGTCATATCCTATTCGTCCAAGACATTACAAATACATCAATTAATACACAACTATTGATTCTGTTGATGCTTGAAGTTGCATTCATGCATTAAAATGTATTTCTGTTACTTGATATTAAAAGCATCATATGTTGTCATATCGGAGCACGGTGAAATCCAAAACAGGACGTTAAGACAACGTATTCTTCATTGTTTTTTTTTTAATTTATGATAATAATTTTTGTTGCATTAGTGGAATGACCTCAAACATAAAATAAACAATAATTTAACTGCTACTAAGCTACATTCTAATTTTAATTTATTCTTAGTCATTCGTATTAGATGGAAGCTTAGGTGTTTTTACATTTAGTACCTTTTTATAAAATTCAAATTAAAACACAGCCACAATTACTGATAATGTGTTTAAATAAAACACACTGTGTACGGAGAATCGATCTAACATTGATAACTGCCAATTTTATAAAAACGATTTATTACGGAATCGAGTTTATTTCTTTTTTCATGTACACTCCAATAACAATGAAGCATGATTGATACGAAGATTTAAAAGAAAACTTATTTGAATTTAACAGAAACACTTCATGTATTGAACACGCATGGTGTATAGTGACTTCCGGTTCATCGTACACGGGTTGTTTCCAATATGAGTACTAAAGCTGTGAGCGTAATAAGTTAATATAAGATACGTTAGCTCACAAACACAAATGATATAAAAATATGTGAATTGTGATTCTAGATAATTCGTTTTATTAATTTTCAAATCCGTATTTTTCGTTTCCTATATATATGTGATGAATTTCAAAAATTACATTGCAAGTGCTTATTCTATTCAACGTTCTGAACCGTCGAGAGTGAAGAGGATGTGAAGTCGTATTATTAACGAAATATTGATTTTATAATTTAATTGCTTTTACAAATATTGATTATATTTCACAAATAATAATACGGAAACTAAAAATATTTTATCAAATGGTTGATTATTCGTTTATAATAACAGATCTCAGTATATACCGGTACAAAAACACGTGTTGATACATGTATAAGAACATCACGGAATGTAGAATTGGAAAGCCATTTCGGATATCTCGAACCACCGGATATCTCGAAGTTTTGTTGAGGTCCCCCCAAGTTCGAGATACCAATATTTACCTGTGTTGCATACCATTTATGTGAATGAAATGAAAGGCTCAACATAATTAATTAAATTAACATAAATTACCTAATTAATAAACAGACTAAAATACTCCGCAGGTTGTTGTTAAATAGTTTAAGACACTCCCTCCTCGTACTTTGACACCACATACTATTTATATGCAAATGAATTAAAAGGGTTACACCTTATCTTTTTTTACTGAAGGCTCAAAATATTGACTCTTTAGCAAAAGGCTTTCAATAGCTATCACAAGAATTTTTTATCCAATCTGAATCAATAATTTATAGAAATTTAATGATTTTATGATTGTGAAGTCTAATTATCAGAATTCTTAAATTGATATATATTCGAAATACTCTCTTTGATACTCAAATGTGAAATCGTCTTCATTACAACAGAATTCAAGTAAAACAAGTATTTCTTAGTTTCTTTATTAAGAAAGAAAAATCATGCGACATAATAAAAATTCATTTATAAAAAAAGTAATGATTAAATGAATAATTATTGTTTAGAATGAAAAAGTAAAATGATTATTGATAAGTTAAAAAAATTAGGTGTAAATTATTACATTCATACAAATCAGGAGAAATTAAAAATATTCATAAAATGGTTATTGATTGGAATGAGAGTTTACCATGAAACAACTTGGGAAAAAAATGTTACAGTATTAATATTAAACAATTCAGGAAAAATTAGATATATGCATGAAATGATTTTTAATTGAAATGGGGGCGAATTTAAAACTCATATAATTCAAAAAGAGCAAATATATCAAAGCATTTATAAGTATAAACAGTAAAATGAGCTTTTACATAAAGACTTGTTGATAATTGAAAACACTGTATTAAGGATTACGTTTACTTAGAATGAAAAAAAAATCCACTTATAATAATGAAATACCATCTACATGCATTGTGTGTAATAAAACTTTCATGGTAGTGTTCATTTTCACTACAAAAAAGTAGGTCATTGACCTACTTTTTGAGTTAATGGCCACTGAATATATTTTGAAAATGTAAGAAAAATCAATAAACATTTTACACTGTGATTGAGATTTTCTTATCAGTGAAAATAATACCAATGGGTAAACTCTTTTATTAATGAAATACAGTTTACGAATGGCATTGGCAATAAATAGATACAAAGCATGAAGTTTTCATTGACAATTTTTATAAATATTCCAGTCCGAATTTCCTCTATCAGTTTTCAAATTCCTACCCATTTTTTATTCAATTTAACAAAAAATTGAATTATGATAATAGTAAAACATTTATAGTATAAAACTAAAATTTTAAATTGACCTTATTCTGCTTGCATAAAATTCATATGAGATCAATGTTCAAAATTTTGAGATATGCTATCTTTTATCGTTTTTTAGGCATTTTCAATATTTTTGTAGTGTATACCATACCCTTATCTAACTGAAAAGTGAGATAAAATAAACAAAAATATATGCAAATTTATGTTGACTAACAAATGAAAACTTAACTTTTGATATTATAGTAATGCCAAAAATATTTCAGTGAAAAATAAAATTTGAAAAATTTAGTCCGAATTTCCCCTGTTCTGCTTAAAGTCAATTTCTTTTTAGCCTTATTCCATAAAATAGTAAAAATATCGCATGTTATGTCAATAAATTTTCATTTCGATAATAATTCATGTGTTTAGAACGAATTTTACTCTTGACATTCAACTTAAAAACAATCTGAATTGGAGAACTCAAAACCTGAGTAAACAACATCCTTAAAAGGTGAAACTCACACATACATGTAGAACCTTCACGATTAAATCAAGGAGCTGATTACTAACAAGTAACTAGTAGGCAAACGGACCATAAATTAAAACGAAATTGTTTATCAGATGGAAATAACGAGTAAAATGAGTAATTGATGTTAAAAATTTAAAAAAAATTAACAAAAATTAAAATTCTGGGAGATTATAATGGAAATAACTTTACAAAAATAATTGTTAATTAGAATGAAAATAACAGCTGTCTTATTTTTTAAGTTAATAGTTACTAGTTAATAATGAAAAAAAACTACATAAGTAGATAATATTCCCATGTTGTAGAAGCTTCAGAAGTTAACACAAAATAAATAATTGTAAATGCAAAAAAAGGAAATTTTTTTATACTTCCTTATCTATCGTGTCTATTGTACAATACTGTCAAAATGTATTACATATCATCTTAAAAGTCTTGCATTGTTTAGGATTTCGAGCCTTTCGGTATGATCATAACTGAAAGACATGCGTTGTCAAAATGCACATCTGTTGCATACAAATTCCTACATTTGATTTTAATATAATACTAGTTTGAAACATATCAAAATGTAATAAAACTAGTGATACTCCGGCTGTGATGTGAATACACAAAATACCCAAAGTCGTCAATAAAACAGAAAGTTAACTCCGAATTTGTTTTTAAAAAAAATGAATACCGCTATGTGGCATGCATAAGGAAGAGTGTATTAAAATTTCAAGCATCTGGAGAAATCTTTAGTCAAAACCATATCTGATGGGATGCCTTCTATTTATCTTTGGTAAAATTCTTGGGGGGGGGGGTATTAATTTTTCTTTCATTTTTAGTATACAGTTTCGGTAAAGTTTTATAATTATAACATTATTGGAATTTCTTGAAATTTAAAAAAAAATATATGTATATGATTTCCTGAAGATTTCTAATGATTATATTTGTCTATTTGTATAACCTCGCTATTCATCTTCCGTATTAAGTACTCTATTCCTCAACTTAAATGTTTCAAAAGTTTCCAGATTTTCTCTAGTTTGATGAATTGCTTTTTTTCAAAATAAATATAACAAATGAATTTTGATGTAATGTAGATAATTGTGAGAGTGCATGATGATAATGATCCAACTGAAATAAAAATTAATTATATATAATGAAATCGTCTTAATATGATATACATTCAGGCTTTTACAGAAGAAGCATATTTATAAATTTCTACAGAGGAGCAAAAATTTATTGCCAGTCTAAAGTTCTTAACACAATAAACATGTTTCTAAAGTGAGAAAAAAACGTACATTGGCAGTCAAAATACAATATGCATAAGTTTCTACGGTGTGGAAAGTGTGCATTAAAAGTCTAAATTAGGAAGCAAAATTTGACGTGAAAGGCATTTATCATACTTGTACACATTGGATTAATCAGGGTTCGGTTTTTTATTATAGTCTGGTTAATATGATAATTTTTCCCGACAAAAATTTTTTTATATTAACCTGGGTCCAATCTACAAGTGAAAGTGCTCCACATTGAAGATGCAAACATGCAATGGTAAATTAAAATGTTTTGTTACCATGTGGGTTAAAAAATGTTAGCATTTGAAATAATACAACTACATCTGTGTACCATACAGTACATAACATTATATATTTGCATATCCATTGTTCTTTCACACTATAAGACCACACGGAGCAATTGCATTTATTTTTCTATAATCGCAATTGCTCTCCCTGTATGCGCAATTGCATCACAGACTTTCAAATAGCGAATTCTCAACAATATTATAATGATATTTACTCGTTTCAAATAGCGAATTCTCAACCATATTAAAATGATTTTTACTCGTATATATAGTGTATATTTCTAATAACAAAAATATGTGGTGTTTAATATAAAATATATAAAGTTAAAAATACAATACAAGGCATTTTAGTTTTATTCATATTTGATTTTTATAAATTACAAATGTTATTTATTATTGTATAATAAAAATGTACCTAAATAAAACAAAAGTGTTTAATTTTTATATTTTTCAGTACAAAATTCAATGTACAAGGAAAAATAACTCTTCCTAACTATACCATGATTTATGTACCTTTCTGTTGGCGTACTATGACGTCATAAAGGTGTGACGTCATATACTTTTCCATGACGTTATCAATCATAAGTCTTAAACCACTATACGATACATGTGTTCTTCTCCAACTCCCTAAAATATTGGTGCATTTAACATGCCTTGTATTAAAATTTTAAAGGAATGACTGTTATAACATATAATTTATTCTGTTAACAAATCAATGAGAGTAAAAACTAGAGCCGAGCTCGTTGCAAGCAACGAGAAGGTCTTCCGTTACAGCTTCAAGTCGAGACAATCTGATTAAAATCATATCCTTGATCCCCTCCTTGTTTTTCTATTTTCGCTACAAGAGGATCTGAAGAAACCCCTCTTGAGATCACCCCCTGTTGAACGTTTGTTTATAAATATACATGAGTTATTCTAGCAGTCAGAGCAAGTGTTAGAAACGGTAATTTCGGGTTACAAACAAAAATGGAGTTGTACGACGAAATGATGCCACATGTTCGTGAATCTTTCGGTATCAGCAAGTAAGAGATGGAGCATAAGTTGATATTAGAAGCCCTTAGGGAATTTAAAGAATGTATTGGCATAACTTCCAAATCATGTAACTGAGGAATGGAACCGACGATTTCATTGGTCAAAGCAAAGTTCCCCAGGAGGTGACCTCAAGTGTTGTTTCTTCAAATCATCGTATAGCGACTATAGAAATTTTAATCAGATTGCAAGTCAAGAAAGGATTGTCATTCAGTCTTAATAAAACCACCCCTCTTCTTCTTACACTTGTCAGGGTATGACAGTTATTGATAGGTCATCTTCACACTACCTTAACTTCTGACCAATCAGGGCTTTAGAAAATCAATTTGAACTCTTCAAAAGGAGACAGAAAAATTAATTCATGCCTATTTTCTATATATTACTGCAACCTCCAGACTGCATAGTATTGAAGAGTTACACTTCTCATAAAACAGATAAAGGCATGTCTGTAATAAGCGAGGGGTATATATTTAGATTGTATGCAAATTTAAAGGTCATAGAAAGGTGACCTCTTATTGATACCTATCCGACCCCGTTGAGTGTAAGGAGAAAAGGGTGGGCTGTCATTAAACTGGATTGTCAATATGATAATAGTATGTTCAGAAAACGAGGCTCACTTTCAAAGTATTATTTTCCTACCAGACAAACTCTCCTTTTAACTCATTTCACGGTTATATCAATTTATGATAACTTAAAACACATCTCTTATATGTACATGTATTTAATTATTCCAACCAGAAAATCGATAAATACGTTTACATGTATGTACAACTGATGACAGGATTCAAACTACTGATATGCCTATATCATAGGGTAAAATCACAAAATCCACTGCGCTGATACTTGGAAAAAGTGTTTTGTTTCATAAACATTTTGATTCTCTATATTCATACTTACCCCTCTACCGCCAAAACATGGAATAGTTTATTTAAAGTGCAGTGTTAAAAGAACACCAATTGTAAATAAACAATAATGCCGTCTCCCATCTGAGGGTGCGCTATTAGTATACGAGACTGAGGTGCTCAGTGGTAGGGATAACTATCCGTATAATGTTTGGCCATACAGGCCTCAGTATTGTTAGTATATTTATCTGAAATCTTCACAAGCAAGTAAAAGAAATTCACAAATCTTCAAAATCATAATCCGCGGCAGTGGTAGGGGTTGTGAGGCATCTCTAACTTCATTTTTTTCAAATAGGATTTTGTTTTAAATATCCCAATATTTTTTTTTTTGCCTTGAGCGCTCATCTAGAAAGTGTGTGCGGGTGGGGGTGTCAATACCCTAAAATTTAATTTTCTAAATGTAAATTTCAGAAAATGTTGGCAGGGGTGGGGCAGAACTCCAACTGAATAAAAAATCCTTTTTGTCACTTTTGTGTGACAGGAAGAGAGACCTCTGGTTTACAATTATTTCTATCATGTCACATATACATGTTTTAGTTATAATATTTTGGAATTTTTTAAAGATACAATGTCATTTATTTGATAAAAATCATATATTTATGCATACATGTATTAACATGTGACGTGTGAACCTAAAAGTAATCAATTTTGTTCAGTTTTTTACTTGAGTAACAGAAAGGCATAAACCAGCGTTTTGTTCAGAGCACTGTGTACATTGTATATTTAAACCAAACCAAAAGAGATTGTGTGACGTCAAAGCAATTTGTTTTTGTTTTTTAAACAAAAGAGTTCTACATAATGTCAACCTCCAGAAAATACGATTTCTCTAACTTTAACATTTACAACACATGCGCGGATCCAGAAAATTTTTCCAGGGGGGGATCCGAATTGAACGTAGGGGGGGGGCTACACTATTCATCAGAAATGTTGACAAGCAAAAATAAAAAAAAAAAAAAACTTATTTCCCAAGATCATGAAATTCCTAATCCGGGGGGGGGGGGGGGGGGGGGGGGGGTAACGTAGTATGCCTATAACTTGAAAAAGTTGTACCTGTCAAAATTTTTTTCTCCCATATTCATGATATGCCTAATCCGATTCATGATATGCCTATTCCGTGGGGGAGGGGGGGGTGCGAATATGCGATAATTTCACTATGTAAATTTAATAACTTCTCATTTTTCAGGGGGGGGGGGTCCGGACCCCCCGCCCCCCCCTCTAGATCCGCGCATGCAACAATTAATAAAATCCGTTTAACAACACATGTCTATACCATTTAATTGTAACTTTGAGAAGTGCATACATTTTTGGGAGGCAACTGTGTCGCTAGTCTGTAAGTCAAGTGAATTATGTCCTAAGGTCTTTTTAAGAAATAAGAAACTGTCAACACTTGCAGTACTCTGATGATTTCTATGGCGACCGACTGCATTGAATAACGTATTTCATAACTTCTTAACGTGAGAACAAATAATTATTATTTAACATCTTGGACTTAAAACTTTTAACTTATATTCAACAATTGACCACTACAGTGATAGCTCACTTCCAAGTGTATTTTAAATACATAACAATTGATGATCTGCATCCATAAATTACCTATGGCTATCTGTGTCCAGGGTTGTGCGAGGTTTTAAACCGGTCAGTTTACCTTAAATAAGTTCAGGTGGGGGTGGAGCCTATATTGAAAGAGATGTGAAACCCCGAGGGAAACACGCTCGCTTGTGTATACATGTCTATATACACGGAGTATTAAAGTGCTCTCAAAAGAGTTTTTCCGTTTATTTAAAAAGAATATCGTATTTACATGTATATGTACTTATAAAACAAATTGCTCTTCGTTGAAATGAATATAAACGCATGAAAAACCGCGTGCGACATGTGCAAAATCTTTCGTTTGATTGAACAAGTTTCTGTCGGGATTAACTGAGAATATATCCTGATGTTTTGTGAATTATACAATCACCCCACCGTACTCAAATACTAATGCAACTTTGCAACCAATGCTTGTAAATCTTTTCCGATCAGTTGCTAAATAAAAGTGCACAATAATTCTACCAGCTGCGCATGCACCAGAACTGTATGTACTTGTTTCTCTTCCGGTTTCAGCTCGTGAAATTTCTCAAAGAAATGTGATAACTAACGATATAAATCGTGAACGCAATATTTGATTTCATTTAATTATTTATTCTCAATTATTCACAAACATCTTTATTGATAAACGACGTCTTTCATGGATACATGATCGGCACCACATGATTTTGACAGACTATAGGTGATCAGCGCATTTAGTGTGGTACATAACCAAGTACGAGTAAATTTTTAATTCATATCTTTTAATATTTCTTTTGTTTAAAGTGCTAAAAGATAGCGATTTATCGTCACGGTTTGCATCAAATCAAAAGAAAAAAGTTTATTACACCGTCGTCGCGAGCGCTGGGCATGGTATACACAGGACGAGTAAACAAATGCCAATCATTTTCTAACATCCAAACTGGGGCCTCGATTTAGTTGATTAACAAGGGTTACACTGACCAGGTAAATTTGAAGTCGGTCGCACGGGGTGATTGAATTAACACGCAGACTGGCCGAATAAACACACATATTGCAAAGTGGAACACATTAGGAAGAACGTTAACAAATAAGGAGTCACCAAAAATTGATTTTCGACACATATTAATTTTCATTTTTTGTTTGCCAATTTTTAAAATTCAGCTCGAGCACTGGGGGCGGGGGGCGGAGCAGCACAGAGATGACTTTGTTTTTAAACTTCCTAGAACGCTTCGAAAATTAATGATTTTATTTACTATGTCAACCCTCTTAAAATTTGGTACAACTCTTAAGAAAACTTATTTTACTTTCTACACTATTTAATTTTTGTGTTGGTCGAATATTAATTCTTACACCAGTATATATACATATATCCATGTGCATATATGACTCGTTGGCCAGGCAAAGTTTGAATATTGTCTTATAAGTGTTAAAGTCTGTAAAAAGTCTAAGCAATAATTAACGGAAATGATCATGAGTAACTACATTCGATTCATCGTCGGACCCCACGGGTTTTCCATCCGTTACATTGCTTGAAATCATTGTAACGGATAGAAAACCCGTGGGTTCCGACGATGCAGTATATTAATCTTGCATGTAAGTTAAACACATATCAATTCTACATATGCCAGTAAATATCTCGGAATTTCATTATATTTAATCCTTTATTTATACAATTGGCCTTGCATATTTAGAATCGAATTGATAGATTACTTTTATTCAATTAATGAGAGGTTTTTATAAGATTTTTCGCCCTAACGTTTAAATCAACGCTAAATCAACTGAATAATGGAGATAAATTCATCTTTCATCTAAAACCAATATAAATGAAAATAAAATAAACAAATAGTTTTGTGTTCGTACAAAATATCAATAAACATACACGTGTGATAAGGTACATGTAGATGTCCCCTCGCGCGCGATCTTCCCGGCCATGTGCGAGCGTGCGAGGGATGATCATCATTTAAAGGGGTAATCTTTGTGGTTTTTTTTGTTGTTGATCTAAAACATAATTAGTACAGTTCTTATACAAACCCACCATTGATTTATGTCTGACGATGATTTGGATTAGGAATAATATCGGATTTTATAATTTTCAGAATGACTTCTTAACTTACATTTTAAATAAAACATAAATAACTTAAAATTAAAACAGTTCCTGTATTTGCGGCTATATAAACTCAAAACAAGTACATGAAAGACGCGAATCTGGTGTATTAGATAACCGCTGACCGCTTGGTAGTGCACCCGCGGCCGAGGAGCCCGCGGTCGATCTCCTCGGCCGCGGGCGAGGAATAGGTTACGTAAAGTTACAACACACACAGCTCAGAACCCAGGAAGATTTGAAATGTTTGCAGTATAATAATGACCAAAATCTACCAAATAGAAGTTTGTTTTTTTTTTACTTAAAACCCACAATTGATCTATGCCTGATATTACTTCCGATTGAGAATGACATTTCTTTTATTAATTTACAGAACGTTTTCTTAATTGACACTCTATCATTTAATTCTATTTGAGAAGAATAAACGTCTATGTGTGATCAAAATTAAAACAATTCTTGTTTTCGGCTAAATGAACTCATAAATTGAGAGACGTGACTCCGGTGTATTAGATAACCGCTGACCGCTAGGTAGTCCAGCCGCGACCATTGCGACCGACTTTCTCGGCCGCAAGCGAGGGATAGCTTACGTAATGGTTCACACACACAGCTCTGATTCCAGATATATTTTAAATGCACGCAGCATGATAACTAAAATGTATCACATTTTTTTCCGATAGTTTGTGTGATTTACTAGAAAAGAAAAAGAATGTTTATATTTTCTGTTTCTCGTTTTTTTAGGATTGTGCAGAATTTACGAAGATGACTTAAACTCCTCACATAAAAGCATGTATCCTAAAAAAATTATTTTTTTCTGATGAATTAAAGCCTCCTTTTTAAACAGGCATACTGTCTGTCGTAACTTAATGTCAGTTGTACGCACAATGACTTTCGTTAACTTGCCAAATAAACACAGGTACATGTTAACATGTAAAGCTTTTTACACTCATACTACACAACTCACCAACAAAATAACATTGTAACGACATTTATAGGATCTCAACAAACAACTTTTCCAGCGACAGCTATATCAAAATCCTAGCCGTTTTTTAGTTATTTAGCAAAAACTTTCAAGGGCCCTTGGCCCTTAATTTAAGGGGCCAGCCCTTTTTTATTGGTGTCAAATGAAAGTCCTTGACATTCTGCACAACTTTCATTCTACATGTTTTAACAAAATATTTTTCGTTTAAAAGATACAAAGGAAAATATGTCTAAATTTTCGCACTTTTTGGAACCCTGTTTTTTGACCCCCTACCTTTTTCTAAATAAAGAAAGTAATCCAAAAACAAAAACCGATGTGCAAAACTTCAATGTCTCTGTTATTCAAATTCGTTGGATTCCCATTCCCTGCTATCATAGTCTCGGAGCCTTTGTCTGGAAACGAAAGGCCCTAAATTTTTTAAAAAGGGGAATAACTCGTTAACGGAAGTGGATTTTTAAAATTTATGAAAGGGTTTAGATAGTGTTTTGTAAAGTCTATAAGGCCTGAAAATTTGAGCAAAAACCGTTCAGAAATGAGCAAGATATGAAGCCTCAAAGTTCGCGTCTAGGAAGAAAAAAAAAAAAAAGAAAAATAAGAATAATCTTAATCTGCACAATAATATAAAGGTCTTCCGTTGGAAACGGAAGACCTTAAAAATACAAAAAAAAAAATACATTACAGTCTGAACGTTTATGTTTGATGCAATAGCTAGGTCAAGGTTTAGGCTAACACAGGGTATTTGCAGGTTGTAAAATGCAAATATAAGTAATAAACAACGATTATTTAGTGAACATGGCGTTATGAATAGCAACTGCTCTGCTGGCATATTTTCCATGATGCGCTAGCGCGCATCATGGAATCTGCCAGCAGAGCAATTGCTATTCATAACGCCATGTTCACTAAATAACGTTGTTTATTTCTTAAATAACTTTGTAATGATGTTGTTCAAAATGTAATAGTTTTTCTGATAGTAATACTTACCAACAACAATAGTCATCAATGTGGTCATTTGTGGATTATCATCATTGGAGTCGCTCTAAAAAATAATAAAGGATTTACAGCAAACTTCTGATCATACAATTCAGAAATGATGTTAACTAATGTCGTGCAAAGATACCTCCATCAACAGTCCAATCAATCCTGAGGTTACCATTGTTAGCAATGTTGGCCCCGAGTGCTGGTGCAGGCAGTGATGGTCCCGGTGCTAGGAGTGCTGAAACTAGGAGTGGTAGTCTCGGTGCTAGCATGTCAGGCGCTAACAGTGGTGGTCCTACTGCTAGGAGTGGTAGTCTCGGTGCTAGCATGTCAGGCGCTAACAGTGGTGGTCCTGATGCTAGGAGTGGTAGTCTCGGTGCTAGCATGTCAGGCGCTAACAGTGGTGGTCCTGATGCTAGGAGTGGTAGTCTCGGTGCTAGCATGTCAGGCGCTAACAGTGGTGGTCCTGATGCTAGGAGTGGTAGTCTCGGTGCTAGCATGTCAGGCGCTAACAGTGGTGGTCCTGATGCTAGGAGTGGTAGTCTCGGTGCTAGCATGTCAGGCGCTAACAGTGGTGGTCCTGATGCTAGGAGTGGTAGTCTCGGTGCTAGCATTTCAGGCGCTAACAGTGGTGGTCCTGATGCTAGGAGTGGTAGTCTCGGTGCTAGCATTTCAGGCGCTAACAGTGGTGGTCCTGATGCTAGGAGTGGTAGTCTCGGTGCTAGCATGTCAGGCGCTAACAGTGGTGGTCCTGATGCTAGGAGTGGTAGTCTCGGTGCTAGCATGTCAGGCGCTAACAGTGGTGGTCCTGATGCTAGGAGTGGTAGTCTCGGTGCTAGCATGTCAGGCGCTAACAGTGGTGGTCCTGATGCTAGGAGTGGTAGTCTCGGTGCTAGCATGTCAGGCGCTAACAGTGGTGGTCCTGATGCTAGGAGTGGTAGTCTCGGTGCTAGCATGTCAGGCGCTAACAGTGGTGGTCCTGATGCTAGGAGTGGTAGTCTCGGTGCTAGCATGTCAGGCGCTAACAGTGGTGGTCCTGATGCTAGGAGTGGTAGTCTCGGTGCTAGCATGTCAGGCGCTAACAGTGGTGGTCCTGATGCTAGGAGTGGTAGTCTCGGTGCTAGCATGTCAGGCGCTAACAGTGGTGGTCCTGATGCTAGGAGTGGTAGTCTCGGTGCTAGCATTTCAGGCGCTAACAGTGGTGGTCCTGATGCTAGGAGTGGTAGTCTCGGTGCTAGCATGTCAGGCGCTAACAGTGGTGGTCCTGATGCTAGGAGTGGTAGTCTCGGTGCTAGCATGTCAGGCGCTAACAGTGGTGGTCCTGATGCTAGGAGTGGTAGTCTCGGTGCTAGCATGTCAGGCGCTAACAGTGGTGGTCCTGATGCTAGGAGTGGTAGTCTCGGTGCTAGCATGTCAGGCGCTAACAGTGGTGGTCCTGATGCTAGGAGTGGTAGTCTCGGTGCTAGCATGTCAGGCGCTAACAGTGGTGGTCCTGATGCTAGGAGTGGTAGTCTCGGTGCTAGCATGTCAGGCGCTAACAGTGGTGGTCCTGATGCTAGGAGTGGTAGTCTCGGTGCTAGCATGTCAGGCGCTAACAGTGGTGGTCCTGATGCTAGGAGTGGTAGTCTCGGTGCTAGCATGTCAGGCGCTAACAGTGGTGGTCCTGATGCTAGGAGTGGTAGTCTCGGTGCTAGCATGTCAGGCGCTAACAGTGGTGGTCCTGATGCTAGGAGTGGTAGTCTCGGTGCTAGCATGTCAGGCGCTAACAGTGGTGGTCCTGATGCTAGGAGTGGTAGTCTCGGTGCTAGCATTTCAGGCGCTAACAGTGGTGGTCCTGATGCTAGGAGTGGTAGTCTCGGTGCTAGCATGTCAGGCGCTAACAGTGGTGGTCCTGATGCTAGGAGTGGTAGTCTCGGTGCTAGCATTTCAGGCGCTAACAGTGGTGGTCCTGATGCTAGGAGTGGTAGTCTCGGTGCTAGCATGTCAGGCGCTAACAGTGGTGGTCCTGATGCTAGGAGTGCTGGTGCTAACAGGTGTGGGCATAGCAGTATTGATTTAAATGGTTGAGGGGGTGCAAGAACCTATTCGAAATTCGATGTACTATATATTTATATACTTTCATGTTACATAAATTTGAATTATATAACATTAATTGAGGAATTTAAAAATTTATTTTTATAACTATTAATTTTAAAATCCTCATCTAAACGCTTTAAAATTTTATTTTCACTGGCAACGTTTTTCAGTTTTTAAATTTGTTGTGCAGTTTTTTTTCTCTCGGTACTTGTACATCTCTCGAAACACTGTTCGTTTAAAACATTGTTACTTACACATGTTTTATCATCGATATAAAAAAGTCACTGATTTCCTCCCCACAAGAAATAAATCTCTGCAAAGAAGCGGACTTTCTGTAAAATAGTCGAAAGCAAGGTATATGTTTTCAATGCATCTTCGATATATCCCTTGCCCATTCCAACTGAAATATCCATCCTCGTCACATACGCTGCTCAGCTAAAAGGATCTACATAAAGCCAGATTATTCGGATCAGTTTACACAACATCATTCTTCTTTTTAATAATGCTAGTATTGATATATTCAAAATATCGAACCCGATGAAAATGCACTCAAAATAGGGAGTTGTGTGTTCATTATAAAACAATGTAAGTATATCCTAAACGATTATTAATTCAGCAAGAAAAAAATATCTGCTTAAGAAATCTATGAAACTATGTTTGTGTGACTTCTACCATCAATAAATACTGACATCCTATTTAAAACGTGAAGAAAAAATACATCAGATATCTTTAGTGTGGTAAACATATATCCGACTGAGAAGATTTCGACTCATGCGAAAGAAGGTTGCAGTAGAAAATGAAAATTAATGTCGATGTCATGTAACTTTTATTTTTATATATTATTAATTTTTTTAATATTTCAAACTAAGTTGTAATGTTGACATAAAGTTAGCATTCAATGCATGATAGTGATGGTGACTACTTGCAGAATATGAAATTATACGTAAATTCTATATATTTTGCTCAACAATGACATCATTTATCAACTATATTAACATATAAGGACACTTAAATGGAAGAAAATCGGTGGTATGACTTAAAAGGCATTATGTAAACGATACATTGGGGAAAACTATAATTGATATTTAATCTTTGTAGCAATAAAACCAAAAAAGTTAACATTTGATAGATCGTGTTAATGTTAGACAAGGGGAATATGAAATTATAAGGAAAAGCAGAAACTATATTTAATTAATGTGATAAGTTTTTAAGCTAATGAAATATGTATTAACATATATTTCTAAAGTATTTCAAACAGATAAAAGAGTATATACTCTTTAACAAATCATAACACCCTTTATCATTTAAATTAAGATATAAGGTCATTTAAATAAGCAAAAGGATGATGGTGTGTGAGACATTGAGGAAATTAAAATGATTGATTATCTCATTTAATTTTATTTAAAATTCATTTATCGTTTGAAGAGTAAAAAAAAATTTAATTTATGTATAGATTTAATTACTTGATAATAATGCATAATAAAGAAAATTTAGTTTTCACATCACATCAAAGTATTTTTTTTTTATTGTGGACCACATTGCATCAAAGTTCCCCAGATTCCCCAAAGTTCTTCAAATATCCCAAGATGGAGAAACTCACTACGCGCTACAAATGACCTATTTTTAGAGGAAAGTTCAATCTACAATTGAAAGGTAATTTATCGTTCTCTCTCTTCTCTCTCTCTCTCTCTCTCTCTCTCTCTCTCTCTCTCTCTCTCTCTCTCTCTCTTCATAAAGGGAACCGATCGATGTGTTTGATGCACTTTGGAAAAAAAGAGGATATTAAAGCTGGGACGGATTTACTGGGGAATTTAGCATCACTGCAAAGCCCTCGTCTGGTAAGTATTTACTTACTTTAAAATTTCTTTTACATAACTAGTATTTAATATAAGGGACACCATCATTAAAATGATAACTAAAGATACATAAAATATGTTTCAAATTACTATCGCACCACTTAAGAAGAGAAAAGTTGTTGAAAAAAGCGTGCTATCGCACTAGACAATAGCTATGATGAACTTACTCTTCAATTCATTGCATGGAACACATTGAAATAAGCATAAGAAAATAAACAAAGAATGTTTATGTATTTTAATAGGTAATCTACTGAAATAAAATTATGAAATTCAAAGTTTGTCCTTTTCATTCATTTGCAATTTTAAAATGTCCATAAGAATAGCTTTAACACCATGAGGTGCTAATAAGTATCGTTTATCATCAAATGGTGAGAGAGATATTTTGTTTATAGAGTTAAGATATAAACTATGGTTTTCACGTCAAATTGAACGCATTCGATGTCTCTCCATTTCGTCACTAAAAAGGCAGTCCCAGTACAACTCATACGAGAGTTCTATGTTAACCACTGATTTGGAAACACACTTTCTTGACTTAACTCCGTTTTACATCATGAATGATACAAATACATTTTTTTATTAATCCTTTACTGGTCTCCCTGTCAAAAAATATATTTTTATGCTACATGGTTAGTTAAGAAACATGTTTTCCTATTCATTGAATCACTACATACCATGTGTTTCATCTTTCATTTTACCGAATACTTTCTTGGGTTTTTTTCCACTAAAAAGTAAATGTTCTGTAGGATAATTGGAAGTGTCGAACAAATCTAGATGTTTATCTATCTCCACATAAAGATCTCGTACTTAAAACTTAAGAGAAAAAAATACTTTACATTTTCACAATATTTATAAGATTTTTTTTTTACAAAGTAATCTGTTCTTTTAATTTACCTGTAGAAGAGAGAGTCCGTATCAGTCATTAGCAATTTTGCATTCTCCCCAAATTATCGTTTTACAAAATCATTATGAAATTCATTCATAAAGAGTTTGGAAAGGTCCAATATTGTCATCCCAGTATAAATAGGCTTGTTTTACAAGAGTTTAACATTCTTGTTTTTAACTCCATTAAGATGTTTATTAAAAATGATGAAATTCTCAAAACTGGATCTGCTGACAAGCTTCTGGGGTTGCTTTTTTCGTATGTACAAGGTTGAAATGCAGTCTAGTTTGAATTTTTACCATGGTTTTCCTAACATTAGGTATAAAATTACAATATAATCAGCAAGATGTAAAACGATTAAAAGATAAAACGTTATGATTTCTTACATGTATCATACCCGAAAACAATGTTGTTGTAGGCTTTGTAAATTGACACTTCAAAGTCATTCTTCTGCGCTTGCTGTCTCATTCTAGTGTTAAACTCGATGAAAGGTTTGAGTCATGCCCTCTGATCAAACCTTATTGCTCGATGTATTTTTTTCAAAACAAGTCCATACTGACGATAAAATTGAAGGTTTCTATAATAACAACATTTTTTCCCCTTATTTTTAAGACTTGAAACCAACTTCTATGATATTTCTCTTCCTATGTTTTGTTTCGTTTCGAAGTCTTTTGAAGAGCTTGAGGCAGTAAGGTGTCAAATCTTCCACTTTAATAAAAAGCTTTTCTGGTGCTTACGGTAGATCGTTATGACAATTATGTAAATGAGCTGGATATTCCAATGTGACCTCTAAAATACATACCGTTTTATCATTTTTATCTACATTCAAGATTTCAAGCTCTAAAATTTCTTTTTTACTTCGGTCAGCAGAGGATGCCCACTCCTCCTAGGCACCTGATCCTACCTCCATCTTTTTGGAGGTCTGTGTTGCTCTGCTTTGAATTTGTATTTCGTTTTATGGATTTTTGAGATGGTTGACGGATTGTTATTGTCATTTTTTCATTACTTAACCAGCAAAAATTGCCAACAGGTAGGGGTTCAACCATAGCTCCACCATACAAATTATTTATATTAAAATAACCGAGGTATATGTTTGGCTTACTTGGATCATAACATCTGGAATGTAACAGTTATAAGCCTTAGCATAACGCATGACCATCATTGCAACACCACCACGTATACCACGCTCTATCATTTGATACTGCTCAAAGTCAGTCAATTATTCTAGTTCAAAACCAGTCATCTTTAAACAAGCACTCACACACATACCAGCAAGAGTATAGTATTCCGCTGGATATAGATCAAAGCTCTTCATAGACACGCATCTGAATCATTCAGATGTAGGATGTAAAGTACAGCCCACACATCTGCTTCGTTTTCTTGTTACTTTGTTCGAAGCTAATCCGTTAAGACTTCTTTGAGGAGTAGAGTATATCAGACAAAAAGTCTATATATCTGTGAGTTCTGTATTTTTGAAAATAGCGATACAGTCTAACTCGAATTGTTCTTATAACTCTTTCTACAGTCGAAGCCTTTGATTGGCAAAAAACAAATTAATTCCTTTTTTGTATATAGTTTACACTGAACCCCGATTCAAAAACTTGCTGAATTCCATTCAAAGCACTGCAGCCGGTTTTATTTCTGTTTTTGGGCCAGTATCCACAAATAATTTACAAAAATAATCAATTAATATCAATACAAATCTAACACCACCATTTTCTTTATGACAAATGTTGCACATTCATGAGATCCATGCTCTATTGAACATTTATGCCGCTTACTCGAATCTTGAATACTTGGTAAATTTGAAAGTCTTGTTTGATTTTAAGGCTTGATACAGTGTATCTGGTTTTGTATAAACTGCTAGATTGCGTATGTTGTAGAAGTATTCCTCCAAAAAGTTATCCTTGTTTAAAAGATTAAGGATTTGAAATTGAACTGTTTATATAACAACAAGTTTAATGGCCTCTTTAGGGATAAATAAATACACTATACTCTGTAAGGGGGAAAATGAAAATAAGTCACAATTTTGTTTTAATACTGTATTACCCCCTTTTATGTAAGCAACAGTGATATATGTTAACACTACAAGTATTGCTCAACAATTTTCTACACGACTCATTTTTATTATGGAAAAAATCTATATGATCAATTGAAGTCTTTAAATATTGCCACTGCATTTTGTTAAGTTATATGCCAAGTTATATATCTTTTGTAACATTTCCATCCACTTGACAAATCCTAGCATATACTTCTTCAGTTAGTGGATATTTGTCGATATAATCACATCCTTAAAAAGATTGGTTGTATGTAATGTTTTCACACTTCCACTGAATGTAACTTGGCATTTGTGTATTTACAGCAATTCCCTTATCCTTCAAAATAACTGTATTAATGCAAACGAGTACCAAAACAACGGTAGAAAAATATATAAACCAGAAAAACTTTAGTTTTTTTTTTAAATGATTTTTTCATACACAGTCTCAAGTACATGTAAGTTATTTACAACTAATTGAGTCTACACTAAATTTTAATTTGTCTTATCTATTTTTTTATGATTTCGATAAATGCAATTTACTAAAACGTATTAGGTATCCATTAAAAAATCAGCAAAATATGCAGGTACTGCAACACTGTCTATCTTTTGTTTAAATGAATAACACCACACTCATCGATGATAGATTAACAATATGAATAAAACATAAAAATATCAGTCTTATATATTATAAGAAATGTTGTAGTGTATGTATCGGGGGGAGTGACAACATTATTGATTTTCACTTTCTTTTTTATACGTCACAATATAAGGCTGTCAAATCATAAGCTCATTGCATAAATGATGCCTTCTGCAGATTACCTTATACCTAATTTATATACATAGTCATCATTGCATAAAACCTTCAGCGAAAGTGTAAATCATTTTTACACTTTTGATTAAAGATTATTTTCATTCGTATCAGTTTATCGCATATTTAAAATATTTAATCTTATCAAATATATATATTAGATCAAAACTTTTATTCAAATTAACTCAAAAATATACAAAAACGTTGATCATTCTTTGAAATCTGACTAGATATATTAATACAGATTATTATCTCTGGACAAGCGAGGTTATTTTAATTGCATTTACTGTCATCGTTGCAAGATCCATAACTCTTGTTTTCTGGTCATCGTTGTAGGATCAATAACTCTTGTTTAATACATCTATGTGTAGGTGCTTTTTTCTTTTCCTGTTCAAAAATGTTGATAGGTGGTAAACATTTTTCTTCAAAAAATGTCCAGTGCATTGGGTGATATAGGGGTAAATTATTGAATTTGAATTAAATATATTGTTTTAATAATATAAAAATAGAACACTGTGCCGGATAATTATGCCAGTGCCAAGGTGGCATTTATTTTTACACCCGCTTAAGATGCAGTTTCGGAAAAATCCATATATACCAAATGATAGACCAATGTCTAGTTAGTATATAACCACTTTTGTTTTTAGTGTGTTTCACCTGACAGGTGAGATATTTACCTTTAAAAATTAATATCCCATAGGAAAATGATAATTCCCATAGGAGAAACGATTCTCCTACAGGAAATATTGACAATCCTATAGGATTTTCTAAAAATCCAATAGGAATTATATTTCCTATAGGAGAAAGCTATTTCCTGTAGGAATTTGACTCAGGTAGTTTTCCTATAGGAAATTAAAATTTCCTACCGGATTTTATCAAATCCTATCGGAATTGAAATTCCTATAGGAAGTTCTTGTATTCCAATAGGAAATTTCTAATTTCCTATCGGAATACTGCTTTTCCTATGGGAAAAATTATTTTCCTGTAGGAATTTAGTTTTGAAAGGTAAATATCTCACCCGACAGGTGAGATAATTTGATAACAAAGGTGATTTTTAAACTCTTTAAGCAATGGTCTACCATATGGCATATTTGAATTGTTCGATATATACAGCTTAGACGGGTGCAAAAATGTCACCTTGGCACTGGCATAATTATCCGGCACAGCGTTATAGATTAATTTCAATTTATCTCAGCATTATCAATTCAATAAAAAAGTGCTATTAAAATAATCATGATTATATAGTACAGATCATCATTTTTTAGGTTGCTGAAGGTTTTGACTGATCGATAAAGTGATTAGAACAGGATCATGTAGATTTCAGTCTTGTGAGTTTCTATGAAGCTGTAAATTACAATCGGTTTTCTTAAGAAATAAAAGAAAAAGTACTCGGTAGATGTAAGTATATTCCTATATTACACAATTTTAGCTTTTTGATCAGGTCAATACATTGTTTTATAGACCTTATGAGAGTATATCAACCTCGGACGAAGTCCGAGGTTGATATACTCTCGTCAAGTCTATAAAACCATTTATTGACCGATAGCAAAAGGCTATAATTGTTTTATTATAATATATCAAAAACTAATTCTCTTCAATAGTTTAACAGTAAAATATTTGTATCTAAATGTAAGGGCGTTGATTTCGCTATAGTGACGTCATAATGTCGCACGTGCCAAAACCAGTATTTTGTCAGGAAAATCTTTTTTAGTATAGTGAAGTCTATAACAGAATTTATAGCACGGTCATATGACAGCAATCGACCAATGATATGTTTGGGAAAAATACGATATTATAATAATTAATCTTAATTCTAGGGACAAGATAGTTTAATAAAAAGTCTCTCTATTTCTATTTTGATAATGGTCTAAACGCAGTAATTTGCATATTGTTTACAAAATATATATATCCGTCAAGTTACTTAAAATTCCACGGAAAATACGTGTTATAATCGCTGTACAGTAACGCTTCTTTTCCCACGTTCCCACGACGCTTGATCACGTGTATTATGTGTGTGTAAACATAATTATTTATTATCGTATTAATAAGGAAATATATGGACACATTTTCTAGTAATATAAACACTTAATAACACGAAATATTTGAAAGCAATGTGGTGAATAATGTAAATATTAAATATCCTAACTGAATTCGTTTAGAATGTGATAGAAGTATTAAATGTTTTCATAAAAATATTATAAACACACGTGTACCCGATGTACTGATATCTATTAAATAAATCTTCTAGATTTTTAATAATGCTAGATGATATATGTATCTACTGCAGGATAACTCAAAAATATAAAGTTTTCTTGGGTACAGATTCTCTTGGAAAACCTGTATCCGAGAACGAGTTCTCTTGGAAAACCCGTACCCTATCACATGGTTACGAGTTTTTTAGGACTAGGCTTCTAATACCCTGGCGAAAGCAGTACTTCCATCATTAAATAGGGTACCAGTTAAGCCCGAGTTGGATAGTTTCACATACATCTGCATATGCGTTTAGAGCAGGAGTGCGAAAATATTGTTTGAATGTAAAAGATAAATTTAAAAGTAATTGTGAAATTAATGCAGGGCATATGTGCAATGTGATCAGTTTTACTTTTTTCAAAACTCTTTAGCTTCTTATATTTATATCTTAATTCGCCACGATATTATTTATATTCATCATTTTCTTGGTTAACAATATTTCAGATGGTATACGTATACCGTAAAGCCGGTTTTTTTTTTGCCGGGACACAAATTGGGCGGATTTAAGTTAAACAAGGTATATCATTTAGAGGGCTCTGGCAGCCTAACATACATTTTAATTACATCCAATCGTCTTATATCTTCATGTACTTTAGGTTTAATAGATTTATCAAATTAAAGAAAAATATTTGGTAATAGATTGAATGCACGCACTCCTCCCTTCCCTTTCCCTTCTTAAATAAACATCATATTAATAATGTACTAATATGTTTACATTGAACATCTGTAAATATGAAGTTTTTTCACAATTTTCTTTTGAATTAAGCGCTTAATTCCATGATATGACATTAAAGCAACCTTTTCCTGCATTTTTTTTCTTTATTTTTGGCACAAAACTTTAATTTAATTAAGGCAGTTTTTTTCATCAAACTTTGAGAGCATGGCTTAAACAGACAAAACAGTTTTATAAAAGATTTATCTATCTAAGACTAATATTTGCCAAAATGATTTTGCTAGTTCAAAGCTGCGCTCCACATTTCTCATTTGAGAAATAATAGGAAAAATATCATTGTTTTACTAATTTTAATTGACTTTGAAATAAATCTTTAATTTTTAAGTCATATACTGCCGGTGTATAAAATTAAATGAAACAAAAAGAAGAACAACTCCTCATTGAAAAAGCAAAACAATTGATATACCCTAAAAACTTTTTAAAATGTTGAACGATCCGAAAGATAACCCTAACCCTAATTACATATGTTGTATAAGCAATGTGTATATACATCTTGACGCGTTTTTTGGGTTATTATATAGTTTATAAATATGACAGTAAGTCAATGCAAATTCATTTCAACAAACAAGAACATTTCGTTTTTCAAATGTCATATAAAAGTTTACTTGTATACTAGTAATTCATTGCATTTCACGCAATACCACAAAATCTTAATAAAATGTAAGTCTCGTCAATTGCTAAACAAATCTTCAGAGCGTTACGTAATACCCCTTTATTAAGAAGCATGGTCATGGTTTTGGTCAAAAATTTTTTTTTTTCCGGTTTTTTTATGTTTACAATACTTATATTATGCATTTCTAATAGTCTTCCAAAACTTGAGTGTCAGTCGAGTGACACAGCTCACAATGCGTTGTTGCTCAGGTCATAATTTTTTTTTTACATTTTGAATGTTGAAAAAAAAATACATGTACCATGTTAATACTAATTTCGAGGTTTTGCATTCAATATTAATTATTTGCAAAAAAAAAATCTTGTTTGACTTTATGATAAGATGTTCATTAAAGATAACTATGATCGTTTCGTGACACCTAATTGAAAACCGTATTTGTCGAAAATAAACAATGGGTGTTCACATTGACGATATTATCAAACGAATATTGAAAATTGTTCATTCTAAAGCTTCCATATATGAACATCCAATACATTAACACATATATGTAAGTAGCCGATCGAAGATTTAACAGACCAGTCAATTTGACGTGAGTAAAGTTGAGATTAATATTCAGGCGAGTGAAACTTTAAAAAGGAAACATTCAAGCAATCAATGTTTATTTTTTTCACAAACAATTCTGTTTCGTAGCCGAATAAGTAAAATATTTCATGATAATTTAGTATTTTAGAAAAGAAAATAACTGAGGGTACCAGACAACATGTCTTTAAGAAATTTAAATGATATCGATTGTAACTATCCTGATCCCGCCATGTATTCAACAAAATGGTTATATTTCACAAATTTTGAAATATTGTAGATTTATATAATTGAAAACGTGTAGGAAAATTCAATACAAACTAGCTCTTTCTGTCTGTTCGGTTTTTTATTCTAGTCGCGCGCTGTATTCTATTTCCATTCGCATGACAGCTGTCCTTTTAACAATACACTGCGTGTTTAGGCATACTCTAAAACATGGCCTGGCCTGGCCCTATTGGCCTGGCCTGGCCTCAAAATTGGCCTGGCCTCACTTTCGACCTCAAATTTGGCCTGGCCCCAAATTTTGGGCTGACCTCAAATTTTGGCCTGGCCCCAAAATTGGCCTCTTGAAAAATTTATGGCTTCAAATTCACCTTTTTTTTTACTCCCATTTTCTAAGAGTTTTCATTGAATTTTAATTGATTTCTTAATGTTTAAGAGATAATCATATGGAAAAGTGAACTGACTGATTGAGTTCAATTGATTTTATCCATGTTTACACACACAATAAATACATATGCCATGCACGCACAACACTACTCTTACTATTGCCAAGGAATGGATTATGCTTAATATTAAAGCAATCAGCGTTAAAATTAAGAGCCGCAACCCCCTCCCCCTTCAAAAGGTACACGAAATGTAGATATTAGAATAATAAAGTAAAACATCATTTTAAGAGACTGACCTGTTTGAAGGATCAATAAATATCTCAAACATTTGAAAACTGATTCATAACATTAAATCTCTATTCCTGTGTAATGCACTTTAAAAATGCCAGTTTGCTTAAAATACTTGTCATCACCGATCAAGCCCAAATTTCCCTCCCCAAAAGAAATTTGATATTTGCATCCTCTGTCGCTAATCTGCTATTGGGGTCAGATTCATTGCCTGCACTGCCGTTAAACATTTCACACGGTCTAATTTAATTAATGTCATTTGTGAATGACTGCAACATTGTATCCTCTGATAACTTGATTCAGCATTGGTCATTAATCATCACCTCTTGATTAGAGTAGAGTTTCATGCACGTGTTGTTTGTATATTTAGGAAACAATTTTTATCCTATGGGGGAACTTCGATTTCAGAATTTGAACAAAGCAAAACATTTTGTGACCTTTAATGTTGGTTAGAATAAACAAATTGGTCTCTACCATTATATTTTTCTCAAACAAGTATTTGATATAGGTATTGTCCAATCCTGAGAGCAGTTTGAGTTAAGTACATTGAAAAAAAACATGCCATGGTAATACAATGGCAGTAAAACATTCTTAAAGTATTTTAGAATTAAAAAAAAAAAATTGAATCAAAATCTTCCAGAATCAATCACTTATACCTGTAGCCATATATATGTTTGAATAGAACTACATATATCACTATAGGACAATAAAAGCCATTTAATGTGATGTTTTATGTGTATTGAATATGAATCAATAAAAAATCAATAAAATCATAAAATATGTAAAGAAAATATAAAAAAAAAAGTTGAGGCCAAACATTTTTGTAGAGGCCAAATTTGAGGCCAAGCCAAATTTTGAGGCCAGGCCAAAATTTGGGACCAAGCCAAATTTGAGGCCAAAAGTGAGGCCAGGCCAATGGGGCCAGGCCAGGCCAGGTTTTAGAGTATGCCGCGTGTTTATGCTTGTTTAGCCGAAATAAGTACTTAGCTTTGTGAATAATACTTATTAAAAACTGTTCACGCCAAATTTTAATTACTTGTAGTATATATATCAAATCAGAGGTCAGTAGAATTCATGTTGACTACATAAGTTATAAGTTATTGGAAGCAATGGTTTGTAAATGTGGAATTATGATCAAAGTTCTTGCTTGTTAAATTAACATGCATTTGAAAAGAAATAAAGCAGAGAAAGTGAAATCTTATCTTTTTAAGCTTTTACTTGTCAGAACTCGTTCACAACAACTCATCTGTATTTTTAGCTAACCTGAGCTGAAAGCTCAAGTGAGCTTTTCAAAATTTCTCCGTTGTCTGTCGTCGTTGGCGTTGGCGTTGTTGTCGTTGTAAACTTTTCACATTTTTATCTTCTTCTCCAGAATCACTGGGCAGATTTCAACCAAACTTGGCGCAAAGCATCACTGGGTAAAGGGGATTCAAGTTTGTTAAAAATGAAGGGCCACACCCTCTTTAATTATTTAAAATTTGTAGGTGTTTTTTCAAAAATCTTCTTCTCAAAAACTATTAGGCCAAAAATTCTGTAACTTGTATGGAAGCATCCTCAGGTAGTGTAGATTCAAGTTTGTTCCAATCATGGTCCCCGGGGGTAGGGTGGGGCCACAATGGGGGGGATGAATTTTTACAAAGGAATATGTAGAGAAAATCTTTAAAAATCTTCTTCTCAAAAACTATTAGGCCAGAAAAGCTCAAATTAGAGTGGAAGCATCCTCAGATATTGTAGATTCAAGTTTGATTAAATCATGGTCCCCGGGGGTAGGGTGGGGCCACAATGGAGGATGAATTTTTACAAAGAAATATATAGAGAAAATCTTTAAAAATCTTCTTCTCAAAAACTATTAGGCCAGAAAAGCTCCAATTTGAGCGGAAGCATCCTCAGATAGTGTAGATTGAAGTTTGTTTAAATCATGGTCCCCGGGGGTTAGGGTGGGGCCACCATGGGGGGATGTATTTTTACATAGGAATATATAGAGAAAATCTTTAAAAATATTCTGGAAAAGTTTTCAGTCCAAAAAGTAGTAACTTGTGTGAAAGCACGGGTTTTGCAGATTAAAGTTTGATCAAACCATGATTCCCTAGAGAAAAGTGGGGCCACAAAGTGTGTGTGTGTGGGGGGAGGGGGGGTTATATAGGAATAGAGAAAAATCGTCTTACAGGTACAACAACAAAAGGGGCTATGTGTTTACCATAAAAGTGTGGAAAAAAATTGGCAGATGTTTTAAATTTTTTGAGCAAGATCTACTGTACTTAGTTGTCAAGATATTTTGATTTTGATACTGTAATGGTAATTTGATCAGAGTTAAGACTATTGATGCTCAGGTGAGCGATGTGGCCCCTGGGCCTCTTGTTAATATTGTTTTATTAACTAAACGTATTAACAATGTTCACAGCAGTTTTAAACTTCGTTACATAAATTACAATCAACTGTTATTATGTAAAAATTTAACGTATAACATATATTGTTACAAATTCTGATTCATTATTTATAATGTCCCATACTAGTTCTTCAATACTTCATCAATCATTCCAATCTGATCATATGTACTTTAAATCTTAACTTTATATATAACAAATTGCAATATGAGAAAAATGTAAAAACTTTTAATTAAATTCTCCACCAAACGAACATGACCAATGTCTAATTGCTTATAAATTTCAAAGGCGTAATCTTTGAACAAGTTATTATCAACTGAACGGTCATAACCCTAAATCAAACACCGGGAAAAGGTTATGCGAAAGTGGGGCATTTTTGGTTTGATTTATTGGAATCACTTGTAAAGGTCAATCTAAGATTGATTTATCAAAAGAAATGTGATAAAGTGGGAACAGGTGACTTTAAGTAGTTCATTTGTTGAGTTCTGAAAGGCATACATCAAACTTGAAAAAATGCTAACAAAAAATTTAAAGCACATGAATAAGATATATGAATATAAAATCGTTCTGAAGAGAGATGACTTATGCCACGGTACTAAACATTTAACGTCCTTAGCATGCACAAACAGTTTCGAAACTGTTTGTGCATGCTAAGGACGTTAAATGTTTAGTACCGTGGCATAAGTCATCTCTCTTCGAAATATTTTCAAGTGATCTAAACTAGGGTGTTAAAAAACATCATAACCATTTTTAATTGGAAAACATGTTTCAGGGCGTCAAATCGTTGTCTGTGTGCTGCCTTTACCATAATTTAACGTTCTATATAATATCAGGAAAAAATCACTAAACAAAGTATAAGACATAAGTAAAAGGTTTTTTATCACGTTTTAAATACCACCAATAATTGCTCTTGAAGCCGATTTACCACTTATTTTAAGCATTAAAGTTTCTACTTCAAGAGATAAATATTTTGAAAGCGATAGTGTGACGTCATAGTTATTAATCGTTCGTAAAATGAAATTGTTAATTGTATCATATAAGAAAGACAACAATAATGTCGGTATGTATAGTCATATCATTTTTCAATCAGAAATGCAATAGTATAATTATATCATATTTCTCGGGCACTGCGTTGAAGAATCAGCTTACTGCATTAAAAAGAAATACATTGTTGAAATGTTTTCGTTTTTATGATGACTTATTGTTGTTTTATACTATTTATCTGATAAAATCACATCCCTGACAATACATTTTAAGTATGAACCCCTGTAGGTTAATTTGATAACATAGAATATATCAAGACGTTAAATTAGATCAAATACACTGAATTATACGACGTATATGTTAGACAGGAATGTGTACAATTAAAAATAAACAATTGTCTCCACGTTTGCTTTTCCTAGTTTACTTGAAATACAACAGAAATGTCATAAATAAAAATATACTAGTATATCATATTATTATATCCATATACTGGTGGATTCAGTGTTCTTTGGTAAACCAAACATCTATTTGATTATTTAAATGTTAAGTAAAGAATCCTAAATTTATTACTGTATTGTCTATGAAAAATGACAGAATTCAATATTTAAAATAGAGTTTCTTTTCAAGTGTAATAATTTTTTGCTTGGTTTTCATGCAACAGATAAGCATGCGTATCAATTGAATTTAAACTTTATATGAACTTTTCATGAAGAGTTAGATTAATTAAGTTCAATTTAAATCATTACTGGTTTTATTTATAATTGTCTGCCAGCGTAACGATATAGCAATTTGGATAGACGAAACCATCATCATGTCATTCTGATTAGTTTAATAGTTTTCCGGAGAGAGAGAGAGAGAGAGAGAGAGAGAGAGAGAGAGAGAGAGAGAGAGTTATCTCGAATTCGTCTGTTACACTGTTACGTATAATATAACTTTAATTTTTAATAGTGAAATGTCAAATATATTAAAAAAGTAAGAAAATGTATTTATTAAGAATGTTAAATTAATTAAGAAATGAACTCAATGTCTACCCAAGTTATACAAGTATAACCTGGGTTGGGGCAGTTTACGCTTTATAATCCGCGAAGCGGATAATAAAAAAGCGTAAATTGCTCCAACCCAGGTTTTACGAGTATAACTTGGGTAAATATTGAGTTAATTACTTATAATTTAATTTTCTGTGATTTACAGTACAAATTGAGTGCGTTTTACTTTTAAAAATGATATTAATCTGTTCAAAATTCAAACGTAACGTCAAGCGGATCAATACGTTTTTGACTTGGTGCATTGTGACGTGTCTTGTGACGTGTTAACCAGATTATACAAATTCAACTAAATTTTTCTATCCAATCAAATGCCGATTTACAACCAGAATTAAATTATTTAATCATACATATTTGACAACTTATCGATTGTCTGCCGTTCTATAAACTATTCTAAAATTCGAATACAACTCTAGGAAAACCAAGTACCACCTTACAATATTAATTATTAATGCACAATTGATTAGCATATATTATATAAACTGTTTTTTCACTTTAATAAACACTAAAAGTACTTTATCCTGAATCCAGGAATTCATGAGTATTTTTGACTTTACTGCCATGGAGTCTTTTTAAGCATTGAATCAATATTTTTAAAAGATATAGTCTCAGTACTGCAGCAGTGTGTGTGTGTACAAATTGAGTAACGCGCATTAGCGCGTTACGAAAATTTGTATGCACACACCGCTTCAGTTATGAGACTAAATTTTTCAAAAAATAACGATTTTATGCTTATATTTACATTTTTTAATTTCTTCTTTTGTCTGCAAATGTGATTTATACCTTAAAAATTCTATTTTATACTAAGGATAAGTTCATATAAATGGAAGAGCCAGTGTAACAGCCACATGCGTGTACTTTGATTTTCGCTTATGACGTTGCATTTGACAGCCCTCAACGTTTGTGGCGTCATAATAAAACTAGACATTTTAACCTTTCAGTACCCTGTGTGTGTTACATTGTTTTAACTGCAGTAGCTTTCCACACTTTACATGCAAAAAATACGTGGAATGTAAATATTAACATATAACTCTCCAGTGTCATTTGCAACAAGATCTATTTATCAGCATATTTATACCCACTTCTGTCTCTCATATAATCTTCCTATCAGCCTGAATTCTGATTCTTGCAACTATATATAGAATTCCAATCGCATATATTTATCATAATGTACTGCGTGTTAATGCCTCATTTGCCAATATCGTTTTTGGTGTGTTTTTGTGAAATCATCCTGCCCTTGTTTGCAGGTTATTTTTCTATCAAATATTTCGACATGCAAGATAAATCAGTTGACATGCAAGATAGAAATGTCAGCATGCAATATGACGTTGTTGTCATGCAAGAAAATTGCAATCAGATAACATTTATAAAAAAAAATCTAGAAAAATAGTTAATACTGGCAGCATGTGACTTCCAAAAGCTAGATGCTACTTATTTATATATGTCGACATGCAACTTATTCATATTGACATGCGAGAAAACTACGTTGACATTCAACTTGTTTCTTTTGACATGTCAACTTTTTTATGTTGACAGCTAGATAAGTATGTTGACATGCGAAAAAAATGTGTTACATGCAACTTTTTTATGTCAACATGCAAATTATTTATGTTTATGTGCAACTTTGTTAGGTTGACATGCGAGATACATTTGTTGATATGCAACTTTCTTTTATGTCAACATATAAATAAGTTTGCATGTCTACATACATAAGCTGCATGCCAAAACAAATAAATTGCATTTAAACATAGATCAGTCGCATGTCAAAAGATTTATTACGTAAGTCAACATAAGAAACATGTAGCTTATTGAAATCACATGTAGACAAAGCTTTAGTTTTTGGGTTTTATAACCTGCAAACAAAGCATAAGTATGATAGCATTTCTCTGTCCACTGTGCGCAAGTTATTTTTCCATCAAATATGTCAACATGCAAGATAAATATGTCGATATGCTAGATAGTAATGTCAATATACAACATAACTTTGTTGACATGCATGAAAGTTAATATCGGATAAGAATTCTTAAAAATATAAAATTTCGCCCAAATATGACTTCAAACAGCCTAAATGCTACTTATTTATGTCGACATGAAACTTATTTATGTTGACATGCGAGATAAATATGTTAGCATGCAACTTATTTATGTCGACATGAAACTTATTCATGTTGACATGCAATTTAGTTAAGTGGACATGCGAGAAAAATTATCAATCAAATTATTCATGTCAACATGCAACTTATTCATGTTGACTTGCAGCTAATTTATGTTAACGTGCAACTTATTTATGTTGACATAGGAGATAAATATACTAAAATGCAATTTATTTATGCTAAAATGATGCATGTGGATATAGTGATCTCGCATGTTAACAAAATAAAAGTTGAACGTGAACATATTTATTTAGCATGTTAACATTACTAAGTTGCATGTTGACATAAATAAATAACATTTAGCATGTATTAAGTCTCGTTGGCACAATTTGATTAATTTTTAAGATTTTAAAAAATGTTGATCTAATTGCAATTTTGTTGCATGTCAACATATTGAAGTTGCATGTTGACATAATTTTATTGCATGCAAACATATTTATCTCGCATGTTTGATAGAAAAAAAACTTGCAAACAAGGGGCAGAATTACGCCATCATAGTGCTCCTTTATGTAACATGTTAATATGTACACCGTCATTCAGGTTTTTACCAAACCATTTTTAAAAAATTGCATTAACAAACGAATGTATCAAATTTTTCCCGAAAAGCAAACTTAATGGCTTTTGCAGGAATATTACCGGTTTATATTTTGATATTTTTTTCTTTCTGATTAACTTGTTACATAAGAGCGAGTTAAAACTATTTTTACGATCCCAACGTATTTCATTTTTAGTATATGAAAATAGCTTTAAAAAATATTCAATTAATAACAATACAAGTCTTTCTTTGACTCAACATAAACTTACTAAATTTTTTTTGGCTTCGAAATCTGACATCTTCTATGATCAAGCAGCCATTTGGAAGATGTTCATTTCTTTCTTCCTGAAACGATATTCCTTTTACTAGTTTTATGACCTTAATTGCTTCAATTGTTTAAATGTTTTAAAAACATATTGACGTCTTGCTAGCTGTAACAGAGTGTATTGATAAGGATATATTTAGTTTGTATATATATCAACACCCTTTTAGCTCTCATAATGAAAAATAAAGTTATGATTCCTTCTAATTTTTTGCTTTCAACATGTTTTTTATATCAAATAAATATTATTAAAGTAATCTGGAGTTGAAACTTTTTAAAAGCAATTTTAGTCCAAAATCATCTTCACCATTCAATCAAACGTAACATAATATTGTTACAAACGCAGACGAACCTTAACATTTCTTGAAAAAAGAAATCCAAAAACTTTGCTTTGACCTTATTGTAGTGAAAACTTTTGAGCATTATTTAAACATTAATAATAAAATTGATGATCGAGAAATCAGAACAAAAAATACCTCATTGTAGTTGTCACATATTGTCAAGCGTTGCAGTTTTTGAGTCGTTATCTTGCATTGATATTGTACGCACGATTGATTTATTAACATTAACCCAGTTTTACCGGTGCAGTTGATGTTTCTTTTTCCTGTTCTAAAACTATTTTTCTTAAGTGGCACATCATTATGTGGTCTTAAAAAGCATGCATTGTCACCACGTGGAGTTCATTAGATTGGTATTATTGTCCATACACATTAATTTATTTTGAATCCACCTACCGGGCAGAACATATGCTTATGAAGTCAAGACAGGTGAAAAATAACGTGTTCATAAAGATACAGCTGAATAAGTTTCTAATTTGACTTAACACATCCATCTTTCAATATTGTTTTATTTAATTAACTTAAAAAAAAAATAAAACAACAAATTTAATGCATTTATAAAATTACAACTATCATTACATATAACTTAACATATATCACAGAGCATCACAAACTTGAAGTATTGATTTACTTTTTATTATACCAAGAACAAGTTCCTAAAAACTTAATCAATGTAAACATATCATATCTATTTTTAAATAAAAAGTTTCCATCTTACTCACTGCATGCATGAGAAACACAGAAAGGTTGTTTACTTGTATAATATACATATAGAACAAAATCATCTTTTAAGTGGTTGAACCGATTTACAATACATTCGTAAGAAATAAACGGCCGATAAAAATAGCATAAACAAGACTTGTTACAGATGTGCACAAACAAAAAAGTTCTTCATCATAAATATTTTTTATTTATATATCCGTGGATAATCTTTGATCAATAAAGCCTTCGTGCTGCGCTTCCACCCCGGAGCACACCAGCAGGATTCAATGGTGAAACAAAGTTGCCACTGCCTGGAATCTGACCCGGGCCCGGAATAATTCCACGCATGCCTGGATTTAATGGAGTGAAATTCCAGGGATCGGGGCCTCGTCTTCGTCTTCCACCTAACTGTAACAGTTGCTGAGCAAACGGCGTTATGTCAAAGCCAAGAGCACTGCCTCCAAGTATCACATTACAAGGCAACGGTGAGTTTCTATCAAAGAAGGAGAAAACAACATGTAGCAAAATCTTTTACTATAAACTGTGGATATAAACGGTTTTCTTAGAAAAAAATCTTAAGTAATTTTTAAAGCATTTCTTATCTGAAAAAGAGATCAAGAGAGCTGTAAATATTTACCCTGGAACATCGGCACGAATCATCAAACTTGGTTGGAAGGAATGGACGACTCCAATGTTGCCCATTACTGAACACATAATCTTCGAATATGTTGTCTGCTTAATTTGAGCAAGTTGAGCTGGAAACAATAGTTAAGAATATGATTCAGAGAACGGCAAATTAATAATTACAGTACTTGAAACGGATCTAAGAGAAGATATCAATAAAATCGATATCCTTGATATTTGAAACATATTAAAAATTAACTTTAATTTTACTTTTTGAAAAAAAATTGATTCTATTTTATGGCTGAAAAAAGAACAATGACGAAAATATAAATTGAATACTTCGTCAGCAGGTTGGTTAATAGTATTTTATAAATAGATGGCCCAACATCTAAACACAATTTAATTAAGTTGTTGGTCAATGAATAAAAACATTCTAAGTGGATAAACATTTTTCTATTACTCAAATCAAATAATTATGTATTTTCGTACAAACAATATAAATTATACATTTTCACTACTTAATCAATATACTCCTGTCATGAAAGCGGAACTCAAATGGTTGTATTTCATTGGTTTGTACAAAGCCCTTTACTTTTCTAAATCATGGCTTTATTCTGCATGGTAAATTCCTTACGAACTAATGCATACATCTTTAGTGACCTACTTTTTAATTTAAAAGTACAGGTGACACTATATGGCTCGAACTTCGATCTCTCGAAGTTCTTGATCTCTCGAAGTGAAATCACGATCCCTACTTTTTTTCTCTATATACATGTATCAATGCATACTCATTGTAAATAGTAGTTAATGATTAATAGACATGTAATCAGGAGATAAAAGCTAAGGGTTATCGCCTTTCTAAACAAATTTTGAGAGAAAATATTTTTTTTAAAAGGGTATTCCTTATAAGACAAGTAGACTCTTATACTAAATCTCCTCCTGACCATAGAGCCATTAATGTGAGAGGTTCCGTAGAGGTCATGTATTTGATTTTTTTTGCACGAAAACGACATATATGATGATAATCATTGAAACTATTGTACGGTCTTACTCATAATTTATATATGGTCCCGAGGGGCTTGGATATATTAAATCGTTACTATTTTAGATGCACAACTAAATTTGATTTAAGATTAATGTGATACATAGGATATCACACTGTTGTTTTGATCTCGGCCCTGGTATCAGCCCGAGCGATACCATCCGAGGGCTGATACCAGGGACGAGATCAAAACAACAGTGTGATGTTGTTTATATCAGATATCTAAAATCAAAGACTTTTATTCAAATTCAAATTCCAAATGAAGAATTATTATTCATCAAGATCATGAAGAAGCTATAGATTTTTTTCGGATTTACAGAACTCGTTCGTTTTTATTCCTTTTTATATGTGTTAAGAACTGTCAGAGTTGTCGGACTTTGTTGACAAACCATCGTCGTTTGAAATACAGTAGAAGGGAGTTTGTCGTCTGAGATGAAGCACTATCTTCTAGAACTCAAAATTATCGAGAGAGAAACTTCCATCCTACGCAACTTCGTAATGAGTCAAATTCTTTCACTGGGATTTCTTAAGTTTCCTGTCAGATTCCATTCATAAAAATCCATACTGTTATAGACTCTACCGTTTGAGAGCGTTTATAAGCGCGTCCATTACTTTAACTACTTAATTTTTACAATCTAAACTCTGGTTTTCTAAGATTAAGTTTCGTTCTATCCTTCTCTATATTCCTCCTAATTTAAATGTTGATTGATATTAAATAAAGCGTGCTATTGTTCTAAATACACAACCGTCGTGTAGGTTACCTCCCCTTACTTAGATACATATCACGCTTTGGCGCTATTTTTTGAATTTTTATTTTTCAATTTTCAGCAATAAATAAAAATATTTAGACGTGTAAGGTAATGCTTTGTATTATTTATTTGATATTCTATCGTTATTTCTTAAACTAGTCTTAAATTAAAGCAGATATATTTGGGAATTAGCGATTTTAAATTTGAGGGCAATACACCCCCTTGACGACGGGCTGAGACAGAAAAATCTCAGCCCCGATGGCGATACAGCCCTAGCTTTTAGTTGCTGTCTCACCTAGTCCAAAACACGTGTATCAGGGCTGATACACTACTAGGTATATGATATTGTTAAATATTAGAAGCAGGAGGCATTCAAATGTAAACGCACAGATGATGTACACAATGGATACCTTTAGTTCACATCATTGACTAAATTGGCCGAAAAATATCTAAACTGGATTTTAGTTGTATTAAAGCACACCTTGAGTGAATGCAGCTACTGGGTTTTCTGGGAAGGTCCTTTCGTACCAAAATCTGTCGCCATGTTTGTAGAGACTGAATTGGTAGGCTATAAGGCATTGGAACGTGGGTCCTAGTATACTGCCTGGTAGAGGGGTCTCGGACATTCCACCAGCAAACAAATCTATATCATCAGGATGGCTGAAGAAATCATGAAGATGTGAATATACTTATCAATCATAATCTTTAAAGCACTTATCAATAAGAAATAAGCTGTAAAAATAGGTGGAAATATCACTTGTTTACTAAAAAAAGTAAAGATAAGCTTTAGTAAAGCAAAACAAACGTCTTTATGTTCAATATATATTTAAAATCGTATACTGTACTTTGTTTTCTCTCGGACTAAAACGTTACACTTTCATAGGTTCAAACATGACGTGTGACTGCCAGATCTACGTCCGTCCGATGAGAATTAATTTTCGGCAATATGGCCGACGCTTCGTCTACTCATCTTAACATTTCATAATATTTAATACAAAAGACCTAGTCCAGTAAGTCCTCGGGAAAACAAAGCACGTAATAGGTTTGTTACTGACTGACTACAAAAATATATCAGGTTGATCAATCTCATAGACGGCTCGCCTGGCTTTGCCTCGCCGTCTATGAGACTGATCAACCCGATATATTTCTGTAGTCATTCAGTAACAAATGTATTCAATTAATAGTGAATGTAAGAATCACAAAAGATCAAATGCTGTCACAATTAAAATCCAATGGCAATGTTAAACTGTTATTTTCAATTTCAAGAAATATAAAAAAGAATGATACTAATCAATTTATAGACTAGTAGCTATAGGTCTGTAGCTCTACTGGAAAATTCTGGTTGACATGCCTCTGAACTTCTTTTTAAAAACCCTCAACATCCCCGTAAAGAGGTGCGGTTTGTTTACCGACAAAAATAGCGGTCTGCACTTGAATTTGACATATTTTACTTTTAGAGGTCGGTAGGCGTGTTTAAGAAATGAATATGAAGTAAGTGATATCAGTAATAAAATGTCCAAGAACAGTTTTCTATCAAATATTTGTATAAAATGTTTATGGAAAGTAAAGAAATAAGGCCAGAACTGAAAACTAGCGCCAGTTTTTCTGCGCCGTAAAATGCAAGTTATCTTGTATTCCTAGCTGGATATGTTGGTTTACGACATGTCAACCCGAGTTTTTCTACAGCTAATACACTAGTACCTATATGTTTGTTGAAGTGCCTGTGCAGCGAATAGGTTGTGATTAACTAATCCACCCGGCGCCACAGCAAAGAAGTTGGCTCTGGGGAGTCCACAGAACTGTCGGTACTCGTTGTAGGACGGGATTCCATGGTCCCGACCTCTCTGTACATTAAGAGCTCCCAAATCTAAAGAAGGCGTTTCGCCTGGGGGTGGGTTACCTTCAAAATTTTCAAACAACCTATTTCTGATTCCATCTACAAGGAATTGATCAGACCGGGACTTTCGTTCCCTTGACATCCAGCGAGCCATACGTTCGTATCCTCCTCCGTACATTATGTCTGGTTTTTCAAAATGTTGACTAACAGGAAAGGACATTGGAGGACCATTTCCGAGAAGTCCAACGGAATTGCGAACCAAACTGTGCCCCATTCGATACGCAGCCACACCAAACGCATTGATGGTCCGAGGGTCAATATTAGGATTGTAAGCATCGGCATGACCGAATGGACTGGATCGTAGATTAAACGCATTCATATGTAAATCGTCCAGTACGGTCGGTAGAAATTCGTTGTAAGTAACATGTTGAAGTTCTGCAACAACAATTCTCTTGGCCTCTTGGAAAAGGACTTCATCATTCCATATACCTGTTGCAGCTCTTAACGCATCAGCAATCAAGTTGTGACGTCGTAACCACGTGATGTGAGGCACAGTTAAAGTTGGTGTTTCACTAGGTCTGTGGTCTCCTGTTAAGAAAAAGAGACCATTGAGGTTGCTTTTTTGAAGTGTACCACACAAATACTTCGAATAGTGCTTCGTCTATAAGAATTGTTAACACTTAATGTCTAGCTAATTGTATTCAAACAGATAGTTTTGCTATTTGATAAAGCGATGAATTTGATAACTGCATAGAATTTGATAAAACAAAATACACACAAATACATTAACTGATATGATTGAGAATAAACTCAGACAAAATAAATGGCGTCCCAATGTGTGGTATTAAAACTAATTTAAACATCATGCTAATTGAAAAGCTTGTTGTAAATCCAGAGAAAAGAACAGTTCACCCATTTTTCAAAAGATGTGTTTCAATAAAGGTTACAGTTTATTGACCTGCAATAAAACAAGGGTAGCTGGCTTGTACTTCAGCAGGACACCCCTCGGGGTGGTTGGGTAAAAGATTTTCTCCGTTAACTGCAAGTCGCCCCAAAACTGAAGAAAAAGGTGCACAAATATAAAAAAAATATTTATATTTAAAACTATAATACATGTACATGCATAATGTTTCTACAGTACTGCAACTGATCATAAAAGATCAGCCAGCATAAATGAAATTAGCATCCAATATTTAAAAACAACATACAATAAATATATATATTCTACCCCTTTTATTTCAAATCTAATTGCCAACAGTATCCGGTAAATATCTTCAAAATGGGTAATTTATCTTGTCAATTTATTTTCCATCTTTATCGTTTATCTTTAGCAAATGTCAATTCTGCTAAAATTACTCCATTTTGTTATATTCAAGAATTACGTATAATTATCTTAAATATTTTTCATACAAATTCATATTTTCTCTCCTTATATACAATTCTCAACGAATTTTTAGTTCACTTAATGAATGAAAAAGAATCAATTCAATTAACTTAGACATTCAAATTTACTACCCTCATTTGCATGAGTGTACCTTTAATGAGACACCAGGGCATCACTATCATAAACCAAAATGAAATACTCACATTTAGCTCTAAGCTGCCATTCCCGCTCAAAATCAGACCCATAGATCATAGAACCATCCACGAACGAAGTTCTTTCGTTAATCTGTTCCCGAACACCTGCAAAAACAAGCCGAAAAGTATCGAATATTTTTTTTTCAAACTTAAGCTTTCAACCAAAAAATTGTAATTATTTATATGTATATTGCGATATTATTATTTTATATGAATAATATTGATTTTATCATGGAGACAACTTCATTGATCAGAAGGGTTTTACTTTAATACATACTATTATCAGTTTGAGTCTACTTTTAACCACAAGGATAAAGATTTTGGTAAATATTGCATATTTGTAAAATGATGATAAACAAACACATTCATACTTCAAATAAAAAGCAAATTACTCATTTGTTTATAAGTAATTGGTAATTATCTTATATTTGAATTCAAAACCAATGTAATTTCATTTTCTTTTTCGAAAAAAAAAATTCATTTACTTTATCATGTTTCACAGACAGTACGATCTAACTCACCATTTTCACATCGCAATGGTGGCGCTCCTGTGTGACGAACAAAGTTCATGCAGTTTATATGTGGTGGGAAAAAAGGGTCTAGCGGTCCATCATTAACGGGGATAATGAAACAAGCATCCGGTTTGACTATACCTCTGAAAAGTAATTCCGTAGCATAATGGACATAATACTCTTACTTGCATTTTGTAAACAATGGTATTTTACTAGAGATACTTTTCAAAAATGGTCTCAATAAGCAATTTTTTAATCTGAATGAACGCATAATAAATTTCTCTGGTTGTTATGCAGAAAAGCTTTCTGAAGTTTGAAAAAATTATATAAATCTTAATGTATTGAAAAAAGGTTATAAAATTCGTAATTATACAACTCTCAACCTCTTTTAGGCTAATAACACAGCTTTATTAACTGACAACCTAGATGATCTACAAAAATCAAACACTTTTTAAGATCATTGTGATCAGTGGCAATTTCAAATGGACATTGACAAAAATAAGGAACTATTTATTTCTTAAGTAAAGATCCCCCAAAAACCCTTTAAATACAATAATTCACCTTTTGAAATTGCGAACGATTTAATGCATCGATGGTATTATGTCTTATAGTGGAATGTTGAAAAGTACGAAAAAAAACCCACTAAACCAAGCAATCCTTAATTTATTAGAATAAAACAAAAACATTTAATTATCTACATAATATTTTGAAGCTTTTAATGTAAATTAGCAAGATAAATACTGGAATTTCTAGTTGAGTGGCTTATGAAATGTTTAAGACATTGATCCCATTTTCACAACTTTGTATTATTATTTGCCTTTTTGAAAACGTTTGGTTCATTAGATAAATTTTGGGGGGAAAAAATTAAATATATGATTACATTTAACCTCAAAATGCTTCATATTAAGTTAAGTTAAATT
The DNA here is from genome assembly GCA_020458035.1 of Magallana ariakensis. Classification (NCBI taxonomy): domain Eukaryota; kingdom Metazoa; phylum Mollusca; class Bivalvia; order Ostreida; family Ostreidae; genus Magallana; species Magallana ariakensis. The sequence continues at coordinate 4,138,497 of CM035818.1, forward strand.
TGACCCGAAGTTTCAAGGGGAAGAACTTTGAAAGATAAAGAAGGTTATACAAACAAAAATGCTAAATAAGCGGAGAGACAGATGTCAAGTAAAGAATAAAATAGAATGATCAATAAAGATAAGAGTGCAGGTAAACTAATGTATTGTTATATTTACCCTACTGGATTACAGCAGTCTAAAATTGGTACATTCATTGGAACTGAAAAAGATTTTGAAAAATAAAACAAAACTGTGATATGGCAGTACTTGCTTTAACTGTCAATCAATTCAAGAGTTTGGAAATCCCTACGTGTTTCCGATGGAGTGGCGATGATATCATGGTCAATGAACTGTCCGTGGTGGGTGAGGAAGGTGGAGAAACTGGCACTGACCGGGGTCATGCCCCCAAAGGACCACTGGAAGACGTTGTTACTGACGGTTCGGGCACTTGGCAAGCGTTGCGGGGGAGGAGAGACAGACCGTGTACGTGGTAAACTAATAACTATAAAAATCAGAAGAGTTTTATTTCAGTCTTTTTCAGGACCCCTGCATGCTCTTAAATTTTTAAGTTTTGACTTTTTTGTGATTAACTGTCAAATCGATATTATTAATGATTGAGTACAAGAAATGGCTGATACAGGTAAATGAATACTTAAACTAATAAACTGGGAAAAACACATTATGTTTTTAAGTGAGTTAGATATCACAGAATTTAAACAAGGAAATATTACGTCTCAAGTAGCAGATATCGAATTAAATCATACAGGTACTACGTCTCTTTCATAGTCTGTCGTGTGAATTCGACCAAAATTACACAAAAGAAGGAAAACATTAGGTGAATAAACTATCAAATATTAAGATAACTCGTACAGTCATCGTAGGCATTCGGTAGCACTCGCTGTTGAGGAGTAAAGGAGGATCCCAGGAGAGGATTGATCGGGTTGTTACATTGTCCGTCTGTTCGGCGGTAGGGGTCGCTGAAGTCACATGGAGGCATTGCAAAACAGTATGGCTCGAAGGCTCTCTGGAAGCTTTCTTGAATCTGTGGGTCTGAAACTGCTCTTTGTAATCCACCAGCAGCAAAACCTCCAACTTCTGGGCTGATTATGAAAAATAAAATGCTCAGCTGGGTTAAACAGTGCTATACGATTGATTAAAGTAAGCCCTCTATTTGACTGATATCCAACTATCTAGTTATCATACAACGTTAAATTCTCCAAAAATGGTATTTAAGCGCTATCTTTTCCAATTTTGTGTATAAATATTGGAGATACACACTTTGCTGCTATGGTTCTGGAAGCTTGAGAGGCCCTCGCTGACCGGTCACTGAGAAGTGTATTAGTAGCTGGGGCGTTACTCTGGGAAAACCGGGCCAAGGCACGAGCGGCTCCTGACCCCTGTCCACCAACTGGTCTAGGGGCTATACCACCTCCAGAAGTTCGACCTACCAAAATAAATTACATGTACAAAAAATGCTGGTTTAAAAAAATATTTTTTTATTTGAAACAACGATTATCAGGGCCCAATAAACTTTTTCCTTTACTTTTCCTTTTCTTATCATTGAAACACACATCATTTAGTTAAACTATGCTATTTCAAAAAAAAAAATATTGGTAGAAAAGAAAAAGTTTACTCCGCTTGGTCCTGTTCTTGTCATTATAACTTCGTTTATTCTAAAACTAAACCATTTATTTAAATCAATTTCTACTCCGAAAAGAAGAGTGGTTTTTTTTTTATAGGCAAACTTTTCTTTGAGTTTTTAATGGAAGTCCAAGACAGACAAAGTGAAAAGGTCTTTTTGAACAACTTGTAAATGTTATTTTACGGAAATTCTATGATTTGAAGACAGTTTTGTTGTTTTAATGTTTGCTGGAAAAAAACGATACTTTTGAAAAGATAATTTAATTTCTTGGTTACATGAAATCATGTTCTAATTCTCCGAATTTGGAAAACGAATTTCATTCATTACAATCCAGTGTGGTAAAATTCTAATATAAAAGTGGCTAACAAACCAGTTTTTTAAATTTTTTTCATAAAATCCTGGTTTAAAGAAGAAGGAAAGATTGTGAAAGACCTTTTTGATAATTATTATAACCTTGTGGATTTTTTTTGTATACAACTGACGGTTGTATGATGTATTATAAAGACATTGTAACCGCTATTAAGTTTTTAAATTATTTATTATTTAATTATTAATTATTTATCTATTTTATTAAAAATTGGTGTTTTTATATTAAAAAATCAATTAAAAACCAAGATTAAAGCTTATATAATTGTATACGTTTTTGTACATTTTTTTAAACCTGAAGTAGTATATTGACACTAGAAATGTTTTACTATCAATGCATTCGCGAGTCTTTTTCACCATAACTGTAATTCTCTCATATTTGTTTTAGTCAGAATATAAATCGGGGAAAAATATAGTCTATAACGTTTTGTAAAAGAGTGTACTTTTGTATGATAGCCAAAAAATATCCGAAGAAAATAATTGGTGTTGTGTTATGAAGGTTTTAGTGACAACGATGCGATTATTTGAGCATTTAAGTTCTTATTAATGTTAATGATCATTGTTAATTTCCGTTGAGAATCGTTTAAATGAAATGGTTAAATATTTTTTTTTAATATTGACCAAGACTTAGTGAAATATATTTTTTTTATTCTAAGTTTAGGCATTTGTTGAGGTCGAAAAATGCTGATTTAGAGAAAGCAATTATCCTCGACACAAAAACGACGATTCTCTAATCTTTTAGTTTAAAAAGAGTTTTGTATTTTAAAAAACTGATTCCTGAAAGTTGTTGTTCTTAATTATTCATTGTTTAAACCTATAATTTTTTTAAAATAAATACCACCATTTATTCATTGTGAAAAAACAACAGACGAACAGCAAAAAGTACTAATAAACAATCCTAAAAAATGTATTTCACTAAATCTAGTTCTTATATTTTTGAATGAATGATTCAAGAACTAAAGAATTCCGTAAATGAAATCCTCGAATTTCCTAAGAGCATACTTGCAGGAATTTGTCCTGTGGCAGGTGCGGGAGCAGCGCCCATGAGACCCGCCGGACCAAACCCTGCCACTCCCGGGGCTGGCCCACCCCCAAAGGCAGACTGTACAGCATCGTTTACAATAGCATCAATGTTTCCTTGGCCAACAGTTTCGTACACTATACATACACTGAAGGTTATCAGCAGTGACGCCTTCATTCCGGTCACCTGTTTGTGACAAAATACATAATTAATAAAAAAAATCAATACAATAAAATAGCATCTGCGTTTCTTTAGAAGAAGAGCTTAAATCATAAAACATGCCCTAATAATAAACAGCGATGCCTTTATTTTGGTCACTTGTTTCTGAAAAAACCCACAGTGAATAAAATCAAATTATGATAGAATATCAGCAATTTTCCCATGGAGAAACAGTAAAGGTGTAATCCTTAAACAAAAACTTCGAGATGAACGCTTAAATTGGGCTACAAATTGACAGAATTGGCGGCATCAACAGTGGCGTAATATCATATTCTCTGACAAAAGCCTATATTGCACATAAATTGCTGATGGATAATAGAGAGTCTGCAATTCAGATGATTGTATGGTAGAAAGGGCTCCTGGGTAGGACCAAGCACCATTTTACTTTTCATATAACTGGGGCCTGCTGTCTTTCAAAAAATTAGCCCAGGTAGAAGGTAGAAGCAATGGTGTAACAGCTGCCGGATACTCGTTATTAAATTAAAGAACGCGTATTATGTAATATTAAACAGTTGTCACTTTTTTATGCAGTTGGTATTTAAATAAATGATGAATTGATCATTAGTCATTGTCTCTTTATCCTGACCACATGTTGGTTTCTATTTTAAATATTGCTGATTGCTTCATTGTAAAAAAAAATAAATGCGACTTTTCTTTTGCAGTTCAGTATATTTTTCTTGATTTGTTTTTTTTTAAAGATTTATAAGATACATGATCTTAGTATATTTGTCGGTTTTCTATGATTTTGTTAGTCAATGTTTAAAAGATTATTAAGATAAAAAGACATTTATTTATTTATTTATTTTTTGGAATGTATATATTAATGAATCATATTGGTGTTGTTTATTAGCGTGTAGCTGTGAATGTGAAATTTTGAGAGATTCAAAAGTACAAGTCAAAAAATGATGTTATTGGCTGTATAAAAGGGCTATGTAACGGCTACGCAATTAAAAAATCTAACAATATTTAAATAAATGGATGACGCAGAATTTGTTTTTATTTCACCAAATGCACCTTCATTTCCTTATGAATCACCAATGAATGATTAAATTATTAAAACGGATATACTGTTGTTTGTTTTTGATTTTTTTTTTCAAGCGGAAATGCCCAACTCTTCACTGCGGAGATAAAATTCTGACAGAGTTCAGTGATGTGTTATAATAAATCAACATTTTAGACAAAAGCATATCATTCAGCTATTTATTACACGTTTTATAAGACTTAAAAGAGGCCTCATGGTAAAATATGGATTATGAACGGCAAAAAATTGAACATACACATGATCCCATAAATCTTATGACACTAAAAACAATATATTTAAGATAATGAAAACGCGAAAACAATAAATAATTAAGCATGTCAGGTTATCTTTCATGAAAGTATACAATTATGATATTCTCTTTGAAAGTCCGATAAACAGCTGTAAACTATTCTGGTTTTTTTTTTCATTGATATTAAGAATATCAAATGACCTACCTTGACTATGCACAATTAATCAGAAGAGCCGTACCGACGTGGATGGAATATTGATAAATGATATGTACTAATATAGTAAATAAAAAGTACGCGCTTTGATTTGTGAATTTTAATTTACATTTTTAATGCGATTTTGATGAAAACAAAATTTTCCATAAAAAAAAAACTTCAACTGTTGAAAGTGCATGGTTACTCATTAGTTTTCATTTAGTACAGGTCCCCTTGATCATATAACAATGATCAATCAAAAAAGGGTTTAGTGATACATTATACATTATATAAAAATGATAATGTGCACTTTTTAGAACGAATTGACACAAGACGAAAACTTACACATATACCTGTTGTTTTTTATTTATATAAATTCACATAACCATGTATTCAAGTTACTTGATCATATGCTTAGATTTTTTTCACAAGAGAACCTGATATTACAAGACATTACAAAAAGGTCTACTTTGTTCATTCACAAATGTATTGTAAACAAAATTCTCTGGTACATATGTTTCACAATCATTTACAAAAATCAACAAAAATGTTTTAGGATCATTTACAACTCATTGTTTTTAGGCATGTTGCAAACTTTCAATTTTAATTGTAAAATCATATACAAAATGTGCTTAAAACATATCTTCAAAAGTACCAAGCATTAACATTTTCTGCAACAATAAATCATTATATTTATTCTTGACTTATTGGATAAGTGTAATGGTTAATTTAAAATGATATTTATGTTAATACATTAATTAATATATTTAAAATTATTAACTTTGATGTAGAGAAAAAATCGATATTGCATTAAGGTGTTTTATTGATATACTTGTATGTTAACAAGATAAATGCCAAATATGTCAAGCAAGAAATAAAGCCAAAATTTTCGCCATATTTTTATGTATTTTTATTTACTATTGAACTTAATGTCATGAAATACGGAGGAGTTCAAAGTGCGATGGGACTTTTATGTCCAATTGTCACGCAAAGTCCGATAGTCCGCGTGCAATCGCCAAGTCCGATGGGGTTACACGCCGAAGTACGATGGTTCTTATTCGACTTTATGCGTCACGATTAACTATAGTAGTTCTATGAATTAAATACATTTGAATTGAATTGATATTTAAAGAGGCAAAACTTAACTTATGGTGAAAACTATTTTAATGAAACAGCACATACCCAAAGTTCTCTATGTTTGTATGTATTAAGATGTAAACGTCATCGACAGTTTTAAAGCACATTTTAAAAGTACAGCAGCTATTTGACACGATATGGACTTTTCGTTCTCCCAGTTCTCCACCGTAAACATTTTCCCGTTACAATTATAACGAATGTTCCGTTTTTTTTATTAATTTTTTGCACCTCGCCTCAAACGAGAAAAGCTGCTTTAGATTGGGACCGTTAATTTCCCTTTTTGTCCGCACTTTGTCAAAAATGTGTCAGTCAATCGTCCATACAACCTGCCGCTGCCATTTAGTTGATTTTGATTGGCTAGTAAGGCGTTAAATATGACTTCGTCAATACGTAACGTCAAATGTTGTTGTTTCGTCACCATCGGACTTTGGCGTCCGTACTGGCAACATATCATTGAACTTTGACGCAGACTATCGGAATTTCGATGAACCATCGGACTACTGCGTGTCCGTCAAACTTTGCAGTTTTTTATATGCATTTGTAAAATCACGTTAAAATAAAAATTGGTATATCTACGTTATTATTTTATCCCATACTGTATTTTTCAAATAGTAAAAAATAATTTACTTGTTTTACTACACAATGTAGGTTAAATTACTTGCGAAAGTTTATTTTTTTAACATTTCCTATTAATTTATTACTACTTGTTTTGATTCTCTTTCTTTAATAATTTTTGCTATACTTTCTTAGGTTTTAGGATTTCAGTTTGGTTTACCTAGGATGAATGTTAAAAGTCCTGTTAGTAGATATGGGTTAAGTCTAATGAGAGTTAATTTGTACATAAAATGTTGCATTCTTTAGTTGTTTTCAGGTAGCACAAAACAACTGAATTTATTTTTCACCCATTTTCATTAAAACTGAAAGTAATGGAATAATTCATTAAATAAGTTTATTTTTAGTTATTTTCTCAAGAAAATATTAAATCGTATCCTTCATTTACTTATGATAGAAAAACAAGTTTCCACCTATTTGGAAGCCTTCTTTCCGCAAAGAAAATGTCCTGGAATTTGGACAGTCAAATTTTAGTGTTCAGATGTTATGCGTATTGCATTTCTGTCACTGTTCCGATATAGGACGAGGGCATGATACTTTTTGTTTGAATTAAATTTAACTAATGTCCTTTAAATAAGCTTAAGTGTTGTAATGTTTCGGCCTAATGGATACTTCACAGGCACTATCTTATTTACATTATGTTACATAAGAGTTTATTTATTGTATGTAACCAACTCTATGTATCTAATTGTAAAGTATAAAAAACTGTCTACTTTAAAATAACAGATCAAACATTTGTTATATCTCAAAAGTAACATGTCAAATGATAGCCAATTCCAACAATGCATATTTTATTTAACACTTTATTAAATGAAATAACCAATGGTTTAAAGCGCTGTGGGAAACCTACATGTACATGTCTGTCAGATCAATTTTTTTTCATGTTTAAAATATTTAGAGTTTTTATTCCATCAAACGAAACGTTTGAACTGCAAAAAGTTTTGGGAAATGTTTGGCTATTGTGTACTATTTTAAATGTTATGCTGTATAAAACGATATGCAAAATGCAAAATCTTTAAAGGAAACTTATATATGTGCATATAAATTAATTTGGCTTGTATTGCTTTTGCATACAATACCACAAACAATCTCTCTTTGTCTTTCAAAACCATGGATAATATGTGTGTCGATTTGTTTAGGAATAATAGTGGGTGATATACATGGTCTAATGGCGAGAGAAAGAAAAAAATGGGTAACAAATGAATTTATTATACTTTCATGTTAAATACTGAAATCTGATTGGTTTAGACGCAGTTGACAATCCGTTCCCATACCCTCAGCGTTAGCAACACACTTGGCAACGGGCCGATAGAACGAATTGTTACATGCGCGTAAATTATGCGCGTACGGTTTGACGTAGAACTCACGTCTTTTCTATATAAAAGCAGTAAAATTTGCTATAAAATTAAGACATTCAGTATAATAAAAAAAATAGTGCCTGTTTGGGAGGGTACCAGTTGAAACTGACACCCCTCGAAAACCATTGTCAACCTCCGCTTCGCGTCGGTTGACAATGGTTTTCTCGGGGTGTCAATTTCAACTGGTACCCTCCCAAACAGGCACTATTTATATACAAACATATGTTCACGCATTCCATCAATATTATTTATTAAAGATAACATTAATTCTGATGAAATATTATGACGATACATGTTTTTCTATTTATCATTAAAATGTACTGGGAAAATGTGAAAAAAAGGTAGAATAAAACAAAAAGCAAACAGAGATGTTGCTGTAAATTGTGCATGTTCAACCAAGGGTTAATTCGTAATTTACTCTTTCCACAAAATATCCAATTATTTTTTTTATTATTCATTCATTTAATAATACCTATTTATTATTTACTTCTTACATTTTGAGTTCTTTTCTATAATAATATTTGTCACAAGTAGAATTAACAAACCTTACCTTCGTACGAGATGGTCCCTAGTGATCTAATTAAGAAAAAATAGAGTTAAAAAACATAAATATTTGGTCACATGACATATCTTCTGTTCACAACCTGAAAAAGAACTTGTTAACACAAAGGAAATAATCAATTTAACGGCAACACTAAACAATTATTACAATCAAAACAAGACATAGGTTGTGTTTGTCAGTACCTGACTTGTTCCTGGAAAAAATACGAAATCTTTAGCCGATTTGGTCTCGACCATCTCTATTCATAGGAAAGTGGAATTCGGTTTTCCTCTTTTTTCAATTTGTAATTTTGGGCGGAGTTTCCAAAAACTCACCAGTTCATAAAAACAACTTTGATTAATGACAAGAGTTTCCTTAATGACCGAAAACATTAGTATTCAAAATGCGATACTTCAAGAGTCATTAAGATTAGTTTGACAAAACGTGTTACAAGATCATTTGAAGAAAAAAATCAATGTCTATTTGCAAGGAAAAACAAACTGTGTGAAGAAATGACCAAATTTTTTATGTTTTTAAGTTATCATAATGTTTTGAAAATATTAAAAATAACACTGAAGGATTTAACCACTCTGAACTTCATACACGTAAAACATGACATAGCTTAGTGCCCTTGATGCTTTATTTGATTGATTAATATGGACGGGGGATATACCTTGTCATCCTTACTTAAAAACCCATGATCATACTTAAAATTCGTTCACTGGAAGTAGTGAATTTTCAAATTTTGTAAATAAAAAAATATGAGAGAGAGAAGGAGAGAGAGAGAGAGAGAGAGAATTCCAGCGCACGGGGTGTCCATGTGGAAGGTGGCGAGGTGACATAATTAAATTTGAAATATTTATGTTTTAATACCATATTTATTACATACAGTACTTTTTATGTATCAACTTCATTAGACCGCTAAATGAATAAAAAAAATTCATTTCGCATTTTAAAAAATGACACAAACCAACACAATATCATTTTTAAAAAGCCCAGCACTTTGAAAATGAAATAAACGGTTACCACAACTAATGTAAGGTCTAGTTAAAAACAAAGGACGAAAATAAGAAACCAATAAAAGATATGTTGTACATGTACATCTTGTAGCGTAAATCTGTTGACACGACATTCTGTTGGACAATCTTTTGACACGACATTCTGTTGGACAATCTTTTGACACGGTATTGTGTTGATCAAATCATCGGTAGAAGACGTGTCTTTTATCTAACGTTTACTGGTAAATGAAAAAGCAGTCCAATGCCGATAGATAAGTGTTGATTAAAATATTTAGAAACGGCAACATCATGGCATTGAAGATTTTCGAAGAAGCTATTTAGATTCTGGAATGCATATGTAAAAATACAAGAATACTGATATTTTTTAATAAAAAATAATAAATTTGATTTAAAACCGAAATTGTTTTTGTTATTGGAATTTTTGTTCAGTATTGTAATTATTGAAAATCCAATCTTACTCGTGTATTTAATGTGTACTGTCGTATAAAAATAAACCACTTGCAAAAATGCGTATCCTTTTGTGTATCAATGACCAAGATGGTGTATTGTGTAGAATCTATTAATTGTTTTTCACCAGTCTACTAACTTAGTATTCACTGTTTCTGAATGTTTCTCTTCAACGTACATTAACAGTGGGACATCATATGAACATTTTCTGTTATCTCTAAGCTTTATACAAACCAACATTGAATGATAGTTTAAAGTGACACAGTGATTAAAAAAATTATGACAACGCAAATAAGAAGAAATATACGAAATCTCATCATACGGAAGATTTCACGCATAATAGGTCATCACCTCTCCGTTAACAAGTCGTTAAAACTCATTCGGAAATTGCAAATGTAATCAAATCGAGTTGTTTTGGACATTGCTTTGATTATCACTTGATTGCGATTGCTGTCTTAAAATTGTTACAGTGGGATGGGCACATTGAGAGAACAATTTACATTAGGATATCTGTATTAAGAACATTAATAGAAAATAAATATATCTTCCTTCTTGACATTATGTTTCGCTGAAATGCCGTTGACTTATTTTATATGCCACTCTGCAGTATTTACATTATCGTGCGCTTGCGTGGCTATGAAACGGAATGGAAACTCAATATCCATGTGTTAGCCCAACGTTTAATTCTATTTTGCTCTTTTTCATTTGATTTAGTTACGTTTGAACACCGTAATTGTTTGTACGTTACCAGGTCTCTTTATTTTTTGCATCTCATATGTAGCAATCATTGATGTAGAGTATGTTGGTGGCAAAAAACTTTATTTTTAAGATTTAATTAACACTCAACATTTGACGTAAGGTGAACTTCGTAAACTGAACTTAAAAGAATCTAAAAAACGTATAAAAATCACTAGACTTCCAGAAATTCTTTAAGTATTTTTTTATAATGAATGAGACCATCATTCAATCAGGTCTGGCCAATTGTTATGTATAATTCCCAATGAAGGTTAATTTTCTAAAAATGATGGTGAAAGAATAAGATAAAGTTTATTAATGAGTCAATATGTAATAATTAGGTTCCTGGTGTTATCAATCTCGTGGTTTATCTACAGATACTGCGGTTAACGTTTAACCTTATTTGTCACTCATGTGGACTTTTATTAAATCTCAAACCACAGACGCCTCTTACGATTAATAATGCAAGTTGTTTGATATTTAGATAACAAAAAGAGGATTTTTGAAAAATATTTTCAATGAAAACCCCATCTTATCTATAGCAGCTAGGTTAGGGGAAGGAATTGTCCTCGTTAGAGAAAGGAATAATTTACAAATTTGTTGTTTCATTCTTCTCTCGATTGGTTAATTCTTGTTATCAGTTTCGTTAATGGGTTTACCTGTAAGCATCTTAAATTGTGTGATTGTCATTACCATCCTTGACATATGACAATGAATGGGTTTTTTTCTTTTGAAGCTTTTTGTTAAACAAACTCTAGCTGAATAGAAACACTTGTGAAAGACATGAAGTTATCAATTGTTCCAGAGGCCCATAGACTACACGTAATAAAATATCAGTTCTTAAATTAATTCTGGCACACGTTCTTTAAATTCAATAACAATTCTTAAGGTTCCTCGACAAAACGAAAAACAAGAAAAAAAAAATCATACAAATTAATTGAAAGCCGAAATTGTTCTCTATATTGTGAAATCATATTTCAAAAAAGATCCTTCATTAATCAATAAAATAACACGTTGGTTCGCGAGTCACCTCAATTGAAAGATGGGATACACAATCAGATAAACTAAATAGAAAAACGCTATATGGTATATCACTTTACATGATAATATCGCCACAAAAAGCCCCGTCTAATTGAGAAGACGATCTTCAAAGATTCCCCTTATATATAAACCTATGAAAAACCTATGAAGAACTTAGATACTTTTGGAAGACCATAAAGCGAAAAACCAATTCAAAGCAAATCAACATGAACCTCTCAAAAGAAAGAGGTGGTATCTGGAGCCTAGGAGGGGTACGCATCCCCTACCGACCGGTCACACCCACCGTGTGCTCATTGTCAAGATCATGAAAAACGGAAAAACCGTTGTCAGTCCGGTATATAAAAAATGGTCTTACAAGTATGAAAATGTCATTGTATCTACCATAGAACTTGCGTAAAGATGATTTTTATCGAGGTTCTTGATATTCCTGTTCCGAAACTTGTTTGTTAGTATATTGCCTCGTTTAATAAATTGTTCGTATGAAGAGCATGCTCTTGCATAAAGAATAAGCTGAGATACATAAACCCCGTAAATAGATGACGATGGTATATTGCTACATAAATAAGCCCTAGGGAAGTTGACGATACAAAAATAGTCACGTTTATCATATAGTTTTGTTGTTAGGTTACATTAACGTCTTTTTCTAGTAACATTTCCAAATATGAAACAGATGTTTCAGAATCTGTTGTATCTTTTATGTCAAGCCCACTGTGGTATATTGAGTTAACATAAGAGTGAAAGTAACAATTTTTAATGGATAAAACATCATCAATTTATCTAATTGACGAGTTGAATGCCACATCAATAGCTTTATTTTTTTCTTTTACAATCTGTTGATTGAACTCTGCTTCATAAGAATATAAAAATACGTCAGGCAAAAGAAGAGCACAATTTGTGCCCATGGGAATTCCGACTGATTGTTGGAAGAACTGGTCTCCAAAAGCTACATAGATGTTGTCTATCAGAAATTCAAGCATCTTTTTATGCCTACTTCAGAGTTCTTGTGTGTGCAACCAGAATGGTTTTTAATAAAATAATGTTTTTTCCAATGACAAGGTATGAAAATACCATTTTTACTGAAGAATAAACTGTCGATGATATTAATAAGCCTATATTTTAATTTGCCATGTGGGAATGGTTGCATAAAGGTTTAAAAAATCGTACGTTTTGATGTTATAGATTTCGGTAAGATTTTGGGACCTCAAAGTTTCTAATAATTCTTTAGCGTTGTTTAATACATGTATAAAACCTGATTCACACCGCTTCTGGAGTATATTTTCGAACAGTAATCTTAAAGTTTTTCTTTTACTACTGTAAGAATTTTAGTAAGGAGTAAAAAAAGAGGCTAGGTAGAACATTTGCTGGAACCTGCTATATAACTCTATTTGTAAGGATTTTTGTGACGCTTTGAAATCTACGGAAGCGTATTAGTGTCACATAAACACTTCATAATTTTTTATTTTCTACACTTTAATCTGTAAAATTTACACTTTAATCTGTAAAATTCACACTTTAATATGTAAAATTTATACACTTTAATCTGTAAAATTCACATTTTAATCTGTAGATTTTACACATTAATCTGTAAAATTTACACTATAATCTGTAAAATTCACATTTTAATCTGTAAATTTTACACATTTATCTTTAAAATTTACACTTTAATCTATAAAATTTGAACTTTAAAGTGAAAAATTTACAGTTTAATCTGTAAATTTCACACTTTAAAGTGTAAAATTCACACTTTAATCTGTACAATTTACACTTTATTCTATAAATTATACACATTAATCTGTAAAAATCACATTTTGATCTGTAAAATTTACACTTTAATCTGTAAATTTTACACTATAATCTGTAAAATTCACACTTTAATCTGTAAATTTTACACATTAATCTGTAAAATTTACACTCTAATCTGTAAAATTTTCACATTAATCTGTAAAATTCACCCTTTAATCTGTAAATTTTCACATTAATCTGTAAAATTCACCCTTTAATCTGTAAATTTTACACATTAATCTGTAAAATTCACACTTCAATCTGTAAAATAATGTCTAAAATTTAAAGATTAAAGTGCAAATTATACAGAATAAAGTGTGAATTTTACACTTTTAAGTGCAAATTTTACAGATTAAAGTGTAAATTTTACAGATTAATGTGTAAAATTTACAGATTAAAGGTGTGAAATTTACAGATTAAATTGTAAACTTTTCAGATTAAAGTGTAAATTTTACAGATTTAAGTGTGAATTTTACACTTTAAAGTGTAAATTTTACAGATTAAAGTGTAGAAAATTTTTAAAAAAGTGAACTGTATATGTGGCACTAATACGCTTCCGTAGTAATCCAGTATAAATACGGTAAATCAAATTCATTTTGTTTATTGGGAATATTAAATATATCCAAAACCGATTTATGATTTTGAAGTGTTTCCTGCTATGGATGTAAGTAGGTTTTCCATATGTAGAATTGGCAGTTCTGTTAAAATGCAATTTACACAATAAATGGATGCTTACTCCTCCTAGGCAACTAATCCCATCTCTATCTTTTTTAGGTCCGTTTGCTCTGCCAGGCGCGTAGTTGGGCGTACGCTTCCACTCCAAAGAACAAAAAACTTAAATAATGCTGATTAATTAAAACTTTGTTTCATGAATAAAAATTAAACTAAACCATATAAATAATTCCGGAATTTTATTATTCCACCGATTAGTCTATGTAGCAGCTGTTATCTCAGAATAAGAATTATTCTCAAAATTAATTTTATGATGATGATGAAGTAAGCATTTAACACATTAAAAACGGGTGATAATTTGATGAAACTCCTTTTTCTGGAAATTCAAAATTAAGTGTCTGAAATGCTGAAAACTCGCCAGCCCTCAATGCGGCCTCCAAACTCCCTGCCTTAATTTGCTTCCACAATAAACAAACCTTAGCTAGGCCCCTGTCTGCTTTGAAATTGTATTTCGCTTAATGGATTTTTAAGACAGTTTGTTATTGTCATTTTTCACAATAAAAGAATCTATGTATAACAATATCAACAAAAGTGGCATTGTTGTTTTGGAGAATTTCTCATAGATTTTTTAGCATGTACTCTAATGATAAGCATTTCTTGGTCTCAAACAAAACAAATTTAGGGGTTACCTTCAAAAACACGTATGTTCACCTTTTGCTTAATCAAATGCACCTCGAAAAATGTCATTTATTAATTGTTCTTCAAAAAATGTTTAGGCAAATTAGCTTGTTTCTTTTTATAATAAACATGTTTATTTTAAGTGCTGTCGTTGGATAAAATAAGTATTTTTGTACAAAATATGTAATAGTACATGAATATACTACAATGTATGTACAATAACAACAATTTGAAGCTTTATTAAAGCTACTTATGCATTATTATTGACACAGTCTATTCTGCGATTCCCCAGTAATGATAATTACATATTTCCAATGCAGTGTGTATCAGAACTATCAATATATATTAATTAATCACCTACTGTGGAATCATTTAATTTCGTGGGGGCCAATTTTCGTGGATTGTTTGTTTTTTGCTTATTCGTAGGGATGTCATTTCGTGGATGCGTCAGTTTTCAGTTTCAGTAGGTAAACTAAATCTTTTATAATTAGTTTTCGTTGTGGATGTTATTTGTGGGCAAAGGCTTTCAACCAATACCACGAAAATTGAGCCACCACGAATTCTAATGATTCCACAGTAACTGTCTACGGAATTTTCCGTTTTTTCCCCAACACGACAAAGAGCACACGGCGGATGTGACCGGTCAGCAGAGGATGCTCACTCCTCCTATGCACCTGATCCTACCTCTATCTGTTTGGAGGTCCGTGTTGCTCTGCTTTGAATTTATATTTCGTTTGAGGGTTTTTCGAGATGGTTGACGGTTCGTTTTTGTCATTTTTTCATACATAACCCGAGTAGTAACAACCTTTTGGTTTTCCCTGGTACATTATATTTTGAAGTTTGCATCGACCTCAGGGACACCATATGCATCCACACTTTATCAAAATTCATATTTTTGGCATATCAACCCATTGTTGTGCTTGGAAATACTTTTTCCACTTTTTTATGCTATGATTTGTAGCCAACCTTTTACTGTGTTGAATTAAAAGTTTTGGTGTGATGGTTTAAACAAGTTAAACTCTTAATTGTTAGGATCTTTGTACATTTGTATTACAAATTGGATATCTTAAGAAAAAGATCCGCAAATATAATACCTGGTTGTTGAACTTTGGACTACAATAATCTGCATTAGTTTCACTATAAACTGGGATGTCACACTGAACGATCAATTTGGAATCAACCCCTAGCCTATACATAAAAGCTTTGTCAGAAAATTTAACATTTCTGGTGCAGTAACTCTTGAAAAGATTTTATTTAAACACGATTTTTACGGGTTTTATAATTTCTTCTTTTTTTTAAAAATTGTTTGTCCTTTATTTTAACACTTAAGATTCTTTTTTGGGGAGTTGATTTTAATCAACTCTCCTATGCAGTTACTCTGGCAAACCGAAAGTGAAACAGTGTTTGGACCTAAGCACAAATCATCACCGCTGACAAGAGCTAGTTCTTGAAATAATAGATAAATGCGGTGTAATGTATGCTGAACCATTGTTTTTCAAGAAAACGTATTTATAAATACCTTTGAAATAGTCAGATTTTAAATAGTACGAACAATTTAGATATTTTTTGTAGTCGTTTGTATTCCTACGCCAGAGCGTTCAACCAGACGCTCGGCTGTCTCCGTAAATCTCCGACAAGCAGAGAGTCTCTCTTGGTAGTCGGATATTAATGGAAACAGCCGAGCGTCTGGTTGAACGATACTAGAGATCAATATTGCTTGAATCCAGACATGTGTACAATTTTTAGAAATATTTCGATTACTGATAATAGTTTGATGGAATTAATTATATCTTTAAATATTACACAACATGATTCATATGGGGTTTTCTCGAAATTCTTGTCGGAAAAGTCCGAGAATTCATATTGTAAAAATGTGCGTAATTTGAATATAGATTAGAAATCACTTGTCATGCTAAATAACATATCGTTGATTCTAAAATAAATAATAATCGATAAAATCAACTCCCGTCAGTACTTTAGTACTTTGATTTTACTAAGGCTTATGATGATGTGAGCAATGTTTGAGTGAGATAGGTGAACGCAAAAAAATAAGCTAATTTTGGACTTGGTTTCTTTTTTTGTTTTTGTATACAGTCTGTGGTTATGTTTGATATCATATTATTAGATCATTTCTATCTTCACTGTAAACCTCAAAAATATCTATGTTATGATGCATATTATGATGCATCAAGTCTTCCATTTATTGGGATCTTGATATAAAAGAACCTATCATTAGTTTTCGTATGATATAGACGTAGATCAGATTGTTCCGTGATTAACTTGATTTAAACCAATCTTAAAGACATAGTAAATGTATCTAGAATTAGCAAACTTAATTGAAATATTATACTTTAAAGACTTGCAAGTGCATGTCATATCGTCAATATAACTAACGTCAGGCACATATTTCTATATATTTATCGTTTGAAAAGTGGTTTGTTTTAAATATATATATTTGCCTTAAGTCATACATCTTTATCAGTGAATGATTATCGATTAGATTTGACTTGATGTATGACTTGCTTAAAGAACTTTTTGTGGTGTATCTATGAAGTATAAATTGATTACACTCTAGGATTGACTGCTTTATGATGGTTGACGTTGAGGTAAAATCAGACGGTTGCAGACAGCCACCACAAGACATTGACTGATTTAATGTTTCTTGGCGTCCTTCAAAATTTACACCTGGGAATTTATTTTTTGTGAGTGACGTTATTTGACGGCTTTGTTGAATAAAATATATTTGCCCTGATTCATAGCATATCGACATTAATGCTTGTTTGTTTCTATTTGTTCTTCATTATCATAAATTTAATGTCACATTTTATCCAAATTGATCAATTGTGCCTCATTAATTGTTGTAATTTGTTAACCTATGATAGTGAATGTCGCTTTATACAATTAGACTGAACAACATTTGAGTTATCAGTTCCTCCTTGTGTTTACTTTGAAACTGTATTATTTTATTAAAGACATTTATCTTCCACCTTTTTCAAATAATAGAATGGACTTCAATTAATGTCTGAAAACAAACAACAAGATTTGAAGTAGACACTGGACAGTCATAATGAGAAATTAAACATATCTGAAAATAACAGCAGAATAGTTTCAGTGAATTCAAGAAGAGTTAAATTTAAATCTTTATTTCAGACACAAAAAATTTTTAAATGCATGTTATAAACCAAAATCTTTGAGGTTATGAATAATCAGTCGCTTCCAACAGGGCTCCTATACACCTGACCTAAAGCGACCTCATTTATTGCATTGTATGTCACATGATTTCTACATAGCTTGATTGAATGGAACGAGTAAGAACGGTGGCCGAGTACCTGTTATCTACCTTCATTCATGAATAGGTGTAAACTTCAGCGATAAATATAGAAGTGATTCACAAATTGATGAAGTGCACGTGAAGCTATTAAATATTGAGCAATGTCTCGTAAATTTCCTAACAAAATAATCAGCCAAAGACGGATACCCGCATTTGTTTGGTACCGAACGGTATATCCAGTAAGTATATTCTTAAAAGTTGACATGTTTACACTATAGGTATTTTTAATCAATGCAACAATATAATCGTAATTGCGATATCGCATTACCTTTTAATTATATAGGTATGTGTTAATCAAATTAAGGAAAATTTTACAGAAGTTAAATAAAACATAAACGATTTCTTACATTTAGTAGAAATATATTGAAAACCGTGTATACTATAATATTACCTCACAGTCGTAGAAAGTTCCGTTTGTTTTATTCTGTTATAAAACATGTTTGCGGATGTTAGATTAACGAAGATTAACATTTCATTGGTTTTTGATAATTATTATGATCTTTTTCAAGTCAATGAAAATATGTTTAATTCATTAGACATCATTCAAAAACATGCGTACGTTGTTTCATATCTGTATCATTTTGATAAGAGATAACAGTCATGAGAGAATTATCTAAAAAACTTGTTTGTAGTTTGTAGAGATATTTGGTAATAACTTTTGCGATGGATGACAGTATGCAATCGCAATCGTATTTTTACTTTTCCAGGAATATGTGCCCGAGATTACATGTCCTACCAATTGGTCTTGTTCTCGTTTCCCTGACAAGCTTTTGTTTGACCTATATTTTATCTGTCACAAGAAACGATGTCAATCCAGTGTTGCCTTACATCAGGTAAAAAAGCACGAACGCCACGTTAAACATGGAAAAACGAACTTACATTCAGAGCTCATTGGTTTTTTCCAAGAATAAAGGTAACTTGGTTTGCAAAATGAATAGCTATGTATTTTGTTTTGTATTTTTAAAGTGACACGGGAACAACACCATACGAGAGCTGTTTCTTTAGTTTCTTCCTAAACCTTTCAGCTATTCTTGGTAAATATTTAACTCTATAGTAAATTGTCATACACTCATGCAAACTATGCTTCCTGTTTTCTTCTTAGTTATTCTGAAAGTTCCGTAGAAAATTGTTTATTAGAAATAAACTGACGTGGTCAACATCCAGTGTGTCCTGCTGACATCCTATGTTATATTATCAACATTTGGATATGTTTTTTACCATGAACTTTCAGAAATCTACATCCTAAACATTTTCCAGCATTATGTTCATGGTTGATTGCCCCTATGTTATTTCCAAAATTTTGTACTATATATGTTTGTTAAGGTTGATTGCCCCTATGTTATTTCCAGAATTTTGTACTATATATGTTTGTTAAGGTTGGTTGCCCCTATGTTATTTCCAGAATTTTTTACTATATATGTTAAGGTTGATTGCCCCTGTTATTTCAAGCATTGTGTACCGTATACATTCGTTACCGATGGCTGCGGTTAGTATCTAATGAGGAGAGATCGCTGCGATGCTGCAACATCATGGCCATTGTTTTCGGTGGTTTATCTGCCCTTGGTCTCTCATTGGTCGCCAACTTCCAGGTAACAATGAAAAACATTTTTATTTATTATCTACTTGAAGTACAGCTATTTAGCAAGTCCAATGTTAATACCGACTGTAAAACGAACATAATTTCAAGATCAAACCATGGTAAGCTCAATTACATAGAATTAAACAACATCTTACAGGAAACAAACCTGGAAGGTGTTCACATGACCGGAGCGGCAATGACGATTGGTTGTGGTATTTTGTACATGTTCTCACAGACGGCGCTGTCCTACAAGATGGATGACACGTTATCTCTCAGCAGACTAAGGCTTATCATGGCGGTCGTCTGCTCGCTTACAGCTGCGTCGTGTATCCTTGTCAATCATAGAGATAAAATATGTTTTAATCGCCAAATCGACAAAAACATTACTAGTACTAGTTTTGATCAATGTTCGCAATCATTTTGATCTGTTACCGAAATGTCATAATTGACATTTACCTTGTAATATGAAAAGGTTTTAGGAGAATAAAAATGAGTACATGTGTACATTCTGCGAGGAAGACTTTTGATTTTCTTGGCTATTTTCATTGGTACAATATACCTTAAAACAGTAAACAATGGGGAGGGGGAATAATGTATGGAAATGGATATTTTTCTCATGTTTCTTTAACTCGTTTTAAGTTTTGATCGCCACTATTGCCGCCAAATCGTTGCGTTCCTCAACAACAGACCCCCTTCATTGGACTTCTACAGATAAGGTAAACACATATGCAATAGCAGCTGAAGTTAACTAAATAAATATGTATTCAGACCTCGCTTCACAAATTTGATAAGTGTGCCAGTAAATCAAACAACCAGATTTAATGATCATGTAAGCAAGTATTTTGTTTTAATTTTGCCAAACAGGGATACCCCGCCCACGTGACAGCAGCGGTCAGTGAGTGGCTGACCTGCATTGTGTACTTATTGTTTTATGCCACGTTTGTGCAGGATTTCAAAAGGACGTCTGTTTCAGTTAAATTAAATATTTTAACGATGAAGGAATCTGAAGGAATCAAGGTTTAGAATTATGATGTGATTTTTGAGACATATAATTGATTGGTTTGTAAACTTGTATTCCAAGTCTGCTTCAAATTGTCTATATGATCAACGTTACTTTATGAATTCAAACTAAGGATTCCATTTTATTTTTTTACTTCTTTATTTTTATTTATTGTATTGTTGATAATATCTTATTAAATAGTTTATTAATAAAAAAAATTGTTTTATGATTATTAACCAATTAACAGTTCATAAAAAATGCATACCTATTGGAAGATAAACATTAATAAGATGCTTACAAAAGATAACCAGAGAACGTATGCATTGGTGTAGGATGAACAATAAACCCGGTACCGGAATATTTTCTCACCCAGACTCTGTCCCCCGCATGTAATTGGAGACAGACTAGGTTGGTCCCGGTTTGATACACGTACTGGTCGGGGGTGTGGAATCCTCTGCTATCTGCAAATGTCCGGACTTGGCTGTTTCCATTCAGCACAATGTCGGTGGATATATTGCCGTCATCCCAGGAGACAACAGTGGTGAAGAAGACGTAGGTACCGCTTACTGGTGCCGTAAAGACGCCATTGGTCGGATTGTATCCCCCTCCAAGATTAGTGATGACGTCACGATAAATGATGTCTGTGCGCGTTTCATCTCCTAGGACACCATGTGCAATACCCGCTGTAAATGCAACCCGTCTATGACTGTCTATAAAAAATAGCATTATTTGAATTAGGAACTTTCATATGAAACCCACAACGTAAACAATCATGCGCGGAATATAAAAAATTGTATTTAGAGGTAAAATATGTGTAACAAAAAATATGGTATGTCCACCCTCACCATATCAGAAAACGAGTCAACCGATTGACAAAAGTTATTATTAACATAATTTTATGATCTTAAAATTTGCTCACCCGATGTTTGCTGAACTTGCCGATAGAGGCTTGTGTTCATCGAATCCATGGTTATTGCCAAATCATGCATCAGACTAGTTAAATGCCGATATTTTGTATCAACTTTGGAATTAATGGCCTCCAGACTTCGGTTGCAGCTGTTGATTTCGTCGACCAGCCCTTTGTTGGTTTTTCGGAGGTCGTCCACTTCGCCTCGAAGGAAAGATAACTCCAGAGACGTGTTCTGTAAGTATTGTTCTAGTTGAACAATAAGTTCGTGATCCTTTATCCCTGTTTTATTTTGTTCATGGCTATGTGCTAGAAGTCCGAGGGATATGGATATGATTGGAAACAGACAAAACCCAACAAGTGAAAGAGTGCTTGACAAATACATCTCAGCCGTGCTAGTGAATTCAATATAATTTGAGGCACAACACTGCTTCTGCTTTAAAGATAACAACACAAATGTATTTCTTTAAACTTTAGACATATTTTTGTAGTTATCCACAGGTCTATTCATACTTTCCTGATAATGGAACACATTTTTGATCTACGTTTCTTAGTCGAACTAATAAATAAAATGTATTGGTCAGATAACTAAATAAATTTTATGACTTAACGTTATCATTTTGTAAACATAAACAGTATAAATGATATAAAGGATTCTTTATAGTGTCCACAACGGGACTAATCTGCAGGGGTTTTGTTGTATAGTTTTAACTTGATATTTTAAGTATTCATTTTAATCATTTACAAAAACAACAACGTTGCTACTTGATTATAAAAAAAACCTGCCAATATTTTTATATAATCAGTTAATGAATATAATGGTCAATATTCAACCATTGTTACATCTAATTTGACACCTGTGTCATGTAATTGGCAGGTCTATAGAATTTAATGTGTTACTGCCTTTTGCTGGATAGCACACGTTCTTATAGCAATGAAAAAAGTTGAAACGTTGTTGGTTATATATTTTTTCAAGTATCATAAACAAAAACACCACACTCATTTTTAGCTCACCAATACAAAGTCGGAGGGAGATTTTGCTATACCACCGGCGTCGGCGTCTGGACCTGGTTTCACATATTATGAACGCAAATAACGTTATCAAAACAAGAGGCCCATGGGCCACATTGCTCACCTGAGCAACAATAGACACGATAAATCAGATTAATGATATATATATATATATATATATATATATATATATATATATATATATATATATATATATATATATATATATAATAATAACAGAAAGCCGATTCAAAACTCTACCGGTTTCATTGATATCTTCAGGAGTAAAATAATGGTATACTTCTCAACAAATTCATTATACAAAATATCTGGACAATGTGGTATAATGCATGTCGATCCTGTAGAAATAAAAATCTATTCTTTCCCCCCTGGATATTCTTATGTTTATAATTAAGTCCCTTTTCTAACAGGATGATTTTAAAAGTCATATCACACGTTGAGCATTGCAGTTCTCAAAAAGATTCTAAACAATTGTTTATATATGGGATATAAACCTACATCAAACTCTGAACCCCTTGTAAGATTGATAAGAGCCAAAGTCTAAAAAATCAGCAATATGTCAAAATGCTTGCATATAAGTTACACCATATATTATAACATTTCAGTTTTTGTGAATAATTAATATGTTTTCCTTTGTAAAATTGGATCCCCAATGTGGCCCAACCCTAGTCAAGATTTTGATTTTAACGAATTTGAATCTACACTATCTGAGGTTGCTTTCACTAAAGTAACAGCTTTTCTAGGCAAATTGTTTTTAGAGGAAGATTTTTAAAAGATTTTTCTCTATATATTCCTATGTAAAAATGTGTCCCCCCCCCTTGTGACCCCACCCTTACCCTGGGGATCATGATTTGTACAAACTTGAATCTACCCTACCCGAGGAAGCTTCCACACAAGTTTCAGCTTTTCTGGCCAATCAGTTTTTGAGAAGAAGATTTTTAAAGATTTTTCTCTATATATTCCTATCTAAAGATTTGTCCTTCCATCGCGGCCATACCCTACCCCCGGGGATCATGATTTGAACAAATTTGAATCAACCCAACCTGAGGATGCTTCCACACAAGTTTCAGCTTTCCTGGCTGATTAGTTTCTGAGAAGAAGATTTTAAATGATTTTTCTCTTTATATTCCTATGTAAAAATTCGACCCGACCCCCCTTTGTGACCCCACCCTAATCCTGGGGATCATGATTTGAACAAGCTTGAATCAACCCAACCTGAGGATGCTTCTCCACAAGTTTCAGCTTGCTGACTGATTAGTTTCTGAGAAGAATATTTTTAAAGATTTACTATATATTCCTATGTAAACATTTGACCTCCCATTGTGGCCCCACCCTACCCCCAGGGCTCATGATTTGAACAAACTTGAATCTACCTTACCTGAGGATGCTTCTACACAAGTTTCAGCTTTCCTGGCTAATTAGTTTTTGAGAAGAAGATTTTTAAAGATTTACCCTATATATTCCTATGTAAAAATTCGACCCCCCATTGTGGCCCAACCCAACCCCGGGGGTTCATGGTTTGAACAAACTTAAATCTACCTTACATGAGAATGCTTTCACACAAGGTTTAGCTTTTCTGGGCAGTCAGTTGTTGAGAAGAAGATTTTTGAAAAATACCAACAAATTTTCAATAATTCTAAATTATCTCCCCTTTAAAGAGGGCGCGGCCCTTCATTTGAACAAATTTGAATCTCCTTCACTCAATGATACTTTGTGCCAATTTTGGTTGAAATTTGCCCAGGGGTTCTGGAGAAGAAGATGAAAATGTGAAAAGTATACAACGACAACAACGCCAACGCCAACGCCGACAGACAACGGACAAATTTTGATCAGAAAAGCTCACTTTAGCTTTCGGCTCAGGTGAGCTAAAAAGCTCTTTTAAAATTATTTCTGTAACCCTTTGATCTAAACAATTCGTTTTAAAATCTGGAACATGAAACCTTTATAGTAACAAACTAATACAAAAATTATATAAGTAGTTACTGTAATATAAAGAATGTTTGAAGTAATACCAATTGTTAATTATTTCTGTTTTTTATAAAAAAAAAAATAATAATTTAAATTTCATAACATTAGATAAGGTTCAATCAATCGGTTGCAGACTTCCTAAAATGTAAGGAGCTCTTAACTATTGACTTCTCAGTACAAGAAATTCTCAAATTAATGATTTATATATAAATAGGGCATACAGATAAGCGGGCAAAACGTAATTTATGGCATACGGCGTCAAGAATTATAAAGAAATACATTTCCTTTTAACGTGCGTTAAATTATTTTCCATTGCATATTTTACCTTTCATGAATTCGATTTTTCAAATGTACACAGCACTTCTGTTCATCTTTAACGTTGTTTTAATAAACATACATAAACATTTATAAACATAAAAATCTATCATATATTTGTACGATATTCAATTGTACACTTATCATCAAACTAATTTTGATTTTAATATTTTATTTTTGAAACCAAAAGTTTGACTGAACAATATTATTTGTCCTGATAAAAAAAGCGATGAAAACCCTTCTTCCAATTTAACCATCGACTTGATTTGTCAATAAAGTAGAATACTAGAGTAACGGTTTCAAAAATGAATTCTATATCCTCAGTCATCAATAAAAATATATTACGGCATCAATGTCAGATCATTTCAACATTATTTGAAACTACAGTACCTGGAAAAATTCTTAAAATTTATGTCTGCATGGTACTGTATTCAAATATTTTTCAATTCACTAAATGTGAACACATAAAAATAATATGTATAATCAAAATAACTGATATGGTTTTCGGTCGCTGTTTACGCTTATAACATTCTTTTGAATTTCTTTTTTTAGTTTCCATCACTAGAAGAAACAGCTTGTCACAAAAATGAATTTGAAAACTTTTAATTCGAGTCGATGAATATTCATATTGCTCTTTACATCTCAATTCTGTTCAGTTCAGTTTATTTTTCACTCAACACCATATAATGGTACATGAGGTACATGATGAAAACATAACATATTTACATATATACAATATAGTTGTAAAGGTCAAGAAAGTAAATGGGGTGAACAAACAGTTTGATTAATTTTTGAAATAAAGAAACACAATTTTCTTAATGTAATATAATTACTTGAAGACATGATTTCATAGAACTTTTTAGTGTTAGGAGAAGAGCAGTAATATGTATCTAAAAACTGACTTCGTAATTTACTTAATGCCTTGCATTCTAAAATCACATGAAATTCATCACCAATTTTGTTACAATTACACAAATTACAATAACGTTTACTTCTTTCAACAGTACCCCACCTTCCTATTTCAACAGGAAGATGGTGATTTGTAGTTCTAAACTTAACTAATATTTTTCTTAATTTACAGGGTAACAAGAGTAAGTAGCGTTCACATTCAAAATTTGTTTTAAAAATTCTATATATAACACCCTTAGTCGATTCCTGAATATCGTTATGCCATTTTTGTAAAAATTGATCTCTTAACCTTTGGTTAATAGTTGTCTTAATCCAACTGGAGTTATAATGGTATGATTCATGATCACACCATACATTTGAGAGTCCGCATTTATCTAAAATATTTTTTAAAGAACATAGCCACGGATTTAATATTTGTCCCTTATCAAAAAGTATACGTACATACATATATGTAATTTTGCTTAACTTGTTTTCACTGCTATTGATAATGTTGGCCCAAAATGAAATCATTCTAGTAAAAATGGTTATGTACAGAGGAAATTAAATATCTAACAATTATATTAATATTACACTTATACAATTTCATATTTAATTTCAAGTTTTTATCACCTTTATATCCAATCAACAAATGTGGTTTTATGCCCGTAAAAATAAATTCCCCTAAATTGTCATCAAAAGGTAACAAAAATTACAACAAAATGATTAATTTCTAAAATTCAGATAATAAAATATATCCACACATCTTAAAAATAAATTAAGGACATAAAAAAAGAAAAATTATTATTCCGATTGATTTCTTTTAAAAAGTCTTCGTTTTGAGATCTACCTCTTGCATGTCGTTCTTTGTTTGGAACTGGAAAATAATTTAATGTCAAATTCATTCATTACGATCACGCAGAATTGAAATAAAAATACCTACTCTAATGCATGAAAACATAATACCGTACGTCGGTGATCTACAAACTTGTTCATCTTTCTAAACATTATAATCCGTAATTTGTTTTTAAAGAAAAGAAATTATAAATATCCTAAAAAATATTGTTTCTTCTCCGAAAAAAATGTTCCAATAGGAATTTAATTCATAAAGGTAAATATCTCACCTGACAGGTAAGTTATATCCAATTCTACTAGTTATTACCGAGAGCAAAGAGATGCCGCGGACATTATTCTCCAATATACCACGAACGTCATCAGTAAATCATCAGATCAGAAATACCTATATGTCTCGCACTGATCATGAAAGTACAACTTCAAACTGTAAAAAGTTTTAAAACCATGTCAATTTCACGTGTTAGTTCCAGTCAAATCGATGTGTACTAGATAATATCCCGCGCAAGCGCGGGAATTAACTCTTTAAACATTTTAAAATATGGTACAATGCTTCATGTTTGTTGCAGCTGACTGGGGAAAAAAATGCAAACTTTTTCATTTGATTTCAAACCAGGGAGTGGCTTTACAGTGCCTCGCTTCTCTTTCCTAGATTTTGTTCTTTAGGTCTTAAAGACAAATTTCACAATAACTATTATCACTGTCTCAAAAAAGAATTTCAGATAAAATACTGTAACCTTACCCGACCCGATTCAAAGTCCTCGTTTTATGCATACATCATCTATTCATACAGAAGTAGAGTTGTTAACACGATTTGTTTATGTCACAAATTAATATATATGGTTTACTACTAATCTGCAGTGGTATAAAAATGTTTGTAATTTAAAAACGCTAGTCTAAGATAAGTATAAACAATATTTTTTCCATATCTTAAACTAAAGTTGTAAGATCCAAGATTACTGCCCGATGATTAACTCGCACTACACTTTCCGCCATGACGTTAATTAGTCACCCCGCGTTCTTGGTTACCCCGTTCTGGTAAGTTCTATTCATCAAAACTAAAATCGCGCATTCAAGAAACGAATTGAATCATCTTATTTATTAAACATTTGTCGTATCTTAATTTCTATGGATACCCTAAATAAGTTCCCAGTGAATTTAATCGCTCTTTACGTAATCATTCAATATAATTAAATTGCAAGCATATATTTAGATGCAAATTTCCCACTGACTTGGATCCGCCAAAACGTGTCCACCACCTTACTCTCATTTTTGCTATTTCGGGCTGGTTTATCGAAAATGAAAGTAGGTTTTTAATTTATTTCTCAATATTTACTTATTAGATAAAATTCAATTATAGCTTACGGACATCAACTCACATGTGATGAAATACTAAAGGTGTAAGCAATTACTCTGGTGCAGACATTTCGTAGTTTATTGGCAAAATGTCTTAATTTATAAGTATAGATATAAATATTTTCGACCATATGATCTGAATGAATCAAATGAAGTATAAGATGTCAAACTTTAAATTTCGAATCCGTATATGAATTAGCAATGGACTTTATTGTTTCGCACAAAAAGATATAAAACATCATGATTAAATTATTTCGCTTCATCTTGCTGTCTTTCTATTTTATCGAAATGTGAGCTTGCTTGTTATTTGAAATCTCTCTCTCTCTCTCTCTCTCTCTCTCTCTCTCTCTCTCTCTCTCTCTCTCAATAGTAGAAAAGATATAACACTGAGACATCAAATAACTAGGAAAAGAAGGTGTAAATAGTTTACCGTGAATATCTTGTATAGTAATAATATATCATTCAAGTTTAACAACATCGCAGTAAAGTTAATATTGATATATCATAATATCTTGAAATATCATACCATGAGGACGAGTTCATCAATTTTTAAAAAAATTGTTAATGTTTGCTCGGAATTTCACTATTTTTCCAAAACAATTTTTTTACAGTGAAGTATTAAGACCGTTCATATTTCCAAAATTACACTGAATTTCAAAGATAATAAAAAGAATAGACCCATAATGTTCGATGTAATCCCTTGCATATAAACCAATGTACTCATTTATAGACATACAATACCTTGTATGAAGTAGATATGTAAATGTAAATGTACAATTTGCTGCTATTTATCATTTAAAGTTATTTGTTGTAATGTACATACAAACAAAGGTATTAATAATTTTTTATATATTTCTATGTCTGACCGGAAAACGGAACAGAACGGAAAAAACGCAAAAACTGATATAATTTTATTTACATAGGTTAGCAAAGAGTTAATGCAACAAATCTCCTTAAAGTTAATCATGGATGTTATTCGTCATTCTTGTTTCATCATGTTTATATTTAATTTACAAGTACTCTTTAAAACTTCATAAGTAAGATACTATGGAAAACTAATTAATCAATGTGAATGAGAGTAAACTATATTTGTAAAATTTAAATGGATGTTAAGTTCCTCCCAGCCAGTTTCGAACTTTTCAATATCACATCAAAAGCTTTAACCAACTGAGCTACACTGTAAAACCAGCAATACCATAGAAATATATAGTTAAAAAAAATTAAATAATATATCTCATAAGGAAAAACCAGGTTCTTGCGCAATGAATCACTATTAATAATTTTAACTAATTAATTCAAGAGGTGGGATGAGGGGATTTACAATGTTTCTTGCAGAGGTTGATGAAGAAAAAGGAAGAGTTGATAGCGCGTGCTTACCAATTAACATGATGTTTTAGAATGTTATGAAAATTAATAAATGGGGAACCAGAGAGGGGCTATTTAAAATATGACCAACCAATAAGAGTTATTGCCCATTCTTTAAAAATTATTAACAGTGAATTAACTGCTACTCTTTGGAGTAACTCCTGGTCATGACGCTGAAATCATAAAATGAGAAAGCAGAAACCACAAAATATACCCAAGAACAATTCCTTTTGCTTTTCGTTTTGTTTTCCGTTCAGCGTTTTAGCTACACCGTTAATGATCTCCTTATATGCGTATTGATAATTTTTTCCGTAAAAAAAGCGATGAAAATCCATCTTTCAAGTTGACCGTCAACTTGATTTGTCGATCAAAGTAGAATCCTAGAGAACAGTTTCAGGAAAACTCTTGAATGGTAATAGATTATTTGCAATATTTATTTATTCATTAAATATGAACACAAAAAATAATCATGTTTTAAATAATGATATGGTTTCCAGTTTCCATCGAAAGAAATACTCAATTAATTTGATAACATATT
This sequence comes from Magallana ariakensis, assembly GCA_020458035.1. Classification (NCBI taxonomy): domain Eukaryota; kingdom Metazoa; phylum Mollusca; class Bivalvia; order Ostreida; family Ostreidae; genus Magallana; species Magallana ariakensis. Next base: position 4,168,338 of record CM035818.1, read on the forward strand.
GTTATTTACACGTCAATTTCTTAAATATATATTTAAATACTACAGATTTAGAGTGCTGTTGGTCATTTAGTGGATTTTGTATATATATATATATATATATATATATATATATATATATATATATATATATATATATATATATATCCGCAGGCGCATCAATAACCATCGTTCCACCATCAAAACTAAGAAAATTAAAGAACCCGTCGGGGAACATTTTAACTTAGATGGTCACAAATGGGAGGACATCATGGTTTTGGTTATTGATCACAACCCAGACTGGACAGATGCGGAGAGAAAAAATAAAGAAAAATTTTGGATGCATAGACTGAAGTCATTCCGCCCTGACGGCATGAACAAATTAAGTGACTTCACTAAAATGAGCATCAACTAAAGCATCCTGATTTTTTTTCTAAGCAATATCACCATCATCATCTTTTTGGTACCATGTACATAGCTTGTTCCTTATTCGGTTTAATCTGTACGGGTTCTTTTTGTTTACATTTTGTTTTGCTATTTTTAATTGTTGTTTTATCCATTTTATTTTCTTTATTTAACTCCTATTAGTTTTTACACTTTTGTGTATATTTATGTGGTAATTTACAGAGCCTGTCTCCCCTACAAACCTTCATTACGAATTATCTTACTAGTACAAATTAATTAACACCAACCCCCAATTAGCTAATTAATTCGTTCGCGTTATCTCTCAGCACTTCTATTTTTCTTTCTCGGGCTTATGATCTTTAATACAAAGATGTAGTTGCCACGTTCCTATCCGGTGTTTTATATATTATTTAGTTTTTAGTTTAGTGCTAGTTTTGTAGATGTTTTTCTCCTTTCATATGTACTTTTTACTTTGTTGTCCTGAAGAAGGGACGGGTTGTCCCGAAAATTTGACAATATTTTCTTTATTGTTCGTGGTTGGTTATTTTTAGTGTTTTTATATATATATATATATATATATATATATATATATATATATATATATATATATATATAAAATTTTTAATTGTACAATTTTTGAACACATTTTTACAAACAATAGGTGTAATTTCGTGACATCATGTGCTTCTATGCCCACGAACAAGGTCAACAAATATTCTGTATATATTTTCAATACAAAAAAAATCACAACTAAATGGTTAATTCTTATTTTATATCAATAGTATATATCCATACATCTTACAATTACAGTGAAGAGAGAGAGAGAGAAAAAAAAGATTATTCTGATTATTTTCTAAATAAAAGTCTTCGTATTGTATCGAGAACCACTTCTTGCATGTCATTCTTTGTTTGGAACTGGAAAAGAAGAAGTTTTTTCATTACGCGAGATTGAAATGATAACACCTCCTCTACTACATAAATAAGTAATATAATACGCCGGTTACATAGACACTTGGTCATCTTTCCGAGCATTATCACCTGTCATTTCTTCATATAAAGAAAATTCTAGATATCCTACAGGAATCCTACAGGAATATTGTTTCTTCTTTGGGATAAATACTTTCACATAGAATTTAATTCATGAAGGTAAATATCTCACCCGACAGGCGAGTTTCATCAATAATTAAAGTGGTTATAAACTCTTACAGCAAAGCACATAGTAACAATTTTCGGACCAAGTTGTAAAAGAAATGTAATCTTGGCATTGGCATACATATTCAACACAGTGTTGAAAAAGAAACACCTATTTCGAAACAACTTAAGGCATTTCTAAGATTTGTGAGAAAAAATAAATAAATATATATTAAATAAATGCCTACAAGAAAGTGTGATCATGATTGGAATGTATTTTTTTCTTAGGTAAGTTTTCAATTACTAGTGGAGTTATAATTATTTACCCTGGCCAAAGTAGGTGCCATATGCTCTGCTCTCATCGTTGTAATTTGGTGGAGTATATTCTCTGCGAAATTTCATTTTCTGAATGTAAGAATCACTTATGTCGATTCTGTAATAAATTTTTAGATACACAATTTCACTATTACAAAAGAACAAACACATACGAATAATAGTGTATACTTCTAAACGATAAAAACGTAAAAGTAGTTTAATTATGCATATTATTTTCATGGATAAAACGGATTTTTTGGTCTTTCATACTACAACTTTTTCTGAAGTACCTAATGTCATTTAAAAAAGAAAAAGACACAAAAAATAAATTTTATTTTATATGAAATTAAAACAAGAAATCAATACAAATCCCTGTTTTCAATTTATATGAAAACTGCCATGTGATCGTACATGCGTAACCTATCTATCAAAGTGTTGATAAAAAGTTGCATTTTTTTGTTTTGCATTAATGATTTGTATTAATGATAGGTTTGTGAATTTAACGATTATTTGATTCAGACGAAAGATAATTTTTTTTTCAAACTATTCATATGATAATTACAAAATCACTCACACTTGGACACGATTTGCTGTCTTCTGATGATAAATCCAACAAGCCACTAAAGTTATTATGACAACTGAGAATGGAATACTCACTCCAAGAACGATTAAAAACGTCGACAAATCTTGAAAAAATTATAAATTAATTGTTTTAATCGTCAACTCATAAATATTTATACAAAATTTTACCGGTTACTATTTTGTAAGCAATCTTAGTCTTAATTCGTTCACTTTAAGTAAGGCTTTTATCAAAGGGGTAATATTTTGCCATGAATTCCATAGAGTTTATTCATGATTGAAAGAATTCACATAAGGATTTCATTTCAAAAATAGAATAGAATAATTTGACTCAATGGAAACAAAATTATTTGAGATTTAATGACGCAATTTTTATGAATTTAGAAATAAACTTACCTGTATCAGATGAATCTTTTCTAAAAGTAATAAATGCATGCATATTAAATCGATTATAACTATATCACATTCAAAGAAACACATATTGCTTATTGATTGCAGTACTTACACACACTCTGCTACCCCAGAGGTATCAATACATTTTTCGCCTGACAAACACGAATATCCGAAACTGTGCATCACATAACATGGCGATGCTAACGGTGATATACCTTAAAGATTGATTGAAATGAAATGAATATTTTTATTATATTTCTTCAATTATAAAACAAGTTTCCAATTTATATTTTTTTAAACCATATAGAATTTTTCAAAACCGAAAGCATGCTTTGGTTATTTTAGTTTTAACCTTAAGTAGCTATTTCAAATTTGATAGAAAAATTTCTTACTGTATTGTGGAAGTCCAGATTGGTCTTTAATTGTCATATGCAATATTGTTGGAATATGTTGTAGCACCATCAGTTTAATTTTACCATGAAGAAGATCCGTCATGCATTTCGCGAGTTCAGTAGTAAAGTTGACCGATTTGTTTAGGCTCCCTATGATTTCATAGTCTATGATCAAACTCCCAAACCTTCAGATATGAAAAATATTAGAAAAAGATTTACTAATTGCGAAAATCATCATTCAAGTTTTAATTTGATTATTTTTTATAAGTAATCGTTCGCTGAATGATGAACAATTTTCGTTACTTACTGAACGGATAAAACTTTCACCAAATAGAATCCATCAACATTTTCCTCCTTGTAGAAAGCATTCAGCTAGGAATACAATATTTCAACATTATCATCAAAGAAATTTAAAAATATTCCACAAATTTAAATTACTAAAATCACTTTACATAATCATTTAGAATTAAGAAATCAATGCATTTTGTTAATTCTCACCGATTTTTCGAATTCTTCCGCAATTGTGACCGAATCATTCAGAAAGTTCTGACGTTGAACGGCTATGTCAAACCTGACTTCAACCTTCACCTTGGTTTCTGTTTCATCTTCATAAAAAAATTTAAATTAAAAATTAAAAGGTCGGTCACGATTCAAGCATGAATGATACAACCTTATTTCCTCAAGATTTATCATCACATGATCTAAATTTGAATTTACATTCAATATGTTCTTACTTGTTGCGTAGGCCGCTTTTGGTCCTGTAAAACATAATACAAGAAAAACTAAAACGTAATGTCATAGAAAATACTTATTTTTAATTGAAGAAGAAAGGTTTTCAAAACAAAACAAAAATACTATTGGTGTTGTTTAAAACATAAATATCATAGAAGTACCACGAAAATGATAATAAAAGTAGTAAAAAGTAGTAAATTGTACAATAATTGCTTAAGTTAAAACGCATACTTACGAACACAGTTATTTAGGTTTGTTCCTCCATAACGACATTCACATGTAGCAGAACCGGGAGTGTTGACACAAACATGTAGATCTGAATCACATCTCTTTGTCCCTATTTTACACTCATCAACATCAACGGTGCAATCCTTCCCCTCCCATTTTGTGTTACAGGTACACATTCCCGAAACGGCATCGCATTTAAGTGCATTTGTTCTATTACATGCGCATGGTTTAGAACACTGCTCTCCATATGTAAAATTATTGCAGACTGTGTAAAGTGTTCAAGTGATGACCATAAAGAAGAAAAAAGAACAACTTTAGTATTCCCCAATCAACATTATTTACCAACTTAATAAAAATAAGTGAAAAATTTATTATATTCAACCAAGTAGTTCAATTTATCCGAATAACTATTATTTAGATAATTCTTATGTTGAAATTAAAAAAATAGGAATCTTGTCGTAAGGAGTAGCAAAGATGCAAATTTTCTGATAGACTGTTAATTCCCCAAACCTGTGCATTTGTGTCCATCTCCTTTGAACCCTTTTTCAGGGCATTTGCATGTATAGCTGCCAATCGTGTCCGTACAAGTAGCATAGGATGAACATGTGTGGCTGCCGTCAGAGCATTCGTTAATGTCTGTAATAACGTATGGATACATAAAAGCAATGTGTGTCTGTAAAAATGTAGCTTTATCTCTTACTAAAATGAGTTTTAAAGTTACTTGCGAAAAAAGCGGTGCGGAAAAATTTATTATAATAGATATATTTCTACTTAAACTCATACATTTTATTAATGATTTTTTTCAGTCTCATTAAACAATATAATTGAATACAATTAAGACAAGATATACACAAGTATATAAAGGATAAAAACTGTTCTGCCACATAATAAAATCTGAATTCTACGATACCAACATATTGTTTTGACGAAAATTTCAACTGATATATGAATAACCGAAATGTTCTTTCAAAATGTATTAATTAAACCAAATGTGAGTTGACTCAAATCTCAACTGGTATATGAATAGCCGAAATCTTCTTTCAAAATGTATTAATTAAATCAAATCTTTCGATAAATCATCTTTCCTTCAAACAATTTGTAATTATTTTGACACATTACAACTTTTTATTGCAATACTAATTATAAAAAAATATTATTTCATTGATTTTATAAGTTCAAATATCTTTTGGGCGTCTTCTATTCATTAAGTTGGAAGATATTTTAATTTTTTGTAATATGTAAAGAAAAACTCGCTATACTCAGAAGAGCCGAAAAGATCGTCATTTGTAGTGTTTAACATGAACACGTTTTACGCAGGCAAAATGACAATGTCAAATAAAAATACAATCGAATAATACAATGCCAACATTGACAAGTAAGAAACTGATATAACAGTTATTATTAGTAATGTTTGGCTGCTAATGAAAAATTAGAGGCGTTTCATACTGTTGCACTCCGTTTGAGTTGTTGGATCGATTATGAATCCTTCCTTGCAGAAACATTTGAAGCTGCCTGGTGAGTTCTCACAATCATGACACTTTGTATCTCGACATTCATTTATGTCCACACAATCTTTTTCATTTTCAAGTTTGAATCCGTGTTTACAAGCACACTTGTAACTTCCTTCCGTGTTGTTACAGATCTGTGGACAAATGCTCGAGTCTTGGCATTCATCAATATCTGTGTATATAAAATACATTACATTTTACATCGTACATCTAACAAAACATATTAAATTCAACACGTTAATTTCTGTTGATTTTACAACTTTACCTCTACAGAATCCATTAATTTTTCTAAATCCTGGTGGACAGTTACATTGGAAGGAACCGGGAGTGTTCACGCAGATGTCGTGATGGCCAGGGCAAGGATTAGATTTGCATTCGTCCACGTCCTCCTCACAAGATTCCCCGGTCCACCCTGACTTGCAAACACACCCCTTTATACTGTCACATGTCAGGGCACCGCGCCCACATTTGCACGGGGTTTTACAGTTTTCTCCATAGAAAAAATTGCCACAGGCTATATCGTGAAGAAAAACAATAGTAGCAAACAATATTTCTTTTCATTGATAAAAATATACGGATCGCTACGTTACAGTGTAAATCAAAGTACTAAATCAACTCACGTTCGCAATTTATTCCATCATTCTTAAGTTTGTATCCAACTGCACAGCCGCATTTAAATGAACCCTCTGTGTTTGTGCAGTTGTGGGAACATTTGTTTTTGCTGTTGCATTCGTTGATGTCTTAAAACAAATGAATTTTAAATTGTTCTTATGAAATATTCAAAATAGGAAACTGCTTGAAGCAGTATAATCATAAAACTTATCATGACCTCAAAATTAAAGATAAATAATGTTATGAATTTCATACTGGGGGCATCACATGACAGTTTTTTTAAAATTACCGATACAAGTTGTCCCGTCGCTAGTAAGCTGGTATCCCGATTTACAGAAACAAATTCCAGATTGTGGGTCATGGCCTCCTCTCCTACATCCATAGCTACAGTTGAGACCAGGGAACAAGGCGCACGTGTCCTTAACTAAAATGTATCAATGAAAGAGCAAGAGCTACATACAGAACCCATAAACAGTTAGATTCTTTTTTATATTACAAGCTAACCCAAAACCCTTTTCATTACGTTCGCACGGCACGAAGAACGAGCTATGTTTTACCATTATTTCTCTCATATCACACACAAACATGCATGAATATGTTTTAGTTAATAATATTTTGAACTTTTTAAATATAAATGTATTCTCCTCATTGTGTTAATTTGCATCACTAAATGAGCTTAAAGCTGACCTTCTTCACAAGACTCTCTATCCTCTCCTAGAGTAAATCCGTAGTAACAGGCACAGTTGTAGCCCCCATCTACGTTGATGCACATCTGAGAGCAAGGGTTAACGCCCGTCTCACACTCATTTATGTCTAAAAGTCATAGGATTTTTTTAATTTAATTTACGTTTTGATTTATTTATTTAAATTATGATTAATTGTAAATCGGGCTCTACCTTCAAAAACTTTTCCTAAAGCCATACTCAGCCTCAAGTCGGAGTTTTTACCTCAAAATTATAATTTTTTTTGCGTTGAGGACTGATTTGAGTGATTTAAAAAAAGTTGATTAAGGTGGGGCCTTCACTGTTAAAAAACAGCATCTAGAATTACCTTTACATGCACCGTTTTTCATTTGAAATCCTTTCTGGCATTCACAGGAGTAGCTACCATACGCATTTTGGCAAAATGTAGTTGATATTGGACAATCGTTCAAGCTCACATCAGAGCATTCATCAATATCTATAATGCGTAAAAATATAACAGATTATACTATGCCGTTTTCATGTATAACAATGACTATTATTATAAAGAAAAGGTTGTAAAAATTTAAAAACAAAAAACATAACGAAAATTTTCAACTTTATTTCTTTGGTTTACCTTCGCATTTGTCGGCCACTAGCCGGAAACCATCTTCACAGCTACATGAGAAGGAACCCTCCAGGTTTTTGCATACCCGGTTGGAGCCACATATGAATGGATCTGTGGTACATTCATCGATGTCTTCGTCACAATTCTCACCCGTCCACCCTGACAGACAGACACACCCACTCACAACGTCACATCGGTCTCCCCCAGGACCACACTCGCACACCTTACTGCAGTTGTTACCGTAGTTAGGAGGTTCGCAACCTGTTGAACACAAACGCAGTAAAAACAAATCAGTAATTCCTACAAACATTTGTCAAATACTAAACAAAGCTTTTATATCTCTTTTATATTCTTGTTTATATACTGTCAATATATTTTATTACACGCGCATGTATATCTGCGTTGTAAGTTTCTATTTTCATAATTTCTTATATAACCACATCCCTCCAAAGAGTTTGCATAATCAAACCAATATTTCATCAGAAATAAAAAATGTAATTTCTATAATTGTTAACGTTTAGCGATCTGACGTACATGCGAGAATGTAAATTCCAATAAACAATCAAGAATATACATGTGCAAAGAATGCAAGTATCATCGCATTTGAAGTAGTTTAAATTTTTTATCCAAATTTATTCTAAACACAAACACAATTTCTTTAATCATACCTTTGCAGGATGTTTTATCTCCGCTTAGATAATACCCAGGTCGACAGGTACAGTTAAACGAGCCTTCTGTATTGACGCAACCTTCCTCGCACGGTGAAGCCGGAAGCTCACATTCGTTTATGTCTAATGAAGGCAAATACGTTTACAAGAATAATTTTTTAAATGTTTCAGAATCCCCATCAATTCCTTAAAAAAGATAGTGATGAAATCGTTCGTCAGAGATGACACTCATTTCAATTTATTCTAAAACAAATTCCTTAATGGGATTTTAAATTATTGATGTGGAGAATTTCAAAAGCTCATATCGCATTTAATAGTAATCTTTTAATAATATGAAAATAATAACACATGCATTCAATACTTATATAAGCTGCAAAAAATTCTGATTGCGGATTAAATATTTGATTATATTGTTAAACAAACTTTGTTTACATACCCTTGCAACTAATTCCGTTTGAAACCAGTTGGTATCCCAATGGACAATCACATTGAATGTTTCCTGTTTTGTTAGTACAGGTGTACTCACATTTCAAGGAAAAGTCCTTACAAGGATCATTATCTGCTAAGGAAGAATTCTTAAATTAAAAATATTGAATGTGGAGATCTGTTAACCTATTACTGTAGAATTCTTTAATTTTAATCTGTTAAGATTTAATACAATATCGTTAGATTTTTTTTTCTTAAATATAACTTTATACGTTTTATTGTTTATCAATGTCTTTGCCTTACTCTCTCTTAATATAACTCAAACATATTGTTACAATTGAGTTTTCTGCTATTCAAATGATGCAACGAAAATTAACAAAACAGACATAAATTTCATTATATTGATTCAATTGGTGGCCACATACAGTTGGAACCATATTGTTGATTTGATTAAAAAATTTGACATTTAGGGAACCGAATCGTGCTATTGTTAAAAAAATAAAGTTAGTGGCTTATTGTGACAATGTAAATTGAAATATACCTGCTTTGACGCACGAACGATGGTCCGAGTTCAAAGTGTAACCCAAGAAACAACTACACGTGAAAGAGCCTGGTGTGTTCTGACATAATTGTTCACATCGCGATGTTCCAGTCAGACACTCATTAATGTCTGTGAATAAAACATTTGTATGATAAAGCAAATCAGTAGTTGTTAGGAGTGTAAAATACAAATGTTACTGAAGTAAGAATAAATACATTGGTTAGATATCATACTTTCTTTAATACTAGTACTGATTTTGTATGGTGTAAAAAGATATACTATTAACGTCTTCAATTCCACGGGTCTAAAATTAATCTTTAATTTTTTTTTTTGTTTATTTTTGTTGTTTTTTTGTTTGTTTTTTTTTTTAAGACCAAATACTACGGCGGCGTGGAAGGGCCAGGTGAAAAAAAAAATTTTATTTGTTCGGACGAATAAGTTATTTGTTCGGAGGAATTACGATTTGTTCGGACGAACTAGGATTTGTTCGGACGAATTAGCTATTTGTTCGGACGATTAGTTATTTGTTCGGACGAATTACGATTTGTTCGGACGAATTAGCTATTTGTTCGGACGAATTAGGATTTGTTCGGACAAATAAGTTATTTGTTCGGACGAAATACGATTTGTTCGGACGAATTAGGATTTGTTCGGACGAATAAGTTATTTGTTCGGACGAATTAGGATTTGTTCGGACGAATTAGCTATTTGTTCGGACGAATAAGTTATATTTATATAAAACAGCATTTTTGATGAGCAATTTATAAGGTTATCTGATCTGGCAATGATATAGATGATGAAGGGGGAGAGGGTCTGTGATCAAGCCACCCCTTTCCTAGAATGTCGTTTTTCCTTCAAATGATAACACCTCCATGTTATACATGTACTAGTCACTGATATTTCAAGGGTGTTGGAACAGTGGCGGCAGAGGCGGTCGCCGCCCCAATAATTTTGCCAAAAAATGAATTCGGAAAAAAATAAGACTGAATTGAAATTTAATAACGGTGATCTGTATTAATTGGAGCGGTGATGACAACGGCGATTTATGTTCAATGGAGCGTCGAAGGGTAACTTCATTGTTTACATAGTCAAAAGTTGGGTATATATACCTGTTTCTGACGTGATTTGACAAACAACAGTGAATTAATTAGATAGGTTTGCCATTAAAGAAACATCGTTCTTCAGCTTTGATGATCAATTACAAGTTGTAAGTTAGAAACAACTGATATTATATTATGGGCTATAAAAATATATAATATAATAATATGATATTGTCGAAGGGGGGGGGCTAACCTATTTTTGTAAACTTTACTATGTAATATAAATTTGAATTTTCCAAGCTCTAGATCCGCGCATGATGCACATAACTTCTTTAATATAAATGTGAGTTGCGTTATCTTGATACACATTGATATGTCGTCAAAGGTAAGAAACAAAGATTAAGTGTGACTATGCTTGGTTTCTTTTATAGTGCCATCAAAAAAGCGACAATATAATTGATCAAATTCAAGAATAATTTGACACACTGTAGAATAACAACTTACATGTAAAATGTAAATCTGGTTCTCCCCCCCCCCGCCCCCAACTTATCGATAAAATTCGCCGCCCCAATATGAAATATCTTTCGACGCCTCTGTATTTATACAATATCTTATAAATTTTTCTGCCAGAATATAAGCTCAAGTCTCAAATTCTGTCACAATTTTGCATATCGATAAAGGGCGAAAGGATTATTATTTGTTATGGCATAGCGCGATATTTTGTTTTAGTTTCTTAAGAAAAACCGGCGTTGCCTAGAATGGGCATCTCCATGGGCATCTAAATGGGAGTCGGGGGGGGGGGGCGGGAGAGCAAACAATTTTATCTATCGATAAAAGGGCTGAAGTAGCATTATTTGTTATGGCATAGCGCGAAATTATTTTTAGTTACTAAAGAAAACCTGCGTTGCCTAAAATGGGCATCTAGACCGGGGCGGGGGCGGCAAGCAAAATTATCTTTCAGACTCCTCACCCCTTCTCCAACCGGCAAAAATTTCGTGGATCTGCGCATGAGCTTGTTAACTGAGTAAGACTTTTCACATTTGCCTAACCATGATTATTAAATCTCTCTCTCTCTCTCTCTCTCTCTCTCTCTCTCTCTCTCTCTCTCTCTGTTCTAATAATTAACTTATGCAGACCAAATATCTTATTCGTCCGAACAAATAGCCAATTCGTCCGAACAAATAACTTATTTGTCCGAACAAATAGATAATTCGTTCGAACAAATCCTAATTCGTCCGAACAAATCCTAATTCGTCCAAATAAATAACTTATTCGTCCGAACAAATAACTTATTCGTCCGAACAAATAACTTATTCGTCCGAACAAATAGTTGATTAGTCCGAACAAATTCTAAATCGTCCGAACAAATATCTAATTCGTCCGAACAAATAGCTAATTCGCCCGAACAAATCCTAATTTGTCCGAACAAATAAGAATTAAATATTTTTTCATCTGTCCCTTCCACGCCGCCGTAAAATACTTAAATCAATTTTAAATCATTTACATTTTGCCAATTAAAATGAAGTCTATTTTACCGAAAGAGTTTATTAAACAGCCTGTCATCTTAACTGCTGCGGAACAATACTTAGATTTAAATAAAACACGATGTTTATTGGCATCATCATTGAACTTAACTATCATAATCTTCAAGAGGTTGTTAAATTCACGGAAAATAGTCCAATAGTGAAATTCAAAACACCGTAATGTTTTCCACGTTAACAGTAAGTATTTTATTAATAAATGGTCTAGTTTTATCAGTGATATTTTAATTAAGTTAAAGATAAGAGATTTGAAGTTAACACATTTATTCTAATGATAATTTTACAAAAACCACTCCTTGGTTATCATATATCACAGGTTTTACCTATGCAATTGTCGCCGACTTTCTTGTATCCTAAAAGACATTGACAAATATATCCACCTTCCGTATTCTCACATGTCTCAACTGTACTATTGCAGTTATTTTTGTCCTTCGATAAACACTCGTCAATGTCTGGGTAGATGGCGAAACGAAAAAGAAATACAACTCAATATTAGCAAACATGTCATAAATAAAGCCTTTATATAAAAAAAAGTTTAATGCATACAAATTATTGCTCAACCTGAACAGCTGTCATCGCTCATGTCGTAGCCCGGGGGACAGGCGGAACAACTGTAGCCTCGCCCCAGTATGGACTCTTCTTCCGGACTCAAATCAGTGCAGTGTCTGTTCAAAGAACATGGCATCTCGAGGCAGGCATCAACTTCACTTTCACAATTATCACCTGCATTAAAAAGTAAAAAAATAATTTTAAACGATGATGATATTCATTCAACTTAAAAGACAAAACAAAATCATCAACGAATTCTTTCTTCCAAAATTCGCAAATTGCATTTTATTACCTAAATGTTAGTAGATTATACATGAACAACTGTATTGCTTTTAATGTTTACCAAATTTTAGGATATATGTTTTTATTTGAAGTTTGTTTGTGAGTATAGTTTAATGTCTTAGATACCAGTATATCCTTGATCACAATCACAAACAACTTTGTGAAATCCAGTTTCCCCCAATGATGGTAAATTATTAAAATCACAGCTTCCATGGTTACTGCAGCCACTACACAAGTTGACTGTAACGTCCAGCGCAGGAGACTGTACACCCATATCATCCTCTGCAAGAATACTGAAACCCAAGAAAAGTCAGTTAGTTATATTTGTAAATAAACTAAATATTAAATAAAAGCAGTGAAAATACATAATGTACTAAATAAAATCACATGCAATTTTAACATGATAAACCATAGGACATTAAACACGTTAAATTCAAAACTAATGATAATTCATATATTTTATAATAAATATTTCCCTCGTAAAAAAAACATTAAAAGTATATTGAATCCATTGTATGACATACCTGATCTCGGAAATGTCGTCATTGGTTGGTGTCCATGTTGCAATTCCTGTTTGATTGTCAAGGACAAAATGGTTGGGCTGTTTCAGTATAACGAACCGTGGACCTCTCTTGCCGTCATCAGAAATTTCAAATTTGAATTTTACTGTTTTATTTACATGGGCATTGATTGTAGTGTTTCCTGATATTTGCGGAGATTCATTTTCTATAAAAAGTATGTGTTTACATAAGTAACCATTTCACAAATTTGTAAAATGACAATAAATATCTATTTCATGAATTAAAAAAAGTTAATCAGTAATTTAACTACCTAGTTCAGCAATATTTTTATCCGATATTTCTTCTGACTTCCCAGAAGATAAAGCAACCTCGATGTCTCCCGTTGCCAAATAATCAGAAATGCAGGATGCCGAGGGATGAACCCCACATTTAGCTTTGGCTTCGTTTAGACGGCTTTCGTCAACTTCGTCCAAAAACATAGGAACAAACTCAGGATGGTAGAAATCCCTAAAGGTCAGTCCATCATCATATATGAATAAAGATTTTTCTTTTACTGACCCTTTGAATTGAAATAAAGAAATGTCAGAAATGTGTGTAAACCATTACAAATTTATTAATAATACTTATTTCCTACACGACAAAAAAAGAAACAAAAAACAATCATTAAATCAAGTTATACAATATTCATTCGCATCAGTCACATTTGCAAATATTGTGGCTAAAATAAAATTAATATATTAGCTAAAGTTTTAATTTGTTTAAGGAAACAATTGGCAATACCAGGTTTTAAAGGGGTATGGTCACGTTTTGGGTCAAAATTTATTTTACTGATTTTAACGTTTACAACGCTTCAGTAGGGCATTTTTAATAGGCAACCAAACTTTGAGAGTCATTTGTTGAGTTATTAGCTAGTTACAGAGCTTATAATTCTTAGCTATTTAAACGAAGTATTTGTTTATATTATTAATGTTGAAGTAAGATTACAGTTTTAGACCTAAAATGAATGTCTTAAATGGTAGGGATTGTTTATTTATGCATAAAATGAATAAGTAGATAGACAAATCAGCTTGAAGAAGATTTTTTACTGGTGTATTGAACGAATGTTAACAAAACAGAGCACGAGTCTTGTTTACATGACAAAGTATTGTGAGTCATGTATCTTGCTTATAACTCTGCGACTGAACCTCAAATTTCAATTTATCATTAGAAATGCAATCCTAAAGCATTGTAAATAATAAAAACTGAAAATAAATTTTGACCAAAACCGTGATCACGCCCTTTTTAATGTTTTATATAGACGGTGGTCATCGAAGATGTGAAAGTAACTTGCAATGTTGTCCAAAGTTGTAGAAGATATTTCTCTCCGTTTTAGTTGCGTTCTCATCTAACACTGTCCCATTTGGCAGGATAAAATCGTTGCTATCGCTGCCGTCAAAGTTTCCCATCAGACCGGATGTTAGACTTCTGTATTTCTTATTCACAAGAGTTTCGCTCAGCAACATATTCTTTCCCAGACTTATCTTCACAGTAATTACTAAAATAAAAACCTTCATAAAAATATAGAACCAAGAAAAAATAACTAGTCTTGTTGAATGAAAGATTGAAGAAAATGCAACTTACGTGGCTTGAGAAATAAAGCAGAAATTTTCCCATTGTCCCAACGAATGGAAATATTTGTTGTCAACAGGGTGTAATTTGAGTTCTCAAACTGCTTAGTGAGATCTCGGCCATTTGCTTTAATGATCATGCCTAGAATGAAACGACAGAAATTTAATTTACTAGAAATATAATATTGATAGTAGATAAAAAAAAAACTTCTAGTATCCATCAGAAATGTAATTTACTTTTCTTGCTGCGGGCCATCTCAACTTGTATGCTGGCACCAGTTTGGTCCTTCGCTACGAACGCGCTAAATACAGTGGCGTTAGATTTCGCCCCGTTTTGAGATGAGGCAAGTTCTGTGCGTGATTGGAGCTCAAATGTTGTCGTATTTGTATCTATTTTCATCAGAGTGTATTCTCCGTAACCGTTGAATGTATAGAGTTTACCATCAAGTGTTGTGATATGTGGATCTCCAAACGTACCAGCTATAAAAGGAATGTAGATGCAAAAAAGAAAATATCACTTTGTGTTTTATTTAGAAGCAAAAATTATCTTAATCGAAGGTTTACAGATTAAGATGAAATATCTCAAATCCTTCTTAGTTTTTTTAACTTCGTATTTTTGGTTCTCGTTTAATGTTAAAATAAAATAAATTACCGGGTGCAAAAGGTGATCTGCTATAGCATTTTGGAATCGGACGAACCTCGTAAAACAAATCACATTGGTCTGTACTGCAACAAGCATCCTTGGGATGCGAGTCTTTATTAAAGTATTTGCTCTGATCCATAAATGGATTAAATTTCAACATGGTTCCTGCTAAAGGTTTTGACAATTGCAGTGGTCCTAAATGTTCAATATCAGCATACATCTTGAAACAGCATTCCTAAAATAAACAGTTTTAATAAATATTCAATAAATAAATTGATTAAATAATAAAAACAATATTGATTTCAAAAATAATTCTTACAGCATTGATATCGACCAATATAGAGGCGTAGCATAATAACCGATTCTTCTGATCAAGTCGGCTGATGGCAAAGCGTGGATCAAATCTGAGTAAACGACTATTGCATGGACATTCGATATTATTGGCTGATAGCTGTTGGCCAATTTTATTAATTCGGTTATAGTTATACCAAAATTGACATTCTCCTGCCTCCTTTTTTGTACGAACCCCTTTAGTGAGTTTGTAAATCCAAAGACCACGTCCTCCTTAAATAAAATTAGCATGAATGTTTTAAAATAAATATACAGTTAAGTGTGTCGAGTAAAAATCTTTTTAAAATCATTACCTCCATTTCCAGGCACGTCTGACATTTGGAACACACTTTTGTCTTTCGGAGTTCGTTTTTGCACGATGGTGTTATCAAACCGATATCCCACTGATATCTTAAGGCCATGTTTAAAGGTTAAATTTACATCTATGTAATTGTAAACAGCAAAGGTATTCTCTCCATCAGATATAAGGAACGTTTGAAAAGTTATTTTCTGCAAGGAAAATATACTTGAAATCAAAACTTAAAAAAAGATGTGTATCAAATGGAAAATTCTTTAATGATTAGTAAGACTAGAAAAACAGTAAATAACCATGATTGCTCTGGCAGTCTGACCTTTTTTTTAATCCCCCTCACTGTCATATTCTCCCATGTGACTTTCACAAGCCAGTTTGCTTTGAATTCTTTAAAATCCTTGAAATAACTCTTTATAATGCTGTCCGCCTTCTCCATAAAGGTTTCATTAAAATCAGCTCTATTTTGTTGCCTTTGAATGTATTGTAGGTTAAAATTTTTATTTCGCAGAAAATATTGATAAAATAAAAAATTAAATAATAGATAAAAAGTGTAACACAAATAGATAAAACGTAAACGAACGAATTTTTATCGGTCAAGTACCTTGAATATGTTTTATAGTACACTTTTCCAATTTTTTCAGACTTTAGCTCAGATGAAAATGGACATAATATCTTTTTCCCCTTTAAATTTGAGGAGTGCAAATTTATTGAATTTGGACTGTTGAACTTGTCTCCCAACCCTATCACGCCATGAAAACCAATCTACGGGGGAAAAAATGATCAATTTAGTCTTATTAAAAACATAGCAGTTGCCTTTCTTAACAAAAAGCACATGAAATACATCTCTAGCCAAAACAAGTCATTAGTCCTTTCCAATTTTTTTAGTTTAAGAACATCCATGTCAAATTACTAAACATAATACTTAATGGTTATAAGACTAACAATTTATTTGCTTACAACATAGTTGTAAAAATATTTGACGTTACGAGCAGTTGTAGTCTTATAACTGAATTACCGACAATGTTGGGTTTGCTGGGTTTTTATTTTTTGGATTATAATTTAAGTTTTGTTAAATGTGGTTAATGGTGAAAGAAAACTTCAAATGTATTTCTGTGTATTTACACCCTAACTCATTTTTAATTAACTTCTGTGTTTATTGGAAACAATAATGTAAATTTAGCTTGCTTAAATACAAAGCACAAAAACTTACAGTTACTGAGTTAAATCCGCCATCAGATCCATCCCCAACATATACAGTCATCGGAGCTATGAGAGCTTCACTTGACTTTTTATTTTGCAAAATGATGTCCGATTCTTTTTCTCCATATGGAAGTCCTACCTTTCCAGAATATTTAGCTACAAATGTTTTATTAAATCTTCAAATTCTAAAATCAACTCATTTCAAAGAATAAAAAGAAAAATGTTTCTTTTCAACAAATCTTTTTTTATTTGTCTTCACATTCTAGTATTTTTTTAAGGGATTCAGATGAAGAAAACAAAAATTATGTAAGCTATATTTTTTATAAGCGGTGGGAGCTTACACAAACAAAATGCTTGTTGTTTAACATAATAACATGATAAAATGTTGTTTAATTTATTATAATGCTTTAATTTTAAAGTCAAATTACTTTTTTTAAAAGTCGATCTGATGATTAGATTGTAAAATGTATCTCCTTAATAAGCTCATCACAAATTGAAGAATTAAATATAAACTTACAACGAGTGGTTGTGATAGAATTAACAGAAGGAGCGCTCTCTTTGGTTCCGTAGGTAGGATAGTTTGTCGTATATCCATAACTTACTCCAATGATCGTGATTTCATATTTGTGTTGGGACATCAGAAGAGAATTCCAGCGTATTTCTGGTTCATAACCTGTTGTATATTGTGTTTTATTGTCGATTGTAACTTTGTAACGATTCACAAAACTTGTCGAAGATCTCTCCCACGTGAAATATAGGTCATCGGGTGAAGAATTACACTTGATGATTGTACCAGGTTGTAAGGGATCTAAGGAACAAAAATGAATATTTTATATAGCAAATCTATTAGTTGTCATTGACAAATAGCTGATTTTTGTTACATTTATAAGAGTAATAATCTTGAATGGATCGCGAAGTAACACTTTTCTTTTTTCGCATGTGTCTTTAATTCGCTAATAAAGGTATCAATTAACATAAAAACAGCTAAATGTAATTATTATTATGAATAAATGATGAGTAATTTCACCGTTGTCACGATGTTGTTCATATCTCTTCTAGCAAAGGTGAAAGATCAACTTATCAACAATGTCAAACGTTGAGCAAAGCTGCTATCTAGCTTTATTATATAAGTATCATGTGTAATATTGCTATTTCAAGGAATATAAAATACAATATTCTTCAGACGAGCTTACATAACTATTTTGTTTCATTTGGATCATTTTTTAATATACTTTCGAGTTTAATTACCACCATCCAACCTCAATATTTGTAGCCTCCCTGTGTGACTCTTTAGTTATGGTATGATCAAATTATATCTGTATTTTAATACTTAAGCTCTAATTTCTACAATTTTTTTCCTCATATAATTATGTGTGGATAAAATATTTGGACTCCTTTTGTGACTCCATTCTGTCATTCATGTATTATTATTGTAGAACAAACATAAAACTGCGTTATCTAAGCTTGTTTCCAGAAAAATCTTCTGATCTACTTCTTGCTATAATAAATGAATATTTTCCCAATAAATCTCTCAGAGGAGAAGTCCACATAAAAGTATAATTTTTGGACGAAATTTATTGGAATTAGTATTGTTAAATATGATAAATTGAAGCATTTTTTAAATTTTATTTTTTAATTGTTGTCTGTTTATTGTTGGATATTATTAACGCCTTTAAAGTGAAATTTAGATACTAATCACCTAATTGTCTACGGACTTTTCCGTTTTTTCCCGATTACGACAAAGAGCACATGGCGTGTGTGACCTGTCAGCAGAGGATGCTCACTCCTCCATGGCACCTGATCGTACCTCTATCTTTTTGGAGGTCCGTGTTGCTCTGCTTTGAATTTGTATTTCGTTTCATGGATTTTTGAGATGGTTGACGGTTTGTTATTGTCATTTTTTTTCATTCCAAAAGACTTCCCGGGAAGTATGCTATGATGATTGTTAAATGGGAGACAAAAAGTTGTTTCCACATTGCCTAATGTCAATCTGGTTAAATTAATGTTGCATTATAATATAATTATCATGAAGTATTATTATAATATAAAACATACAGTTTTATAATTTTAGATTATTAACTTAGATAATCGAATGTCATACATGTTAGGCACTCCAAATCTTGTTTCTAAATCTTATAAAATTGAAAATGAATACAAGCTGCGAATTGCCAGATTTAGATTTCTTTCCGTCACCTTGAGAAAATTTGTGAATGTTAATAGTTCTCTTGCTTGATTTTCTATGAATGATCTTACCAATAATTATTGACATTGGAGACTCATCTACATATATCTCCTCTGTCGGATTTCTCAAAACAGCCAATGTTCGGACAGTTGTCCAGTACAATCGCCCTGGTTGAAAGTTCAACGAGCAGGGTGTGTTGTATGTGGTGTTCATTCCAACATTTTTTGGGTCAGACATGTTGTTATAACTGATGGTTTGTTCTCTCCATGAAACGTTATATCCATTAACGAGATCTTTATCTCGATAAGGTTCTCTCCACTGGATTGAAAATCCAGCTCCATACTCACAGAAGAAACTGGTAAGGTTGAATGTGTGTGCTTTTAAGTTCGATCCTAGGTTAGATAAATACATATAGATTTAATAAACGCCAATGTTACATTTAAAAAAAATGTCTTCACTTTGTGGCCATGAAGTTAATGTGAAGTATTATAAAATCAATTACTCATTCTTAAATACTGAATTTTCACCTTGTCGTTGACAATACTTACTACTATAACAGCTGGAGTTACGTTGGTAGTACGAGGAATAACAACGACACTTGCCAGACTGACAATACATATCAGAGTTATATAGGCATTCTCTACTTTCATGACAAGGTGCATTATACATCAAGCCTGTTAAATATCAAAAATAGATAATAAATATTGCATGTTACGAATCTCAAAATTTAAATAAATACGAATTGCGTAATGTTTTGACCCATGCTTTCATCATGTTTCTTTAATAATCCTATTCGTTACTTTTTCAGAGCGTGGTGAACCATATATGTTTACAAATTTTGTTTTAAGCAGTAAAATGAACACGTCAATTTATTATCAAGGTAATAAGATCATATAACATTTTGAAATGAATGTTTCCCTGAAAAACAATTTCCTTAAAAAACATACTTCCAATCACAGTTATAGTCGCATTGTCACTTGCTCCCCATCCTTCTGAATTCCTTGCTAAACATCGGTAGGAAATGTAATTGTTGTTGTCGTCAAAAGTTACTCCATTTATTAGCAAAAGTGGAAAACTTTTATCAACAGTGCTTCCCTTGAATTCGTTAAGAGATATGTCTATATCCTCCGCTGTACCTATATCCCACGTTGTCGTCCTTCGAACCTTTTGCCATTTCACTTCAATGATAGGTGGAAAATCAGCTCGATGCTGAATTGATGCGTTGACTTTTAGATTCGATAAGTATGGTACATGATAGAATGGACTGGAAGACAAAAAAACTCTTGGAGTACCTGAAAAATTGTAACAAATTTAAATTTAAATTGTTTATAAATTGAAGATTAAATTTAACAATATTTTAATTTACAAGATCAGGATATAATAATAATGACCATGATATTTACTTGATTAAGATAACCCAGGAATTAAATGAACTTTTTGAATTATTTGAATTATGAATTGTAATTGTTCATTTGGTAATATTACGTACGTATTGTGGTTATTTCTTCGTAATAGGGATCGCTTCTTTTTTCATATATCAGATTCCAGAAACTGATAGCTTGTATTGTCACATTATATTTTGTTCCAGGTTCCAGTCTTTTAGGCCAGTCTATAAAGTTGTTTGGACGGTTAAAAGAATATCCATCTATGGTTATGCTGTACATATCGACGGAAGTATTCATTTCAGGAACTGCCCAATTCAGGTGTAGGTGCTCTGGATGAAAAATGCTTCCGCTGATGTTGATTGCACCAGGTGGTAGTGGTTCTAAAATAAAAGATAAAATGCTAAATATATTGCAATAAAAACTTCAATAAAAAAAACAATAAAACCAGACTATTAATAATAAATAAAACAGAAACTTACCAACTACAAGGTGTAGCACGTTACTTTTAATATAAACCGTTTTTCCGACATCGTTGAGAAAAACAACAGAAGTTATTGTCACAGTAAATAAATGACCAGGAACGAACGTTGAGTTGACATGATACTGATTCTGACGAGCTACGGTCTTGTTGACTGTGAAATATCCATCGGTTTCAGAAATTTCAAGTATGTATTGATGTACAAGATTTGCATGCAGTGACGGATCCCTCCAATTGACTTCCATTGAAGTTGTCGAAATACCACTGCTCGTAAAAACTGCCCTAAGTGATGACTCTACAATTTAATATATGATTCAATAAAAAATAACCTGTCTACTTATCCAAACAAAATGCTACAAATCTATCCTAGTTTTAGAAAACAGTTGTTTATTGAAATATCTTTTTAATATTATTTTCAGTATTGACTTCAGAAAAAGAATCAATTTATAATCTTAAGTTAACTTACGAAAGTAGCATCTGCTTCCATGAGGATAGGCATACAAACTGTTACAGACGCATTTTTTGTAGGTGTCTGAACAGATCAATTCCATTCTATCATTGCATTCCCTTGTTTGCGTGCAAGAATCACCATGCTGCAAAACTAAGCAATAATACATGATTAAGATGGGCATATACTGAGTAATATAGTCGAATATATTTTGCATATATCGACTACTTACTTCCTCTGACTTTCCTGATTTCCACCCTGTTGCTCGTACACCAGCCGTCTTCAATCATCACTTGAAATTGATAAAAGCCTTTATCTTCGAATGCAGCTTCGTTAATGATCAATGTAAGATTTGGCAAGAGTTGGCTTCCCTTATATTTGTCGTCACTAACATTAATGTTTTCTGTTGTTCCATTTCGTATCACTTGCCATCTTGCTTTAAGACTGTGTTCCAGTTTTGCTTCTTTAAAGCCACTGAATAGTGCTCGTTTCCCAAAATCGATTTCCAAAAATGGTGGCGTTATCAGCATAAATGGGCAGACTAATCAAAATCAAGCATGTTCATGAATTATAGATAGATAAAAAAAATAACTACACAAACACATTGCAATATTTAGCTTTGATTTTGACCTCTTTCAAATTATATGTTCGAGCGGTTTATGCAAAAGCTTTCATTTTAGGTAATCAAATACTTCTGTAAGACAAAATTATAAAATCAATTCATGGTTTTGTAAATACTATCGCAGATGTAGAAGTTTCTTTGGACTTTCTTGGAAAGTCGTGTTCTGCAATTAGATTGCGCGGTTTAAATAACATTTAAAAAAAACATTGAAAGTACGAGGGTCAATCAAAAAATACGAAGACTTTTGCCATAGCTATGTTATTTAACGTCATATTTTAACTAAATTTAATAGACATAATTAAGCAACTGTTTCAAACAATTTGAAATAAAAAAAGTTCATATATTCCTTCATTTCTAAGAATTATCTAGAATCTTATCCCGCAAAAATGAGGTCACGGCGCAAGGTCAAACTTTGTATTCCGTAAACAATAAACCATGATATGTTGAAATTAATATCTCCATAAATTGGGCTTAAAACCAACTGAAATTGAAACCTAAAATTAATAATTGATATGTTATTCTATGTACTAAATGACGATGGAATATATAGATTTGTTGAACAGATATCAGTAACTTAAGACATATAGTCCTCTTTAAAATTGACTAAAAACATTGTTGCATAAATTAATCTGGTGGTTTTGACTTTAATGAAAAACATATGGTAGACAGCCACATTGTCCTCGTATTTTTTGATTGACCCTCGTATTATCTTATAAATAAATAAAAATAAACGACATATTTAAAGCTGCTTGGTCCGATTTTATATTAAATTTTTGGAACGCTTTTAAACGATGGTCATGCTAAGTATGGCTGTACAAAATTTGTTTCAAAAACAAACGACACAAAATGGTACCGTTTTTTCGCCTCATATTATATAAGTAGTGCCTGTTTGAGAGGGAAACAGTTTAAATTGACACCCCGAGAAAACCATTGTCAACCGATGCGAAGCGGAAGTTGACAATGGTTTTCGAGGGGTGACAATTTCAACTGTTACCCTCCCAAACAGACACTATTTATTTTATTATACTGAATGTTTTAATTTAAGTGTTAAACTGAAACATACATTTTTAAATTAAAAAAGAAAAAAGGGGGTATTCTTTTATAAGTTCTTATTTTTAACATGCCAACTTATACTTTAATTTTAGTGTTAAATGTTGCGGTTTTTTACTCAACATTTTTTTTTTTAAAATATGCGTAATTAATCTTTTTCTTATTTTCAATGAAAAGTTGGACGACTCTCGATTATTTCTATTAGACATAAAACGAATTAAAAATCTAAAAATACTTCTCCGTGTCCATATAATGTTTGCTTCAGGTACTTAAGAAGGAAAGATCATTATCATAACACAAACTACAAAATGTTAGGTTCTACGTAGTAATAATCTTTCAAAGAATTACAGAAAAATGCATGTAATATGAAGTGAGGGACCTAGTAACATATCTATATCCTGTTTGTCGTCGTTTTTATCGAACTCGAGCTAAAATTGTTCACTCCATTTGTATATCTATATTTTAGAAACATTATAATGAGGATAATGTCAGATTTGTTCGTAGTTTACATGTATTTTTTTTTTTTTTTTGGTTATATTCGTAAAGAAATCACGTGACTGTAAAGCATTATCGTAGGAGATATAACATATTTGTAAATAGATTATTGATTTTTGAGATGTTAGTAAGTTAATATTTTAGTTTTCATGGTTACCAAAAATCCTTATCACGCGAATGTAAAACATTAACACGTGAGATATAACATATCTGTAAATGACTACAGTTCCTACTTCTTCTATCGGCTGTAGCTGTAGTATCCGTCGTTGTTGGTTCATCCCTTGCTGCTGTTCTCTGTATGGCATTCGTCAGGATACAGAGAATCAAGAGAACTGGGAAACCCCAAGGTCCTCCGGTTTTCTTAAACTTCTTCAATGATCCCATTTTTCTAGTACATCTATGAATCGGTAAAAAAAAAAAAGAAAAAATAGAAATAAAAAAAATAGGAATTTCGTTTTAAAATAAAATAAATAATACTGTATACAGGGAAATATTCGCCCCCATTTTATTTTCGCCCCTTTCTCTCTCGTTGTAATAGGGCGAATATAAGACTGGACAAATTCCAATGTCTCAAATTATATATCTTTAAACACAACTTTCTCTTGGCGAATTCAAGACGAAGCGAAACCGTTTGCAAGTGACGAAGAGCGAAAATAATACGGGGCGAAAATAACCCTGTATACAGTAAAAAAAAAATTTAATAATTGTTTGCATGAAAAACTTACTAGATATTACAACAATGTTACCTTTTAACTTTTTATCCGTTATGACCTGGTTATGTTTGGACGAGAAAAGATGTTTCGCTTTATCATATTTGATTTTTAAAAAATTGCTGAAAAGTGGATTAAAGTTATTCTGTTTGTGTATCTTTGACATTTGAATAATTCCTTGTTTACGTGAAATGTTAACAATTATAAAACAGAAAATTTTAAAGTTTCAAGAAAATATCTTAATGCAGTATTCAAGAAAGTAAAGGAAAATTAATCAAATAATACGTTAAAAGAAGCGCTAGTCTATGTTTATAGCCATACGGAAAGATAAGGGGAAAATAGAATTTACATACATAATCCGTTTACTTACCTTACTGGGTTTACTTTATTGTGTTCCCTATCTACCTATACTACTTATAGTCGAAAACCTTTGTTAAAAAAACAAGAACTGGCCAATGAAATACAAGAGAGATAACGTTTCTATAACAGTGAAATTATACACATATACTCTTTTTTAAATCAGAGGAAAATCCTGGAAGGGACAGAGGAGTGTTAACATCTTGTGTATTATGGTTTGAATTAACATTGCAGTTATTTTGGGTATTTATGTCATAAAAAACGCCCTCAGATAATTATCACTCTAAATTAATAAATTAACAGTAAATATTATATAGAAATTTATAAAATGTTTTAATATTCTAATAATAAAGGTCTACTATCTTAAACATAACATTAACAGTTTCACCAAATATGAATCTACACGTATTTTAAATAATCAGGATTATATAAGATCCTTTGAACAAAAAATTTGAAGTTATCTAAAAATAATGAGGGTTGGTTGTCAATGAATAATTCATGTTCATGGTATTAGAAGTTTTGGTTTCCTCAAAGTTGTACGTTCATCTATAAAACATTGCTCGAGTCCAACATAAGTCTCTTCTGACTGATAAGATATAAAGAAAGTTCTAATTGGAATCGTTTTAAAAAACGAAAAGTCATTTCTGTCGAAATATTGTCGGCTCAATATTCAGTAAATGATAAAATAAAAAATGAAATAAAATGATAAAACCTCTAACTAAATTTTCTGCCATTGGTGATTCATTCCCAACGCATCCGTCAAGGTTTGATTTAATTTTGTTATGTAATATCTCCATAAATATTTATTCATAAAGTATATGCGAATAATTTTATTATCTTTAAAGAACACTAAAACGTGATATTTAGAATGTATGCTAGAAACTATTGATTGATTTCTCTAAAAAAAAAAAAATAATCTTTATTCTGCATTTTCTGGATGATTTTAATAAAATGTCCTTTATTTTTATTTTTTTAATTTCTTAAAAAACTTACATTTTTTAAATTCAGTGTACATTGGTATTGAAAAATAACAACAACCCATTAAATATATCTAATCTTTTCAAACTGATGACTAAAGAAATATGATTTCAATAGACATTCATTTTGGATTCCAGTCAAGAGCATGGTTCTTCGATTTTATACGAGGAAGAAAATATAAGTGTCAACAACATAATCTTTGAAAAAATATTTGCAAAAAGATGTGCACTTTGATGGTTTTGGTGGGGGTCACATTAAGATTAATGAACTCTTTTGTTAATACTTAACGCTGTATAAAAATGCAACCCTCAAAGTGTCCAAAACATGCGTCATCGCTTCGATGGTAAAAATTCAATCTTTCCTTATATTTGCTTCAAAGGATAACAGGTGATCGTATTCCTTATCGAAGAGAAAATAAATCTGTCTTCTTTTAAAATATCAGAGATTTTATGAGTTTAATTTCCATAAACTTACAATGTTTTGTTTAATATCATCTTTAACATGAGTTGTTAGAGCGACTCGCTTTCAAAATTTTAAACCTTTCTATTTCTAGTTAAAATTTGAGAACAATTAAGTAACCTGAACCAAGAAGTTATATTCAAATAAATTCATTGCAATAATATCATGACCAGACACCAGATAAAATCTTATAAAGATAACAGATTTTATCAATTTGTTTGTTTAACGAATGATTTAAAGCTGGAAACAGGTCATCGTAAAACCAATTACAATCTTGCCATTTAAAAAGAAAAAAGTAGATCCTGATATTTTCAAAAGGTTTCAAACAACAATTGACAAGAGCAATTGTATCATCTAATCAGATCGTCGTGATTTTAATAGGGGTCTCAATGCGTCTCATTGATTTAAACATACTAGTATCCACTCTCCGAAATATCTTAGACGTTTTGTAAAAACTTCATTACATTGACATATCAAACACTTTGTTGAAAAAATTATGTGAAGTGTTATCAATGTGCGCATTATGCATTTGCTTTGAAGAGATCTCTAACGATATCGTATTATATTTACATTTGCAGTTGCGAAGTGCTAAACTGCAAATAATTATGTTTTTTTAAAACCATATACCAATTATGCTCATATGAAATCGCAATTTTTTTAAACAAAAATTTACTTTATAAATATGCACATTGATATGTTTAATGTCTTATTTCAGTCTCTTTTTACCGGCTACAAAATTAAATTATCAAAGAAACAACCAAACGTAAAAATATTTGGCTTCATTTATTACATTTCAGCAATTGCTAACAAGATAAATGCATCAGTTTTATTAGGGCATGGTGACGATTAAAGCTGAAAATTTTCAACTTTTTTAAAATTTAGTTTGAACATTAAAATGAGTATTGCTAGAGTATCGCTAATGGTCAGCAAAAATATCAAATGGCAGTTGTCGAATAATAAGCGATATAAACAGCTCACATATCTTTGTTATGTCAACAAGGCTTGTGTAATGTTTTTGTTTACATTGGTTCAATATACTGGTAAAAGGTCTGTTTCAACCAATAAAGCGTTGTACGCATCAACCATTTTAGATAAGATTGAAATATTCAAGCTCAAATCATGACCATGCCCTTTTTTGTTAATGTATTTAAAAAAGGTTATAATAAACAAAAATGCATGCTTTAATACGGATAAAAAAATTGACAAAATACATAATTAATATTATGTACAGTACATTTTTACTCTAAGTCCTCACCATCAGGAGACACTTATTCTTTTTTTCTGGCGCTGTATAACATCCCCTATTAAAGGGACTTGGACACGATTTGAGCTCAATTTTTTCAAAATTTATTTTTTCATTTTTAATGTCTAGAATGGTCAATATGGATGTTTTTAATGCTCTGTCAAAATTTGAAAGTCAAATATCGAACTACAAGCGAGTTACAGAGGTTAAAATTCTTTGTTTTGTAAACAAAGCTCAAGTCCTGTTATTGTTTACATATATGTTTTATGTGTATAAGTTTCAATCTAATGTTGCATTTTGTTGTTGGTAATCTTATTTATGAACACATTTAATAAGTATTAGTTTATCTTGTTTCCACAAGTTATTTTTTAAAAGAAATGGTAATTTCTTTACTTTACATTATTTGTAAACAAATATAAGACTCGCGCTTTGTTTACATAACAACGACTTCTTTCCTCTGTATCTCGCTTGTAACACGACTTCTAACATTCAAATTTTTGTAAATCATTCAAAATACACAAGTAAACTATTTAATACATAAAAATCAAAATTAAAATTTTCATCTGAAATCGTGTCCAGGTCCCTTTAAGAGGGCTGGACCCTTTTTAGATTTATATTTATCTCCTTGTGAAGAAGAGCTCTTTATAACAATATAGAAAATTATTCAAATTCATATGGAGGGTAATCGTGTTCAAAAATCCAGACCTGTAAACTTGTAAATTCAAATATGCAATCGTGTTGGTGTGTGAGTCTGAGTATGAATGTGTGTGATTCTGATCGTGTAACCTATAAAAACTAGGACACAAACACTTTAAGATTTGACTCAGTTCCTCCTTATGATGCACATTTTGCAGCTTAATTGTTTTTGTTAGTTAATTTAACCTTCAACTTTGCACATTTTTAATCCATAGTTTCTGCATTTGTATCTTCATCCTCGGATAAAGCACAGTTGACTTGTTACAAATCGACAAATGTACAAGTTTGTCGAATTTTGACATGACCTTATATGGCAAATGCTCGCTGCGGGGAAAAGGCATGCTGTAATCGCCGGAATGGACTAAAATAAACATAAAATTCAGTTAAACTGTTCTAATGAACGATTATATTTTCTATAGATCAAAATTATTATTTTTAGAAAAAAAGATATTGAGGTATGATTGAATCTGAACCAAACAAGAAGAGGTGAATGTTTGTAAAAATCGGTGCCGGCGTGACAAATGCGCTAGTTTCTGTAATATAATTCCCATGGACACTGGTACATGTATTATACGACAAGGGTTAACTTTTACTAATAATGAAATGCCTAATATTTATTCGAATATCGATAAAATGATTTGACATGTAATTTAAACTGAAAAATATAAAGTTGAATACGTACTCTTTCATAGGTGCTTGAGGACAGGACCCAGCCCCCAGCCCTCCCCCCCCCCCCGATTTAAATCCCTGGGATAGTTGAATTTTTTGATAGAAATTCCTTTAAAGTCATGTACACAACATGTTCCATTTTAAATATCTAAAAATTAACGGAAAATAAATTATTAATGTAAAGCACCCCCCCCCCCTTTGCATATAAAAAGAGGAAAGGTATGCCACTCCGATTTGTTTACAACACTACCCCTTCGTCATTTTGGCACTATAAATCATGTATCCGCTTTATATACCCAACATGCACGGGGTGATATTATCGCAGTAAATATATCGCTTCCTCATTATGCTTTTAAAATGAATGTACGTTTTTCTGTAAACCTGCTATATCATGTTAAACGAGTTTTTCGAAGACAAGCTAGGTAACTTTGACGTAATGTACACTCATGAAGAATAAAAACCTAGAAGTATTTTTGCGCGCCAATTGAATTAAATCGACTTTCTCGGATGTTATCGTACCAAAGTGACCGACAGATGTTTACTTCCGTCACAGTTACCTAGCGGAGTAGCATACCTTTCCTCTTTTTATATGCGGGTTGGGGTTGTTTTAAATAAATCGTTTATTTTCAATAATTTTCAGATATTTGATATGGAACATGTTGTGTTCTTGACTTTAAAAGAATTTCTATCAAAAAAGCGTCAACTACCCCGGGGGTCTAAATCAGGGTGGGGGGGGTCGGGGTCCTGTCCGCAAGCACCTGTGGTAGTACTCTTATCTAGAAATGAGACAGATGAAGAAATTTCCTAGGGAGTAAATATATTTTGTGCGGCATGAAGTTTGGAGACCGCCGTGAGGCCCATATAGCCTATACCTAAATGCTAAGAATTTTGATGGTGAATTTTATATTCCTCATTTATTTAGAATTAAACGACTTGCAAAAAAATTTGGTAATTGTTTTCGGAAAATTTATGTATCTATGTATTTTTTCAAATATCAAAATGACTTTGTTGAGCAAGTGCATGATAAATAATAAAACAATCTGAAACTGTTATAAAAGAAATCATTAATTAAAGTACAAAATGTTATCAAAAAATGAAAGGTTTTGAAGAAATAAAAAAGGGATACAAGTATGTTTATGTTTTTATAATTATATTTTTTCTTCGAAAATCGAATTTCTGAAATTAAGGAACGGGTGGGTTAAACAGATTTGATCCTATATGAACTGGTAGAGTTTTAATTATAAAATCGATCTTATAAATATATCTTGTATTGACAGTAATTTTACAAAACTAATTAGCTGCTTTATGGTAATCAGTACATGTTCACAAGTGGCTGTAAAGCTTTAAAGCTTTCCGGAAAATTTTGATTAACCAACTTTTTTTTCATTTAAAGGGGGGGGGGGGGTGCCGCTACTCATGTCTCATCTAAATTAAAATCTTTAAACTACTGTTTTCAGAGGTTTTTTTCTTATTGATAACTCAGTTTTTTAATTGATCAGCAGGCCGAATTTTTTTCTTCTTCGGAGGTGGGGGTGGGGGCTCTTGTCCCAACATTGGGGTAGCGATAAAGATGCTTTTGGTGATATTTTCTTTATTCAGTCGAGCTCTAAGTATACTTCAACGATTTATTACATGTACTCTAAAATAATAGAAATGCGTGTATACATTTAATTAAACAGAGCATGATATGTAAAATTTTTCAGATCTAAGATATCTGAGACCGATTAAATTCTTCACTCGCATCTTTTCTGGATTCTCTTGATATAAAGGACAACAAGCTCATACTAGTAATTTATTGTTCGAAAAATCGTACTTCCTAAAAAAATGTTGTTATCCATAGATAATATGATGATATACATGTAATATATTTTGTTTATTCTGTGCCCATTCCGGCGATTACGACAGGCCTTTTCCTGCAGCTATCTGTGACCTCCTTGTTTCCAAATATGGTCATGTCAAAATTCGACAAACTTGTAGACTTTACATTTGTCGATTTGTAACATGTCAACTGTGCTATTTCTGAAAACGGAGATATAAATGCAGAGACTACCGATGGAAAATGCGTAAATATAGTTACAGGTTACATGTAAATTACAAACCAAACAGCATTTTAAAGTTGCAAATGTGCATCTGTAGGAAGATTTCCTTGAAGACCTGGAGTCAACTTTAGAGTGTTTGTGTCCGAGTTTTATAGATTACACGATCAGAATTACACACATTCATACTCAGGCTCACACACCAACACGATTGCATATTCGGATTTACAAGTTTACATGACTGGATTTTTGAACACGATTACCCTCCATAAATTCATTATCTGATGTATTTTCATCATGAAACCTATATGGAGAAATTATTCTAAAATGAATAAGAGATAAGTATCTAAGCTTCAAATCTAACGACAAACTTTTTTGCCGATTGTAAAAAAAAAGGAGGGTTTTTTTTTCAATTAAAAGTAAGACCATTGTTTATACAAAGTATTCAAGTTTAGGTTTTCTACTATCATTTTAAACTGCATAAATTATTTTAATTAATACTTTATATGTACATTTGAAGTATCGCACAATTGAAACAAAAAGTGATTTGCATCTACATTTGACGGTCATTTCTTATCTTATATACATATATAATTTGTATCAAGTAATAGGTGTTTAACAGATGTTCAATTTCTTCAGAAAAGAACCAGGAAGAGACCTGGTTATTTGTTTTAGTTTAGATAACCCTCCCTGGGAGACTTACACACCTTTACGGATTATCGTCATTGGCATAAATCTTTAGATTAAAGGAAAGTTTAAATAACGTAATACCCAACAAAGACGTATGCCATCGTGTGTTTCAAAAGAAAAGAGGTATGATCAAGTGAATCCCTACTCTTGACCTTATACTGATTTTTGATACAATTTGTATATTTGACTTTGCCTTGAAACCATAATTTTCATCTGTATTTGGGTTTAATCTCTTCCCTTCCGTCTGTTATCACGAACACACTTTTATTTGATAACCTTTCATTGATTGGTGACTTTTAACAATTGAATGGTCTTTCAAAGATTTACGTGTAAAAGTTGTCAAAGCGAATAATATAAAATGACCAGTTGCTCACCTGCCTTTAAGATCGAGCATTTCTTGGTTGTTTCTCCTGTGTTTTTTAGTGTCAAACTGCTTGATGTGTAAAAGATTTAACAACGTATAGATCAATAGAATTCTTAGATGATCACTGTTAACCATTCACTCAAGTTTCACAAACGTTTATCTTTTTAGCTTGATATTCGTCAAATACTTTAAGGAACCTTTGTACAAATAAAAACAGGTGTTTTATATTTTGAGAAAGATATATTGCGTGAAGAGTGCATTTTAGGTTGTTTAATTTAATTTAAACATTAAGTAAGCTTCATTTAAATCCATGAAAGACAAAGAAGAACAGCTATATAAACAGATTGTATTTAGATACTTAAGTGGGGGACTGATATCAATAACGTTCTAGATCTGCTTCTATTTGTATCAGAACTGGTATCACAAGATGGTTTTTTCAGCAGATACATCGTTTTATCAAGCATAAATGGACATGGTGTCGATTTGAGTTTTGTTGCATTCGAACAAAAGACATGTACTGTTGCACTGGCTGTGGGTTATTTAAGGTGACTGATAACTGTTACAGTATCTACTTTAGAAATTTTAATGTACATTGTGGATCTCTTTTTGAATAAAAATAATAACAACTCTACTGTTAATCATATTAAAGTTCATGTACTGCCAGAAAGGCTTTAAAAGATTTTTGTCTCATTTGGGCAATAGCCTTGGTGACAATTAAGTGCTTTGATCTATGGCTGTGGTATTAGTCTTGCACCTTTACGTTCCCCATTTGTATAATAGACAGGTATTTTCCTTGCATTATGGCAGCACAACCCATTTCCTTACAAGTCTTTCTTTTATGTACATATTCCTGATATCTCCCTACTAACCCCCGCTATCATACCTTTTAGACATGATGTGTTTACTGTTTTCGACCTTGGAATAATAAAACAATATGTCTTTCAGTCTGCACCCCCTTCGGAGTGGATTTTCCAATTCTGTTCGAACTTGATCCCTGCTTTCGATTCCGAATCGATTCCACACTGAGTACATGATATCCTGCTTTGTGTGTCCGCATTCCCGCGCTTCCGATCTCGACGGTATCTCAATTTTGAAATCATACAACGTATTAATCACTTCTAGCCATCCCACCATTTCACCTTTCGGATCATTGTATATTATTTTGAGCTATAAATTTGTTTTTTCGACGACTAAAATACGCGTTCTCCAAACGTTCTAAGGAACCAGAACGACAGATGCCACCCGCAGGCTTACGGATGGTTCAATCAAGCCCTTTTCAATTATGTAATTTGCGTGCTTATTCGCCTTATCTAATAATAATAGAAGAATTCATCTAGTTCCTTGTTTGATAAGACATTTCATAACACGTATTGCATTATCAGTAATCACCCTGCGACTTACTAAATTGATATCCACTAAAACATGGTTAGGTGTTTCGAACAATGCCTGCTTTGTGTAAAAATAGTTTACCTTCAACAAAAATGCAGAAGACTAATTAATGTTGCACTATTTATTTATTTTTTCTTAAATTCTAAATAAGTTGATAAGATTTGAAGTTCAATTATGAATATGCTTTTAAGAAAATCAGTCCAAGTATTTTATCGACGGTAAAATCAGTCCAAGTATTCTATCGACGGTAAAATCAGTCCAAGTATTCCATCGACGGTAAAATCAGTCCAAGTATTCTATCGACGGTAAAATCAGTCCAAGTATTCCATCGACGGTAAAATCAGTCCAAGTATTCCATCGACGGTAAAATCAGTCCAAGTATTCCATCGACGGTAAAATCAGTCCAAGTATTCCATCGACGGTAAAATCAGTCCAAGTATTCCATCGACTGTAAAATCAGTCCAAGTATTCCATCGACGGTAAAATCAGTCCAAGTATTCCATCGACGGTAAAATCAGTCCAAGTATTCCATCGACGGTAAAATCTGTCCAAGTATTCCAAGTATTCCATCGACGGTAAAATCAGTCCAAGTATTCCATCGACGGTAAAATCAGTCCAAGTATTCCATCGACGGTAAAATCAGTCCAAGTATTCCATCGACGGTAAAATCAGTCCAAGTATTCCATCGACGGTAAAATCAGTCCAAGTATTCCATCGACGGTAAAATCAGTCCAAGTATTCCATCGACGGTAAAATCAGTCCAAGTATTCCATCGACGGTAAAATCAGTCCAAGTATTCCATCGACGGTAAAATCTGTCCAAGTATTCCATCGACGGTAAAATCAGTCCAAGTATTCCATCGACGGTAAAATCAGTCCAAGTATTCCATCGACGGTAAAATCAGTCCAAGTATTCCATCGACGGTAAAATCAGTCCAAGTATTCCATCGACGGTAAAATCAGTCCAAGTATTCCATCGACGGTAAAATCCGCTACCATCACATTAACATTTTTCTTTGTAATTGCCTCTTTCTAAACTTCATAATAGTTTCACAAAGACACACAACTTATGTACTTAAAATTTTCATGTGATACAATCGACCGACTTCATGATTGATTTTCTATTGGTCAAAGTAGTAATTGAAAACGACTTAAAGAGTTAATGTTAACCAGTTTCATAAAAGGGTTTGTCAGGAGTATAAAATAAGAAGGGAAGTTGGTTGGTTTGGAAGTATAAAATGTATTTTGAACCTACGGACTTCATAGGAATTTTTACACTATATAATTCTTTTCAAAAGTTGCAATCTATTTACAAGTGGAACATGTTTCTGCCTAGTTTTAAAAATTATTTTAAGTGGTTTTCTTACGACATTTTGGTAACGAGATACAGAAAAAATTACATTTCGCAGTGCGAGCCTTCGGTACAAGACACCTTTAATTTCAGAGTATAAAATCATGCCTTCTCAAATATATCAGATAAAAATATTGAACCATTATATTAAATCTTGATGTACAACCTAAGGTTAAAGCTATTTCTTATTTTTCTTCCTGAACGGTTTAGTTTATCTTCTCGAGCATTGGTTGAATTATAGTGTTGATATAATGGCATAATTGCTCCAACCTTGTTGCAAGACTTAAAGAGGACCTTGACCTTCAGCCTGGGGTACTCAGAGTTTAGAAACATGTCCTTTAAAGTTTTATTTCATTTTTTAACCGTTATCTACTTGTAAAAGCTACCATTGGTTGATCTTGAAATTGCAACACATTCAATTTTAAACGTTTTCAATTTCAATTAATTTATTACTTTAATTTGTTTTCTCTATATTTCGGTTAATAAAATCTGATTTATAAATAAGCACAGTCAATTTTGCATAAATTTGTAAATAAAAGATCGAAATATTCTTAAATTTGATTAAATCCCTGGATGAAATCGAAAGCTACAGAATTGAATAAAAGGATTACAAACGATATCCTGAAAACGTATGCATTGGTGTAGGATGAACAATAAAACCGGTACCGGAATATTTCCTCACCCAGACTCTGTCCCCAACTTGCAGTTTGAGACAGACTAGGTTGGTCCCGGTTTGATACACGTACTGCTCGGGTGTGTGTAATCCTCTGCTATTTGCAAATGTCCTGACTTGGCTGTTTCCATTCAGCACAATGTCGGTGGATATATTGCCGTCATCCCAGGATACAACAGTGGTGAAGAAGACGTAGGTACCACTGGTGCCGCCATTAGATTAGATGTATCAACAGCCACCCAACATTAAAAAAAAAAATTATAGCAAGATATTTCACTATACTATGATATTATTAAAGAAATGATTTACCTTCAAGTGCCTTCTCCTAGATATGTGATCATATGTATACTTACATTCAAGGTTAAAAAGTAATCACACGAAATCTTTTTTTTTTTATTCATTTCGATTTTATTTTATGTTTATATATATTGTACTTTTTATGAAATAATATATTTACATATTTCGGTTTTTTTTATTTTTTTTTTATTATTTTTTTTTGGGGGGGGGTGTCTTTTTTTTACAATTGATTGAAACCTTCAGGAGGGAACCCTTATAGACATAAAACATCCAAATGAATGAAAGACTAAAAACGCGTCAACAAAGCTTTTCACTGCTAAGTATTTAGTTATAAGGATAAAATAAATTATAACTATAACCAATCTACTGAATAAATGTGTCCTCTAGAACATTTTATAATAATAAAACATAAGAAAAAGTTATTTTGGTTTGATT
This sequence comes from Magallana ariakensis, assembly GCA_020458035.1. Taxonomy (NCBI): domain Eukaryota; kingdom Metazoa; phylum Mollusca; class Bivalvia; order Ostreida; family Ostreidae; genus Magallana; species Magallana ariakensis. The sequence continues at coordinate 4,204,584 of CM035818.1, forward strand.
TACATCAATTGCACAAATGTTGATGTTTATTTTAAATATTTGATTTTCTTAACGGTTCCTTTGAAATATTTGCACACAAAAAGATTGTCACGACTGTCCACACATAAACCCCAAGGGTCCCTTAGGTAACAGTTATCAATGTAGCGGAGAAAATGTCCGTTCTGGTCCAGAATGTGGATACAATGGTTGTCACCATCTGCTGTCAGGATATGGTTTTGACTGTCTGTTGTGATATCATAGGGTTTTCGAAGGAGGGCATAACAATACGATAGACATTAATAGCAACAATAAAAGGTTCTCTTGGATGTGCACGTTGTTGGTCAAATGTTCAAATCTTGTTAAGCCCAAAGAACTTGTCAGAAGATTTGATCACGTAACAAGTAAGTTCGTATCCCTAAGATCATGTTTGAGGAAGACGAGCTCTGTTTTATTCACTTATAGTAAATAATAAAGCATTACTGAAATTAATTGTATTAACTTTTGACTCCTTAAAGAATTTTCACACAGACATAAACGTGTCAGTTCATATAAAGAAAAATATTTAAAAATGTCAATAGATGGGAAAATACTTCCAGATAAATATACATTTGGAAAAAAATTAAAAATTGAAGAGTGCTTTAAAAGATAAAACCTATAAGTAATAAATAAAGAACATTAAAGTGAAAGTACTTATATTTTTACTGTAAGTATAATATCGATATGCAATTAACACTCATTAATAGTAAAGCGGTAAAGTGAATACTAATATTTATAGAAATGAATACGTACTGTACCAAGAAGAAAGTAGGGTTTGGTAGACTGATCTAGAGTCGGTTCTTCAATCGCCTCGTAAACGGGGTCTGAACACGGCTGAATCTGCTCCAGTTGCAATCACCTGATGTGAATTACAAAAAATAATTAGAGTTACTTCCCGTACATTGTATTTGTTCAAGTCATGTTGGTTGTTATCATTCCTTATAAATAGTAGATTTATAGTGGATTAGCATTTTTAACACCCATTTGCAATAGTTTTTCTTTCACAAGACAACATGTAAAGGAATGTTCGAAAAAATATAGTATAATTATATATACGTGTATAGGACATGTATAGGATAATTGGCAATACATGTATAGGATTTATGGTAATACATGTATAGGACTTATGGTAATACAACATAGGACTATTGGCAATACATGTATAGGACGTATTGGCAATACATGTATAGGACTATTTGTAACACATGCATAGGACTAATGGTGATACACGTATAGGATTAATGGTAATAAATGAATAAGACTATTGATTAAACATTTATAGGATTAATGGTAAAACGTGTATAGGACTAATGGTAATACTTGTTTAGGATTATTGATAATACATTTATAGGACTATTGGTAAAACATGTATAGGACTATTGATAATACATTTATAGGATTAATGGTAAAACATGTATAGGATTAATGGTAATAAATGTATAGGACTATTGGCGATACATGTATAGGACTATTGGCGATACATGTATAGGACTATTGGCAATACATGTATAGGACTACTGATAATACATATATAGGAATATTGGCAATTCATGTTTAGGACTATTGGCAATATATGTATAGGACTATTGGCAATACATGTATAGGACTACTGATAATACATGTATAGGACTTTTGGCAATATATGTATAGGACTATTGGCAATACATGTATAGGACTACTGATAATACATGTATAGAACTATTGGTAATTCATGTTTAGGACTATTGGCAATACATGTATAGGACTATTGGCAATACATGTATAGGACTACTGATAATACATGTATAGGACTATTGGTAATGCATGTATAGAACTTTTGGTAAAATATGTATAGGACTATTGGTAATACATGTATAGGACTATTGGTAATGCATGTATAGAAGAACTTTGGCAATACGTGTATAGGACTATTGGCAATACATGTATAGGACTATTGGTAAAACATGTATAGGACTATTGGTACAATTTTAAATTGAACGTCACAGATTTCCAATGCAAACATTAGGGGATATATATACCCCGAATGTAAATATTGTACTTTTGATCAATTTCTGAGACAATTATACACGAGTCGTAGATTTATTATTGTAAGATTAATTGAAACGTTCAAACTTACATAACCAATTTGATAAGTACTTTTGAAATATAATGGTTACATCATATCTATTCGATCTCAAAAGAGTTTTTCCATCAAAGTTTCTGGCTCTATATATTTTTAGCCGCGGAGACACACTAAAAGACATGTTTTATGGCTGACTGTCCCATCCATTATTAATATCCATGACGAAGAGCGTATATTTAGGCTTCAAAGCGGCGATACAAAATATTTAATACAAATAAACATCAAAATAAATACAAGAGGCCCATGGGCCACATCGCTCACCTGAGGAACAATAGGTATTATCAGCTTAATGGAGTCATAATAAAAACTATCTGGACAATGTAGTATAATACATGTAGATCCTGTATAAATAAAAATCAATTTTTTCCACTGGTTTTTGAGAAGAAGATTTTTAAAGATTTACTCAATATATTCCTAAGTAAAAGGTCGACCCTCCCCCATTTTGGCCCCACCCTACCCCAGGGGGTCATGATTTTCACAACTTTGAATCTACACTACCTGAGTATGCTTCCACATAAGTTTCAACTTTTCTGGCCAAATGGTTTTTTAGAAGAAGATTTTTAAAGATTTACTCTATATATTTCTATGTAAAAAGTCGACCCCCCCATTTTGGCCCCACCCTACCCCAGGGGGTCATGATTTTCACAACTTTGAATCTACACTACCTGAGTATGCTTCAACATAAGTTTCAGCTTTCCTGGCCAAATGGTTTTTTAGAAGAAGATTTTTAAAGATTTACTCTATATATTCCTATGTAAAAAGTCGACCCCCCATTGTGGCCCCATCTAACCCCCAGGGGTCATGATTTTCACAACTTTGAATCTACACTACCTGAGGATGCTTCCACATAAGTTTCAGCTTTCCTGGCCAAATGGTTTTTTAGAAGAAGATTTTTAAAGATTTACTCTATTTATTCCTATGTAAAAAGTTGACCCCCATTGTGGCCCCACCCTACCCCCAGGGGTCATGATTTTCACAACTTTGAATCAACACTAACTGAGGATGCTTCCACATAAGTTCAGCTTTCCTGGCCTAACGCTTTTTGAGAAGAAGATTTTTAAAGATTTACTCAATATATTCCTATGTAAAAAGTCGACCCCCCCCCATTTTGGCCCCACCCTACCCCAGGGGGTCATGATTTTCACAACTTTGAATCTACACTACCTGAGGATGCTTCCACATAAGTTTCAGCTTTTCTGGCCAAATGATTTTTGAGAAGAAGATTTTTAAAGATTAACTCTATATATTCCTATCTAAAAAGTCGACCCCCCATTGTGGCCCCATCCTACCCCCGGGGGTCATGATTTTCACAACTTTGAATCTACACTACCTGAGGATGCTTCAACATAAGTTTCAGCTTTCCTGGACAAATGTTTTTTTTAGAAGAAGATTTTTAAAGATTTACTCTATATATTCCTATCTAAAAAGTCGACCCCCCATTGTGGCCCCACCCTACCCCAGGGGGTCATGATTTTCACAACTTTGAATCTACACTACCTGAGGATGCTTCCACATAAGTTTCAGCTTTTCTGGCCAAATGATTCTTGAGAAGAAGATTTTTAAAGATTTACTCTATATATTCCTTTGTAAAAAGTCGACCCCCCATTGTGGCCCCATCTAACCCCCAGGGGTCATGATTTTCACAACTTTGAATCTACACTACCTGAGGATGCTTCAACATAAGTTTCAGCTTTCCTGGCCAAATGGTTTTTTAGAAGAAGATTTTTAAAGATTAACTCTATATATTTCTATGTAAAAAGTTGACCCCCCCCCCCATTTTGGCCCCACCCTACCCCCGGGGGTCATGATTTTCACAATTTTGAATCTACACTACCTGAGTATGCTTCCACATAAGTTTCAGCTTTCCTGGTCTAATGCTTTATGAGAAGAAGATTTTTAAAGATTAACTCTATATATTCCTATGTAAAAAGTCGACCCCCCATTGTGGCCCCATCTAACCCCCAGGGGTCATGATTTTCACAACTTTGAATCTACACTACCTGAGGATGCTTCAACATAAGTTTCAGCTTTCCTGGCCAAATGGTTTTTTAGAAGAAGATTTTTAAAGATTTACTCTATATATTCCTATGTAAAAAGTCGACCCCCCATTGTGGCCCCATCTAACCCCCAGGGGTCATGATTTTCACAACTTTGAATCTACACTACCTGAGGATGCTTCCACATAAGTTTCAGCTTTCCTGGCCAAATGGTTTTTTAGAAGAAGATTTTTAAAGATTTACTCTATTTATTCCTATGTAAAAAGTTGACCCCCATTGTGGCCCCACCCTACCCCCAGGGGTCATGATTTTCACAACTTTGAATCAACACTAACTGAGGATGCTTCCACATAAGTTCAGCTTTCCTGGCCTAACGCTTTTTGAGAAGAAGATTTTTAAAGATTTACTCAATATATTCCTATGTAAAAAGTCGACCCCCCCCCATTTTGACCCCACCCTACCCCAGGGGGTCATGATTTTCACAACTTTGAATCTACACTACCTGAGGATGCTTCCACATAAGTTTCAGCTTTTCTGGCCAAATGATTTTTGAGAAGAAGATTTTTAAAGATTAACTCTATATATTCCTATCTAAAAAGTCGACCCCCCATTGTGGCCCCATCCTACCCCCGGGGGTCATGATTTTCACAACTTTGAATCTACACTACCTGAGGATGCTTCAACATAAGTTTCAGCTTTCCTGGACAAATGTTTTTTTTAGAAGAAGATTTTTAAAGATTTACTCTATATATTCCTATGTAAAAAGTCGACCCCCCATTGTGGCCCCACCCTACCCCAGGGGGTCATGATTTTCACAACTTTGAATCTACACTACCTGAGGATGCTTCCACATAAGTTTCAGCTTTTCTGGCCAAATGATTCTTGAGAAGAAGATTTTTAAAGATTTACTCTATATATTCCTATGTAAAAAGTCGACCCCCCATTGTGGCCCCATCTAACCCCCAGGGGTCATGATTTTCACAACTTTGAATCTACACTACCTGAGGATGCTTCAACATAAGTTTCAGCTTTCCTGGCCAAATGGTTTTTTAGAAGAAGATTTTTAAAGATTTACTCTATATATTTCTATGTAAAAAGTTGACCCCCCCCCCCATTTTGGCCCCACCCTACCCCCGGGGGTCATGATTTTCACAACTTTGAATCTACACTACCTGAGTATGCTTCCACATAAGTTTCAGCTTTCCTGGTCTAATGCTTTATGAGAAGAAGATTTTTAAAGATTAACTCTATATATTCCTATGTAAAAAGTCGACCCCCCATTGTGGCCCCATCTAACCCCCAGGGGTCATGATTTTCACAACTTTGAATCTACACTACATGAGGATGCTTCAACATAAGTTTCAGCTTTCCTGGCCAAATGGTTTTTTAGAAGAAGATTTTTAAAGATTTACTCTATATATTCCTATGTAAAAAGTCGACCCCCCATTGTGGCCCCATCTAACCCCCAGGGGTCATGATTTTCACAACTTTGAATCTACACTACCTGAGGATGCTTCCACATAAGTTTCAGCTTTCCTGGCCAAATGGTTTTTTAGAAGAAGATTTTTAAAGATTAACTCTATATATTCCTATCTAAAAAGTCGACCCCCCATTGTGGCCCCATCCTACCCCCGGGGGTCATGATTTTCACAACTTTGAATCTACACTACCTGAGGATGCTTCAACATAAGTTTCAGCTTTCCTGGACAAATGTTTTTTTTAGAAGAAGATTTTTAAAGATTTACTCTATATATTCCTATGTAAAAAGTCGACCCCCCATTGTGGCCCCACCCTACCCCAGGGGGTCATGATTTTCACAACTTTGAATCTACACTACCTGAGGATGCTTCCACATAAGTTTCAGCTTTTCTGGCCAAATGATTCTTGAGAAGAAGATTTTTAAAGATTTACTCTATATATTCCTATGTAAAAAGTCGACCCCCCATTGTGGCCCCATCTAACCCCCAGGGGTCATGATTTTCACAACTTTGAATCTACACTACCTGAGGATGCTTCAACATAAGTTTCAGCTTTCCTGGCCAAATGGTTTTTTAGAAGAAGATTTTTAAAGATTTACTCTATATATTTCTATGTAAAAAGTTGACCCCCCCCCCCATTTTGGCCCCACCCTACCCCCGGGGGTCATGATTTTCACAACTTTGAATCTACACTACCTGAGTATGCTTCCACATAAGTTTCAGCTTTCCTGGTCTAATGCTTTATGAGAAGAAGATTTTTAAAGATTAACTCTATATATTCCTATGTAAAAAGTCGACCCCCCATTGTGGCCCCATCTAACCCCCAGGGGTCATGATTTTCACAACTTTGAATCTACACTACCTGAGGATGCTTCAACATAAGTTTCAGCTTTCCTGGCCAAATGGTTTTTTAGAAGAAGATTTTTAAAGATTTACTCTATATATTCCTATGTAAAAAGTCGACCCCCCATTGTGGCCCCATCTAACCCCCAGGGGTCATGATTTTCACAACTTTGAATCTACACTACCTGAGGATGCTTCCACATAAGTTTCAGCTTTCCTGGCCAAATGGTTTTTTAGAAGAAGATTTTTAAAGATTTACTCTATATATTCCTATGTAAAAAGTTGACCCCCATTGTGGCCCCACCCTACCCCCAGGGGTCATGATTTTCACAACTTTGAATCAACACTACCTGAGGATGCTTCAACATAAGTTTCAGCTTTCCTGGCCAAATGATTCTTGAGAAGAAGATTTTTAAAGATTTACTCTATATATTCCTATGTAAAAAGTCGACCCCCCATTGTGGCCCCATCTAACCCCCAGGGGTCATGATTTTCACAACTTTGAATCTACACTACCTGAGGATGCTTCAACATAAGTTTCAGCTTTCCTGGCCAAATGGTTTTTTAGAAGAAGATTTTTAAAGATTTACTCTATATATTTCTATGTAAAAAGTTGACCCCCCCCCCCCCATTTTGGCCCCACCCTACCCCCGGGGGTCATGATTTTCACAACTTTGAATCTACACTACCTGAGTATGCTTCCACATAAGTTTCAGCTTTCCTGGTCTAATGCTTTATGAGAAGAAGATTTTTAAAGATTAACTCTATATATTCCTATGTAAAAAGTCGACCCCCCATTGTGGCCCCATCCTACCCCCGGGGGTCATGATTTTCACAACTTTGAATCTACACTACCTGAGGATGCTTCCACATAAGTTTCAGCTTTCCTGGCCAAATGGTTCTAGAGAAGAAGATTTTTGAAAATTTCTTGAAAATTTTCATTAATTCCTAATTATCTCCCCTTGTAAGAGGGCTTGGTCCTTAATTTTCACAACTTTGAATCCCCTTGGGCTAAGGATGCTATGTGCCAAGTTTGGTTGAAATTGGCCCAGTGGTTCTTGAGAAGATGTTGAAAATGTGAAAAGTTTACAGACAGACGGACAGACGGATGACAGACAAAATGTGATCAGAATAGCTCACTTGAGCTTACAGCTCAGGTGAGCTAATAAGCATTGAATGCTTATTTTTGAATATCGTCAGTCCTATAAACACACCAGGAGGTGTGCAAATTCTTATATATCACGGTATTCAATTTGTCTGCAGGCCTAGTGTGTTATAGGACCGACAATATACAAAAATAAGCATTCAATGCTTAAAGAAATGACTTTTCTACACATTAGTGTATATGGCGACAAATATATATATATATATATATATATATATATATATATATATATATATATATATATATATATATATTTTTTTTTTTTTTTAAGCTAAGCATGACCTCTGGGGAGAGAATGGCTGCGTGCATGGCCTGGAAGTATGTGTAATACTATTTGATTTTGCGGTCGCTGAATAGATTGCCAAAGTTTTAAATATATTTTTCGTCTTTCAGTTGCAGCCTGATATTGGAGAGTTTTAATTACATGTATCTAAGCTGGGGTTTTTTCTTTAAAGAGAGATTTTATATTATTTCGAGTACAAGTATTTACACATCCAACATAAACAGATCTCTTCAAAAGTATTACACACAATTAGCCATTGGATGCATAATATTTTCTGGAAGAAATCATGACCCAGAACATCAACTGACTACATACACAGAGATTTATATCTTTATTTATCGATACAGTTTTCCTGAACAAATTAGTGGGTACCAATACCATCATAAAATCAGTACTTTTATACATAATTGTACGGGTGTGCGTACATCTCTTTACCTCTTTCATACAATTTATACACCATGGTAGAAGAAATCATTGTACATAAATATGAAGAAATTGGCAATTGGTTGGTAGTCCGTATCTCATTAACGGAAGCAATGGTATTTTTTATTAATCTCTCTCTCTCTCTCTCTCTCTCTCTCTCTCTCTCTCTCTCTCTCTCTGTTTAAGTTTCAAACCCTACTAAGAGGACACCCATTTTTAATAACACAAAACTGCCAACAATTTTCAGCTTACTTCACAGGTTTGACAGAGAAGGGCTTGAAGTTACTGATGAGACCAGAGTCAGTCTGGTTGCCCAGTCTCTGTCTCAGTCTGTCAATCAGGGACAGGGGGCTGTGTCTACTACACTCCTCCCCCTCCCACTGAATCCCCGCCTCGTTCTCCTTCCCCGCACAGACAGGGGAACTCAGGTCTCTAGTCCTCTCCTTGTTACAGTGGGGTATACTTAGTCTGTCTTTCTGTCTGTTGACTGTCCGTAACACAGATCTCAGTGGTGAAGGACCTACACTTTTATTATTATCACTTGTGCTGGGGTTTTCACTCACTTTTTCATTTTGGACACTAAATGACAAGTCACTAGTACTGCTAACAATGATCACAGAATCATCCTCCTGAGAATTCTTTGATTGTCCACAACAAAATTCTTTGTTTCCTGAGGGAAAATCAAATATGTTTTCACCAACATTAACTCCTTTGATTTCTGAAGGAGAATCAAATACTTGTTTACAGACATCACTCAACATTGAAGTTTTCTCCTGGTCAGTGATATTAAGTTTATTGAATGAATTCAGGAGAGAAGTCTGAACTTCAAAGTCACCAAATTCGATGGCCCCATTAGTTCTGTTCATGGATGTGTTCTCCCACAGTGTTTGATATTTTTGTAGCTTCTCACAAGAAGTCATAATTATAGGGCTATGTACATGATGTAGAGCCTCTGGTCTGAGAAATGGTGAAACCATAGCATTCTCTGATAGATGGGGACTAAGATTTGACAGATTGTAAGAAAACTTGGACATGCTGTCAACATGCTGACCTTCAGGGGTTGAGGATGAGGCACCACTCCTGATCCTAACAGAGGGCATGCTCCTCCCCAGTACATCTGGAGTCAAAACAGAGAAGTTAATGTTAGGAACATCCAAATAATCTCCCTTGTTTATTGCCTCTGTAGATTTAGCCATCCGTCTCTCCCAGATAGGCGTCTTCTGCAAACCAATCTGACTGTTTCCACTAGGCGAGGACTGGAGTTTTTCACTGGATGTCTGTTCACTTGTGTGTTCATAGTCTGTGACACTGCTGTCCAATTTGGTCTCTGTGTGTGAAGAAAAAGTTTGAAGGTCGTCTGAATCACTATCACTGGAGAAGCAGCCCCTCAAGGCACCGGACACGCCCTGAGAGATTGCCCTAACCATCACATCTATCCCCTGTCCCCCATGATTGTTAGTTGAGGACCCTCTGGACTGTGGCTCTATCCTCTGACGCCCCTGGGGTTTGGCAATCTTCAGCTGCAGTCTTTGTGACAGGGGTAGATACTCCTCCTCCTGCACTTCATCCTCTTCACTGCTGCTGAAGTTCAGATTCCTCTCCACAGCAACGTGGCTATCTTTTTCCATTAGCCTGGGTACAGACCTCAGGGCCAGCTCCAGACTGTGCATCGGGGACGCCTTCATCTGCTGCGTCAGCTGTACATTCAGCATGCAAGCAATAGGTTTACTCTCACTGGGGATCTGTTTGTCTTTATCACAGTCTTCTGCATCTATATCATCACCAACATCATAACATTCCACATCAACTTCTTCCTTAACATTCACAGAGGCTAGCCTCTCACTGATTTCTGTTTCTTCTGTTTCATTTTCCTTCTCTGTGGGTTTTTTCTTCCTTGATTTTCCTATAGAAAAAAATCTTTCTGTAGTACCCTATCTTTTAGTGATATTTAAATTAGTATATACCGGTACTATAATTTGTGTACTGGTACTGAAGAGCAAACAATTTAACACTGATAAAAAATTTCTAAATTCTTCGGCTAAACATCCTTTATACGCTGATAATATAATCATTCTAAACCTACGAAAAAAAATTGATACTCAAATGAAATTCATCAAATACCGAATATCTGGTAATTTTCGTGATTATCTAATTTTCGCTTTTTTCATGGTTTCTTTCAAATCACAAAATATTGATTTGCAGAAATTATATCTTGTATTATTTCATATAAGAAATATTTAAATCACAAAAATTGCCGTATGCAAATTAAAATGCTACATACAGCAAAACTCGAATATAACGATCACGGATATAGCAAATTTACGGCTATAACGAATTATTATTTATGTTCCAGCAGATTTCTTATATAAACCTATAGAAAGTTGCTGTATATAATGAACATGGCTATAACCAATTTACGGCTATAACAAAGTAATTTTAAGACCCCGTTGGCAGTTTTAATGCATTTTTTCATTTTTATAACGAATATTTTCCATTTAAAATTTCATTGAAGATTCATGCAATTTTAAGCTGCATATATGAAATACTCAAATTCAAATAGTATTCAAGATTTTATATTAAAAATTAAAGTGAAATGGTTATATTGACATTTTTTGTTAATGACGGGAATACTGATCTTATTACTTACGATAGTTTGGAAAACTGTCAGCTGATTATCTTATAACGAATTCGCTATAAAATTTCTTACGAATTCGTTATAAACGTATAGCGAATTACGGCTATAACGAAGTTTATCCAATGGTCCCTTGAAATTCGTTATAAACGAGTTTTGCTGTACATGTATTTTCCCCATTTTCACAAATTTTGTGACATGTGAAACAAAAATGGATATACGGTAAGCATCTTCATGAGCTGTGATTGCATGACTAATTCAGAATCTCTGCAACAGCCCAATATTCTTACAAATATATCAACTAGAGTTTTAATTTTTTTAATTATGTGTTGCATACTTTTGGTTTTGACTTTCTTGTTTTCTTGTTCTGTGTCAAACTCTGTTACAATCTGCGGATAGCTGCTCCTAAAGAGAACCTGTTCCTCGATCGTTCTGTACACATCTCCGCTGACTCCACTGTCTGTTTCTAGATAATAAGTAGGAATCATGAACATTCTCCATTATATAACATACAATCACCTCATTTGTCAAATTAATCTGAACACCTACCTGGCTGGTTCCACAAAATCTCGTAACATGCTACACCGTGTCTCACTCTGGGTTTGACAATCCTGAAAAAGGAATTCAAAACTACTCAAAACCGGAAAAATATAACTAACCATAGTTTGATAGGTCCTTTTGGATAGCAGTCATAGACATGCAAGGGGATGGTTCAATCATGTACATGTACATAATTTGAAAGAGAACCTCCATACTGAAGGGTTCCTGAACAAGGACATAACTTACTGTTTGGGGGTGAGGTGTCGGTCAGCCTGGGGGTTACTACTGGTGAGGTCAGACATGTCCCACAGAGTTATCAGAGGCAGGATCTTCTCCACTGTGTATTCCACCGGCCACTCTAGCTTATTCAAGCAAAATACCTTCAAAACAAAATATACAAACCATGACATTTCCTTTCTGACATGACAAACATGCATACACTGTAGGTAGACTTTTAAATATAAACAGGTGTGTAATTCTTTAATACAACATCAATGTCTTTATCAACTAGACCTGCAAATGGTGTCATATACAAATAGCGATTAAATTTTCTGTATCAAAGTGGATACCTGGAGATTGGACATTGATGGTCGGCACCATTTTGAAATATGTCGTGGAGTCTTCTTCTTTTCTTGAAGAAATTCCTGTATAACCTGAAATACCATACACCACATTAATAACCGATATTGTATGTAAATTGAACATGTCAAACATTCATTTTATAGTACAAGTTTCCCCTTAAGATGTGCTCCAGCTTTAATTTAGAAAATATCAACTGCATTTTTTAACTTAATTTGTGCCTTATCTTCTTTTAAGGGGAATAAAAATAGGTTTTAGAGTTACCAGACACTTGTCATGGTTACCAGACACATGCCATAGTTCAAACTCTTTATCCTTATCAAGTTTCCATTTCCCATAAGTTGCTATAAATAACCCATAAACTCCCTCCTTCTCCCAATCCCAATTGAAAAACAAATATTCAGAATACTGTAAAAAAGTGCTTTCAATTTATCTATTACAGTTTGTGTCTGTTAAATTTCACGCTAGAAAGAACACAAACATATTCTTCATAACTTTTTGAGTTTAGAAATTCTAACTCAAAATGAAACTTGTAACAAGAAATACACTTAAGTTCCCTCTATTTTAAAAATTTTCTAAGATTCTGTACTGGAACTAGTGCATGTACTCCCTAAGGTTAGCATAAAAACAAGTCTGAGCAGATTTTTAAGCGACAATCAATTCAATCTAAAAGAGTGGGGCCTTTAGTGTCTTTACTTGCCTCTTTTTGGGGGAAGCCTGGTACCAGTCGGGCTTTCCGTCTGATGTACACTTCTACTGCGTCTACACAACACGACTCTGGCATGGAGCTCCACGTCTCAAATCTGAGAAAATACACTTGTATTAACAATTTTGAATCATGATTTTATGAAATCATTTACAGTAATCCAAATGAAAAGATTATATATATATATATATATATATATATATATATATATATATATATATATATATATATATATATATATATTGTAATAATATACTAAACATATATAAAGTAGTTTAAAAGAACGGTCTTTTTTAGAGGTAGTCATTTTATGTTTTATATTTTACTTTATTTTATTTCTGAACACCAAATGTACCTTTCCAAAACATTAGAAGAGGGAAGAGCATTCATCAGTTTGATTACCCTCTCCACTCCTACTCCAGGCACCCCTTTGGGTAAATAGTCACATCCAAGTAATAATGCCATGGCAACCAATTTCTCTCTTGACAACCCCAGCCTTTCCTCTACATCTGTCATACTGTAACATTCCACATGGGGGTCCTTAAAACATTAGAAAAATTAAGTATGCAATCAGTCCCTGTACTTACTTTCTGTGATAGCATCGCTATCTGTACCTAAAATTTATCTATATATCATATTTTTTCAGGTTTAAAAATACCGTAAATAATTTCCTAATATTGTAGATAATTATAGCCTATCAGTGTTCAATATTCATTTACATACAGGACTTACTTTTGTATTCATGGTAAAATTTCTGTAAACAGTCCGAGCACCATATAAGAATGCATCTCCATCATTTGTCAGACAGGCATCCACAACCTGAAATAAGAAGACAGCAGGTAATCCTAGGTGAAGAGGACGCCACAAGCAGGATACAGGTTAATAGGACAAACATAGATAGAAAGGATATCAAAAGTAAACGGAATACATCACAGGTAAATTGGGTATCCAGGGCTTAATTGACCTTTTTTGGTACAGGGACCTGTACCCTTTCAATTGGACATTTTTCGTCAAAAAATTTATCTTTTGGGGAAAATAGTTTAACAAATATGGCTCAATGCAAGTAAGCAAAAAAAAACAAAAATTTTATACAGTTTTCTTGGTTTTCATTTGCATACTGTAAATTCCTAATTAAACGCGAGGAATTAATATCCGCGTAAAATCGCGAGAAGCCCGTCTCGCAAATTTTAAAATCTCGCTTTTAATTATCGGACATATATAAACTACATGAAACTATGATAAAATTTCGGCATTCGCTATTTTATGTTCTCGTGATTTGATGGAAAACCATTGAATCGCGGAGTTAAGTACTCGCGTAAAATAAGGAATCTACAGTATTACACACATAATCATTAAATTAATGTTTTCATCATACTTAACCACACTTAACAGAATACTCAGATATTTTAATTGACATATACATGTATAAGGATGTCTCGCTCAGCATAGTTACAAATTCAGCAACCTATCTTTTATAACACAATGCGACACATTTATTTTGGGAATTTTTCAATTAGATTTTGGGAAAAAAAAAACCAGTCAATTTTCAACTGGGAATGGGTCCTTTTACACATGCAAGGGATATTATGCCCTGGTATCATATCAAATAGAAAGGAATTAAATCAAGGGAAAATAGGATATCCTTGGTTTACTAAACATCTTATCTTATCCAGCTTAGATAAGCGGTAAAAGATAATTAGAAGAAAAGAGGATATTCTGGAAACAGAAGACATTACAGATCTAAATTCATTACATGTATCACAAGGGTTTCATAATTTATGATGTTTAATAGTTTCATTTTACATAAATTTGGTCGTTAAAAATATTTAAAAACCAACTACTACAAAGTGCAATGCCAACATAGACATGAGTTCAAGGCATTACCCCACTGGCATTCAGTGCAGCACAGGTAGCTTCGGCCTCTCCGGGGCTTTGTACATAAGGCACCCCTAGATAGTCTAGCATCTCACAGCACTGAAAATGATTAGAAAGACAACTTAGAGATCTACATAATTAATGCAGATACCATATTACATAATATTGTTATACTGTAATCGATCATTTGAAAGTTAGCTCCACCAGCCTTTTGATCAATTTACAATACCCATTATAACAATATCAAACAGAAAAAGTCAAATGAGCTGATATCAAACATAGGGAATGAATTTGTCAAGACATCTTACTTCTTTTAGGCAGGCATTAAAATTCCGGCGCCCCCCTCGCCTCTGGCCCCCGACTGCCTTCCTCTGGGGGAATCGAGTCTCCTGCCGCTTGGCCATCACCTGCTGTTTAAGCTCCGGAGCGCAACCCTCTATCACAAACACCAGGTGAACTCCCAGCTGTAACAGGTGTGAGATCCGAAAGAAAAGGTTCCTGCATGGGATAACATTGAAAAATTTAAATGAATAAGCATTTGATTTTCCATAGTGTACATGTATAATGACTATAATCATGCAGCCTGATTTCTCACACTAATTATAATCTGTCTGGTCAGAGACATAAATAACTATATGTCTCTGAATCTGTTATGAGTGCAATACGCTCATGGTTTTCACAGAGAAAAAGATTCTCTTTAATTAATACTTGTATGTACCTTAAGTATGGTTTGGACACCACCCCTTGCATCTGTTTCACACATTGTGTCTCACAGACCCAAATACTGAGGTCCACTGCAAGGGTCTGGCCTTTCAGAGAGGAGAGGGTTTGGTGCACCTGCACCGGTTCCAACACCTGCCATAAGTTTGTGACGCCCATTTCAAGCAAACATGTTACTTAGTGAATAGTCCAGTGCACTAGCACAGTGCACAGGTGCAAGATGGTGTGAAACGCCAATACACAGGCATGATGACAGTGGTATCAATTTTTCAGTTTCAGAAGACGTGCAACTAAAAAATGGAATTAAATATCTCCATCCACTGGAACTTCACTCGGGTGACCATAAGCGTAGAAATCTTCATGTATATTATATGAGAATGCAGCTTGAAAAACTCAATCAGCTGTCAATTGTTTACATACACTTGTCTACCACGTGAATCTTCAAAAACGGCGGGAAATTATATGTACACCACAGACTTATAAAAATGTCGACGTATGGATATATTCGCTTTCAACAGAAGTGTAAATGATCCAAAAAGATTTTAAAAGCTCTCAAATACAATTAAAATGCAGGAAATTAATGATATAACTCATACTACAATTTCCGTTTTCATCCGAATGTCATTTTCCTTTCATTTTATAAAAATTGCAATTTTAAAAAGAATTAATTATATATCACAAGATAAATTTCTGTGATCGACCCTTACTGCTGAAAAATATTTGATAAGTTTAGGAAAATTTTGTGAACAGTAAAGGTTTATTTTTATCACGTGGTAAATTGCAGACGAAACCGCGAAGCTGCTTCCGCTCCTTCGCGCCAGATTTCAAACAACGGCGAAATTTGCTGTAATTAATGGTAGAAAAGAGCTATGCCGCTGTTTGGTAAGAAAATATTTAGTACAGTTAAGCCTCTGACTGATGTAGAAGCATCTGAGACGATTTATACTATTCCGCACACCAAGGAACAGTTTAAATCCAAAGAGTATCCTTTGAAAACAATCACCTGTGAAAAAAATTCAACATGGCCGCGCTCATGGCATCCATAGTGTTATTTTCTTTATATCGGTCTCAATTAAAATCGCTTTCGACATGATTAACTCAGTTACATTTATGATGTCTATTTTCAGTCTTTCGTTTTGCTGACATCGTAGATTGTAACTGACACTGTATTAAACAGATTAATTCGTTGTTCGTCATTTCGGCGAAAAACACATTGTCCAAACAATTATTAAATAAATTTAAAGATGCATTTAATGCTAACCAAGAATCACTGACTTAGTTTGCAACACTCTTTCATTAAAATGTTGCTTTACTTACTGTTATCGAATGGTGAATGAGTAAAACGAAAGCACTTTCCTTTGGCATACATTTTTTCCTAAAAATTGTGATTTCAAAATTTATAAATCATATGATACATTGTGAAATTGTGGCATTAGGAATCCATCTCAAAATTCTTGTGTATTTTTATTTAATTAATTTTAATGTAAAATATTTATCAATTAACTTGAATTTCCTCTGTCTTGTATACTATTAAGTTAAATATATGAATATATAATGAACAAACAAACAGTAGGGTTTTTTATACCCTACATCTAATTAAGGCACACTAAAACTGTGCTACCAATGTGGATAATTTCCATACAATCCATAGGAGGTAAAACTAATGTCCTTAACGATTTAAAGTGAATACACAAAACGTCAGTCCTGGTACAAAGAGAAAATTTGGACTTGTAAGTGTACAGGGCATGTCAACCTAACGCATGAAGAGGCCTGGAATTCAGAAAAGCAGATTTACAGTGTCCTAAAAAACCAGTTCCAATCTGTTTATGAAAAACCAGTGCTACAGTTAGTCCACCATAGTAAGCATTTCTTTATTATACCCCCGCAAACGAAGTTTAGGGGGGTATATTGGTTTCACCCTGTCCGTCTGTCTGTCCGTCCGTCCGTCCGTCCGTCTGTCCGTCTGTCTGTAGACGCAACTTTGTCCCCCCTATAGAATTTTTTACTACTGCATGGAACAGTCTGAAAATTTGTACATATCTTGAACACCATCTGAAGATGTGCACCTGCAATTTTTTTTAAGATCAGACAAGATTTAATGATTTTATGACAGTTTTCATTTTCCTTATTCTATATATTATACACTGATGTTGAAAAGTAAGGGAGGTAATCCTTACAGACTTTCGGTTATTAATTAATTAATAGTAAACACTCTAAAATATATTTATATTAATACATCCAGATGGAGGTTTTTTGTCTTTATTTCTTAACTTATTTTATTTTTTATAAGTATTCTATCAACTAACAATGCAAAATTTTTGTTTGTCATTGATAAATTCTTAGGAGCTAGTAAGAACATCAAAGACAAGTGTGGCTGAATTCAGTTGTCCCAAGGGGGCCATTATCTGAGCCATGGTTTAGATGGAGCATGGGTTTAGGGAAAATTGATAATCTGTAAAATGGGCGGTGGTTTTGGGGTTATTTTAATACTGCTTCATGTAAACCAAAAGTTTCTATCATTATAATGAAATAAATAATATCATTATTAATAAAGAAGTTAGCTATTATTAGAAGCTGTTTAAATTTATTAGTCAAGTAAATTGATTAAGTGACCCTATAGGGCATTAATTTAAATGAAATTCAAAATTACGGATATGATTGTAGTGTTTTGGCAATTTTAAAATTGTTTGTAATATTAAATTTTCTTTTTTTCATATTTTTACATAGTATGCTAATTATGATAATGTTTTGGGATTTTATCCAATTTAACAAGCTCATCAAAGAAAATCATAGTCCTATGGGATCAATTTTCTGATAGTGAGTTGCATTGTACCATAGGAGAAAGTGAGGAAAATTTGAAATAACTAATTGCATCTGTCAAGACTCTGATTAGAAAGATATTCAAAGTGTTATCAACAGAAGAGCATTGCTTGGCTATTTTCATTTACTGCAAAGGGAGGGGTTATTGTCACTTTGTTGGTTTTTCTTTAAAACAATGAAATAAAAAAATATCACCAGATACATAAATTTGTAAATGTATTACTGTTATACATATGTATTTACAGTGAAGTTTTGAAAATTTTGATTTTAATTTTTCTTTGTTAACTACATGTGTAATTGAGTTTTTTAACAATTCTAGAATTTTTTTTTATTTATGTGTCGCAAACCTTTATTATACAATTCAATTATTTGTCCCATTTGAAATTAGCCTTGCGGGGGTATTAGTCCCAATAGGACAGTTCTAGTTCTTTCAGGTTAATATCTAAATGTTTTCTAATGTATTTCCTAATTAGAAACATCTGAATAGCATTGTGATGAAAATGAAGATACAATCAGTTCTGTAATACAAGAGGGAAATTTTGCAGAAACTGTTGTTTGCATAACTTTATGGATATTTTTTTTCAACAGGCACCTTGCCTTTAGAGAGCATTGTGGACCAAGCTTGGCTTAAACTTCAGCAGGTGCTTTCTATTGGTGAAAAGGTTGTCCTGAAAATAAAGGCTGCAGGGAAAGTGTGAGTCATCTAGTAAAGAATGGCTGAAAGTTACAAGTTTTTATTTTACTGTCCATTTAAGCTGAATTATTCAATAATAAAGAGCTAAAATATTTTCCTCCACTTTTTAACAGAATCCAAGGTGTTATTGTGAAAGTTGATGCTGCAGGATGTCAGGTAAGATTGTAATTATGATCTTCTTGCCATTGTTTCATCCAATCACATGCATGGTAAGCAACTAAGTTTACAAATGATGGTTTACAATGTGAATAGAATGCTCAGTGACATTGTTTGACAAGTTTTACATGCTTGGTTTCTATGTTTTAGGTGAACCCGACCAGTAACTGTAGTTCACCTTCCAGTGATAAAGAGAACAAAGCTGAAGAGGGAAACTCTCCAAAAAAATGGACCCCACCCAAGGTATTCTGATCAATGCATTAAGCTCAGTATAAAGAACAACACACATCATGTTTACATTGAGGAAGTTAACAAAACTCTGTAACAAATACTGTAACACTGTAACAAAAATGTTAGAGTGTAAAGTTAAGACCAAACTATTTGCATGAATAAATGTTTTAGCTGTCTCCCACTTTAAGTAGGCTGGATGGTCAACAAATTAACCGTCAGATCAACCTAAAATTTTAATATATGATTTATTTAGCTATAAACTATTTTTAAGTAAAGAAAAAATCTACATATTTTACTTTTTAAATTTGAGTATTTTTCTGTATTTTTATATAAAGCTCTTTAGATAAAGGAGATAAATACAGTCTAAAGATGGCCATGACCATCAAGCCCTCTTAAAATTTGATTTTGGAATTGTCCGTTATTTACACAAATGAAAATTGTTCTTATTCACTGGAATGAATGAATGAATTCACATACAGGAATTTCTCCCTAAAATTTTAGTTTGAAAATGAAAGCTTCAGTGGGTAAATCACATCATTTAATTTCTTTCTTCAGTTACTGCCTTACAAATACAGTTTCCGTCTGGAAGGAGAGGACAAGATCATTAATGCTGTCCCAGCCACAGATCTGCAGTATGTACTTATAGTAGTGTAGTTATTTTAATGAAAATGTTGATAGATAAGAAGAAATTGTGGTTTCACAAGTTTATATGTCATCTGAATTATATAATAGTTATTTAATCATAACTATAGACTTTCCTGTATATTATGTCCATATGTAGTACATGTAGTAGAATAATTTTATTTTTAACTATTACAGGCGGGTTGATAAACCTCCCTCAAAAGAACTCATCCGATTGTTCATCCGAGCATATTCCGTAAGATCTGGACAGAACCCAAACAGTCCTTGGGTTGTTGATGAAGACAAAGTGAAGGAATTCAGTCTCCCCAACAAGATCAACGACTTCTTCTTATCCCCTGTCAAGGTTGGTCTTTCTCTTTTTCTTTCTTTGTCATTGCCCCTCACAATCTCGTAATGAAAATTCACACTATATTTTTTAGTATTAGTAACTTTGTGTAAGGCTTTTCAGTGCAAAATATTCTGACTTGATGAGAAAAGTTAACCCTGAAATTCATTGTGTTTTATCAAACACTGATTCATGAGTAATGTCGACTGCATTGAGGCGGAGCTGATAAATTTGTGTATTACTATTCTGAAACAACAGGTTACCGAAGTAGCTAAAAAAGCAGAAGAAGAAAGAGCTAAAAAGAGAAAATCCAAGTCCAAGAACGAGTCATCATCAGCGAAGAAGCTGAAGAAAGAGAAGACAGGGGAGAAGAGCAAGGACAACAAAAAGCAGTTGACTTTGTCTCCACTCAAGAAGAAAGTCCAAAAGACCCCCACAAAGTCCATGGACAGCGAGGTAGAGGTGATCACTTGCTCCGACTCGGAGAGCGACGAGGATAAACCACTGGCGGCTCTCAACAAAGCCAGTCCTGCCAAAAAAGTCTCAGAGAAAAAGGAGAAAAAGAAACAGAAAGTACCAAAAGTAAAAAAAGTAAGCTCTCAGAAAGAGAAAACGTAAAAACTCCCAATCCATTTTATACTTTATTTTACTGTAAATTGTCTATTTTTTTTCAAAAATGAGAATAATGGTGAAGTTATATGCAGCCGTATGAAAATTTATGTACTGGTACATGGACATTGTAGGCAAATGGAGTTGTGTGAAGTGCGTTTGCATTTCTTTTTATTTTCGAACATGTACATGTATATGTGTGGATTAACATTATGGTAGACATTTTTTATTCCATTTGTTTTTGTCACAATGCGATTTGTTTCACAGGAAAAGAAGGAGAAGTCTGCTAAAAAAGAGAAGAAAAAAAAAAATGAGAAGCAGAACTTATCTGACAGTGAAGACGAACCTCTAGCAATGCTCAAAAAGTCCCCCTCCAAAAAGGTTAATGATGCATAATTTTGTCAAAAGAAAACTAATATTTGAAAGTTGAAGGGAATGTATTTTCTTGGAATAGTTATAGAATTATTTTGTATTTCTTGTTTGTGTGAGAATGTGCTATTTAGATTCAATCTTAACGAGTATTTATTTTCTAAAATCTTCTATACAAAACAGAGTATGAAGCAAATGACCTTGTTTGACTTGTCCAAGAAAAAGGGGATGAAAACTCCTGATAAGAAGAAATCAGGTTCTCTAAGAACCCCAGAGAAGGGAAACAAAACTCCAGACCGACCAATCAAATCTCCCAGGGCCAGAACTCCAGCCATCGTGTCCAAAATGGTTCGTGCGTTTAAGCAGAAGGAAGAAACCAAACTCAAGACCTTGGCCATAAAAGCAGCTAAGCTTCTGACCTTGACACAGATGAAGAAACTCCCTGTAGAGGTCAAGGACATTGTCAACAAGAGATTTGAGTTCATGCAGGAGAAAAAGAAAATGTAAATATCTTTCAGTTAGATTTTTTTCTTTTAATGAAGAACGGTCAAACCTTATTCTTTTAAACTCAGTTAGACTTTGATATCTAAGAATTGGAGATATACATTGTACCAGTAAAGGTTAAAGTACTGTACATTAAAAAACAGTGGGTAAAACTTCCAACCCACTTCAACATGTATTTGAGATTTCAAAATTCAACTGTAGCATTTTAATTCAAATTCCCTTTTGCATCATATTCTGATACCAAAAAAAAATTTATTATAATGAACAGAGGGATGAATTAAAGATACTTTTGTCACTTACCTCCATATTTTGTACACTGTTATAAAATATTGTGGAATCACTCTGCTTTAACATTCATAAGTATTTAAACCATAGTTAATTGTGCATAACCAGTGTTGCATGTTAATGGAATTCTCTGATAGAAATCCTCTCTTTAACAGTGCAAATATGTCTGAAGAGGAGAAGGCAAAGTACATCAAAGAGAAGAAGGAAAAACAGAAGCAGGAACTGAAAGAAAAACAGATCAAACTTAGACAGGTACATATACTATAACACTGACAAACATAATGACAGAATGGTTGGTTTACTGATACACTGTATGTGGAGCTGCTCATTGCATTTTTATGCAAGATAAAAAAAAAAAATTGATAAATGATATGTTGGGTTTGGTGGGGTTTTTTGTGCAAAGAACATAGTACATGTATTCAATTTCTCTCTCATAATGTTTTCTTTGTGAAGATTTTTTAAAATACATGTATATTTAGTTGATTTGAATAAAATGTGCCCATTTTTGTGGAACAGAAATTTGAGGACCAAGAGTTGTCTGACCTGAAGCCTTTGCCAGTACCAAAGCTGGTACCTACTCCAGAGGGGCTTCCAAATGAATTGTTTGGGGACATTGCCATGGTAACCGAATTTGTCAGCTGTTACTCTGGACTGCTCATGCCAAAGGACGACTATCCAATCTACACAGGTTTGATTTGAGTTTATATGTTCTCTCCTATATGTAGAACTGTACATGTAAACAGTTGACATTTTTACTCTCCTACATATACAAGTAGTTTTATTTAAATGTTGTGTATCTCTTTTGTAGATGGGCTGATGAAGGCGCTGTGCAGCGGTAAGGAGGGGTTTCTGTACATCAGTCGGGTGCTGGTCGTCCTTCTACAGACTCTGCTCCAGGACCAAATCTCAGAGGTTTGTCTCTCTTTCACGTATCAAATCAGGATAAACAACTCCTGTCTGTCCTGAAGTTTTGATAATACATGTACTGTCTATCCTTTCAAATTTTTTTCACCAAAAATGGCTAGATCAAGCTTTTCACAGCATGAACTTACATATATCATCTCGAAAATACAATACTGTAAATGTATTTCATTTGGCTGTGTATTCTATTTAGGGAAAACGGCGTCCGCTTAAACGCTAACTTGCTGCAAAATCTTATTCCGCCAAATATCATACACGCTAAATATAGTACGTTTACAGAAGTATACAAACTTGTCTGAACTAAGATGACTGTTGATACTGTTGTAGG
Source organism: Magallana ariakensis (assembly GCA_020458035.1). Classification (NCBI taxonomy): domain Eukaryota; kingdom Metazoa; phylum Mollusca; class Bivalvia; order Ostreida; family Ostreidae; genus Magallana; species Magallana ariakensis. The sequence continues at coordinate 4,227,846 of CM035818.1, forward strand.
ATTACGAGGAGATGCGGGTGTCTCTGAGTGACATTCCAGTCAATCCATACACGGCCTCGGAGTTGGTCCGCCTCTGTCTGAGGAGACAGGATGTGGAGGACCAGAGTACAAGTAACCTTAGCGCGGAGACAGACCTGGACGAGGAAGTGGTAAGTGTAACCATGGTAACAAGTACAGCCATGCCATTGTACAGGTAACCATTATACTAGGAAATACTCACATACAGACATGATTTGTTTAGGAATGGTAAGTGTAGCTTAAGTTAGGAGAAAATACTTGCAGTCATTTGTCTATGACATGTTATGGATTTGGTGAAGTCATTGATTGTGCATTCATTTGTCTGTGAATTGTGTTTACAGCCTGATGAGATTATCCAGCAGTTGGAGACACAAGAGTTCTTTTCTCTGGACCCAAAGGAAAAAGTTCAGATTCTGAAGGGGCTCTGTCTGAGGATAATGGGAACCTACTCTGTCCAGGATTACATGGAGGAAAAACAGCAGGAGGCCACGAAACTCTGGTAGATATCGATAAAGGATAGGCAGAGTTTCTATGACATTTGTTTCAAGGTTCTTTAAAGTGCTTATAATTAAGTTTGACTTCATGTAGGAATAATTATGTTTCTATTTTCAAGGAAAACTAAGTTAAAGGAAATGAAGTCCAAGAATGATGAACTAAAGAAAGTGAAAGAGAAGAGGAAAGAGCTGATGAATGGGGAAGGGGAGGAAAAAGGAAAGGCAGAGGAAACCCAGAGTAAGTAAATAGGGGGTTCAAGCAGGGTCTTGCTCTCGAAATAGGGGAAAACAAGATGGTTAGAACTGATGGTCTTCTTGTACATCAATAACAGTATAATGTGTTAATATAATTTTACAGAGGATATTTTGATCACACATTTCTATGGAAAGCAGTCGGCTGACAGTGACTGTTCAAAGCCGGGAACCCCCACCCCCATGGCTGCCGATTCAGCGGAGGAAGGCGAGGACCTGGCGTCCGTTGTCAAACGTCGCAGGATCACCACGGCTCAAGCGATGGCGGAGAGGAAGAGAAAGGAGGAAGAGGAGCGGATCAAGTAATGTGGAGTCTTTAATCTTATACCTGGCTTAATTTTAGTGGATTTTGCAGGAACCCCTGATCCCTCACGAATTTAGATCCTCAACAAATTATGTAACTTGATTGATCTATGTTAATTATTATTTATCACAATAATCCATGAAATTATGTCCCTACCTACCTGTTAAAAAACTGGTGATCCACAAATATTAGCCCCCACAAATTTAAACAATTCCATATTAATGCAGACCAAAAACAATTTTTGATAGCTTCAATTCAGGAAAATGATTTTATTATTGGGAATTTTATTCTGAAGGAGACAACAAGAAGCTGAGATCTACAAGAAAGAAGCAGAAAAGGAGAGATTTGAGAAAAAATTTTCAGTAAGTGTAAAAGCTATCATACAATTTACATGTAGTTAGTTGGAAATAATTTGTATTTTTTCTTCCTCTCTTTTGATTTTGTGCTTGTGTCCTTGACCTCTTTTTTGCAAAGGGCCTTGAAAACTGTGAGCCTTTTGACTGTTCAATTCTCATTTCCTAGCGTAAAAAGCTAAAAATATAATAGGAACTGTAAATTATGCACATGTAATATATTTCTCTAATTAGTTCATTTGCTTAAATGCATGTAATTGAATTAGTACATATGTATGATATGGTAACCTCATGTATTAATCTGTGTTTACAGGAAGGAATAGCTCTAGCTAAGGCTGTGTTGAGACAGACCCCGATCGGCAGTGACAGAAACCACAGCAGGTACTGGGTGTTCTCCCAGACAACCCCGGGACTCTACATTGAGAAAGGTCAGCTTTGTCACTGGTAGTATTGAAAAAGGGCCAGGGGCTCTACATTGAGATAGGTCAGCTTTGTCACTGGTAGTATTGAAAAAGGGCCAGGGGCTCTACATTGAGATAGGTCAGCTTTGTCACTGGTAGTATTGAAAAAGGGCCAGGGCTCTACATTGAGAAAGGTCAGCTTTGTCACTGGTAGTATTGAAAAAGGGCCAGGGGCTCTACATTGAGATAGGTCAGCTTTGTCACTGGTAGTATTGAAAAAGGGCCAGGGCTCTACATTGAGAAAGGTCAGCTTTGTCACTGGTAGTATTGAAAAAGGGCCAGGGGCTCTACATTGAGATAGGTCAACTTTGTAATATACTGGTAGTATTGAATAAGGGAGGAGGGGTAGGCAATTGCTATAAACTGCATATCAGATATATATATATGTTTTCTCCTTAAGTTTGATACAGAGGATATATCCAACCATTGTGTTTGTTTCATCCTGTAGGATGGGTCACTGACTATATGGAGTACAATGTTACCAAGTCACTGGATTCCAATGATTCCGACGAAGACATGGACGTAACAGAGGATGAAAACTCAGAGACGCGCACCGCTCGAGAAAAAACGTAATGTTTATTACAGTTATCTTGTTTAATTAATCTTGCAAGAACACTTGGCTTTCCTGTATGATTTACTACCTATGGAACCCAACTGTTCAGATGAAAGTATTGAACGTTTGTTTGAACGATGGAAATTATTATTGCTTTGAATTTTTGATTTATGAAAGGTATGTTCCATGAATATTTCCTCTTAATATTGTGAATTAGATTATTTCAATGTAATATGATATGCGTCAAAAATATGATATATGCAAGTTATTCAGTGAGAGAGAACACTTTTTCACACAAACAAAGGACATGTACACTGTTTATACTCCTACCTACATTTACCTATGATATTTAAGGGCCCCTAAAACTGGACAGAACCTGTGGTTTACTTACGATTCAGTCAAGGAACTTGATGATGTTATAAATAGCCTGCATCCCCAAGGAATCCGGGAAAATCACCTCAAAGCCGAGCTAAAGAAGAGATATGACATTGTCCACAAAGCTGTGATACGTGCGAACAGGTGAGACATTGAATTGGACCACACCTTTCTATATATTAGCTGTTTCTAAACGTATGCAAACTGTATGATGAAGCATGCAGGGACCTATTGGTTTCTTTTCAATCTTAAAAATTTCATCCAACTTGCCTCTCTACACTTTTCTTTATACAATTAAAAAATGACTTGGAAGGTGCATTTTAGATGAAATTACTCAGTTACAAACTTTAAATTTAGTTTTACTTCTGTCTCATTTAATGCAAATGAAAGTTTATCAGTGTTACACATTGTTTTGTAGAACTAACTTGGAACTCAGGGATTGTGATGGAGAAAAAGGATTGTTGGATGCCTATAAGAAGGTAATTGTCATAACATTTCTCCTGAGTGGTGAACTCTCTATACACATGTATTCTTGTTGACACTTTTATTTTTTTTTAAATGATTGTGTATTTCTGTCTTCAATTGTTACCATAGTCTAACCTTGTCTTTGTTAGACTTCTGAAATTGATGAAATTGAGCCTCACTTTAAAAAGGTACGACTCCATGAGCATCATTATCATTTCATTTTTGTTCATTGCACAGAATCAAACAATCTTGCCGACTTTTGGCTAATTCTTGTCATTGCAGAAAAACAAAAAAACAAGCTTGATCTATTGTACATACACTTCTCAATGTTTATCAATCCCCACAAGGAACATTGATTGCTAGCTTACATGTATATGAATCACTCTAATGATGCATACTATTCTGTGAGTCTCATAACTCACCAAATGAAACTCTCTCTAATTATCTTTTAAGATGTTGCAATGTGAAAATTAACCAGAGTAATACATCTGTACATACATGTACATTACCATTGTAGGTTCTCATTTAACTGTTCTTGCATGTAAAATTTTTAGCTTCTCTTATTTTCAAACATGTAGGTACAATATGTATAATTGGTATTGTAAGTACATGAATAATTGCAAAAAATGATTTAATTTTTATTGCCAAAACTTAATATTGTCATGTATTTAAAATGTACATGCATGTACACAGTATTTTGTGTAGAAATTGAAAGTCTTTTTCACCATTGAAATTCATAAAGTCATCATAAAAGTCCAATGAAATGAGTGTTTAAAACTCAGCATCTGTCACATTTAAATGCAGTATAAAGAGGGAATTTTCAAAACTCAGATTCTCATGTATTGCTAAAAGTATATACATGTATTTTCAATAAGCTTGTTTTATAAGTAATCATTTTTGTGCCTTTTTGCAGCTTTTTTTCTGCCATTTCTCAAGTTCATGCTAAGATATGGTGAAAGCTTATTTAAAAAACTTGACTCAGAATGTTCTTGCTTATTATTATGGTATCACTAAACTTTGAATGTGTTATTTATGTATGGTAACAAGTATGAAAGACATTTACGATACAATGACAAGATTATTTTGTTGTAAAGAATCGCAATAAATGTATCTGATCACATTATGAACGATTCTATTGCGCTCATATGTATTAAACTACTAGCAGATATATGTGTTAATTTGGTTGGTGTTTTTCCAGGAACTGCTGGACACGGAGCTAAAGCTGAGGAATGGGGGACTGGGAGGGGTGGAGGACTTCCCTGTGTGGGAGAAGAAGCTGGAGACGTCAACTGACCAACAGAGTTTGGTAAGTCACAACTCCATGGAATACAGATGTGGATTTAATCAGGATTTCTATTGGAATGACTAATATGATGATAGAATTTTCCCTTCACTGTGTATCTGTCTATAGACTGTTTATGTTTCGTGCTAACAAATGATTTTTAGGGGAGTATATTTGGATTTAATCAGGATTTCTATTGGAATGACTAATACATGTATGATGATAGAATTTTCCTTCCACTGTGTATCCATCTTTATAGACTGTATAAGCCCCCTGCTAGCAAATTATTTTTAGGGGGAGTATATTAAAATGACTACATATGTCCATTTGCCTATTCACAATGTGCATGGATATTTCTTGCTGTTTATACACTCTTTATTAACTGTTGTTCAGGTGGAGTGTTTATTGGAAGTTCAGGAAAACGTACTGGAGAAGTTTCGTCAGGGCATTATGGCTGTCAGCAAGAAGAAGATCTTGGTGAAGTCTGAGGAGGACAGTGATGCTGAGGAGAAAGGTAGGATGTGGATGCCGCCAGGCAGGGCACCTGTTACAGGGATTAACAGGGGTTGCTTGCAGAAAGCTAGAATTCTTTAGGAATAATAATCAATAATTTGATATTGGTTGTAACGCGCTTTCTGATTGGCTAAAAAATTATTTTATATCGTATAAGAATGTTGCCTACATCATAGTAAGAATAACGTCAAAAAACGTATCAATCCGCCAGACATTACTGTACGTTTGAATTTTGTACAATTTGATGTCATTTTAAAGGTTAAATGGCTGTTTTTATTTACAATTAATAGCAAGAAATTAAATTATAAGCAATGAATTCAAATATCTTCGCGGTTTATAAAGCGTAAACTGCCCCAAACCATTTTATATCGTATAAAACTAATAAATATTGAATTCATTCCTTAAGTAAAATAAAAAAATCAACCCTTTCTTTACCTTCTGTGACAAGTATGTATGTGAAATTATGAATAACTAGGTTTAGATTGAGATATTTAGCATTGGAGTATATTATTGTGTTTTATGATGTCAAAGTGAAGCAATACATTATTAAGTGTTGTACATGTTTTGAGTAGAGGAGGAGATCACTGTCTGTCTGGGGATATCTAAGTGGAGGGAGGCGGTGGAGAATGCCAGTACCCTGTCCAGACTTCACGTCTTGCTCGGGATCATGGATGCCAGCATCAAGTGGGAAAAGTCCGCTGAAAACGCTGTAAGTTTCTGATTGCTTCCTCTCAGTTAATGCTAACTCAAGACAGAATGACAGATACAGTCAAACTTTGTTATTTCCAACTAGATGGGATTGTTTAAAAACTTTGAGACATCTGAGTTTTCGCGATATCGAGGGTAAAATCGTTTTGAAAATAAGTGGTTTGACAATCACTTCGAGATATCAGTGTTCAAGATATCGAAGTTCAACTGCACATGTGTGGAAGCTTTGATTAATGCTTTTCTTGATGAAAGATAAATGTTGAAATTCTGATTGGGATGTACTGGTTACTACTAAAACTACTAATTTGAATAATTTTAACACTATATTTCTGTTCAGTATGCATATGATGAAAATAATTTCTGTCTTTCAGAAATGCAAGATTTGTCGGAAGAAGGGAGATGACTCTGCCCTGCTTTTGTGTGATGAGTGCAATCAGGCGTTTCACATGCACTGTTTACGACCGGCATTGTTCCAGATACCTAAAGGGGACTGGCTCTGTCCAGCTTGTGATGTAAGTTGTGTAGTGCTGATATACATGTATATGTTAGGAAAGGGGAACCCAAAATTATAAATTTAGATTTAAACTCTTGTTTACTATGATTTATAAATAAGTTAAACAGCTTATGTAAAGATCTCTCAGTGGCATTGATTTTAGCATGACAGGGTCTTTAACTGTTCTTGAACAGTTTAACAAAACTGTTAATTTGAAAATATTTCAAATATTTCAATTCAAGTTTGTGCACATTCTTAAAATTTTGTATTTCATTTCAGCCAAATCATACGAGAAGAAGAGCCAGAGATTTACCAAAGAATTACAATGTATCAGACTCAAATGATGAAGCAAGTGTGAGTAAACAAATATTTTACTACATCGGGAATCATAAACACTTGAAATATTTGTGAGGGAAATTTGATGTAATGATGTCCCTCATTAACAATAAACTACTGCAACAGAAATCCCAGAAGATGGAGGGAAAAAAATGTCGGGTTTCATATTTGGTTGGCCTGTATGTTGTAGGATGACAGTGAAGTAGAACACGAGGAGAAGTGTGTACAATGTGGCCACGACGAGAACCTGATTCTGTGTGCCAAGTGTCCTGCCGCCTACCACCTGGAGTGCCACGAACCACCACTACGGCGTCCCCCCAGGTAATGTTGTTACAGGCAGCCAATCAGACTAATCTGTTAATGTTTGAATGTAATTAAAACTGTGATTGGCTAGTCTGGCTTCGCTCTTGATTTCTGAACTTCAGGTCAAAAATAAAGAAAAAAACTAAATTGACAAGATTTTCAATGGTGTTTGTAAATACATGTACATATATATGATTATTTGATGCACTGATCCAAACCAGGGCATATATGTACATTTACATGTATTTTATTGTATTTCATGTACAACTATATAAAATATGTCTGTATTTGTTTGCAGAGGTGTCTGGGAATGTAATGAATGTAAGACAGGGGTCAAAAGGTCGACAAGATCAAAAACTGTTAGAAGAGAGGCCAGAAAGAGCAAGAGAGGTGAGGGGAGCATCTTGTAATCGGAGAAGTATAGACTCTAATGGAACAAAATCTTACATTATTTTGCTTGTTTCACATCAAATTCTGTATGCTTCATTTTGTTTTTAATTCTAACTTTTCTTTAAAATTAAAATGATTGTTAGTATTCTATTATCTGTGTTAAAATCAGTTATCGTAGACTGAAACTTTGAACATTGTGCAAGGTTTCATGATCAAGTTTAAAGACTTTTATCAATGTTGATTTAAGGCCATGTATGACTGTTATTTCTCTGAGGTTTCCCTGGTTGAAGTAGGATAAATAAAGAATGAACCTTGTTTTTTTTTGTACATGTCTTACTGGACTCATTTCAGCCCCGCCCCGACGTCAGCATTATGAGGAATCGGACGGGAGTACGACCGAGATGGACGAAGACACAGATGGAGAGGCGACAGAGGAAGGGTCTGCCTCTGAGGAGGAAATGTCCTCTCCTCCTAGGAAATCTCAGCGACGATCTTGTGACACCACAGCGAGACAGGGCCGACCGGCCAGAACCAGTCGCACAAGGGACAGGGGGAGAAAACGGGGCACAGAGGAGAGTAATGAGGAGGAGGAGGAGGAGGAGGAAGTGTCCACGTCCAGAGGCGGGGCCTCACGGAGGGCACCCTCTGACCTTTCTGTACGTCTGTCTAATCAGTATTGTTGTCATAGCTGTGTGTTTTAATTTACAATGTTATAGGACGCAAGCGTGTCTGAAGTTTCAAAGTTTCATAATCATTATGGTTGTGCAATGAAATCAAAGAAGATAATAAATTCAACAAAACTGTTTAAACATCCAGTTAATTAATCATGGATTGGGGTTTTTTTCACTTATGCTAATTAATTTTATTTTGTAGATATGTGAACAGATCGTAGCAAACACAATGAAACACAAAGCTTGCTGGCCATTCTTAAATCCTGTCAATAAAAAGGAGGTATGCGAGATTGTACTGAATTCCAAATGGATTGTTTTGCACAAAGCAGGAACTTAAAATTTACGTTTACAAGCAAATTGTATTCTGTTTAGATGAGCAATACGACCAATTTTTTGTGGGTTTGTGTACTACACAGCTTTGAATGCTATAAATAACTCTTTAATATATAAATGTTACAAAGACATGTGCTGATATAATATCTTTGTTATATCCTATATGTGTGGCAGGTTCCAGATCACTACCAGATCATTCAATCCTTAACACTATGATACAATAAGATGTGCTTGAATAGTTTCCTGGTTATATATGATTGGCTTTATATCGTAGGTTCCAGACTACTACCAGATCATCAAGCACCCGATGGACTTCCAGATCATCAAGGACCGGCTCCAGTGCCTGGTGTACGGGTCGCCCATGGAGGTCGTGGAGGACGTGAAGCTGGTCTTCAACAATGCCGAGACCTACAACAAGGTGAGTCAAAGCCAGGTGGTAAAACAAGGTGACTCTGTCCGTGAATATTTCCTTGTATACAATACCTGTCAGGTGTGAATATGGCTCAGACCTACAACAAGGTCAGTCAAAGCCAGGTGGTAAAACAAGGTGACTCTGTCCGTGAATATTTCCTTGTATACAATACCTGTCAGGTGTGAATATGGCTCAGACCTACAACAAGGTCAGTCAAAGCCAGGTGGTAAAACAAGGTGACTCTGTCCGTGAATATTTCCTTGTATACAATACCTGTCAGGTGTGAATATGGCTCAGACCTACAACAAGGTCAGTCAAAGCCAGGTGATAAGTCGGTGGGAATTTGTCCGAGACTAACACAAGGCGAGTCTGTCTGTGAATATTTCCCTGTTTACAATACCTGTCAGGTGTGAATACATGTATGTCCCAGACCTACACCGTCCATGACTATTTTTTGTATACATTGTTTAGATATGTAATGTTGTTCCTATAATCTTCTTTAAAGACTGTAATAGTTCAGCAATTTAGGAAATGCATTTTACTTATTAAATTTTTACAGGAGGGAAGTGAGATATTGGATTGTATGAGGGACGTCGAGACTTACTTTTCCGGACAAATGAAGAAACATCTGCCATCATTTCCGTATTACCGACGGACTCTGACAAACGGACATGTTGGTTGAGGGCCCGAATGAAAGAGAACATGTAGAATCATGTGGAAGGTGAAGGCTTGGGTTTAACAGTAAACAAACAAGTGCTGTCAATGTGTGTGAGTTCTATCAGCGTTGTTCTGAGGAATAAACCCCATACTGTATGTTGATGTACTTCTTTGCAATTAACACCCAGAGGAACTTCAAAAGTGGAAGTCAGAAGAGTGTTTCTTTTTTCATGTAAATTGGACTTTTGGTCACAATTTGTCATTTCATCATAAGCCTCATGTTTTAGAGTATTTTTTACATCAGAATGAGAAACTACAAATGGTATTCATTTTTACATGTGATCAAGTATAAGTAAAGAACTTGGAAGATTTGGTTTTTTATTGTACATATCCTTTTATAGACTTTCATTGTAACATCTGTGTAGATGAAATCATAAACCTGATGTCAACTTAACCCAAGCCAGATTTTTACCTGTCGTGAGAAACATTTTTACCTGTTGTATATGAAGGTGAGAAAAAGTTAGAAATCATGTAATCAAGTAATTGTAGAGGACCGAGGCCTCATAGAGATCAAATATTTATCTACCCTCTCTGAGAGAAACTAATCATGACGAAGACTAAAGATTGTATCACATCAACTGCATCATGATGCATCGACAAGACTCCATGTTTTAGTAGGATTTTCATGCTGTCATTCTGTTTGATGTCTCTGTGTGTGTGAGTAAACTGTAGCAAGATTATTCATAGACCAGCAGTAACTGTTTCCATCTGTTTAATAACATGTCTGCATTCAGAAAAAAAAAATCTGTTTGTATCACTCAAAGAGGCAAAACAAAATTCATCATTGTCCTTTTAGGTGTAGTAAATGTTATTTTACTGTCAGTGTCTGTTAATCTATAATAAAATTCTGTCAAACTCTGTAGTTTCTAAATTCATTGTTCAGGGACTCTTGGTCATGGAGGATTACAGTAGAATCGGTGCATTGGTTGGAGAAAAGTTGTATTTAATATTGACTAGATTGTCCAAAATGGGCTTCTGAAGGAAGAGTTGCAGCCCTTGAAAGTCCAACAGTTAAACCAGTGTGAACACTCCTGGGATTGTTGAAACATGTTAAAAATAGGACACTGTATATACATATATCATATACCTAGTAGTGTATCAGCCCTGATACACGTGTTTTAGACTAGGTGAGACAGCAACCAAAAGCTAGGCCTGTATCGCCCTCGGGGTTGATATTTCTCTGTCTCAGCCCGTCGTCAAGAGGGTGTATTGCCCTCAAATTTAAAATCGCTAATTCCCAAATATCTCTGCTTTGATTAAAACTAGTTTGTAAAATAACGATAGAATAACAAATAAATTATATAAAGCATCACCTTACACATCTGGATATTTTTAATTATTGCTGAAAATTGAAAAATAATAATTCAAAAATAGCGCCAAAGAGCGATATGTATCCTAGCAAGGGGAGGTAACCTACACTACGGTTGTGTATTTAGAACAATAGCACGCTTTATTTAATATCAATCAACATTTAAATTATGAAGGATATAGAGAAGAATGGAACGAGACCAAATCGTAGAAAACCATAGTATAGATTGTAAAAATTAAGTGTTAAAGTAATGGACGCGCCTATAAACGTTTCAAACAACTTGCTACAGTATAAATTTTTATGAATGGAATCTGACAGGAAACTTACGAAATCCCAGTGAAAAAAATTGACTCATTACGAAGTTGTATAGGATGGAAGTTTCTCTCTCTCGATAATTTTGAATTCTAGAAGATACTAGTGCTTCATCTCAGACGGATTCCATCCTAGTTCTACAGTATTTCAAACGACGATGGTTTGTCAACAACGTCCGACAACTCTTACAGTTCTTAACACATATAAAAAGGAATAAAAAACGATCAAGTTTTGTAAATCCGAGAAAAATTCTATACTGTAGCTTTTACATGATAAATTATATTCTTTATTTGGAATTTGAATTCCAATAAAAGTCTTTGATTTTAGATATATGATATAAACAACATCACACTGTTGTTTTGATCTCGTCCCTGGTATCAGCCCTCGGATGGTATCGGCCCGCGCCCTTCGGGCTTTGGCCGATACAAACCGCTCGGGCTGATACCAGGACCGAGATCAAAACAACAGTGTGATATTCTATATGTATATTATGTGTACAGTAAATTTAAACAGTTACAGAGTCACATATTTTGTTTTGTTTTAGATATGGTTTTCTCTATTCAGAAAAATTCCTAAAACATGGCACAAGCTTTGTTTACTTATGAAGAATTCTGAAGTTTGGACCTCGACAACCCATGCGCAAGTTTTAGTTGGCCATTAGAAATCCTTAAATAATTTAGCATTCAATCCATTACGGTAATAATTGAGAGAAAAAAATTAAAAATTTTCATCTAGAATCATGACTGCTCTTTTAAACTTCTTGCAAACTGGATCTCAGTCAACAGAACAACACGGCGAGTATTTGTCATTCCACTGGTCACCAATTTTTCTGACAGACAAACAAACCATTGTTCCTTTTACAGCTTTATTTATATCGTTATATAAAAATTTAATTGCATATATAACATTCAAGGTAATATAGCATGATCAATGACATAAAAATCTGCATTATGACAAAGGATAAAATTCTTTATCATTATACATACATTAAAAATTTCAATGTTCAATATGGTTCAAATATGAAATTCTAGTGTATAGTTTCTGGAATGTAATTTTATTTTGACTTTGTGTCTATACACAACTCCCTGCTAAAAGATGATATGAGATATTTACAAAATGAGAGCATATTGCTATTTCGTATCCACGATAGCTGACAAATGAGATGATCTATAGAGTATGTAATAACTCACAGAATGATATAGACACAGACACACAAAATAAAAGTAAATGCTACAAATCTACAAGATTAAAGGTGGCAGAATGGCACTGATCAGTTAAACCTCGTCCAACTGTTGTCAAATTAAGATCTCGTATACATGTTAGTGAATACAATTGGAATGGTTTTGAAGAAAGCATATTTTTTGAAAGAGGGAGAAAAAACACTATTTAAACAATACCAGCATTCAAAGTAATAAAACTTGCATGAATGTCATTTCTTACAACTTGATTTCCCAGGCACCCAAACTAAGATTAATTTTCCATCCATATATTACACACTTTACACAATAAATAGCATTCCATCGTACACAGAATATGTTGAGTCTAAATACAGTCAGATGATTATGACAGTCCAATAATGACAGAACATGACACAAAATTCCACTACCTCCACGTGACCCATAACACGGTAAGACACGCGACTAGCACAGTGAGGATGCTGGGAAGAATTGAGCGGCCGCTGTTACAATTGTCCGTGCTACACAGACACTGGATGTAGAAACTTCCGTCACCCTCCACCGCAGTACAGCCGTCGCTGGCCCCCGGCTTGATCAGACAAAACCGCGACGTCACCACAATCTCTGAAAAAAGACAAAACCACCGTCAATTTACTTTCAAATATAATAAAAAAAATCTTTTTACATGTCTTTTCCAATTTTACGAGAAAAAAATCATTCTTAAAGATTAAACAAGTTACAGATGATAAAAGAATTAAACTTGTCCCATTGAAAAATGGTAATTGGTAAAGACCCTTCAACTTTAAAATTACTTCAAACAACACATGAATTAATAGTAAATGATTATCCACAGCTAGCCAGTCCTTACCCCTGGCTCGGCCGGTGATGAACCCCGAGTCTAGGAGGTGCATGACGGTCTTGTACTTGACACAGTGAGTGGCCTTGGGGTCACATTCTGCATCCCCGACGATGTCCTTCCTTTCGTCACTGAAGGGATCTAAGCAAACGGTGTCATCCTTAGACTGGCACTCGTAACAGTTCAGACACAATCCTAGAAACAATCAACACGAATATATATAATATATGAAAGAAATGGATCAAATAGATATAGTCACTCGGAGCATTAGCAAATATATATAGGTGGTATAGGTGCTATATATATGGATGAATGAGGACAGTTATAGATCATACTGTGTCATCCTTAGCCTGCATGACACTCATAACAGTTCATATACAATCCTGGAAATAATGGACACAAATTATGTAAGACATTTGGATCAAAACAGATTTTCAGTCACTCAGAGCATGAGCAAATATTATAGGAAGTTAACCTTAGTATAACCTGGGTAGGGGCAGTTTACACTTTATAATCCGCGGAGCAGATTATAAAAAAAGTGTAAATTGCTCCAACCCAGGTTATACTCGTATAACTTGGGTACCCACTAAATTCATTCTATATAATTTAATTTTCTGTAATTTACTGTAAAAATTGAGTGTGTTTCACTTTTAAAAATGATATAAATAGTACGTTTTTGACTTTGGTGCATTGTGACATGCAAACCAGTTTATACAAATTTAACTATAGATTTTCATATCCAATCAATTGCCTTGTTACAACCAGAATTAAATTATATCGGGCGTTAAAATATATATATGGAAAGAGATATATACATATAGTTGTATATCCTATCTATAATAAATACACTATATATATAGATAGGGTATATTTTTCTCTCTCTCTCTCCATACATTTCACGGATAATATTGATAGAAATTTGGAGGTCTGTGCCTTATATATATATATGAACGTTTGAATGAAATTTGCAACAACCCTCCACCCCCAGGAAGACTAAGAGTAATTAAATTAATGGTGGTAGTTTTGTTTTTCAGAATTTACTTATTTTTACATTATGTTTTATATACAATTTATAGAATTACACGAATTTGATATACATAATACTGATTTTAAAAAGTTACTTCCGGTTTATTTCCTACTTGTTCAGTTACCTTTCAGTTTGAAAACACCTTGTTGTTTTTCAAGATAACTGAAACAACTTGTACTTAATACATTAATAAATCCCCATTGACAGTTACAATTGCTTGAAATTGGTTAAACAAATTAAATAGTACGTTCAAAACAAATACATATAACACAGGTAATTCTACAGGTAAACAACCAGGTAAGTTATTGACTCATCACAATACGGTTTCTCTTATTTGTGTTGTAAAAAGTCATAAAGAGAAGATTTTACTTACCAAAAGATACAAGAGTTGCAAAACTTATCAAACCTAGCCACACTGTCCGTAAATGTGGCATTTTGGTGCGTATTAAAAACAATTTTCAAGATTGTTGTCGCACCTGTACGCAGCGCCACCTTTAATTAGGAGAGTAAACGCGAAAATACCGAGCGTGGAATAATGATTTCCGGATATGTTAAATAAAGATTGGGTTTTTGGTAAATAACCTTTATTACATTTTTTTCGGTTATTTTCAACAGGATAAAAAAATACATGAATAAAAAATTCAACGTTAAGTAATAATGATTAATGGTGATAAATATATGAAATGTATTGATCTATGTTCCACAGTAATTCACCCATTCTTGCTTTCTTTCATTAATCAATATCTACATGTAATATAAGCACCTGTAGCACTGTATAACTAAAAGTCTAGTAATAGCCAGCACAGTAACGAAAATCAACAGAACATCCCCCGCGACACAGCTTCAATATGAAGTGGTTTCGATGTTGTAGTCAACACTTCATCAAAATTCAAAGAATTGTAAAACAAATATATCCATGGACACCATTATGTAAAATAACAATCCTCGAGACTTTTATATTATCACATTTTTTACATCAACACACAATCACTGATCTTAAAATATTATCCACTGGTATATATAAAGTATATAGCTGCCGAATTTTTACAATGCGCATGACGATAAAAATAACTCTTGATCAGCTTCCGCGGATCCAGCTCAACATGGCGGCCACGAACGCCACCTGCACAACCGCCATTACTAGTGTTCGGTTGGAATTCTTGCTGGCCGCGTTACACCAGTGGCTGTAGCAGTAACACCGCTTGATGTATCCTTGGTCCGCCGACATCACGTAACAGCCTTCCGGAAGTTTGTAGTTCATGTACTGGATACAGTACTTGGATGTCACAGTCACGTCTGAAAAGGAACAAAGTCATGTACTCACTACACAGAGTCCGCAGTCACATTGACCGGTGGGCGAAAATAATGACGACTCTATTTACAAATAATTGGACATATTCATCCTTAGAATCTGTGTATATTGCGATTAAACTTTTATGATTAATTTCATTAGTTTTTATTTTATAAAACTGCAATTTTTTCTCCTGAGTGATCGATTCCAACACTGTACATTAAAGATATAAATAGAGAGAATATTAGCAAAACAGCAACTATTACCAAGTCAATGCCCAGATAGTCCAAAATACAACATAATTATATAATATATGAGTATACAATAGGCCATGAACCAGTGAAAAAGTTCCAATTAATATTTAAGCATTGAATCCTTATTTTTTGAAAGATATAGTCTCATAACTGGAACGGTGTGTGCATACAAATTGAATAACGCGCGTTAGCGCGTTATGAAAATTTGTTTGCATACACCGTTGCAGTTATGAGACTATATCTTTCAAAAAATAAGGATTTAATGCTTATATTTACATTTTTTTTAACCTTCTTGCCTTGTCTGCAAATGTGAATTTTACATCAAAATTATGTATTATCCTATGGGTAAGTTCAAATTAATGGAAGAGCAACTGTAACAGCCACAAGCGTGATCTTTGATTTTCGTTTGTGACGTTGCACTTAACAGCGTTCAACGTTTGTGACGTCACAATTAAAACTCGTGATTTAACCTTTTAGTACCCTGTCTCTGTTATGGTGCTACATCTGCAGTAGCTTTCCACACATTTTACATGCAAAAATATGTCGAATGTAAATATAGTACTTATAAATATAATACGTAAGAATATAGATATCGAACATTCCGGAGAAATAAAACTGCAACTACGAATTCAAAAGTCAGACACCCCCACCCCCACCCCGCCCCACCCCGGTTTGTCTCGCGTTTATTATACTACATCCGCTTCTGTTTCAAACTTAAACCAATCCCCTGAAAACTGATTCATGAACAATCGGTACCGGTAATTTTGCGTCGCTAGAAAATAATTATCAATAAATGGCAAAGGCAAAAATTGTTCACATTTTACATTTAAACAACACCCATGAGCACCCTAAAAATGCTTTCAATTTGTTCATATAATTAAAAAAATGATACATTAAAGGCCATTTCTTGTATGCAGGGAGGAATAAAAACATTTAATGACACCAAGGCACCTATACTTGTTTATTTGCTATAAACATATTTGACGAGTTTCGGAAAAAGGATAGTTGATAACAACTTTCTTTTTAAATAAAACAGCACCTGAAGTGAGAAAAATTGACAGTTTGAGCTGCAATGAGTTTCATTTTTAATTAGGGGTATCTTGGTCAGAGACATCTAAACTTTCCAAGTTAAATGGTTTCGGATCCGCTCCGCTGTACAGGGGAGCGGATCAGAAACTCTTGACTTGGAAAGATGAGTCAGAAAGTCACTTTTTCGACAAAGAGAACGAAGCCTCAGGCAGATTTTTCAAACTAATTTTTTTCGATGCAGCGCCTTTTTATTATTCATAGTCTAACATTCAAATATCTGCCACGGGAACAGCCACGATCTTTTTTTCACTATATGATAAAGGCGACAATAAATTTATGATTTAGGCTTAAAATTATTCAATATCTTATCATTTGAGAAAAAGTTTTATCTCTTGCTTCAAAAGGAATGAAAGATGTTATCACGATATCGCAATATGACAGGTGTGTCCAAGATACGGATAGCTTATGTCGATAGCTGAAGTTCTTATCTAAGCTGTTATTCTGACACTATATGTAGTCTCAAGTAAATGGTGCTTATGACGATGACTCATTTTGTAAAGAGTTTACAAACATTTTATATAAAACTTCTTTTTATCTTCACTCGAAATGAGTTAGGCCTTGAAATTGTCCAGGTAAACATAACAGGTACTTTGTTTTAATCAAAATCGTTACATACCTGAGATAAAGATATCGGAATCCATTTGTATAATCTTGCAGGTCGTGAAATAATCAACATTTTCTATAAATAAGTCAAAACTTATGATGACCCCAACTTTATCGACTATGAATTTTATTTTTATCAAGTTGCCCGACATATATTCTACTGAACTTTAGCTGTATGTAAAAGAAAAGCAAAAACAGGAAATATATATATATATATATATATATATATATATATATATATATATATATATATATATATATTTTTTTTTTTTTTTTTTTTTTTTTTTTTTTTTTTGGCTAATTTAGAATAAATTAAAATAACCAAGTCCAATAGATATAAGAAAATATGTACAAATTAGTTTCTGAATAAGTTCAAGGTTGTTTTTTAAGTGGGTTCCCAAAAAGCGAACTCAAAAAAGCTATAATGACGCACATAATTCATGTATGTGAAAATCAACACGTATCGATAGGATATTTGTTGCAAGGCGTCGATGAAAAATCGAATTCCAAATACCTCTAATCTCAACTATTTAAAACCTTTATATTCTTTCCTATACTAAGGAAGTATAGGTTTCTGTTTTGTTTTAAAATGCAGCGACTAAATAGATCCGTTACTGAGGAAGAAGAACACTATGCATAGCCTGTGCAAATCATATAATCATTACCTCAAATATTTGTTGACATAAATTATGGTTCGTCGAAGGACGCCATACAAACACGGGGTGCTTGTAACAGGACTAAAACAGCCACACGCGCCCAATAAAAATGTCAGCCATGTATGATTCACGGCTCGTCCAACTTTGCGTTTTACAATAAGTTTTACTGATAACAGCTCTATTTGGTAAATAATCTGCTTCTATAAAAGGGCGCGGATTTAGATTATTGCAAATCCCTGGTCCCTATTTATTTGAGATAACGGACTCGAACGAGAGATGAAAAAAAATTCAAAACCCAAATTGACTGTCCCAATTAAACCTGCGAACATTGATTCATTGTGTAGAAAACAGAAAAAACAACGTTACAAAATAACTGAATATCTTCCCAGGAATTTTATTCATTGACATTTTTTTCCCAAACCGAACCTAGTTCAACGATCTAGATCTCGGATAGGTAAAGGGGGGGGGGGCGAGGAAGTGAGGTAGACCCAGATAAGTTGACCTGGCTTGGTAGATGGTACCTACATTTGTACCGGAGCCACTGGTCGTGCATGTAGACCCGGGTGTGGGTCTTCAGACAGCCCGTACAGTTGTACATCTTCCTCTCCGCGTTTGCGCAGAACTCCCGGGCTCCCTGGTTAAACACATTGCACTGAAAACAGTTAATTGTTCCTCCAATCGTGCTTTCTGAAACAAACACAAATTTCTAAAATAAAAAAAAAACATATAAAATTTATTTTTAAAAAAATCTAGACAACAAAGTTTTAAATATAACAAATAAAGTGGTATCAAATATACAGCATGGACGAGGCAAACATACAAATCAGTTTAAACTACATGTATTCAACTTTTTGGATTCCAAGAGGAACTTAAATATTTTGTGTAAGAAAAACTCTTCCTTTGGAAGCTTCGATTGTTTTCATTGTTTACAAAAATATTCAGAGCTTTTTCTACAAAACATGTGTGTAAGAAAATGAAAAAAAATCTTACGATAACGCTTTAAACAGCAATAAATAATAAAAAAAAACCTAAAGGATATTTATTCTCCATGTGAATTCTTATTTCTCAAAACTAAAATAAAGATTAACATATAGATATAAAGATATAGATTTACCTGCTACAGAAAACAAAGCACATCCTACAAACAATCCAATCCATGGGAAATATGTCGAATTCATTTCTAATTATGTTTTTCCTGTCCCGAAACGAATCACAACTACTCCTAAGGTCTGAATCGACAGCATGCGCATGACGCTGTGCGCAGGGTGCCGTCACGTGTGGTATGCGGCTATATAAAGGTCATTACAAGTGAATTCCGATTACGCGATTTAAAATATATAACGCAACCCTATAGAATATGGTGATTTCTTGTGCTTTAATATTAATTTCACAAATAATGCAAAATATCAATTGATACATTGAATGCAAAGAAGCAACCGTGATATAACTGAAATAAGAAAAAACTTGGGGTTAGTTAATTATTAATAATAATTAAGTTAAAATTTTGATAGGGAAACACTCTATAAAAGTTGGGGGGGGGGGTCTATAAAAGTGGGTTTTTTTAAAGTGCTGTTGAATAATCCGCCCCCCCCCCCACCCACCAAAAGAAGATAATTTAAAAATCAATTATTGCAAAAGTGTGTTAAATATACTAGTAATAATTTAACAACTATCCATAATTCGAAGCACCATCAGTTTGGTGTCCAGAAATACCCACTTTGGTTGTTTGTATATATATACCCAGACCTACAGGTCACTCTGGACTGAGTGTGCAATACTGTGACTAATCAAGGGAAAGTCGGTTATCTCTGTTTGTTTCCCCACTGTTACAGATAAAAACATACCAAAACACGTAAATCGATACATAACTCTATCTGCAACTGTTACAGTCTAATAGAAAAACCAACACCAAATGAAGAGAAATTCTACTATATTGTAGCATTTTCTGTATCATAAATTTCTCCTTTTTCAAAAGAAATGTCTTAAATTTCCTTTCTATAATCGAGATTGTTAACTCCAGAGCTTGCTTATCTCATTGCGTCATGTTATTAACCAAAAAATACCGAGGTTGTCACGAAAAACCCAGCTCTCCGTACAATCTGCTGTAGTGTTTATTCAATAACTAGGACCACGTGACAAACACAGAGGTCAATCAAGGCTGATTGGTTTTGTTCAAACTCTGTACACATAATTTATATATTAGCTTTACCGTATATTCACATCTCATTCATTATTAACATGATTCAAGTTCTCAAAATTCTACGGCTTAACAATAATGTAATGTAGCCCAGATTCATTGGCAATTATATTAATGTATTTACATGTATTCTGTACTTGTGTGTGTTCTGAATAATAGCTGTAGACAATGTATTTCTAGACTTTCAATCCAATTTATATTTGTTCTGAATAATATTTCGTATAGATTTTGTATATGTACGAGTTCTAATAGTTTCATAAACAAGTCTCTTAACTGTTTCAACCTTACACAGGGTAGATGTCGTAAAATCGATAAACAGAGTTTTTAACATAAAAGGATATTACCAATTCAAATGACATTTTACTCTGCGTTAATGCACGCGGATGTACGCCCAACCCTTATTTAAAAATGCCTAGATACACACTGTTTTCTTTAAAAACTATTAAACATTGCAAAAACTGTTATTCTATTCACCGAGTTGGCTTTCTGACAAAACTTTTAACAATAAAAATACATGTATGCATTATGATTAGATATTTCATTAGCATATTTTTTTTGTTTGAATAAAATATGTTAGATGGACAGTAGAAACAATAACTCTAGCATTAAAGGCCCTCCACGCCCCGTGACTTAACCTTTTTATAACAGTATGTCACAACATGGAAAGGCAAAATCTTTTTTTCTACACGTGTTTTCCTGACTTCGTTGAGCAGTAAGTATGACATCAGTTTATTGACCCGAGTTAAGATGCAGAGAAGTTATTGCACAAATATTTTGATTTTTCACAAAAATCAACTACATGTACCATTAGAGGGGGGGGGGTATTAATTCGAACATCAAATTTGAAAAATATAGCGAACTACGTAGAAGCTTTAATAGGCGGTAACTCCAGAAAAGTTTCAACGTAATGTTTTGACTGACCTTTGTCCAATCAGATCGTAGTTCAGGCATTGCCGCTCATGACTTGAATGAGAGAGAGAAGAGAGAGAGAGAGAGAGAGGAGAGAGAGAGAGAAAGTTAGGACATAATTGAGTAAATTATAGGTGATGCCGATGAAGAATTCATCATTAGTTTTAAACTGGAAAACAAATTAATTACGATCTATATACATGTACATCCTTTATTGGTATAACTTTTAAGCGTTTTAAAGAACGATTGTGACAATTTATTTGGCCGTCTACAACACACCCCTGCGAATGTGTTCGGAATGTTTTCTTTATCGTTGCTAAGTATGTAATAAATCCAGAGGTGCTCGAATGAAAGTTCACGACTTCGCCGAGATTTGTTCAGTTCCTGTGAAAATTCGAGCGGAAGTATAAGTGTTCGGATAATATTCTCAAAATACTTAATATAAATACAGGCCGTTTTTCATATCATAACATACTTAGATTTATGTTAAAACATGAAAATCTATTAAGATATATGTCTTATTTCATCATCTAGTGGTTATTTAAAATAAACGATGAAATTCAGAAAAGAGTTATCGTTCGTGTTCAGCCACTCTACACGTGGTTGAAAATGTAAACATTGGGTTGCTTGATAAAATCATAGCACGTGTTATGCTTTTGGTGTGTGATACCATGCTTTTTAAAAATGAATTGGTGTCTGTTTTGTATAAAAAATTAGTATATCGAGCCATTTTCAAGTCACATTCTGCATAAAATAATATAGTCTGTTTCACTATTGATGCTATTACTAGGTCAGGCGCGGATCGAAAATTATTCCTTAGGGTGTATCGCTTCTAAGCACGTTAATTGTTGCAACAGCAGAAAAACCCTAAATTTTCTATTGTCACATTTATTTCTAGAACTCATTTTATCCACCAATTCATGAAGGTAAAGGCTAAAATCAATAAACGTCTAGATTTTATATTTGATTACAAGTACCTAACTTCTAGGAAATAAACTATAAGCACGAGGCACGATTTTTACTACGAAACTGAAAGGGTCAAATAAAACCACATGGTCTAAATTTTAATGACAATAACATTCGCAGGGGTGAACAGTGTCTTCATTCATGTACATGTACAGGAATGACGTAACTAACCAACTAAAGGATGACTGCACTTAAAGACTTGCGATATTTGCGAGAAAATAAACTTTTAAAAGAATAATTTTTCTTTCAATTGCAGAAATGGTCAACTTTACGTATACGTAATTGCGTTAAATAAAAGTATGTTGTTACCACGTACGAATTTGTTTTCATAGGCGGGGGTCATCACGATTTGTTGAATCTCCATACGATAATGAGGACGCCCACTTTTACACTGACTTCATACACAGTCAGCGCATGTTTGTCTATTGTTCTCCTTTAACAGTAGTTGTATATTTGCATTATCAAAGTTATGTCAAAGGGAGATTAATAGACAAACAACTGCTTCTTCTTACTTTCGCTTTCCCTTTTGTAAACAAGGGTTGATGCATGTTGAATATTATAATTCACCACGTGATTTTTCACCTCATGTACTTTTGTGAATACAAATTACTTGACGTGTAAGGTACATGTAGCATGTTATGTGCTAACTATGATGTGTTTTCGAACACATCAAGTTGTCAAGCATTGATTTAAAGTATTCTGTAAATACATGGGCGTGATTTAATTGTTGAAACAATAGTAAATAGTATACTTGTACCATATAGAATAGATAGGGTTATGGTAAAAGAGTGATCACATAAATTTTTATACATGGCATTGTTATTCATGCTAGTCTAATTTTCGTACCATCTGATAATGTCAGTTCCACCTCTCATGCATATTAATATCAATCTTATGTTTGATCAAGGGCAGATAAGCGAAAATTCTCCTTTTTTCGAAAGCTGAAAAAAACATAGAGTTAGCTTATTGTATCACAGGCTAAAATCTTAATTCATGTTGGAAACTGACTAGACTCTTTAAAAACTTTAACAAAAGTGATATTAGGTTAAGAAATAACGCAACAGAAGCGACCAAAAAGGGCCCAAAACCCGTCGCTAAGTGCAGTCATTCTTTCCTGGCATGGAGTCCGAGAATACAGGCATTAAATATTTTGAAATGCGAACGAATGATCAGTTATGAATTTAGATATAGTGAAACGGAAAGACAACCCTGGCTGAAGATTTGTGGAAAACTAAAACAATGCATGCTCGGATCCAGAAAATTTTTCCGGGGGGGGGGGGGGGGTCCGAAGGATAATTGTGTTTGCCAGGAGGGGAGGGGGGGGTACGAGGCAAATTTGCGATAATTTTACTATGTAAATTTAATAAATTTTCATTTTCCAGGGGGGTCAGGACCCCCCCCCCACCCCCCTCTAGATCCGCGCATGCAATGGCGGACAGATTCGTCCTTAGGTATTGAAGAATGTTTCACACTGAGTAACTATGAAGAAAGTTTTTATAAAAAGTAAAATTACGAATTATGTTTAATTCCGAGAAGATTCGGCATTCTTTGATTAAAATACTACCGGTAATACTTGTAATAAATATTCGTACAGTCTTCGATGTTTAACATTACTTCCCATATCTATATAAAGACATCGTTGTTTTTCAAAACACTTCAAGTTAAATAAATCCATAAGATATACTAGTACTAGACCTGGGTTTGTCACTTTATAACTATTGATAGATACAAGTAGTTTGCTCATCTGCGTCATCTATAATTACCGTCTTCCTTGGAAGACGGTATAAAGAGTTGAAATAATTTACAGTCTCCGGGTTGTGCACTTCCTCTCCTTTGTGATTGGTAGAAAATACGTGATGTGAAAATTTACATTTATTTCATTGGTTGAAAAACTGTTCGGCGCAAGGGAGATAATTTTCTGATGATCTTTTTTACGTACGACTTAACAATTTTCGTAGATTTTAAATCTTAAAAAGTGAGAAAACGAAAAAAGCAATAAAATTAGCTATCAATGAAATTCAGGCTTTAAGTTTTCAGTACAACTAGTTGAAAGCAATGTTCTATAATATATATTGAAAGTTTTTGTTCTTTTCTTTTTGGATTGTTTATGCAAGTACAAAAATGTGAAAATTTGATACGGTATGTCTAATATCAGTAAAAACGGTACGGTATCGGGTAAAACTAGAACCATTTTAACAGGAGCTTGGACTTTGGGTAGTTGCGGCAAACAGCATTGTGACAAAGGCCTGTCTATTTCATTGCTGGCCATACAACCATGGCTCTTTGAAATCAACTAGATTTGTCTGGCTTTGGAGCTAAGACTACGCAATCGGTGTATATTTGGCTTGAAACCAGCGTCATTTTTAACTGTTTTGACGCAAGAATAGATAGATACGTCCTACTGAAAGTCCAAGGTCTTGTTAAAATGGTTCTAATATCAGTAAAACAAGTGCTGAATGCTGGGGTATTAAGTTTGATTTTATTGAAATAATACGACCCTTCCTAAGATTTCTTTTTCCCTACTATAGTCGATCTCAGCTCACAAGCACACCCCATGGTACGCATTTCTCAATTTTATGCACGCATTGCATGTAGAGGAAGGCGACCTTATATATAAAAAAAGAATTTAATTTTCTTTGATAACGTAATGCCGTTTAAAGTTTGCTCTAAAGACGGTAAGCTTTTTTAAAAAGCTAAACTTGTTTACTTCATTCATTAACTCTCTCTCTCTCTCTCTCTCTCTCTCTCTCTCTCTCTCTCTCTCTCTCTCAAATTCAGTCACGAGCGGTTAAAGTCTCAACTCCGTTTGATTTACGATGGTTCTCTGTGTGTGTGTGTGTGTGTGTGTGTGTGTGCGCGCGCGCGCGCGCGTGCACTTTGCACTACGTACTCTCTAGGTAGGTTCTATACTAGATAGGTTTAGCTTCTACGTTGGTAAAAGTGTATCCACCTTAGATATCTACAGGTTATCTACAGGTTAGCACGTGTATGAATTTTACAGGTATGTACACAGAAGGGGGGGGGTCATATCAGGGGACGAGCTCGAGGTTCTAAATCATCTGGAAGTTCAGCGAAATGGGCGGTAACTCCAATTTAACCAATGTAAACCTTTTGAGTACTCCACGTTCGCGAGGAGCAGTGCAGATCAGAGACCCTTGGCTAGCGCAGATGTCCATGCTCCTAAACTTATAGTCAAACTCATGCAAAGTCTTTCATAGATAAAGATAAAATTCAAGGAACAAAAATGCATCATGAGAACAGGGTTTAGGCATAGAGTTTATATACTCAGTACATCTAATTAACCTCCAGGCTGGAGCTACACTATAACAATTTGTAGACTGATTATGTTCTGATGTCACCGATACATCTAGAAACGAGTCCTATTATTTCTCCGACATCACTCTCGTCATCGAGTTTTTATGGTGCTACATGCCATATTTTTCTATTGTATGAGTACGTTTACTCGGACCACAATTTTTGCCCAATCTTTCTCTTGCAATTTTTTTCTGACGTGCTGCTTAACAACACTCAGATAAATAAAATAAAATGAAATTTTCAACATTTCGTAACCAATGTTTTCTCAACAATAGAACAGATAAAATAAAACAATATTGTTTAAAATAAATTACCGATGACGAAACTGCAAAAAAGTGTTTTTCAGCACGTGCTACATATTTTTGGCAACTTTTTTAGACGGACATTCTTCTTTAGTAATAGTCTCACATCAAAAACAGTTAAAAAGTACAGAATGACTATTGAGGAAAAAACCGGAGCCGTTGGAATGTTGGTCTCTGAATTGTTCTACGACAGGTTGTACTCACTTTAAATCTAATGTTCACTTCGGTCTCGAATGTTTTAAATACAAGTATTTCGCAATCCGAATAAAAAGTTATTTAACAAAATGTTTCAATGTTATAAGTGTATCGTCATTTCCATGACAACCAACAACAATTCAAAAGCTCTGGAAGAACTTTACCAAATCGGAAGTGGTTATGATATCCAGCAAATACCCAGGGGCCCGTTTCACTAACCTTACTCCTGGCGTAAACGTAATCCTTAAGTCAAATATTTGGACTTAGGTCCGTTTCATTAAAAGGCGAAACTTTGCACCCGACCTAAGTTAAGCCAAAAATCTACACCTAGCCAAGGGTAGTCATAACTTTTGGCGTAAACATATAATAATTGCAAATTCTGTTGCTGAGAATATCGGCGCTGACCGTAATGTTAAATTGTGCAATTTGTCATGTAAATTTGGTAAACTTCATTTGAAATTAAGAAAAAAGAGAGTTTTGATAGGTTGTATCAATTCTCGCATAGAAACTTTATTACCACGTTTTATAACCATTATTTATATTTGCACTTCTCGTATACATGTTAAAACGACATAATTAGATTAACAAATGATAATTTTCATTCGATTATTTGTATTCAATAATAAGAGACGATATCAATAGTATATTGCATGAAAAATTTAATGGTAGTAATTGTTTTCACAGAATTTGCGTGTAAAAATTAAGGTTGATCAGTACAAAACTAGCGCAAGTTTTTGTGCACAATAAATATACAATTTTTTCAATGGGTGGCACTGTGGCTCCCAGGTCGTCCATTCATTTTTTTCGAATGGGAGCGACAGACCTGCAGCTACAGTTGATGCAGACGTTATGTACTCTATTAGTATAAGAGCGACACGCGTGTGCGATATGCACTAGAAGTAAGACAGCACTATCTATGCAATGTATTATAATGCGGATACCTCAAAGTTGGTAATTCTCTTAAATTAAATACCCTCTTATTTTTTATTTAATATAGCGTCTTTTATTTCCTTTTTTTTAACTTATTGCTACAAATTGTAGTTTATGCATTTAGACGTCCGTGCAACCCGAATGCCTCAATCGGAAAGCAACCGACCGTAACTTTCTCGACCGGTATATTTACCCCAGTAGCATCTAAGGAGCGATCGAAAATAATATGGCGATCAAATGCTTTCTGAGTTCATGTCAGTTTTAAGAAAAAAATCTAAAAGTCGTTCCTTCAAAATTAATGTCGTTACCAAGTATTGCTACAAAATAAATTAAATTCCCGCAAAATATTATCTCGGGTCGCGAATTGTATTCCTTTTGAATAAAATTATATTCCTAGAGAAGAAAATTTATTTTGATGCCATGAAATTTTTTTTTGTGGTCACATATTGTTATTTCTTGGTCACAAATTGTTATTTCGTTGAAATAATTTTCATTTCGTGGCTAAAGGAATTGATTTTCGTTAAAACGTTTTTTATTCCATGTAGAGGCTATTATTTATAACATCGTTTTCCGGGAAAAGAATTTTTTATTTCGTTGCTCTCAAGCATATATATATTTCTAACAATATGTGTCCTGTTGTCATATTTAAAAAGGAATCACAACAATCCTAGCATGACATGGCGTCTTTACAAAACTTAAGAACTTATTCAACACCGGGGAGACCTTTTCGACATCAGTCTCCAGGTACAGATGAACCAATAAAATATGACGTCACCCGTACTCTCTACTTTTAAGACAGTGATCCCGTTTTTAACCGAATCTCTCGACCTCGTTTGATTTATTATCAACCCAACCGGTTAGGACTGGCCGTATATGTGTACATCTTGTAGAGTACATCGACGCATCAGTTATAGAGGACTCGCAAACAGTTTACCTTACTAATCTTCCGTCAGAGTTTGCGTGCACTATAAAGATAAGGCTTCGAAGGGGGGGGGGGTGCGATCTATACCTGCCGCACGGATCCAGAAACAAAGTGGACTATTGATAATATTATATCGAAATAAATCATTATTTATTACACAATTGTGACGAAGTCTAGTATGAATAATATTAAAAAACCTATCACCATATGTAAAAAAAAAAAGGTTAAGTTCTGCAAGTTAGTACATTTTCACTGTTTTAAACAGAAACACGAAATTTGTCCTTAAAAATGCGGACAATTACTTTCACGGACATCCGTTGAAAGCGCATTCCATTCATCAACAGCAGTAGGAACAAACGAAGATTTATACAATTCCAAACGACATTTGGTATAGAATAATTCTGTGTATTTCTGGTAGTATAGTTATATACAGTAGCACGTTGGTTTGGAAAAATGTCCATTACATAATTAGGTAAAATGTTTCTTTTAAATTCTTTTAATGTTTCAGTAATTTTAAGTTTACATTGAATTTCTGTGAATATGACACATAATTTCAGGACTTTTTAAGGAATAAGGAAATCATTCTTTGAGTATTATGAGATGATCAAACGCGGTCGGGGTGATCAAATTCAATAAAGCCCGAGGGACTTCAATGATAGATTTGATAACCCCCGATCGTATTTGATCACCCCATAATATTCAAAAAATGATTCCTTTTTAC
This sequence comes from Magallana ariakensis, assembly GCA_020458035.1. NCBI lineage: Eukaryota > Metazoa > Mollusca > Bivalvia > Ostreida > Ostreidae > Magallana > Magallana ariakensis. The sequence goes on from CM035818.1 coordinate 4,256,308, forward strand.
TTATTTTTATATAATTTTCAGCAATTGTACGATTAAATACTTTAAAAAGTCATGATTATATGTATTGGACCATACATTACAAAATCGATTTATAGTCTTAGAACATAGACACTGGAAAATGTAAATATTTATATAAAATAAATTTTATATAGTTTTGTAAATCTAAAAATTTTTAAAGTTTTCGGAAATTTGGTTTCTATATATACACTCTATTATGATAGCTTGGTATACTTATTAAAAAAAGAATGTAATAAACAAAATATTATTTATAATTCCATATCTCTCTTAAAATTTTCGTTATAATTTGATAATAAATTAGATAACAATAAAATACATGTACCTTTGCTATAGAACAGCGCCCCATCTATAAACAAGACAATCCAAAGCGGACGCATTTCTCTATCCTTTTTTCTTCCATCTGCTCTGAGACACCCTTTTTACCATTTTATATCCCAGCGCAAAGTCCGCCTCAATTTTAGATTTCGAAAGAAAAAAAAAGCCCCACATATAATAAATCTATCACTGTCTAATGAAGTGCAATTGATTCAAAATACTCTTACAATTTTTTTTTCTTTAAATGTACGTGAAATTTTGTGATAAGGTTGTCAAGCCTTTCTTTGATGTTTTACTACATTAAAGAAGCAACAAGACAAATAATATAATTTATGCATATTTTGAACCGTCTGAGATGTAAAGAAATTCGAATAAAGACAGGTGTTAGTATTGATGACGCTGTAAACTACTTTCATACCAATTGTTTTCCCCTGTAAAGTGTTCACCAAACATTACGAATGTCTTTGCATACGGATTAATTAATACGATCGGGTTCGTTATAACTATTTTCTAAAGTTCTGAGTTCTCAGTGTCAAACCAGAGATATCGAGGTATGAAATTGATAAAAATGTTCTCAATACAGCGTCATCTCCTGAACAAAGTGAACAAACCTATATCGGTGAGAGATTAGTAATTATAACTTTAAGGTATTTTTTGTGTCAATGGTTTTTATTAATCATTTAATGCTATAAGATAGAAAGACTGACACGAGAAGCTCGAATTTCCTCGGTTGCAACCTTTATTCGAGTTTTTACACTACTTTTGATTTAATTGGACATTTGGTTTGCCTTTCTGACAGATACTTAATTAAAAACGAACCAAGTTAGATCTGTATCTAGATGAAAGAAAAGTTTGTAGCCGAAACCATTAAAAATGAAAAATAATTTACACTGCTGACCAGGTGATGATCCATCGTTCAACCATTTGTTTTTGTTTTGAATTTTAGATCAGTCTCGTTCAGCGTTTGTCTGGAGAAGTTAAGAGTGGTGATGGACAGCCAACCAACACACCTCCCCCTCCTCCACAATCGTCCGGTAAGAAATACACGTATAATAAATTGGGATTTTCCGGTTGGGGGGGGGTCCCTCCCCCGACCCCCTCTGTAGATCCGCGCATGAGCATGGCTACCTTAATTTAATGATGTATTTTAATTTAATTTACAGGATCTGAAGTCAATTCTGACAACACCACTTACAAAGTGAAGGAGTACTATGGACACAACCCATACTCTTTCTATGATATTGACAAGGATATGTCCAAATTCAGGAACCCACAGCCATCCAAGTATTCACCACTGCAACCCCCCAAACAGTAGAGGGGAGGTTACCCTAGCAATGCATGTGTTATCATTCTGTTTGTTACTGAAATGAAATAAAGCTTATAACTCAAATAAAGGACATTTTTTGTAAAAAAAAAAAAAAAAAAAAAAAAATGCTCATCATGGTTTATTTGAATATTTATTCTTATGTATAGTTACATGCCTTATCTTTAAAAGTTCTACTGAGGAATTAGGAAGCTCTTTGGTGCTAAAGATGAATGCATAAATGTAAAATGCTACATCAAAATTTTCAGAACAAATCGTTAAATTATCTTCTCTGGAATATGATTTTATTGTTTAGAGACTTGGAAATTTGGGCAGATTGCAAACGAGATACTGTAGGGTTTGAATTTACTTACAATTATTGCAAATTATAAATGTTTAAAAAAATATATAAACACCATATACACATTCAATGTTATTTAAAATCTACAAATATAAATAATGAAAATTTCATAGTATTTTAAAATTCATCTTCCCCCAAAAAAATTTGTTGCACATGCATGGAAAAGAAGTACAAGACAATCATATTTTTAATGTACACAATGCAATTAATGATTTTTTGTAATTAAAATTTTGTAAATATTTCAATTCACTATCTTTAATATACAACTTTCCTGCAAATTACACATTTGCAGTCAATCGCGTACCCACGGTATCGACATTGTATCTCCATTTAAAGAGGTTCGCTCCTTAGGTTTTGGGTAGCCATTATTAGCCAAATAAACTATATTGAATAAATTGTTTTTAAAACTTACATTTTACAGAGTTTAGTAAGAGACTGTATTTTGTGGCGGAAGGTTTTCAAGAAGGAAAGGAACAATTTTCAAAACTCACTATAGTTTTAGAGTATTGTTACTTTAGCTTCCTAATTTTCAGCGCAGACCAAACTTCTAGATAGTTTGTGTATAACGATATATTCCTGATGTTCTAAAGAACTTATTTAAACAATATTTTGATATTTCTATCGATATATTTTGGCATATTTAGCTTATATTTCATAGAAGTTAAGAAAAATTAACTCCAAGTTTGGCCTAAAATTAGCTTATTTCATGCTATATCTCAAATTTTTGAGATGTGACCCCTACTTGTTTTACTTTTAAATAAGACATTAGATGTACATATATGTCTATTTGTATGCAAAGTTTTGGAAAGATGACATTACTAAAAATTTTTTTATTTGCGTTATAATTTGATTACACCAAAATTTTGTAACATCTGTTGTTGTGTTCATCATGTACTGGCCTTTAAAGCCACCAGTAAATCAAGAATTTTTAAACTTTGATTGATAGTTTACTTTTACAATCACTAAATGTGTTCAACTTCATACTGTATTAAAAATATTTGTTTGATTTCTTTAAATTATCAAATTCTATGTCAAATTTTAGCAAAAATTTCAGGAAAATTATAATTTCTGTTTGGGGCCCTATATTTCCAAAAAATGCCATGTGACATGGGTCACAAATAAAATAAATGAACATTTTAGGTCCCAATCTTTATATCCAAGTGGTTTTCGGATGATTGACATTACTATTATTTCAGGTGCCAACCTCCTTAATTAATTTCCGGCGGGGGGGGGGGTACAAACGTTTTGTATAGCTCCGCCTAATATAAATTGGCCATGATTCTATTTTTAAATCATCATTATCAATGAAGACAACAAAAGGAGGTGTTCAAGACAATACAATAAAAGAATATTTTATCAGAATATCGTAAGAGCTTGTTAAAAGAGAACTACGAGATAAATATAACCCCTGTCTGATATGTATACAAAGTTACAAACGTATATATTTACATCTACCGAGTATGGTTCCCTCTATTTCTTACGGAAACTTCAGTTAATTCATAGCTCTATAGAAACAGCCAGACAAATCTACACGCCCCGTTTATCGATTGGTGGAAACCTACAGCGACTTAAGAAAAATTACGGACTGCACGAAATTATCATGATGATGTTAGAGACCCTAACGGGGTCTGCCCAGTAGCCAAGGTTCATTAGTCCGAAGGCCCAGTAGTTCGAATATTCATTAGTCCAAAGGCCCACTAGTCCGAAAGTTCATTAGTCCGAAACTCGATGTAGTACATGTTGTAAAGGTTAAAGTAACTAAAAGTACCAGTTTTGATTAATAAATTTTCACCTTTTAAAACAAGTTCTTGGAGGTTTAGAACACAAAATACTATGAAAAGAGACTACTATAATATGAATTGTTATCTCTAGATAGATCTGTAGGATTATTTTCGTATACATGTATGTATAATAACTTTTTTCCTGGTATTCAGATTTCTGCCTCTTCAATTTGACTTTTGTTCTAATGAACTTTATTTCCACAATATAAAAGATAGGTTTTCAAAGTTGAGTTTTTCGAATAGGAATAGCAAGTTACGTAATTGCTTATAAATCCTATGTCTAAAGAATAAGAGTGATGCAATTTGCGGATAACAAAGATTGAGTCATCGAAAAGCCATCTCCTATTTTGAAATAAGGGTTAAAAAGTTATCTAACATTTTACTCATTAAATAGAAATCATGTTTTATAAAAAAAATGTATGTTAAAGAATAAGAATAGCAAAGATTTTAAATAGAAATAACATAAAAGTTAAATGATGGAACGTTTTACACGCCCAAGTACCTATCAAGTGCGAAACAAAATCATATTGAAAGAAAACCTAATGGACTTATTCAACGAGTTTGTGTCTGTCACTTGACGTTAACGTTTATTTATCTCCAGCAAAAGAAGGGGAGCGGGTTGACATGCGCGGATCCAGAAAATTTTTCCAGGGGGGGGGGTCCGAAGGATAATTGTGTTTGCCAGGGGGTCCGAGGCATATTTTCGATAATTTTACTATGTAATTTTCATTAAAATGTTCATCGACCCCCCCCCCCTCTAGATCCGCGCATGGTTGAGGTGCTTTATCAATCGATTAGAACAAAAATTAATCAGGATTTTTTTTATATAAAAGTTCGTTGTAAAATTTATAATTAATGATAACTGGAAATGCACAAACAGAATGACACACAGACGAACGAACGGACAAAGCAAAATTTATATTACCCATTTAAAGTAAAAGCGGGGGACAATACACAACATGAAAATAAAACGAATTCTAACTCAAGTCGAAAATATAAGTAACTAAAAAATAACATTTAAAGAAAGTGAAAAACAAATACAAAAAATGAAAAAAATGTGCAAATGTTTAGAAGGGGAAAATATACATTGTATTTTAGGAGTAACATGGGACTTTGTTTATCTTAAAGTAGAAAATACAGATTTCAGAGGGGGGAGTGTGTTTAAACGTTGTTCAACATGTACTTTGAGACCACTAAATTTTTGGTATTAAAAATATAATCAATTTAATATTAAATGGTTAAAATTGAATCATTTTAGCTACTTTTTTTGCATTTGCTTAGTACGAATTCTTACATGAAAAATTGCTGCATGGATATACTTCCGAAAACCTTCCTCAAACTAATCGCATGTGATGCATTCAAACTAATAAACATTCAGACTAGTGAGCCTTCGGACTAATGAACCTTCGGACTACTGGACCGTGACCAGACTCAAATTCCCATTGGAGACGATTTGGCTGTTTCTTTTAGCTAACGTACTGATTAACCTTTCAATTTTTGACAACATTTTGTAATTTAATTAATGATTATAAAATTTCTTTCATAACAGTTTCAAATTGTTTTAATATATATCATGCACTTGCACAACAAAGTCATTTTGATATTTGAAATAAATATATACATAGATACATACATTTTTCCGCGAAAAATTGCCAAAAAAAAAAATCGTTTAATTTAAAAAAAATGAGGACTATAAAATTCACTCTCAAATTCCTTAACTGAATTTTATGTTTACTTTAATCCATTCTGGCGATTACGGCATGCATTTTCCCGCAGCGAGCATTTGCCATATAAGGTCATGTCAAAATTCGACAAACTTTGTCGATTTGTAACATGTCAACTGTGCTATATCCGAGGGTGAAGATACAAATGCAGAAACTATGGATTTAAAATGTGCAAAGAACTAACAAAAACAATTAAGCAGCAAAATGTGCATCATACAAAGGAACTGAGTCAAATCTTAAAGTGTTTATTCTCTAGTTTTTATAGGTTACACAATCAGAATCACATACATTCATACTCAGACTTACACACCAACACTATTGCATATTTGAATTTACAAGTTTACAGGTCTGGATTTTTTAACATGATTACCCTCCATAAAAATGTAACTTTCTTTAAATTCATACTAGATAATATCCCGCGCAAGCACGGGAATTAACACTTTAAACATTTTAAAAATATGATACAATGCTTCATGTATATGACCTCTTTTCTTTTTTGTTGCAACTGACTGGAAAAAAACTATAAACTTTTCCATTTTATTTCAAACCAGGGAGTGGCTTTACAGTGCGTCGTTTCTCTTTCTCTAGGCCTTTAAGCCAAATTTCACTATAACTATTATCACTGTCCCAAAAAGAATTTCAGATAAAAGACTGTAACCTTTCTCGACCCGATTCAAAAGCCTCGTTTTATGCATACATGTACATTATCTATTCATACAGACGTACTGTAGAGTTGTTAACACGATTTGTTAATGTTTCACAAATTAATGTACATGTATATGGTTTACTACCAATCTGCAGTGGTGTAAAAATTTTCGTAATTTAAAAACGCTAGATTAGTATAAACATATTTTTTGCATATCTTAAACTAAAGTTGTCAGATCCAAGATAATTGCCCGATGATTAAGTCGCCCTACACTTTCCGCCATGACGTTGATTAGTCAACCCGCGTTCTCGGTGACCCCGTTCTGGAAAGTTCTATCCATCAAATCTAAAATCGCGCATTCAAGAAACGAATTGACTCATCTTATTTATTCAACATTTGTCGTGTCTTAATTTCTTTGTATACCCTAAATAAGTTTCCAGTATATATACTCACCCTTTACGTAATAATTCAATATTATTTAATTGCAAGCATGTATTTTGATGCAAATTCCCACTGACTCGGATCCGCCAAAGCGTGTCCACCACCTTACTCTCATTTTTGCTATTTCGGGCTGGTTTATCGAAAATGAAAGTAGGGTTTTAATTTATTTCTCAATAATTACTCTTTAGGTAAAATTCAATTATAGCTTACGGACATCAACTCACATGTGATGAAATTCTAAAAGTGTAAGTAATTACTCTGGTGTAGAAATTTCGATGTTTATTGGCAAAATGTCTTAATTTATAAGTATAGATTACATTTTCTAGCTAAGATTTAAAGATTTCTCTCCAAGTAATGTAGTTATGCGTTTGCATGCGCTCCTGTTTGCTACCCTCCTGCTGACGTCCACTGAAACATTTAAGAATCGAAGAAAATCCCCGTTCCTCTTTCGTTTGAATAATACTTATATTTTACTCATGCAAACGATGAAGCTCGCATTTTTATAGTTGAGTGTTGCTTGTACGGAAATTAAGTTTTCTTCTATGATGTGTCTAGATCGTTGTGTGTTTTCTATCTTCTCGCCAATGATTGGGGATTGAAAACTTAAAATTCATAGAATAAACATAATTTTATAATTTATACCACCACAAATCATGAGAGAGGTCCTATATACATGTACATGCCTACATTTTTAGTCTTCAAAAAGACAGACTAACGTACGAACACTAACTAGTATGCTATTCGTTGAAACAGACGTTGTATAAAATCAAATAAATGTATTTCAAAAGAATGAAATGATGCGAATTTCTCATATTTTCACTTTCAAAAGTGCAGAGGCAAGATGTTATTCTATTAAATACATGAATGGTAACCCGATACTGCATAACGAGTTGTTTTATATACTGTTCCCACCCACCCTATAACTCAACTGTTCATAATGGGATACAAATGAATAATTCGGTCCAAAGTTCAGTTTAGGAGTGGTTTTTATCCGTACATGTCTGTTATTCTGAAGATGACAGAGAACCTGAGGGTTTGGGGAGTTTGACAGGTTTCTTTTTATTTTGCTTTTTCTTAGAGTGCGATTTCTGTGCGCCTTTTTCCTCCTTATTGTCGAAGTGTAGCCCTGTATACAGCGACGTGTCCGTGTTGCTTTGATTCCTCAGAGCCTCGTACAGACCGTCCTCTCCCTGTCCCGAGGTCAGAGTCACACTCTCGTACTCTCCCCCCACGTTGACCGGCGGGAGGGCTGGGTTCGACACAGCCACGTTTCCATACAGCGCTGCGTCCGTCTTTTTCCGCTCCACGTTGTCGTACGAGTTGTTGCTAGATGGCTTACCACTAGATGGCGTTTTAGCAGTCGCCATGTTCTCGTAGGTCGGCTCATCAGCCTCGTTCTGGTTAAACTCCGTGTTGTTGTACGTTTGATTGGTCACTGCGAGACCATTAGTGTCAGCTGCAAGAAATTCAAACAATTTAGATCGGAAACCAAAGACATGTGACTGTACATATTGTACATGTATAACACAATAAAGCATAAAATCTTTATTTACGTCTTGTTACCAAACATGGCTTAAACATGTACAAAACTATTAATTCATTTACAGCTTTAATTAGAATCAAAACGAATTGCTTTGTGTTTATGGCCATTATCATACATACTGAAATAAATTTGTTGTTAATTATTCTAAACCTAAAAATAATATGTAAATGATAAATCACGTGTTTACCTTTTGCTACCTCTCCGTATTTCCTTTTCAATGAAAAAAAAAATTGATATATCTTTAGCAAATAATGATGAGAGTCTTGACAATAATTTTTGTAAAAATGAAACATACAATGTACATCTGCGGTGTCATGCATACATGAATTTTAAATGAAACAAAACTTGAAAAGTAAAATTTAATTCAGAATAAATGTGAGGTACATTGCAAGTTAAATAAGGGATGATTGTAAAACCAGAATAAAACGTATCGTTCATAAAATTGTAAACAACTAGAGGCTAGGCACTTACATGTGATACTTCTGATAAAAACACAAAGAAAACACTTATCTATACGAGAAAAAAAATATGTAAAAATGCTTTGCAAATAACAAAAATAGTGCCAAATAACTCTAAATATATATCATCTGTGTCATATTAGCCATACCCACGCGCGGATCCAAAATTATTTCAGTGGGAAGAGGTTCCAAGGGAATATTTTGTTTGCCGCCAAGAATTAGTTTTACTATGTAAAAATAAACCTGTTTTCTAGTACCCCTGAACCCATTCAGATCCGCGCAAGGCCATACCTTTTCCTTCTGGACATCATCACAAAGAGACCAATGCCCACCGCAGACGCTATGCTTAACAGTGCGACAACCGATCCCACCGCGGCTTCCACCACCGCGGAACTTCTCTCAGGCGCAGTGTAAACTGAAATCAATGATAAATGTTTATCAGAAGTAGCAACTCTTCTTAATCAATAACGAAAGATATAATGACCACTAAACCACACAAAGAACTAAATAATTTTTAAAACAACATGGCCTACTAAGATCTTTGCTGAATCTTATTCACACACGACAAGATAAGAGAACCATATTGATTAACTAGAAATTTTATTTCTTTAATGGAAAAGGTCACACGTACAGTTTTTTGGGCATGGAGATAAATGATTTAATTAAATAAGCCAATAATTCATATTTTGATTTTTTTAAAAATTAAAGTGGGAAACAAATCCCTGAATTAAACCATCTACTCGCACCTTCGCAAAATTCTGAGATGTACCCACTCTGGCACGTGCATACTCCTGTTATTGTATCACAGCTGATGGTATTGTTCACGTGACACTGGCATCGTCCCAGGCACTCTGATCCATACCGCCACATGGCACAAGCTACAGTTTAATAATTCAACATGATCAGGTTTGGTCTCGATCCCAACACATTATAGGCGGCATAGGTTAATCTAATAATCAATCCACGTTATGGTTGACATTGACAGCATGCTTTGATGACATTGATAGCATGCATTTAAAACGCTGACAGCATGCGTTGATGATGTTTACGGCATGATTGATCCCCTTGCCAGCATCCTTTGATCCTGTTGACAAATTGCTTTGATGACGTGGTGACATTGACATTATGCGTTGATCACGTTGATAACATGCATTTAAAACGCTGACAGTCTGCTTTGATGATGTTTACAGCATGATTGATCACGTTGACAAGATGCTTTGATCACGTTGACAGATTGCTTTGATGATGTGGTAATATTGACAACATGCGTTGATCATGTTGACAGCATGCTTTGATCAAGTCGATAGCATGCTTTGACAGACCGGAAAATTAAAGTCGACTTTTTTTCTGGCCGACAATGTACAAAAAGCATTATGATATGTAAAAATGCATGCATATAACTTTACTTACGTTTTGAGCAATTCTCGCCCCCATATCCTGGACTGCAGATGCAAATTCCGTCTGACTTCCGGCACGTTTTAAACTGGTTCCCTTGGCAGTTACATCTGTTTGCGCATCCAACACCATATGTTCCGTCCTCGCATTCTACAAGGTCGGAGTATCATACTAAACATGAAATAGCATATACTAAACAATTCAATGAAATACTATATACTAATTTATACTAATATAATAATTTAATGAAATAGCATATATACTAAAACAACTCATTGAAATACTACTTACTAAACAATTCAATGGAACAGCATATATACTAAAACAACTTATTGAAATACTACTTACTAAACAATTCAATGAAATGCTATATATTACTTACTAAACAATTCAATGGAACAGCATATATACTAAAACAACTCATTGAAATACTACTTACTAAACAATTCAATGAAATACTATATACTACTTACTAAACAATTCAGTGAACTAGCATACCGGGGTATATACATGTACTCAACAATTCTATGAAAGAGCATATCCGTCATGCAGGGATAAACAGGGTGTTTAACTGGTAATAAATTGGATCAGAGGTTCGAATTTCACATTATTTATGAAATGATTTGATCCTCTACACCCCGGACAAATTTAATAACCGTGCGACACTTGGAGACCGTTAACACCGATGGAGGCTCGGTGGTCCCCGGTCGATGGAGGCTCGGTGGTCCCCGGTCGATCAGACATTCGTAAGGAGCTGTTCAGAAGTTGGATGTCCAAAACAAGCTTACAAATGAAGTCATGAACGTAATACTTGAAAACATTTTTCTTTTCAAAAAGCCATAACATACGACACAGGAAAAAATTGTAAGTCTCACCCAGTTGGCAGTTCTGACCCTGCCAGCCCGCTAGACACGCGCAGCTTCCTGTTACTGGATCACATTCATGCGTGTTTTCCGTCACGCACGTGCAATTTGTCGAGCAGTTTTGTCCATACGTGTTTCCACTACAATCTAAGAAAATAGTTTCTCATGATCGTATAAACAGCTGAAAAGACAAGAAGATGTAATTGTTATCGTCGCTGCAGGTACGTAGCAACAGAGGGTGCGTGGGTGGGAACTGGCCCCTCAAGCGTGGATCCAGAAATTTTTTTCCGGGGGGGGGGGGTCCGAAGGATAATTGCATGTTTACCAGGGATCCCCCGACCCCCCCCCCCCCCTTTCTAGATCTGCGCATGCATTTGGACACTTTCACTTTTGTCTTGCCCTTCACTTTGATTAACGATGCTATACGTGCCTGCGGTGCAACCCCAAGTCGACACTTACCCTCTTTACAGCTGGGTGGTTCATAACCTGGCTGACACACGCACTCCCCCGTGAAGGCGTTACAGCTGCTGGCGGTCTTTGTGTTACAATTACAGAGCAACTGACAGCTCTCTCCGTAGTTGGGTAAGCGGCATTCTAGGTAAACAACATAATCAAAACGTTACAGGGAGGTTGCATCATTTGTTGATCCTAAGGAAATCATAATGTCCGAAGCCGAAAAAGAGGGGCTTAAAATTTTGTTTGAACGTCCACGAAAATGATTCCTTTTATCAATGATTGTACAGCGTGTTCTGTCTAAAAAAGAATCTTCAATACAAGGAAGAGATATACCCCTCTCAATTAAAATGAAAAAAAACCGTATCAATTGTACAACAGTGTTCCATAACACTGAACTATTCAGCCGTCCGTAGTAATTAATTCATATGCTGCCTTAGTCTCTAAGGTGGTATCATTATGGGACACCTCTATATTTAATTGTGTCTTTCATGTACCGGAGAGTTACCTCCTATCGAAATAAACGATCAAATCAAATATAATTTTATAAATTTTCTCTTTCAAAAAATTGTTCACTATAGTCTGTCCCAAGATATTTTTGCCGCATATTTTCTTAAATTATTCGATATTTATAAATACCGCTTGGTTCAGACGATGTTCATTCAATAGTATGAAAAAAATCCCCAGATTTTCCCTTTGAAACGCCCCCTTTAGCTTGTCAGGTTTCGATACATCGCTAAAAATAAAAAGTCTACGGGGATTTTCCATTGCTAAAGAGATGAAGGCACCCGGATGATAACGTTGAAAAATTGTGCGAGGTATTCCGAGTGACTTCCGAAAAGAGAAAAGATGTCAACATTCCCCAATATAAATCTCCATAGGAAATCTGTTTTCAGTCCTGTGAATTTTTACGAGGGAAAAATGATAATGTGTAAATAAAGTTATCCTGGAAATTTTCCCTTTCATCGATTTCAATTGCACTTATTTCACAGGTATGTGATTTTTTATTTAAAATTCGTCCAAATGTGCAGCATAAATATATTGGGACAGACTATAACAGCGCAGATTAAATCTTTACCTACGAATCTGTAAGTCTTGAGTTCAAATCCCGCTGGGGCCATTACAATTTTTACCTTTGCAAGAATTTTTTAAGGTATCCGATCCATATAAGGACCAAATTTGTCTAACCTTGAATATCCACCATGTATTAAATACTCTGATAGTAATTCAAAGCATTTTAGAGTAGAAAAGGATCAACCGAGAGAAATTTTCAAAAATATTATTAACTAAGCTGTAATTAATTAATTAAGATTGCATTAAGATTTATAGGGACAAGCACAAGTTTTAAAATAAAAAAGTAAATGCTAAGAATATCAATAAATGCTTTGGTCAAAAGATGTAATGTATTTAATCATTAGAAATAAAAAAAAAAATACTGAATTTTTTTTTATACCGGATATATTTCTTTAAGAATTTATTTTTATAGAGTAAAAACAAAGGGGGCAACTCTTCAAGAAAAGGAAAAGTTCATTTATTAGGACACATTCCGCTCTTACATATTGATACTTAAATATATAAAAAAAACCATTCCAAGTATACTGAGTATTAAGCCCATATATATCTGTTATGGATTCAGATTCATTGAATCTGGAGCTATTATGTATCGGATACCTTAAAACACTTTTCAGTCAAATAATGTAAAATTTGAAATTCTAAAACGGTGGAAGTAACTTAATTGGCTTATACTTTATCCACATTAGTATCGACAGACGACAGATGTCCCATACCACCTTTACACATTATAGAACATTGCGTTGTTACTTACCCTTCCCACAGTTCAGATGTGGATCATAACCCGGTTTGCAGTTACAGGTGCCGTTCTCTTTGTTACAAGGTGGTGAGCCTGAGTTCGCCGCATTACAGGTACAACTACTGGCGCATTTAATACCGAAGGTGTTGTCATCACAAGCTAACATTAAAAGTAAAATTTTAATGTTAATTTTTTTCAAAATGTTTATTCCAATATCGCAACTTATTTCTTTCATTTGCTAGAATATCATTTATTTAAAGTACACAAGTTTGTGCTGGAATAAGAAACTTTTCCCAACAATATGGAGTTCACTTTTTGGTTTCCCTTTTGATAAGATATATATAACTGGATAAAAAGGCTTTATAAATACATTAATTTTATTATTTGTGCTTGGTCAAGTTAAAGCTTACGTTCTTCGCAGTTTTTTCCCTTATAACCTGCTAAGCATGTGCACACGCCGCTTACAAAGTCGCAATCTCTTGTTTTGTCCCGTTCACACGTGCATTGTTTACAACCATCTCCAAATGTCCAGGATGCGCATTCTAATGAAATGAAATAAATCAATGATCAACAGGGTCAAGTAATGAATTTATGTTGAGAGACAATGAGAGAGAGAGAGAGAGAGAGAGAGAGAGAGAGAGAGAGAGAGAGAGAGAGAGAGAGAGAGATGCATGTTCATGAATGTCCTGAAATCAAGTCAACATTGTGCCCCTTACCATGTTATCCAACATTTGGCATTGATTTTTTTCAAAATGTGTGTTCATGTATGCAAGTATATACTCACTATACTCGCAGTTAGTACCCCTGTACCCTGGTTTACACGTGCACGTGCCATTCACGTTGTTACAGCTCTTTGCATTAGCCTGCACGCACGTGCAGGTAGATGAACACTGTTTTCCGAAATTGAAACCGGAACATTCTGTGGAATATAAGAATGTAACGGTTGACTTATGTACAGCCACCTTGTCATTCATGAGTCAAGTCTTCAATCTGTGAAAGACCCGAAAGGTCTTTTAACTAGAGCCGAGCTCGTTGCAAGCAACGAGAAGGTCTTCCGTTACAGCTTCCAGTCGAGACAATCTGATTAAAATCATATCCTTGATCCCCTCCTTGTTTTTCTATTTTTGCTACAAGAGGATCTGAAGAAACCCCTCTTGAGGTTACCCCCTGTTGAACGTTTATTTATAAATATACATGAGTTATTCTAGCAATCAGAGCAAGTGTTAGAAACGGTAATTTCGGGTTACAAACAAAAATGGAGTTGTACGACGAAATGATGCCAAATGTTCGTGAATCTTTCGGTATCAGCAAGTAAGAGATGGAGCATAAGTTGATATTAGACGCCCTTAGGGAATCTAAAGAATGTATTGGCATAACTTCCAAATCATGTAACTGAGGAATGGAACCGACGATTTCATTGGTCAAAGCAAACTTCACCAGGAGGTGACCTCAAGTGGGGTTTCTTCAAATCATCGCATAGCGACTATAGAAATTTTAATCAGATTGCAAGTCAAGAAAGGATTGTCATTCAGTCTTAATAAAACCATCCCTCTTCTTCTTACACTTGTCAGGGTCTGACAGTTATTGATAGGTCATCTTCACACTACCTTAACTTCTGACCAATCAGGGCTTTAGAAAATCAATTTGAACTCTTCAAAAGAAGACAGAAAAATTAATTCATGCATATTTTCTATATATTACTGCAACCTCCAGACTGCATAGTATGGAAGAGTTACACTTCTCATAAAACAGATAAAGGCATGTCTGTGATAAGCTAGGGGTATATATTTAGATTGTATGCAAATTTAAAGGTCATAGAAAGGTAACCTCTTATTGATACCTATCCGACCCCGTTGAGTGTAAGGGGAAAAGGTTGGGCTGTCATTAAACTGGATTGTCAATATGATAATAGTAAGTTCAGAAAACGAGGCTCACTTTCAAAGTATTATTTTCCTACCAGACAAACTCTCCTTTAACTTATTTCACGGTTATATCAATTTATGATAACTGAAAACACATCTCTTATATGTACATGTATTTAATTATTCCAACCAGAAAATCGATAAATACGTTTACATATATGTACAACTGATGACAGGATTCAAACTACTGGTATGCCTATATCATAGTGTAATAAACACAAAATCCACTGCGCTGATGCATGGAAAAAAAGTGTTATGTTTCATTAACATTTTGATTCCCTATATTCATACTTAAACCTCTACCGCTAAAACATGGAATAGTTTATGTAAAGTGCAGTGTTAAAATTAGAGATTGAAAAGAACACCAATTGTAAATAAACAATAATGCCTTCTCCCATCTGAGGGTGCGTTAGTATACGAGACTGAGGTGCTCAGTGGTAGGGATAACTATCCGTATAATGTTTGGCCATACAGGCCTCAGTATTGTTTTTGAAAGGATGAGCATATTTATCTGAAATCTTCACAAGCAAGTACAAGACATTCACAAATCTTCAAAATCATAATCCGCGGCAGTGGTAGGGGTTGTGAGGCATCTCAGACTCTAACTTCATTTTTTTCAAGAAGGATTTTGTTTTAAATATCCTAATATTTTTTTTTTTTTTTTGCCTTGAGCGCTCATCTAGAAAGTGTGTGGGGGTGGGGGTGTCAATACCCTAAAATTTAATTTTCTAAATGTAAATTTCAGAAAATGTTGGCAGGGGTGGGGGCAGAACTCCAACTGAATCAAAAATCCTTTTTGTCACTTTATGTGACAGGAAGAGAGACCTCTGGTTTACAATTATTTCTATCATGTCACATATACATGTTTTAGATATAATATTTTGGAATTTTTTAAAGATACAATGTCATTTATTTGATAAAAATCATATATTTATGCATACATGTATTAACATGTGACGTGTGAACCTAAAAGTAATCAATTTTGTTCAGTTTTTTACTTGAGTAACAGAAAGGCATAAACCAGGGTTTGGTTCAGAGCACTGTGTACATTGTATATTTAAACCAAACCAAAAGAGATGGTGTGACGTCAAAACAATTTGTTTTTGTTTTTTAAACAAAAGAGTTCTACATAATGTCAACCTCCAGAAAATACGATTTCTCTAACTTTAACATTTACAACAATTAATAAAATCCGTTGAACAACACATATCTATTCCATTTACATGTAATTGTAACTTTGAGAAGTGCATACATTTTTGGGAGGCAACTGTGTCGCTAGTCTGTAAGTCAAGTGAATTATGGCCTAAGGTCTTTTAAAGAAATAAGAAACTGTCAACACTTGCAGTACTCTGATGATTTCTATGGCGACCGACTGCATTGAATAACGTATTTAATAACTTCTAAACGTGAGAACAAATAATTATTATTTAACATCTTTGACTTAAAACTTTAAACATATATTCAACAATTGACCACTACAGTGATAGCTCACTTCCAAGTGTATTTTAATTCATAACAATTGATGATCTGCATCCATAAATTACCTATCTGTGTCCAGGGTTGTGTGCACTTAAAGGCCGAGGCTTTTAACCGGTCAGTTTACCTTAGGTAAGTTCAGGTGGGGATGGAGCCTATACTGAAAGAGGTGTGAAGCCCCGAGGGAAACACGCTCGCTTGTGCATACATGTCTATATACACGGAGTATTAAAGTGCTCTCAAAAGAGTTTTTCCGTTTATTTAAAAAGAATATCGTATTTATATGTACTTATAAAACAAATTGTTTTTCGTTGAAATGAATATAAACGCATGAAAAACCGCGTGCGACATGTGCAAAATCTTTCGTTTGATTGAACAAGTTTCTGTCGGGATTAACTGAGAATATATCCTGATGTTTTGTGACTTATACAATCACCCCACCGTACTCAAACACTAATGCAACTTTGCAACCAATGCTTGTAAATCTTTTCCGATCAGCTGCTAAATTAAAGTGCACAATAATTCTACCAGCTGCGCATGCACCAGAGCTGTCTGTACTTGTTTCTCTTCCGGTTTCAGCTCGTGAAATTTCTCAAAGAAGTGTGATAACTAACGATATAAATCGTGAACGCAATATTTGATTTCATTTAATTATTTATTCTCAATTACTCACAAACATCTTTATTGATAAACGACGTCTTTCATGGATACATGATCGGCACCACATGATTTTGACAGTTTGTGTGATTTACTAGAAAAGAAAAAGAATGTTTATATTTTCTTTTCTCGTTTTTTAGGATTGTGCAGAATTTACGAAGATGACTTAAACTCCTCACATAAAAGCATGTATCCTAAAAAAAAATATTTTTTTCTTATGAATTGAAGCCTCCTTTTTAAACAGGCATACTGTCTGTCGTAACTTAATGTCAGTTGTACGCACAATGACTTTCGTTAACTTGCCAAATAAACACAGGTACATGTTAACATGTAAAGCTTTTTACACTCATACTACATAACTCACCAACAAAATAACATTGTAACGACATTTATAGGATCCCAACAAACAACTTTTCCAGCGACAGCTATATCAAAATCCTAGCCGTTTTTTAGTTATTTAGCAAAAACTTTCAAGGGCCCTTGGCCCTTAATTTAAGGGGCCAGCCCTTTTTTATTGGTGTCAAATGAAAGTCCTTGACATTCTGCACAACTTTTATTCTACATGTCTTAACAAAATATTTTTCGTTTAAAAGATACAAAGGAAAATATGTCTAAATTTTCGCACTTTTTGGAACCCTGTTTTTTGACCCCCTACCTTTTTCTAAATAAAGAAAGTAATCCAAAAACAAAAACCGATGTGCAAAACTTCAATGTCTCTGTTATTCAAATTCGTTGAATTCCCATTCCCTGCTATCATAGTCTCGGAGCCTTTGTCTGGAAACGAAAGGCCCTAAATTTTTTAAAAAGGGGAATAACTCGTTAACGGAAAAGGATTTTTGAAATTTATGAAATGGTTTAGATAGTGTTTTGTAAAGTCTATAAGCCCTGAAATTTGAGCAAAAACAGTTCAGAAATGAGCAAGATATGAAGCCTCAAAGTTCGCGTCTAGGAAGAAAAAAAAAAGAAAAAAGAAAAATAAGACTAGAGCAAAGCTCGTTGCAAAGCAACGAGTGGGTCTTCCGTTAATGTCGAAAGTCAAGCTCGGAGTTCCTGTAAGAAGCAGAGTTGTCAAACGAATAACAAAAGTAACTTTTAAAAAATAAAAAAAAATCGAATTATTCTTGGTACGACTTAACAAAATCCGAATGATTGTAAGTACGACTTAACAAAAACCATAACGATTTCAAGAACGACTTGACAAAAAAATCCGAATGTGTTAAAGTACGACTTAACAAATTTCGAATTATTTTAGGTACGAGTTAATTTAACTTTGAACTTAATACTATTTTCTTAACCCAGAATGCGGAATCAAAATTTCCGGAAAAAACAATTTTTAAACCCCAATATCTCTGTAATGCATTGTCTGATTTTAAAACGGCTTTTTGTGTTAGATTCAGCTCTATAAGCTCTACAAAACACATTTACATTTTTAATTTGATTAAAAAATTCAAATTTTCAAAAAATTGATTCACTTCCAGTTTCGACCGGAAGTTACGGATTTCCATTTCCAGCCTTATCGCACAGGTAAATTGACAAATTCATAACCACGGAAAATTTCAAGCTTCTCTCTTAAAGCGTTTTTGAGAAATGCCCCGGACAAAATGACTTTTTTTAAATTTTAAAAATGACGTAACGTCAAAACGGAAGTGACGTTGTCATTGAAGCTTTAACATCTTTGAGGGACGCTGACTTGCAACAATCGCTGAAAGTTTCATTGAAATTGATTGATAACTTTTTGAGTTATGAAGCCGAAAAGGAGTCAGAAAAAAAAGAAAAAGTATAATAATAATAACTAGAGCAAAGCTCGTTGCAAAGCAACGAGTGGGTCTTCCGTTAATGTCGAGAGTAAAGCTAGATATTCCTGTAAGGAGCAACGTTCTTAAACCAATAACAACAGTAACTAAAACAAAAAGATAAAAAATCGAATAATTCTTGGTACGACTTAACAAAATCCGAATGATTTTTAGTACGAATTAACAAAAACCTTTACAATTTCAAGAACGACTTAACAAAAAAAATCCGAATGTGTCAAAGTACGACTCAACAAAAATCGAATTATTTTTGGTATGAGTTAATTTCACTTTGAACTTTACGCTATTTTTTAAACCAAGAACGCGGAATCAAAATTTCCGGAAAAGTCAATTTTCGAACCCAAATATCTCTGCAATGCATCGTCCGTTTAAAAACGGATTTCAGTTTCGTATTCAGCATAATAAATTCTACAAATAACATCAACTTTTTAAATAAACACAAAAAATTAAAAATTTCGAAAATTTTAAAAGACTTCCGGTTTTGACCGGAAGTGACGGAATGTGAATTCCAGCCTTATGTCCCAATAAAAATGATAAATGTATAAACACAGAAAATTTCAAATCTCTATCTTAAAGCGTTTTTCAAAAACGCCCTGGACAAAATCACTTTTTGAAAATTTTAAAATTGACGTAACGTAAAAACGTAGGTGACGTTGTAATGGAAACTTTAAAATCTTTGAGGGACGACAATGCCACGTAACCTCTGAAAATTTTATTGAAATCGGTTGAAAACTTTTAAAGATATTAAGCTTCAAAAAAGTCAGAAAAATAAAGAAAAAGAATAATAATAACTAGAGCAAAGCTCTTTGCAAAGCAACGAGTGGGTCTTCCGTTAATGTCAAAAGTAAAGTTTGATGTTCCTGTAAGAAGAAGAGTTCTTAAACCAATAACAAGAGACACTTAAACAAAAAAAATTAAAAAATCGAATCATTCTTCGTACGACTTAACAAAATCCGAATAATTTTAAGTAGGAATTGACAAATACCTTTACAATTTCAAGAACGACTTAACAAAAAAAATCCGAATGTGTTTAAGTACGACTTAACAATTATCGAATTATTTTTTGGTACGAGTTAATTTCACTTTGAACTTAACGCTATTTTTTAAACCAAGAACGCGGAATCAAAATTTCCGGAAAAATCAATTTTTAAACCCAAATATCTCTGTAATGCATAGTCCGATTTTAAAACGGCTTTCAGTGTTAGATTCAGCTTGAAAAGTTTTACAAAACACGTATACGTTTTTGATTTGATCAAAAAATTCAATTTTTCGAAAAATTTGATTTACTTCCGGTTTCGACCGGAAGTGACGGATTTCCATTTCCACCCTTATTGCACAGGTAAATTGATAAATTCATAACAACAGAAAATTTCAAGACTCTACCTTAAAGCGTTTTTGAGAAATCATCTGGACAAAATGACTTTTTAAAAATTTTAAAAACGACGTAACGTAAAAACGGAAGTGACGTTGTCATCGAAACTTTAAAATCTTCTAGGCATAATAGTTGTACATAATCTATGAAAGTTTCATTTAAATCGGTTGAAAACTTTTTGAGTTATGAAGCCGAAAAGGAGTCAGAAAAAAAAGAAAAAGAAAAAGAACTAGAGCAAAGCTCGTTGCAAAGCAACGAGTGGGTCTTCCGTTAATGTCAAAAGTAAAGCTTGAAGTTCCTGTAAGAAGAAGAGTTCTTAAACCAATAACAAGAGACACTTAAACAAAAAAAATTTTAAAAATCGAATCATTCTTGGTACGACTTAACAAAATCCGAATGATTTTAAGTACGAATTGACAAATACCTTTACAATTTCAAGAACGACCTAACAAAAAAGATCCGAATGTGTTTAAGTACGACTTAACAATTATCGAATTATTTTTGGTACGAGTTAATTTCACTTTGAACTTAACGCTATTTTTTAAACCATGAACGCAGAATCAAAATTTCCGGAAAAATCAATTTTTAAACCCAAATATCTCTGTAATGCATCGTCTGATTTTAAAACGGCTTTCATTGTTAGATTCAGCTTGAAAAGCTTTACAAAACACGTATACGATTTTGATTTGATAAAAAAATTCAATTTTTCGAAAAATTTGATTCACTTCCGGTTTCGACCGGAAGTGACGGATTTCCATTTCCACCCATATTGCACAGGTAAATTGATAAATTCATAACAACAGAAAATTTCAAGACTCTATCTTAAAGCGTTTTTGAGAAATCCCCTGGACAAAATGACTTTTTTAAAATTTTAAAAACGACGTAACGTAAAAACGGAAGTGACGTTGTCATCGAAACTTTAAAATCTTTTAGGCATGTTAGTTGCACATAATCTCTGAAAGTTTCATTTAAATCGGTTGAAAACTTTTTGAGTTATAAAGCCGAAAAGGAGTCAGAAAAAAAAGAAAAAGAAAAAAAATAATAATAGAAAGAAACCGAAGAATAACAAGAGGGTCTTCCGTTGGAAACGGAAGACCCTAATAATAATAGAAAGAAACCGAAGAATAACAAGAGGGTCTTCCGTTGGAAACGGAAGACCCTAATAACTAAAGCAAAGCTCGTTGCAAAGCAACGAGTGGGTCTTCCGTTAATGTCGAAAGAAAAGCTAGATGTCAAAGATATCAAAAAATCGAATAATACTTGGTACGACTTAACAAAATCCGAAGGACTTTAAGTACGAATTAACAAAAACCTTAACGATTTCAAGAATGACTTGACCAAAAAAATCCGAATGTCTTTAAGAACGACTTAACAAATATCGAATCATTCTAGGTACGAGTTAATTTAACTTTGAACATAACACTATTTTCTTAACCAAGAATGTGGAATCAAAATTTCCGGAAAAATCAATTTTTAAACCCCTATATCTCTGTAATGCATCGTCCGATTTTAAAACGGATTTCAGATTTAAATTAAGCTTAATAAGTTGAACATTTTTGCTTCAATAATATATAACAAATTATTTTTCAGTAAATAGTTATTATTAAAAGACTTTGTAGCCCTCCTGGCCCCTAATTTGAGGGGCCAGCCCCTTTTTCTTGATATCAAATGAAAGGTCTTGCAAATATAAACATATTTTGTTCAACAACTGTTCACGAATTGTTAACCGTTCTAAAGATATCTGAACAACTGTGTTTTAGGGGCCGACCCTTAAACTCCTTAATGGGGCCACCAACAAAAAAGGTTTAGGTATTATATTATAAAAAAACATTATTTTGAGCAACTTTTCTTCTACAATGCTTTTTAAAATATTTCTCCTTTTCTAGCTATTACTGATCAGAGTTTTGGAATTCTGGTCCCTTGAAACCCCTAATTACGTAACATATGACTTAGGTATGGTACTGTATAGATAAATAACTGTACAAAGAATATTTTTGCTTCTATAATATATAACAAATTATTTTTCAGTAAAGAGTTATTGCAAAAAGACTTTAGAGCCCTCTTGGCCCCTAATTTGAGGGGCCAGCCCTTTTTTCTTGATATCAAATGAAAGCCCGTAGAAATTGAAACAACTTTTGCATTACATGTTTTAACAAAATATTTATACATCAAAAGATATTGGAGAAAATGTTCGAAAATTTCGTGAAAAAATTTGGTCCTAATTTTCAGGTTCAGGCGAGCTTCGAGGCCTTGCGCAATTTTAATAATTGGAAGCATGGGGGTACAACTTCAGACTTTCATCTACAATCCTGGAAAAATTTCAAGCTTCTATTTTGATTAGTTTCGGAGGAGATGCGTGGACAAAATGATCCTTAAAAATTTACAAAATCGTCAATATCTGAAACCGGAAGTGACGTCATCATTTGAAAATTTGACAATATGTAGCGCCGATGATGCTTAATCAGTCCTGAAAATTTCGTGCAAATCGGTTGAATAGTTTTTGAGAAATAACGCTCCAAAAAAGTCAGAAAAAGAAAAAAAAGAATAATAATAACTAGAGCAAAGCTCGTTGCATAGCAACGACTGGGTCTTCCGTTTATGTCGAAAGTAAAGCTAAATGTTTCTCTAAGAAGCAGAGTTCTTAAACTAATAAACATAACTAAATAAAACAAATAGAAAAAAAATCGAATTATTTTTGGTACGAGTTCACAAAATCCGAATGATTCTAAGTACGAATTAACAAAAACATTATCAATTTCAAGAACGACTTAGCAAATACAAATCCGAATGTGTTTAAGTACGATTTAACAATTATCGAATTATTTTAGGTACGAGTTAATTTACCTTTGAACATAACACTATTTTCTTTACCAAGAATGTGGAATCAAAATTTCCGGAAAAGTCAATTTTTAAACCCCTATATCTCTGTAATGAATCGGCCGATTTTAAAACGGATTTCAGTTTTAAATTAAGCTTAATAAGCTCTTATTTTTGCTTTTATGAGTATAACAAATTATCGCTCTGAAAAAGGTTACTATAAAAAGACTTTGTAGCCCTCCCGGCCCCTAATTTGAGGGGTCAGCCCCTTTTTCTTGATATCAAATGAAAGGTCTTGCAAATATAAACATATTTTATTCAACAAGTGTTCACGAATTGTTAACCGTTATAGACATATCGGAACAACTGTGTTTTAGGGGCCGACCCTTCAACTCCTTACTGGGGCCACCAACGAAATTTTTTTAGATATCACATTGTTAAGAACATTATTTTGAGCAACTTTTATTCAACATTGCCTTTCAAAATATTTCTCCTTTTCAAGATAATAATGATCAAAGTTTTGGACTTCCGGCCCCCTTGAAACCCCTAATTACGTAACATATGCCTTTGGTATAGTTCTTAATAGATGAACAGCTGTACAATGAACATTTTTGCTTCTATAATTAATAACAAATTATTTTTCAGTAAATAGTTATTATTAAAAGACTTTGTAGCCCTCCTGGCCCCTAATTTGAGGGGCCAGCCCCTTTTTCTTGATATCAAATGAAAGGTCTTGCAAATATAAACATATTTTGTTCAACAACTGTTCACGAATTGTTAACCGTTCTAAAGATATCTGAACAACTGTGTTTTAGGGGCCGACCCTTAAACTCCTTACTGGGGCCATAAACCATAAATTTTAAGGTATCATGTTCTTAAGAACATTATTTTAAGCAACTTTTATTCAACAATGCCTTTCGAAATATTTCTCCTTTTCAAGATATTAATGATCAAAGTTTTGGTCTTCTGGCCCCTTGAAACCCCTAATTACGTAACAAATGTTTAAAATAAGGTACTGTGAAGATAAACAACTGTACAATGAACATTTTTGCTTCTATAATTAATGACAAATTATTGCTCAGTAAAGAGTTAAAATTAAAAGACTTTAGAGCCCTCCTGGCCACTAATTAAAGGGGCCAGCCCCTTTTTATTAAAACAAAACAAAAGCTCGTGTAAATCTTAACACCTTTTGCATTACATGTTTTAACAAATTATCTACAGGTTAAAAGATATTTTGCAAAACGTGTTAAAATTTTGCCAAAAATGTTGGTGCTTATTTTCGACCTCGGACGAGCTTCGGCGCCGTGCGCATTTTCCACAATGTAAAATACAGAGGATCATTTACAGACATCCATCTACATATTCCTGAAAGTTTCACGTTTCTATACCCCTTAGTTTCGGAGGAGTTACGTGGACAAAATGGACCTTAAAAATTCACAAAATCTTCAAAATCTCAAACCGGAAGTGACGTCATCAGCTCAAAATTTTGTAATCGCAAGCACGTTTTATGTTCTATCAGTCCTGTAAATTTGGGGAAAATCGACCAAATAGTTTTTGAGTTATAGCTCTCGAAAAATGTCAGAGGAAAAATAATATAAAATAATAATAAAAAGAAACCGTAGAATAACAAGAGGGTCTTCCGTTGGAAACGGAAGACCCTAATAAAGAAAAAGAAACCGTAGAATAACAAAAGGGTCTTCCGTTGGAAACGGAAGACCCTAAATAATCTTAATCTGCACAATAATATAAAGGTCTTCCGTTGGAAACGGAAGACCTTAATAAAACTCTTCGGTTTTAAAAAGTTCTACAAACCAGAAAATTGAGCTGTGTCGGAAAGTAAAGAATTGTTAGTTAGACCACTCAGTTCTCAAATCTGTTACTGTACATTGTGCATGGCCAATACCAACATTGAGGGAATCGAATGTGCAATCCCCCATGAGTACAGTTTATAATATACTTACCACTATCGCAGTTAGTACCCTTGTACCCTGGTTTACACACGCACGTGCCATCCACATTGTTACAGCTGTCTGAATTAGCCTTCACGCACGAGCAGGTTGATGAGCAATTGTCTCCGTAATTGAAACTTAAACAAGCTGTTGAAGAAAATGTATTTTTACAGTAAAATGTAAATCCTAAGAGAGTGCACAAATGTAAACGGAAGGTGATAGTGATCAGAATGAATTTCAATTCAAATCTAATCATGTACTTATGAGTTCCGAATGTTTCGCATGGATTATTTTCATTTGTTATGTACTTATTGAAAATTGTCGTGAGAAATCGATTGTTTATATTGTTGGTAAAATATTGAAATTGTGCAAAGTCCCCCCCCCCCTCCCCCCTGTCCACACGAGAAAATATTGTTATCTTAAAGACCCAAGAGCTAATCAGAATCTAACCAAATAACAAACAAATTCATAGTACTGTGAACTTTTTAACAATGTTATTTATTTTTTTCACACATTTATCTTTGAAAATCATGACTCGTCCTGTTTTTAAATATATGAACCTATTAAACTGTGTTTAGATATACTTACAAAAATATTGTGCATTGTATTTGTCGTTAAAAACATTTCTTTTCATTAATATCAGTCGACAAGCTAGAAAAAATGACTAATATAATTATAAAAATATTTTGTTGATTTCCTGAATTGTGTTTACATTATATAAAAGAAAATGTATTCGCTATTAATGACTCTTTATGATAATATATTTCCTAAAGGAAGATATGGTACCGACCTACACTTACCGACTAATACATTTACTAAAGGGTTATATCATATATCATATCGACTTACACATTTCCTAAAGGATGATGCTATACCGACCTATGCATTTACTTAGGGATTATACGATACCGACCTATAGATATCATTAAGTATAATACGATACCAACCTATACAATTATTAAGAATGATATGATACCGACCTATACATTTTCTAAATGATGATACGATACCGACCAATACAATTATTAAGAATGATATACCGACCTTTACGTGATACAATATCGACCTATAGATTTCCTAAAGTAGGATATGACCCTGACACTATACACTCTACAATACCGACCAATACATTCCCTTAAAGTTGATACCGACCTGTACATTTTCCTTCCTTCAGACTGTATCCTTTGCAGCAATTTGTCTGGTTATTACTAATTACCCTGCAGAGGATAATACAAACATATAAATTTATAATGATCTCATTCAGAAAATACTCTACAGTTTACGTATAATCATTCAACACATGATAATACATGTAAGAACAAAAAGTTACCAACCGCTGGCATATGAGTTATATTGTTCTAATGGTTCTATATTGTTTTGATGGTTCTTCACATGGTTAAATACGTTTATCAAGCACCAAGTCGTTAAGCAAACGTACACGTCCATAAAAAGTATTGCATAAATTGCAAATACGTTAGAAGTACGTTCCCAATAGCATAGACATAGTTAAAGAACGCTGCACAATTTTTAGATGGGATAAATAAATGATATGTCAACATATACCGAGCTTTTGTAACTTTCATCATCGTATAGGCCTACTGTGCATTGGGGAATAAGGTTGATAAGCCGTGAGTAGAGGTACTGTGAGCAAGCTCATAAATGATACTTCCCGCTAAGAAAATATAGGAACTCAAGTATTTCTCTATTGGAAGTAATGCAGCACCAATTTTCTTATAGTGACCTTGAACTTGCAAAAATGACCAAAGCTCACGATACATACATGTATTTACAGGTCACAAGCATTCTTTGTGTCAAATTTTAGCTTCTAGAATCATTTAAACAAGTGCTTGGACTTTGGGTAGTTGTGTCAAACAGCAATGAGACGTAGGCATGTCTATTTCATTGCTAACCACTCAGCCGTGGCTCTTTGAAATCTACAAGATTTGTCTGGCTTATGAGCTGAGTACGCAATCGGTGTATATTTCGCTTAAAACCGCGTCAATTTTAACTTGTTTTGACACAAAAAATAGATAGCTACGCCCTACTGAAAATCCAAGGTATTGTTATAGTAATCTACGTAGAAGCGTTTAATTATGGAATAAGGAATCATGGATTTTCAGCCAATAACGTTTTTCGGTTATGATAAAAGACACGCCCATTTTGTGTCACTCATGTTTTATGAAGTTATTGGGTTTTAGGGTTCAAAATTGAATCGTAATGTTATCACAGACAAAAACAGTTGAAAATGTAAATAATAGGCGGTAACTCCAAAAAAGTTTCAACGAAATGTTTTGACTGACCTTTGTCCAATCAGATCGTAGTAGGGCGGAGTTAAGACATTGCCGCTCGTAACTTGAATGATAGAGAGAAGAGAGAGAGAGAAAGTTAAGGTGATGCAGATGAAGAAATCATCATTATTTATAAAATGGCAAATAAATTAAGGTCTATAAATTACATGTTTATCCTATATATATTGGTGTAACTTTAAAGCGGTTTAAGTTAAGATCGTAAATTTTCTTTGACCGCCGACAGCATGCGCGAGAATTGTATACAGGCAATAAATATTTAGAAATGCGAATTAATGATCATTTATGAATTGAGATATGGTGAAACGGAAAGGCAACCCAGGCGGAAGCTTACTGGGAAAAAAAATTGTGGCGGATAAAGGTAAAGAATGTTTCACACTGAGTAATCATGGAGAAAGTTCACGTATTGTTCAACGTGTCTTCCAGCAAAATTACGACCTATGTTTCATTCGGAGAAGATTCGGCATACTTTGATTAGAAAACTACCCGTAATACTTGTAATGAAAAGTAGTTTCTTAAATAATCGTACAATTTTCGATGTTTTACATTACTTCATCCCATTATCGTTGTTCCCCGGTGAAAGAAGTTCAAAACATAACACATAAAGGATGACTGCACTTAGCGCCGGGTTTTGGGCCCTTTTCGGTCGCTTCTGTTGCGTTTATTTCTTAACCTTATATCACTTTTGTTAATTTTTTAAAGAGTCTAGTCTATTTCCAACACGAATTAAGATTTTAGACTGTGATACAATAAGCTCATTCTATGTTTTTCTCCTTACAACTTTCGAAAAAAGGAGAATTTTTGCTTGTCTGCCCTTGACCAAACATTAGATCGATATTAATATGCATGAGAGGTGGAGTTGACATTATCAGAATGGTACTAAAATTAGACTAGCATGAATAACAATGCTATGTATAAAAGTTTATGTGATCACTCTTTCATCATAACCCTATCTATTCTACATGGTACAAGTATATTATTTACTATGGTTTCAACTATTTGACCACGCCCATGAAAGTACAGAAGTCTTTAAATCAATGCTTGACAACTTAACGTGTTCGAAAACATTGTCCTAGTTAGCACATAACACGCTACCTTACACGCCACGTGATAGAATTTTGTATTCACAAAGTTACCTGAGGTGAGAAATCACGTGGTGAATTATAATATTCAACATGCATCAACCCTTGGTTACAACAGGGAAAGCGAAAGTAAGAAGAAGCAGTTTTTTCTCATTTTAACCATGAGCGCATGTTTGTCTATTAATCTCCTATTGACATAACTTTGATAATGCAAATATACAACTACTGTTAAACGGAGAACAATAGACAAACATGCGCTGACTATGTACGAAGTCAGTATAAAAGTGGGCGTCCTCATTATCGTATGGAGATTCAAGAAATCGTGATGACCCCCGCCTATGAAAACAAATTCGTACTTGGTAACAACATACTTTTATTTAACGCAATTACGTAAAGTTACAGTTTAGATGTGGACCATTTCTGCAATTGAAAGAAAAATTCTTCTTTTAAAAGTTTATTTTCTCGCAAATATCGCATGTCCTTAAGTGCAGTCATCCTTTATAGGATATAGGCTACTTTTGAATTGTCACTTTATAACCATTGATAGATTGTTTGCTCGATCATCTTTGTCATTTCTTAATACACTCTCTGTCGGCGGCCAAAGAAAATTTAGGATCTTAACTTAAACCGCTTTAAAGTTACACCAATATATAATATATATATATATATATATATATATATATATATATATATATATATATATAAGGGTGTTGCTAAAACGCGGAACGGAAAACGGAACGGAAAGCGGAACGGAACAGAAACGGAAAATAAAAAATCAAGTTAATCACTGAGAAATTGTAGCAATTGGACGAGAAAGTGTTTATTTGATGTGTTTTTTTGTAAACCTTCCAAATCGTGTTGTTAAATTAACAATTTGAATAAATCTCCCTTAACTTTAGCATTGCAATTTGTTGCATATAAAAAGAGATCAGGGGAAATGAAATGTACTTTCTCTATAAATGTACATTGCAATGACATATAAACTTAAATATAAAATGGCTGAAGTTTATCATTCAAGACATTAAAAATGAAATACTAAAATATAAAATTGTTAGTTCTAATCGTGTCTATGTCCTTTTAAAATCAAAATACCAACAAAAACTAAATCACCTTTTAGGAGTTATTCTGCATCATGCGATTGTTAACTATATTACCGAAAAATGTTTTAAATGCATGTATCACTTGATTGAATCAAGCAGTATTTGTTCAGGTCAACGATGCTGTTGTTTGATATATCGGCAATCCTTGTCTGTCTAAGTTCTGATTTTCACCCATTTTAGAAAAAAAATTATGATTGTACTAACACTTTTTAGCAATGAGCTTTATATGTTCACTTTTGCCAAAGCAATTATAATATCGTGCTATACTCACATACACTTTTCTCAATAATCCGCTCAAAATTAAATCCGTTTGAAGATTAAATATATCTATATAAAAGTATATCGATTCTGGCTTGTTTTAACCAAAAACAGTTCAAAAAGATGGTATCATATTTTCCGTTTTTCATTCCGTTCCGCTTTCCGTTCCGTTTTCCGTTCCGCGTTTTAGCAACACCCATATATAATGATATTCATGTAATTTATACATGTCCAATCCGATCGTAGAAGGCCGAGTTGAGAAATAATCGCTCATGACTTGAGAGAGAGAGAGAGAGAGAGAGAGAGAGAGAGAGAGAGAGAGATATTGAGTGAGTGAGTGAGTGAGTGAGTGAGTGAGTGAGTGAGAGTATAAATTAGAAATGACAAAGATGATTGAGCAAAATATATATCAATAGTTGTAAAGTGACAAATCAAGGTCTAGTATATCCTATAAATTTATGTTTTATGTTTTGAAATTCTTTCACCGGGGAACTACGGAAGCGTATTAGGGCCGCAGCAGTATTTTTTATTAATTTGTTATAACAAATTATCAATTTGTTATAACAAATTATCAATTTGTTATAACAAATTATCAATTTGTTATAACAAATTATCAATTTGTTTAAACAAATTATTAATTTGTTATAACAGATTATCAATTTGTAATAACAGATTATTAATTTGTTATAACAAATTAGTAATTTGTTATAACAGATTACTAATTTGTTATAACAAATTATCAATTTGTTATAACAGATTATCAATTTGTTATAACAAATTACTAATTTGTTATAACAAATTATTAATTTGTTATAACAGATTATCAATTTGTTATAACAGATTACTAATTTGTTATAACAGATTACTAATTTGTTATAACAAATTATCAATTTGTTATAACAGATTATCAATAATAAGATTGAGTTATTTGATTCAATATTGTAAAGGTGAAGCAAAATCCTTAATTGAGGACTGTGTACTTTTAGAGCCAAAAGAAGGGTATCTTAAAGGTAGAGAAATATTATTCTCGCGATATGGCAAGTCACATTTAGTTGCAAGATCATTTATCGAGAAAATTGTTAATGGCAATGAAATCAAAGCATCCAATGTAAATGAAACTTGCTTTAGAAATGCAAAAGTGTGAAATTACATTGTCACAATTAGGGTTTAAGTCAGATATTGACAACTCGGACAACTTGAGACGCACTGTTAGAAGATTACCTACTCATCTGAGGACCAGGTGGGTGGATGTTGCTTACTCAATCACAGTGTCCGGTAGAGAGCCGCGGTTCTCGGATTTGACAAAGTTTGTTGATGAAAGGGCAAGAATTTCCTCTTCTATGTTTGGCCTTGACCTTGTACGTGAGAACAACCCAAGGTCTCAAACCGAGAACAGAATACGACATGCAATATCTCATGAATCTGATTGGAATGTTAAGGGCAAAGTTACTACGTTAGTTACACAAAGTAAAGCAGACAAATCAGGCAGTGAGCGATATTGTAGATGTTGTTCAGGTACATGTGTAGATTTAGCGTCTTGTGGAAAATTTAAGCTAATGAGCTTAAACGACATGGTTTCATTGTTACGCAAACTTAAGTTATGCTACAATTGTTTGAAAGGAAATCATTTTTCTAGCAAATGTAGTAAACCAAAAGCTTGTTCAGTATCTGGTTGTAATGTTAAACATCACACACTTTTGCACAAATGGGTTGTAAGTAATGGAAGTCAACTGAGTGTTGAACAATTGGTTGTACATGAAAATCAGTTAAGTGTTGATCGATCCTCAGTTCATTGTGCATCTACAGAAAACGCAATCAAGAACTGTTTGGGTATTATTCCTGTTACCGTTGTGGGAAAAGAGGGTAGGTCTTTACAAACTTATGCATTACTCGACGATGGAGCAGACAAGACCTTGTGTGATGAACGCCTTGTAAGTGCCCTGGATATTCCGAGAAAGCCTGTGACATACGAAATGTCAACAATAACGTCCAGACACAGTACAAATGTTGGCAAAGAAGTCAACTTAGACGTAAAACCTATGAGTGGTGATCATGTGATACCACTGCAAAGAGTGTGGTCCATCAAAAAGTCCTTTCCCCTACTTGTCAGATCTCAACATCCCACAGATTGAGACAGATGATGTGATGATATTGATTGGTACAGACAATCCTATCGCTCACATTCCGCTCGAAGTGCGAGCTGGCGATGTAAACCAACCATACGCAATCCGTACTCACTTGGGATGGATAGTTCGCGGACCAGTGCACATAGACTCACGGAGAAACTCGGCCAACATAAACTTCGAGAACGCAGAGGAAGTACTTCTTCAAAAACATCTTGAGCGACTCTGGAACACTGATTTTGATGATAAAATATCGAGCAACAAAACCAGTATGTCTGTTGAAGATAAACGAGCTCTCGCTATTATGGAATCTACAGTTATTCATGAGGATGGTCATTATAAGCTCGGGCTTCCTTGGAGAGATAAGAATGCAAGTCTACCAAACAATCTTCCTCTTGCGCATTCAAGATTACAAAATCTACATAAAAAGCTGATACCCAATCCAAATCTACACGAAATGTACAAAAATACAGTAAATGACTATATCGAGAAGGGATACGCCACAGAAGTCACCAAAAGTGAGATGAATACAAATCGTGTATGGTATCTACCTCACCATCCTGTGATGAACGAGCACAAACCTGGCAAAGTACGTGTCGTATTTGACTGCGCAGCCACATATCATGGCAGATCTCTTAACAGCGAACTGTTACAGGGACCAGATTTGATGAACAGTTTGGTTGGTGTACTTCTACGATTTAGGCAGGACAAAATCGCCATTGCAGCAGACATAGAAGCAATGTTTCATCAAGTGAGAGTAATCGAGAGGACCGGGATGCCTTAAGGTTTCTTTGGTGGCCTAATGGTAACTTAAATCAGGATCCTAAATGGTACCAGATGAAAGTACATCTCTTTGGAGCCACATCTTCCCCAAGCTGTGCTGCATTTGCTTTGAGACGCACAGCTATAGATAACTCAGATAAGTTTGAGTCAGAAGTTATATCAACAGTTAGAAAAAATTTCTATGTTGATGACTTATTGAAATCTGTCCCGACCGAAGAGGGTGCTACAAAACTTGCTACAGATTTGCAATCGTTAATGGCAATTGGCGGATTTCGGCTTACAAAATGGATGAGTAATAGCAAGGCCGTGCTGCGTTCAATACCAGTGGAAGAACGAGCTCCGACAGTAATTGCACTAGGTCAGGATTCTAGTACTTTACCAGTGAATCGCGCACTTGGTGTTCAGTGGAACGTTGAAAACGATTCAATCGGATTCAAAGTAAAATTTGATGAAAAACCGCAAACAAAACGAGGCATAGTATCCACCATAAGCGCAATCTATGATCCAGCGCTGTAAAAAGAGTCGTTGGACACTGTGTACCTTGTAAACGTCGACATGGAGCGTTTTGTAAACAACAAATGGCACCTCTACTGAAAGAACAGACAACAGCAGACAAACCTCCATTTACGTTTGTCGGCATAGACTATTTTGGTCCGCTTCTGGTGAAATCACACCGTTCACATGTAAAGAGATATGGTTGCCTATTTTCATGCCTAACAAGTAGAGCAGTGCATTTAGAAGTTGCCCATAGTCTAACAACCGATTCATTTATTGCTGCCTTCCAACGTTTTACCAGTCGACGAGGAGTGCCAGAAAAGGTCTACAGTGATAATGGCACTAACCTTGTAAGTGGTGACCACGAGTTGCGCAAATCAATCAGAGACTGGAACCAGTCTAAAATCAACAGAAATATGTTACAAGAAATTGAATGGCATTTTAACCCTCCTTTAGCCAGTCACATGGGTGGAGCATTTGAAAGAATGATAAGGACAACACGTTCTATTCTAAAAGCAATTGCCAATGAACAACTTCTCACAGATGAAAAACTATTAACAGTGATGACTGAAGTCGAAAAAATCTTAAATGACAGACCAATTACTTCTATAAGTGACGACCCAAGTGACCAGCCACCACTTACTCCAAACATGTTACTTTGATGAAGACGAATTCATGTATTCCGCAAGGTATCTTCAGGAAAGAAGACGTTTATGCTAGGCGATGGTGGAAACAGGTCCAGTACATTGCTAATGTGTTCTGGAAAAGATGGATGCATGAGTATTTGCCACTATTGCAAGTCAGACAAAGGTGGCAAAGACCAATGTCAAATATTCAAATAGGTGACATAGTTTTGATAGCTCAAGAAAACGTTCCTAGAGGACAGTGGCCGCTAGGTCGAGTTATGGAAGTAAATGTGGGTAGAGATGGTCTCACTCGAAGCTGCCTAATAAAAACACAAAACTCGGAGCTAGTGAGACCAATTACTACGCTGTGTTTACTAGAATGTTCAGGTTAACATAATTGTTTGATATTTACAACTGTAGTTGACTTCTGACTCCTTTTTTTTTTTTATTGTTGATCGTAGATATTATCTAAAAATTGTTCATTATTTTTTGTTGTATGTAGACTAAGTATACTTTATGGAATTGGTAATTCCATGGTGGGGAGTGTAAGAATTGTTTATTCTTATTTATATGTTTATACGTTGTTAAATAATTGGCGCGTTATATTTTTGGCACAACGTTGCACGTGTTGTTATGACTATGACGTCGTTAACGTTATTACTTGTTTATTTGTATATTGAAACGTAACTGCTGTTTACTGGTGTCTACAGAGATCAAATTTTGGTAAAAAATTATAATTATTGACTGATGTATATTGTTTATTAATCTATAGTACGTAAGCAAGTTTATTGAACAACATTTACATCTGTGAACCTTTATTTTTTATTTTAAATACTTAAAAAGCAGTATTGATTGTTATATTTGTTGCGTACATATAAATGTGTGTGTGAGTGATTTGTAAATTGTATTTGTATTTGATTCTTTCAGAGAATCGTCATGATACATCATATGAATAAAACCAAGTGAAACGACGCATACTCTTGAATTCGATCACAGACAGCAGACTTATTAAAAATTGTAGCTAATTTTTGCTTAACTTCTTTGAAATATAAGCTAAATATGCCAAAATATATCGATAGAAATATCAAAATATTGTATAAATATGTTTTTTAGAACACCATGAATATATCGTATTACACAAACTTTCTAGAAGTTTGGTCTGCCCTGAAAATTAGGAAGCTAAAGTAACAGTACTCTAAAACTAGTGAGTTAGAAAATTGTTCATTTCCTTCTTGAAAACCTTCCGCCACAAAATATAGTCCCTTACTAAACCCTGTTAAAATGTAATTTTCTAAAATTAATTTTATTCAATATAGTTTATTTGGCATTGTAAAATATAAATATACTACTAGAATTAATATGTGATGCAGAATTTTTAGACTAGAGTTGACCCAAAATGGCTACCCAAAACCTCTTTAAAACATATCTTATATTAACATTTTAAAGGAATTACTGTTATAACATATCATTTATTCTGTTAACAAATCTATGTGAGTTAAAAAATACATTACAGTCTGAACGTTTATTTTTGATGCAAAATGCTAAAATGTCAAGTTCTAGGCTAATACAGGGTATTTGCAAGTGGTAAAATGCAAATATATGTAATTAATAGACCTTTAAATAATCAATTTATTTGCCGTTTTATAAATAATAATGATTTCTTCATCTCCATCACCTCCATTAACTCTGTCTATTTTCTCTCTCTCTCTCTCTCTCTCTCAAGTCACGAGCGGCAATGTCTTAACTCCGCCGTACTACGATCTGATTGGACAAAGGTCAGTCAAAACATTACGTTGAAACTTTTTGGAGATACCGCCTATTAAATGCCTAGCTCTACATTGTTCGCTAAATGACTAAGACAAGAATTATGCATTTTTTAACAATGACCTTGCACAACTGAACCTTGCTCAAATTCATGACACACCCTCAGGTCATAAGCAATCTTTATATGAAGTAGTAACCATAAGAAATGTAAAGACCGGACACAATTTATGAATTTTTTCTTTCCAATGACATTAAACTTGCTCAAATGACCTTGAGTCATAATCATTACACACCCTCCGGTCATAAGAAATCTTTGTGCAAAGTAAGAACTGTCAATGATTCTCCATAAGAAAGATTTATACTAGCGGAAAAAAGAAACTGTGCATTATAAAATTTAGTATAATTTTTCCATATCTATTGTTTGTATTTATAAAATTTAAACAATCGATAATGGTATTGTTTTTGACAATATCGGATGGTTATCGTCCGGGTGCACTGACTTCTTCATGGTTAGTGAGCACCTGTTGTTTATTGAAGAATTTGTACGCACGAGTTTTACGGCCCAATAGTGTTTGGAATAAGAATTGTAAAGGATTTGTTTAAACTTTTTTTGTTAAGGAAATCACTTTAGTTTCAACAAAATTTACCCCTATGTCATACCACGACTCAACGAAAACCAACGTAATCGTGCTGTTGGATGCTGCAAGCTGGAATGGCACAAAATACTGTAGCAAGACACTTTGGAGTTCATCGGAACACCATCCAGTCATTATGGAGACGTTTTCAACAATCTGGCAACATCCAGGGTCGACCGCGCTCTGGGCGACCTCGTGTGACGTCACGTCAACAGGACAACCACATTAGACTTGTGCATCTGAGAAATCGTTTCCAGACAGCAAGTTTGACTGCCCGTAGCATTCCAGGGCTTCGACCAATTAGTCCAAGAACTGTGCGTAATCGTCTGCGCGAGCAAAACATCAGACCAAGACGTCCAGCGGTGCGCCCAGTACTGCTTCAACGTCATCGTATCGCCAGACTAGCGGGGTGCACACGACATCTGCGATTCAGAATACAGGACTGGGCCAATATTCTGTTCACTGATGAATCCAGATTTCATTTGGATAGCAGTGACGGTCGTTGTAGGGTGTATCGTCGCGTTGGGGAGCGTTACCAGCACGCTTGTGTTGTGCAACGTCGACAATTTGGTGGAGGTAGCGTTATGGTGTGGGGTGGAATATCAGCACGTGGAAGGACCCCTCTACAAATTGTCAATGGAAATCTCACCGGCGTACGCTATCGAGATGAAATTATTCAGCGTCATGTGATACCCTTCATACAGAGACATCAAAATCACATCACTCTGCAGCAAGACAACGCAAGGCCACACGTTGCACGTGTAGTCAGGGACTTGTTTGTTCAACAGAATGTCGATGTCTTGCCTCGGCCAGCTGTTTCCCCCGATTTGTCGCCGATCGAGCACGTCTGGGATGAAATGGAAAGACGTTTACGCCGTTTACCAAATCAGTCAGTGACATTGGCTGATTTAGGCCAGGCTTTAACCAACATTTGGAACAACATCCCTCAAGCATTTCTGAACACTTTAGTGGCATGAATGAGGCTTCGCTGTCAAGCATGCGTGAACGCAAATGGTGGTCACACGCGTTATTAATTTTGTTAATTCAATTTCAAATAACAGTGACTTTCGAGTGTGCTGAAATTGACGTTATTCGACGTTGACATTAATGTGTTATGAGATGTAAATGTTGTTACGAATACATGTGTTAACAGTATTACAAAAAATAAAATTTGTTCATTGTAATTTTTAAATGTTTTTTCATATATTAAATAATGCACAGTTTCTTTTTTCCGCTAGTATATAACAGACCGGACATAGATTTTGCACTTTTCCTTCAAGTGACATTGAACTTGCCCAACTGACCTTGGGTCAAAATTATGACACATCCTTAGATGAAAAGCAATCTTTATGTGAAGTAAGAACTTCAAATGTTTCTCCATAAGAAAGATATAGACCAGACATGGATTTTGCAATTTTTTTTTCCAATGACCTTGAACTTGCACATATGACCTTGGGTCAAAACATGACATACCCCCAGGTCAAAAGCAATATTTGTGTGAAGTAATAATTTCCAATGTTTCTTTATAAGAAAAATATGGACCGGACACGCGGTTGCACAGACAGACGGACGGACAGACGGACAGGGTGATTCCTATATACTCTCCCAAACTTTATTTGCGGGGTGTATAATGATAATAAAAATAATAGTGTTTGAGTTGTATGTTAGAGGAAAATTTACCCTTGCTACTTACCGAATTTGCTCCAATTTCACACTTAAAGCTGAACACCGCTCGTAAATAGGCACTGTCCGCCATATTTCTCTTTCATCACTGCTGTCCCTTCAACCCCTATATAAGGCGAATACCTCTAAACAGTTCAAAGTACTTTGCTGTAGAGGTATCACCTGTGTGGACGTACATCTTGCCTCGCCGTGTTACTCGGTCGCGATGAAATTATCAAATTTTACGCACTTTTTTCAAGCCAGGAGAATACTAACATCAAATAAATTGATCAATGCATTATTTACAAACAGAATATGCACATAGAATAAGAAATAAACGCATAAAATCCAAAGACCACGAAGGAATACTACACGTCGGCCACGAGTTTTAGGTGTGCAATCGGGTGTAACGAAATCGAAGGATTTATATACCAGGTACCTGTGTGACGGTGCCTATTTACGAGCGGTGTTCAGCTTTAAGGTGGTATGGGACACCTCCATGTTGTGACGTATTGTTTATCGAAATAAACAATAAAATAAAGTGTAATTATATATGTAGTTTCTTTCCCCAATATTGTCACCTAACAAAGTAGCGCAGTGGGTTAGAAGGATTACTACAAATCTGTAAGTCAATAGTTCGAATCCCGCTGTGGGTTTTACAATTTTTACCTTTCCAAATATTTTTTATTGGTTAAGGTAGTACAAAACAGTATCCGAAAAACAAACACTTCGGAAATCCTCGCGCAAGTCAAACGTTTACGAGAAACAAATAAATGACGTACGTCATGTTCTTAATGTCTTATTATGACGTCACGCCGTGCAAGAACTGTTCAAATAATACTTTGTAACAAAGTGGGAGAGGGATGTTTAAACTTCTGTTTAAAAATATCTAGTGGTGGAATTGTTTTGGTATTTACATAATATTATCTACATATTCCAACAATTTATATGATAGTTTTTCGTGGAATTTGAATGATAGGATTTAAATAAAAACGGTATTTAGTATGGCGAATAGCTCCAAAATAGGGCCTTCTTGCATATTCTTAGGACTGATTTTATTGGTACAAAAAACTATCAAAGTCAATGATTATTATTTTTTTAACGTTTAACGTGTCTTAGTCTGTTTGTTAATAGATATTTGCCAAAAAAAAATATTTTAACAATTTTTTTTCTTTTAAATCATGTATTCTGATGAGCCTAGCCCTTTTCTAACAGGGTGTCGGAAGCCATAGTTGTGACCTAGATTACGAGAAAACTAATGGTGGAATTTTTTTAATACTTTGTATATGTATACAGTTTAATATGATTAACATTTGGTGCAATTTAAAAAAAAAATGAATAATGGGAAAATTTTTCGCTATCTGTTTTGTACTACCTTAAATATTGTAAAATTTAAAAATTCTAAACAGGTGGAAGTATTTCAATTTTAATGTACTTTAATCCACATTAATATCGACAGATGTCCCATGCCACCTTAAATATTATAAAGTTTATCCATAACAAACAAATTAATACCACGCAGCACAGTTAAGGCTGTCAATAAATTCCGTTCAGACAAAAAGTACGGGAAATGTGCATTATGACATCACAGAATATTACAAACCTCGAAAGTACTAATTAATTCATTTATTAGCAAAATTAATTTATACAATTCTTTTAATTAAGAACAACGAATGCTATTACTTACAATTTCAATGTCTGTTATATCGTACAAACTGAAAAATAAGCGAGAGGTCGTTCTCGCTGTACTACAAAATATGACGTCATATGCTTCAAAATGACGCATTAAGTTAAGTCATTGAAAGCTATCATGCGGCTTTTTAGCGATGAAAAATAAATTCCATAGATTAACGGAAAATTATAAATGAATAAGTTGTTTAACATTATTATTTGTAGAATGCTATCTATATAGTCTTATTTTCAATTTGTTATAATTATGCATCGTATTAAGAGGCAACCTCGGTTTTGTGTAAAATATCGTATATTTTAAAGCTGGGTGCCTAAATAAATCACTTTATTGCAAGGGCATATACTAACCTGATCATGACAAACTTTTACATGTAAATTTGAAATATGCTATGTAATTTAAAAACTTCTAAGATCCTTGTGAAATCTCACAAATTAATTATTTTTTAATGAAATTAACACTGTGATCTTCAAAATTATTCAACATATGCATTATAAATTATGGTTTTTTCTAACAAATAATATTATCTTACAAAGTTCACAGCATTTTTTAAAATCTACTATATATAACATCAAGTTATTTTACAATTCAGTTGTGAATTTTGACATGATTATGCCCTTTTTAAATGACCTCAAAACCACAAATACATCTGCTTATACCATGCGACTGCCATATCACGTGACCACTATGAACATAAAATATTGTACTATTATATATATATTTCAGACATATATTGCATTTGAGCGACTGTTATTGATTTTAAAAAGGACATGTCCGATGAACTAAAGTATACGTGTTTTCATTACAAAAATTCGTCGATATTTTTATTGGCCGCATTAACTGTACTGCGCATTACAAATTATTTAAACCATAACAAATGTTTATCTACGTACCCTACTGAGCATAGCTGAGCCTCTGTCAATACGAAATATTCCAAAATAAAGACAGTACAAGACAGAAGCTTCATCATATTGACATAGGGACTGACAATTGATGGCTGGGATAGGGAACTTCCGGGTGACAGAAAAAACTTCGGAGACATTTAGTTTCCTATTGTTTCAGAGGAAACTCCCTCTTACAGAGCGAGCGGTTTATTTATACACTTCACAGGGATTGACTTAATGCACTGTCAACAGTCCACTTTCTTCTCACTCGTTAGACATTCATTGTTATACTGTCTGTTTAATCACTTCCCTCTTTGTAAATGTGAGTGGAAATCCCAAGTTCATGAGCAAAATGTCAACAATAGCTTCAATTAAGGAATAAGGATCATTCTTTTAGTATTGTAAGGTGATCAAATAAGAGCGAGGGTGATCAAATCCAATACACTGACAAAAACACTAGAAAAATAAATATATCGCGATTGAAACCAGGCTTTTTAACTGTACCGCTATAGAGTCGAGATGTGGAAATGTGGTGTCCCCCGTCAATAATGATAATATATAATACATGCCCGAGGTCATAGCTTTCAATCTCATTTGCTCGGGAAATCTGCATAGTTTTGTCTTGTCTAAATATATACACAAATCTTCAGATTTATGAAAGTAAATTGTTCATCGTTCCAACCAGAGTATTTGCTCGTATTGAGACGTCACAACTCACAAGTACAATGAATATGTTCGAAGTTTGTCGTTCAACCTATTGGATGAACTCGTGGTGCCATGACCATATAAAGAACACTAATTTGTTCAAAAGATCTACAACATGCACACTTTTAAAAGTATAAAAAAAAGTCATTCCTTGATTTTTATTTGTCTTGCATACGTTAGTTCAATCGTACTAAGATTTTTCTCAAATGAAGACGGATGAAACTTTTCACTGAGTTATTTGACAGTACATCGTCAGGAACATGTATTTTAAGTTTAATGGTTTCCGCATGTCAGCAATATAGGCATATTTGTGTTTTGTCTAGTGTTTTAAGAACAGATCAAAATTGCAAAGAGAGACAGCGAGATGAAAGTAACACAAGGCGTTTGAAAATATTATATAATAGCAAATCAAGGCGAAAATAAAACACATTAAATTTTATCTAAACAACAAAAACAACACAATTCAAAACACAATAATGAGTTGAAAATTATTTGACATCATATTGTTTTTCTTTTAATTTAAAACTTGATAATGTAATAATGAATTGTCTTTAAATATTATCAATAATCCTCCCGAGCATCCATTTAGGGGACGGAAAACAAAAGCGGGAAGTCGGGGATGTCGTAAAAATGACAGGGGAAATGATTCAGTAAACAAATCCATCCGGTGATGACTGGTCCAGGTGCTTGTTTCCGGGGTGATCCTCGCATTGTCTCAAAACATCATGACGGACCTTTATGTGCAGCATCTTATGAATGGGTTCTCTGACGAAACAGAAACGCCAGGTGAGCTATGAACTCTGCGCACGTGTAGATCAAGGCAGGTGTGTTATCACCTGTGGGGGGGGGGGGTGTTGTTGAACTCTTCTTGTGGGCAGTCTTATTATTGTGAGTTTTTGTCGGTCCTTCCACCTAACTACTAGTATCTTGTTCATATGTCTCTAAACTGTTATACGATGATAACATACTTATGTCATACTAATTAACAACTTTCACCTACTAGTGGTCCAAAACTTTTCAGGGACTCTGTGACAATTGTTAATAAATTTAAGACACTATAAATGAGGGACTGATTCCGTAGAGTCTCTACTTCTACACCGTGAGAAGAAGACCATTCGTTTGGGTTAACCCTGTGGGTTACATGTCTAAAGTACACTCTTCATTTGTATATCTTGCTTCACATTGTCTTATAATTTAAAGCTGCCGTATATTTTGTGATAGTTTCAATGCTGTGTGAGAATATTAAATTCTTTGATATTTCTCCTTTAGACACGTCACAGAAGGCGGACGGACGGCGGATCCACGACTATCTCCACACTTCAGTACTAGTGGCCTGTCTGTGTTTCTACATGCCGACAGGGCTGCTGGCGGTCAGATACGCCCACAAGGTACCCACAGACAAACTACAGTTAACCATATCGAAATCTAAGTTCATATTGCAATGCTATTTATAGATGTTTGGAAAAAACCCACACTTAACATATAGTAGAAAGATAGGTAGATATTTATCTGGAATAGCGAAAATCCAATTGAGGGAGATCGAATTCGTTACATTTAACCGCCAACGGGGTTTGCTTATGTATATTAAATTATTTAATCGTACATTGGCTTAAAATTATATAAGTAATAAGGAATCTTATAATGAATATTATGAGGTGATAATTTCGGTCGGGGCGTGATCAAATCTATCATAAAGCCCTTCGGGCTTTATTGGATTTGATCACGCCACAACCAAAATTATCACCTCATAATACTCAAAGAATGATTCCTTATTCCTTAATTGATAGCAAAACAGAAGAGGACTGAAGAGGACCGGGGGGGGGGGGGTATTTAAACTGAACACCTAACTAATGCATCCTCGTACACATAATATGATTTCTCATCAAACTTTTCAAACGTACTTAAAACAAACGTCCCCTATAGGTGTTCGTTG
Organism: Magallana ariakensis; assembly: GCA_020458035.1. Taxonomy (NCBI): domain Eukaryota; kingdom Metazoa; phylum Mollusca; class Bivalvia; order Ostreida; family Ostreidae; genus Magallana; species Magallana ariakensis. Next base: position 4,299,466 of record CM035818.1, read on the forward strand.
TTAACAGGAAGGATTGCACAATTCTTTCCTTATTCATCCACCATCACCGCATTCATCGCTTCTAACTCTATACGGAGTCATTCACTCACTGTAAGTGTGTTGTTGTTGAGTACTAATACAGTGTATATCTAGAGGACTAAGTGTGGTAAGTGTTTCCGTTTAATGGGTTTACATGTTTGTTTCAAAAGAGACTTATTTGTCGTTATATAACTGCAACAAGATATCAAAATAAACGAAGAAGAAAAAATCCACAACGTCCTCATTCTTTAGCATATTCTTGTACTATATGTATATAGTTCATTTTTTTATTAAAACAACACAAATAGTGCATTCACTATTACCATGGATAGGAGTAAATCTACCAAGGATAGCCACCCTATGTAATATAGCGCTATTAACAAAGTGCCCCGAGCCGAGGCAGTCCCGTTGTTAAAGGAGAATCTGCGTTTTGAAGATGATAATTTCATTAGACTTTATAGGGAACTAATATTCAATTGTAGCACTTACTCGCTGTATGATTGGCTGAAAAAAAAATACACCTGTAGTTTACATAAGGAATGAATTTCAATAGCTTTACAAAATACAATTATTATTAAGCATAAGTATTATTACACAGAATTTAATTATCTAAATTCATCTAACGTAGAGATAACGTTACTGCAGATGGACCCCACAACTACCCCGGGTAAAGATTTCTAGATCCGCGCCTGAATCCATTTATGAAAAGCATTTATCGGGCGTATCAATGAAGAATGAATGTGACCCATTTGTCAGGTTCGCTAAACTGATACAGGTGCTCAAGCTTTTACCAAAAATATTTTACTTCAATTAAAGATAGATTTGATTCTATATTTATTTTATAAAATACGGTTTTCCTGTAGTAAAGTGCAAGCTATGCCGATGTTGATATTGAAATACCGATAAAACATATAAATATTTCACAATTTTTCAAGATTTTTATTTACTGAATATATTTCTCAGGCAATAAATGTAAAAATTGATTTGTCAACATCAATATTTCCTGATATATCTTAATTCGAATGACGTATTTCACTCATGTTTTATGAAGTTATTGGGTTTTAGGGTTCAAAATTGATTCGTAATGTTATGACAAAGACAGTTGAAAATGTAAATATTATCCATTATGCCATTTAGAATTTTATAATTTTTACGCGTAACTGATGATATGATATCGATTATTCATTGTAATGAATAATACTTAATGACCTTTGATATAAGTGTGCTAATTATTGTATATATCATTTTGTGTATAAGAGAGGACGTTCTGAAGTTTTAAGTTGTCGGTGGGTTTTTTTTTATTTAATGGATAAACCAATTTATAACTTTCAGGCTAGGCAATCTCTACGCAATGGAAATGAAGACGAAGCCGACAGGTTCTCTCGGAACGCCTTACTGCTTATCCTTACAACAGTGTTCACACTCCCGATACTGTGCTTTACTGCTTTTGTCACGTGATATGACCTGATTGGTCTGCAGACATTTGGGAAATATTGTCTAAAGTTATGGAACGTAGCAGGGTAATCAACCAATTATCTCTTTTCAAAAAAAATGTTTAGCAACTAATCTGATTGCACATGGTTGAAAATACTTATGCAAAGAAGCCGAGAGAATACTCAATTCATTCTTTTTGTCAATGCGACGGATCATATTATCCATATCAACACGTTGTATATATAAATTAAATTGCATTCATTTTTGTACATAAACTTTTGTTTGAATTTGTTGTGAATGATAGGAACTTTTATATAAAACAAATAAAACGAATGAAAATTGGCTAGTTGTTAATTTTTGCGGTTCTTATAAATGACGTCATAAAGACATAACGTCACAAATCGAAGGTTTGAAAGAGGGAAAGTCTACGGTAAGATAATTATGTTGATTCCTTGTTGCTACGTACGCTACCACGTTCATCGCATTATTACTTCAAGAATCGGAAGATGGAAGGAATACTGCCTTACAGAAGTAGTGAGTTTGAAGTAAACCCACGCATCTACCAGCCATGGCGAGACACAGAGGAAATTGAGAACATGATGATACAAAAGATGGTGGATCAAACTTTAATGTCCGTACTATCTACAGTGAGCGAGGAAGTGTGTAAGTTTTTTAACAAATATATTAGCACCGAGTATTCTGTGTACTTATATTTAACAGTTATCGTTCCGATTACTTCGCCGGTTGAATAAGGTGTTTGAATATCGTTTGTCACATAGTTGAGAGTGATGAAACGATATCATAGTAATGTAATATATTACAATGGTGCGCGAATCCTTTATTTTAAAAAATGTGACAGAAAACAAGAAAAACGCTTTTAGCAAAATACAATAAAAACAAATTCGCATAATGTACAATAAACAATCAATTCTTTGCGAAGAAAAATCACGGACTACACGAAATAATCATGATGATGTCAGACTCAAGTTTGTATAGTTTAAAAGACGATTTTGCTGTTTCTTTTAGATATTACGAATTGATGAACATTAACAATAATTAAGCTTATTTTTCTGACCTTTTCCGACCACTTTATTAATTTGTTAATAGAAAGATGTATAAATGATTTTTAATGCCGCCACCTTCATATCCCGCATGAATCACCAAAATCATTTTATTGGTTAAATATTTACATCTACCGAGTATGATTTCATCTATTTCTTACGGAAATTGATTGTTATTCATAGCTCCGTAGAAACTGACAGGACTGAAATCTACACGCCCCGTTTATCGCTTGGTCGAAACCTATAGCAACCTAAGAAAAATCGCAGACTGCACGAAAAAATTATGATGATGTCAGACTCGAAATCCCATAGGAACTGATTTGGTTGTTTCTTTTAGCTAACATACTGATGTACATTAACAGTAATTTAGTTAACATTTTTACTTTTTACAATCAATTTATTAATTTGTTAAAAGAAAGATGTAAATATAAACAATAAAATGCTTTCTTTTATGATTCAAACGTGTAATGAAGTTAGCGTCCATTGCAGAAAAAAAATGTCTGCAATGTCGCCACCTCATATCCAACACGAATCACCAAAGAATGCATTTAATTTTTTGGTCAAACATTCCTCTTCTAGTCAATCCCAGTAAACGAAAAATTGAAACATGCATGATGCTGCAGAAAAAACATTTTATTTTAGGATCAGAAGTCAAAATTGTGCGGGTTATTCCGAGCTGTCCCATTCTTTCATTTTGGGAATCAGGGGAATTATGTCGATCCAAAAATTCCGCACAGCAATTTATGGCATATAGATAGTATGTTAACCATTAAACTTGTCCCTGTATCTTTATATCATTTTCAGCAATTGTACGATAAAATATTACAATAGTTATTGATCAACTGTATTGTTTAAATAAATAGTACAAGAGCTGTAACTTGCGGTTGAGCTAATACGCTTATAACTCATACTGAAAAATGTATAAACTTACTGAATATCAATAAATTTTATTATACTTTCATGTTATAAATACTAAAATTTGATTGGTTTAGACGCAGTTGAAAATCCGTTCTCTTACCATCAGCGTTAGCAACACGCTTGGCAACGGGCCGATAGAACGAATTGTTACATGCGCGTAAATTAAGCGCGTACGGTTCGCCGTTAAATTCACGTAATTTCTACATAAACGCAGTAAAATTTGCTCTAAACTTAAGACATTCAGTATAATAAAATAAATAGTGCCTGTTTGGGAGGGTAAAAGCTGAAATTGACACCCTCGAAAATACACGCTTCGCGTCGGTTGACAATGGTTTTCTCGGGGTGTCAATTTCAGCTGTTACTCTCCCAAACAGGCACTATTTATATAATGTTGATATTTATTTGAATCAAATTTTGCATCATTTGCTCTTTGCTAAAACCGTGTTTTACTTCAATTTAGTCTTTTTAAAAGCTCAATTTTTACAGCTAGATTGTTAGTGTAATTGAAATCAGAGAAGCCATAAAACTTTGCTTATGGTAAACAAAGTTTTCACAATACTCTATTAATAGGGGGTAGTGCTAAGGAAGCCCCCCCCCCTTTCCGACCCCGCAACAAATTCCTTGATCCACACTTGGATAAAAGTACATATTGTAATCCAGAACACGTGCAGCATATTTCAATGTTCGGTCTCAAATAAACGTGTTTTCTATATTATTCAGCATCCTCTGTAGTTTATTCAATGTAGTTAACTTCTTAGTTTTACTCAATTCAAAAAACGTTTTTATTTTTGGATCATTCGTGTCGCTACCTATAGGGCGCTATTTCCCTGGCACACACTTTATAGTGAAAACCCCAGCTGAACCAAGGCATGAGTTTTACTAAGCTAATATATAAAGTTTTAGATTGCATAGTAACCGTAAGTTACGATAGAGATCTATTTTATCATTTGCCTAAACATTACTACAGTATGTCCCAAGTTATTGCTTCCACCACTTTTTGTTGACATTTAATTAATATAAACATACATGTACATGTCAATGAAGTACAATTCAAATATCGATAAAAGGGAAACAATCCAAGATTTTATGATTGATTACATCATCTTTTTTTACACGGAGATTTCATAGGACAAAAACAAACATCGTACGGAGATTCAAAATTAAGAATGTTTATGTACATTTTTTCTCCATTCGGAAATACTCGGGACAACTCGCAATAATTTTTTTAAATTTTTTAACATTATCATCCGGGTACTTTCATGTCTTTGCAATGCAAAATCTCCGTAGACTTTTTATTTTGGACTGTGTTGTTAAACCTAATACGGTAGAGTTGTAGTTTCAAAACAGATAAACTGCACTTTTTTCATTATAGCCAGTGGTTGTAGTTTTGGCACAAAGGTAATTATGGTTATCGAGATATTACGCAAAAAGTGGTGGAAGCAGAAACTTGGGACAAAGTATAGTAACTTATTAAATTTTCAAGTTTCGTCTATAAATTTGTGAACAACAGCAATAATATTAGAATCAATCTGTAAAGGTAAATACACATCACCCGACAACAATAGATTTGTATCAAATACAATAATAATGTTCAAATCAAACACAAAAAATATGCGATCAAAGGATTATTTTTAGCAGTAAGATAATTTTTACAAGCAAAAAAGAAATGATGCGCATCTTATTTTTTTTTTACATGAACACAAAGAACTATTAATTATATAGCGATTATATAAATCATAATAAGAACACATTTATGTCTTTGTTTAGTGTCTTAACTTAGTATGAATAATGTAGTTATGGCGTTTTCCAAATGAAAAATTTGGCGGATTTGTGAATTTTGTGATGATGTATTATCGAAATAAATCTATTGAGATGGCTGATCGTGCTTCTACCTTTAACGAATTCCATTCTTTTATAGCATCAGCAATGAAAAACTTTATATACTAGCGGAAAAAAGAAACTGTGCATTATTTAATATATGAAAAAACATTTAAAAATTACAATGAACAAATTTTAATTTTTGTAATACTGTTAACACATGTATTCGTAACAACATCTCATAACACATTAATGTCAACGTCGAATAACGTCAATTTCAGCACACTCGAAAGTCACTGTTATTTGAATTTGAATTAACAAAATTAATAACGCGTGTGACCACCATTTGCGTTCACGCATGCTTGACAGCGACGCCTCATTGATGCCACTAAAGTGTTCAGAAATGCTTGAGGGATGTTTTCCAAATGGTGTTTAAAGCCTGGCCTAAATCAGCCAATGTCACTGGCTGATTTGGTAAACGGCGTAAACGTCTTTCCATTTCATCCCAGACGTGCTCGATCGGCGACAAATCGGGGGAAACAGCTGGCCAAGGCAAGATATCGACATTCTGTTGAACAAACAAGTCCCTGACTACACGTGCAACGTGTGGCCTTGCGTTGTCTTGCTGCAGAGTGATGTAATTTTGATGTCTCTGTATGAAGGGTATCACATGACGCTGAATAATTTCATCTCGATAGCGTACGCCGGTGAGATTTCCATTGACAATTTGTAGAGGGGTCCTTCCACGTGCTGATATTCCACCCCACACCATAATGCTACCTCCACCAAATTGTCGACGTTGCACAACACAAGCGTCCTGGTAACGCTCCCCAACGCGACGATACACCCTACAACGGCCGTCACTGCTATCCAAATGAAATCTGGATTCATCAGTGAACAGAATATTGGCCCAGTCCTGTATTCTGAATCGCAGATGTCGTGTGCACCACGCTAGTCTGGCGATACGATGACGTTGAAGCAGTACTGGGCGCACCGCTGGACGTCTTGGTCTGATGTTTTGCTCGCGCAGACGATTACGCACAGTTCTTGGACTAATTGGTCGAAGCCCTGGAATGCTACGAGCAGTCAAACTTGCTGTCTGGAAACGATTTCTCAGAAGCACAAGTCTAATGTGGTTGTCCTGTTGACGTGACGTCATACGATGTCGCCCAGAGCACGGTCGATCCGGGGTGTTGCCAGATTGTTGAAAACGTCTCCATAATGACTGGATGGTGTTCCGATGAACTCCAAAGTGTCTTGCTACAGTATTTTGTGCCATTCCAGCTTGCAGCATCCCAAAAGCACGATTACGTTGGTTTTCGTAGAGTCGTGGCATGACATAGGGGTAAATTTTGTTGAAACTAAAGTGATTTCCTTAACAACATAAAAGTTTAAACAAATCCTTCACAGTTCTTATTCCAAACAGTATTGGCCCGTAAAACTCGTGCGTACAAATTCTTCAATAAACAACAGGTGCTCACTAACCATGAAAAACTCCGTGCACCCGGACGGTTACCATCCGATATTGTCAAAAACAATACCATTATCGATTGTTTAAATTTTATAAATACAAACAATAGATATGGAAAAATTATACTATTAAATTTTATAATGTACAGTTTCTTTTTCCCCCTAGTATACTTAATTGTACTATTTACATCTTGGAATAAAATATTGATCTTTGTTACGGGCGTTATACGTGTATTTGGATATACATGTATTGCTATACCTGTTTCGGGATGATATTGTGCAAATATTCAAGTATCCCCCCCATCCCGTATAAATTTTAAACATAGTAGTATTGCTCCAGATTTTCAGTTACCAACTCGTTTCAGAGTATAGTCCTTCTATAAAAACAAAAACAGGCAGTCTAGTAACAATTCTAGCAGCAGATAATTGAGAGCCATTTTCAAGTTTTTCTGCACTCTGCATCCCAAACAATGGGAGGATATTCATATAGATATCGAGTAAATGTAGTGTACAATTTTGACAGGTTATTCCTGCCAATTCCAAACTTAACTTTTTTCAGAAGACCAATCTTTTTATAAGCACGTGCACTATTTCCAATATTCTGACCAGCTTAGAGACAATAAGAGACCCAGATAACGATGGACTTGAGCACACTTCAGTCTATCGCATAAAATTTTTTTTAGGCAAAGCAGAAAATCTCTTTTGTTAAAAAAAACTACCTTTGTTTTTAGATGGGTTAAATTTGAGACGCCATATTTTTAAAACGCCATTTTTGTGAAACTTCGAAATCGTGACTTTACTTGTATTTCATATCTAATACATGTATATATTGTAAGTTTTATCATTATGGCATAAGTACTTGAGCTATGTGTTTGCAGTGCTGACGTTTTCGAGAGAAAAAAAAAACACGTCACAAAAAGTGTCTGCAATATCCCTATGATAACTGTTACTATATAACTTGTAATTAATAAATTAGTTTTTACTCTACTCATTTGAGTTTTGTTTGGTTGATGCTTTCTTCCGCCAAAACAAGTTCAAAATACTCATTAAAAATCATACATTTTTTAAGGGATTGTTGTTATAAAAATAAAAAGTCATATATTTCGGTTTAATTCTGATAAAACATTTTTAATTTCTCAGCCATGGATAAGAGTCGATCTAAGCCAGTTAAGATGGTGATCAGAAACGTTCAATACGCGCCATCTAACGGCACAAGTCCTTTGAAGCCCTCCACCAAGAACAAGAAAGAACGACGCCAGAAGAAAGGCAGGCGAGAGGAAGTGGGATCTGACGTCACTGTCAATGAGCCAATGATATCCATCCCGGCCTCAAAATTCAAGTACTTTTATTTCTAGCTTCTCCTTTTCATGCATAAACATATATATATCGTTAAAGTATAATGTAAAAAAAAACCAGATACATAGAAATGACACATGTGCTGGTTACAAGATATTTTGATATTTCATTGAAAAAGAAATTGTTTACATGCATATGGGGATGATGCAATATCAAAACATGACGTATGACTAACCGAATCCTGTGATTTCTCTGTATTGACTTGTTATGACTATTGTTTACGTGACACATTAAGGTGGCCGTGGCCATTTTTAGACCGTATTAAGTTCCTTCGAAAGAAGAGCTCTGTATAAAGTTACAGGAAAGTACTCATATTCAAAAGCTAAAATTTATGGAATTTTTCTTTACTTGATAATAGATTATAGCTTAACAAATCATATCTAAAAAAAACCTGAAGGTAGATGGGTAATACGTTGACCACATAGAATCCTTACCCCCGTACTTTACGAGTTTATGTAGGAAATAAAACAATTTCTTGACATTCTATATTAAATCATGGGAAACGTAACCCTGTTTATTCAATTTGACTTCATTTTAAAGAGGAGACCAAGAGTTTGTTAAATGCCGTTTTTGGAGAAACTGTAGGCATTCTTTATATATTTCAGAAGTCAAAAATGGCCAAAACTCCGAGATTTGTTTCTTATTTCCTTCATATTGCATAGAAAAAAATGACAGTTTACAACATATCACTGTGTTTAACAAAAATACACCCTATCAAACAAAGCTATTGTTCTGAATTTCATAAACCTGTAGGCACCTTTCATTCACTAGATCTTGACCTTTATTCTCCCCCCAGATCTATGGTGTTAAGTGAGGTGGAATCTAGGGCCACACGTGTACACGACTACTACACCTACCAGTGGGACGACCTACAGAGAGACAGGCTCCAACTGTACGCCGACTTCATCAGGCTCAACGGTAGGTACACGTTAGAGGGATCTACCGTTGACTCTACAATTGTATCATCATTTTAATCTTAACCGTTATACATGTATATATATCGGATCCATGGATATTTCGAAGTATTGACTTGTTTTGCTTCTATCTAGTTCGAGATAATCAGGTTTGACTGTATATAATTACATTATAACTCAAGGTAATGAATTGATAAAAACCAATGGTAGTGGAATAGAACTATGATGCAATCATAGACAAGTAAACTTCATAATGTCAGGGACTGCTGACCTCGCCAAGGGTTTTGTGGGAACAATAATAGTTGACAGTTAGATGGTAGTTAAATGGTGATATTTTGTTACCTACAATTTCATGATTCAATTACTGGCTATCATATTTGGTATGGTTTATGAATGTACATGTATTGCTTGACGCGCCACGGGTCAGACTTTTGCTGATTGTATGCAAGACATTTATGCTGCTTTTTCGTGATCTAGAGAGAGACAGGAGGCTTGAAGAACAGATGGACCTCGCCATCGCAGAGATTCATTGCCTCCAGAATGAAAACGAGAAACTCAAGATAGAGGTCTCTCTCTCTCTCTCTCTCTCTCTCTCTCTCTCTCTCTCTCTCTCTCTGAACTAAATGACACGTGACATTGATATTGCTTTTTATTTCTTGCAGCTTGATGATATTAAGAATGCAAAGAAAAAGAAAAGGAAAGATGCAAAGCTCCGACGAAACAAAGACAGAGAGCAGGATAAACAGACTGGCTCTGCAGTGAAAAAAGGCGATACACAGGAAATGCCTAACGATGGAAAAAAGGATGAAATGGCAAAGGATGGAAGTAAAAAAGCAAGAAAAGGCAAGCATGGCAAGACGGAGAAAACAGAAACAACCGAAGATGCCCATCAAACCGAATCCAATAGAACAGCGGGTTCTAAGACATTGAGGGATAAATCTATGTTTAACAAATTGCTTGATCTCCAAAAAGAAGCTGCCTCACTTTCGGTAATTAGAGAAATGGGTACGGGCGACGACGGCCAGTTGATAGTCCACGATGAAGACGGTAGCGTCACAGCAACAAGTATAATAGAACTGAACTTCAGGTCAAAAGGCGTGTCCCTAAAATCAAACGTCGTGGACAAGAAATCAAAGGAAGCGAGTGGAGCTCTGGACACATCGGAAGACTTCGAAGGTTTAGATTCCGGAGAACCAGCTGAGTCGGCCAATTACGTCAGCAAGTCAGGCGTGAAGAAACAGGGGGTGGGAGTTGAAGACGAATTAAAATAAGCAGTGTTTTGAACTAGGTTAGGAAGAAAGATGCCTAACTGTCTCGGATAAAGTTTCCAATGAGAACCAACTATTGTAAAAAGTGTTTATAACATATCTGTCGTAAATTAAACATAACCATTAGATCGTATAGGTACAATGAAAAGGTTAATTCAATATCGGATTAATTAAATAAATTCGTTGAGATTTTGTGTTTTAAATTATATCGGTCGCATCATTTATGATTTTCTGATTTTGGGGGATTTAACTTAATTGATGTCAATGGTAGGCCTAATATGATATTACCCTAACTGGAAGTAACGCGTTCATTGCTTTTGGTGTCAAAATACTTCTATTTAAGGTCAAGATCTAGTAAATGAAAGATGCCTACAGGTTGATGAAATTCAAGATATCAATTCTTTTATTGATGCATCATGACAATATCTTTGTTTCATAGGGTGTACCTGGGCTTAAATGTTTGGGAAACACAATAAAAAATCATGTTTTAAACAACAATTTTCTTTGAAATATGAAGATTAAAAGTAACAAATCTCGGAGTTTTGTCCATTTTTGACTAATGAAATATATTTAGATTGCCTACAGTCTTTCCAAAAAGGGCATTAAACACTCTTTAAAATGATGTCAAATTGAATATAGGTATCGGGATTACTTTTCCCATAATTAAATATAAAATGCCAAAATATTTTTGTATTTTCTACAAAATTCCTTTAAAGCCGTAAAATACGGGAAAAGATTCATCAAATCAATTAGGACGTCATAATGGTTCTAGCACCAAAAAACACTCTGGAATCATTTACTAGATCTTGACGTTAAGGAGGTTGGCACCTGAAATACTTGTAATATCAATCATTCAAAAACCACTTGGAGATAAAGATTGGGACCTAAAATGTTCATTTGTTTATTTGTGACACATGTCACATGCCATTTTTTGAAAATATAGGTCCCCAAACAGATAATTTTTCCTGAAATTTTTGCTAAAATTTGGCATGGAAATTGATTATTTGAAGAAATCGAACACATATTTATAGTTTTAGTTTTATCATCTTCGTTAGCCAAGGGCTTCTGATCCGCACCGCTCCTCACGAGCGAAGATGCATATTTAAAGTTTTATCCTGCAACTACCCCTTGCATTGAGTGAATAAAGGTACATATAACCCAATAAAACAAAGTTATATTTGGTCAGTGCCCCAATACATATAGCATCGTGCATTTATACGACATTCAAATGCATTTTGACGTCATTTTTCTTGCTTCGTTTACGCCATTGCGTAATGGTTTCAACTGCAGCTATGCAGCAAAATTTGTTAAAAAGAGCTCGCTTGTGGCCTAAAATGTAATATTATGTTGCAGGATAAGCAAAATACATGATAACTCGCTGTGTTGAAATATAAGCGATCGATATTTAGGCTCGGTACGAAAACGTGAAGAGGGCACGCAAGCCTAGCTCGCCCTCTGTCACGTTTTCTTACCCTCGCCCAAATATAGCTTATACTTCAAGACAGTAACCATGTATTTTATATAAATCATTTTTTTTTCTTCGATATGAATTTATTTATAAACCAATGTATTTGAAAAAGCATAAACGTCTGGTTCATTTAAAAAAGCACAAACTGTCCCAGTTACATGTATGCTATTTTCGTAAAACATACCGGTAGATTGTAAGTAAACCATTCCTTATAATTCAATTTTCTAACAGAAAGTACATTTATTTAAAAGGGACATGGACACGATTTGAGATCGAGTGTATGAAATGGTTTACTTGTGCATTTTGAATGATTGGCAGGAATTTGAATGTTTGAAGTCAAGTTACAAGAGAGAATTCGATGTTAAGTAAACAAAGCTCGAGTATTATAAAAGTTTAAAAATGATGTGAAGTATAAAGAAACTACCATTTTTTAATTTTGACAAAACGAATCGTTGCAAACAAGACAAACTGATTCGATGTGTTCATAGATAATGTTATGGACAGAAGAAAACAACGTGATTGAAACTTATATACCAATACAACATGTACACATATGTAAACAATAACAAGATTCGAGCTTTGTTTTCAAAACAAAGAATTTCAAACTCTTTATCTTGCTTGTAAGATTTTGACGAAGAATTAAAAATACACATATTGACCATTGTAGACATTAAAAATGACCAAAACAATTTGAGAATATTGAGCTTAAATTGTGTTTAGGTCCCTTTAATTGTTCTAAAAAGTGACGTTCAAGGTCAATATCTTGTAAATGAAAGGACAATGCATATGTATGCCTGTCTATTTCATTCATTGCTAGCCACTCAGCCATGGCTCTTTGAAATCAAGCAGATTTGTCTGGCTTTTGAGCTAAGATTAAGCATTCCATGCATATTTCAGCCGAAACCAGTGTTAATTTTTACTTGTTTTGATGCAAGAAATACGAGGGTCAGTCAAAAAATACGAAGACAATGTGGCTGTCTACCATATATTTTTTATTAAAGTCAAAACTAACAGATTAATTTATGCAACAATACTTATTTTACTGATATACAAAGTTTCATTCCATTTGATGTAAAGGTATTTTTGCTACCCGATTTTGAAATCAACATGTTTTGTCACCACGGCGCAGGGTAACGTTGAAAACATAACGTCAAGATAACGCAAGTACAGTTAAGGTAACTCCAGTGTTTTAGAAATCCGTGTCAAACCAAACATTTTTTAATTTTAATAGTTAAAACAACTTATAAACTTCCTATAGAGACCAAAATATTTATACCTTTGCACGTTTGTTTTCCTACAGTGAGCTTCAGCTCACAAGGTCCAAAAATTTAACAGCCAAAATTTAACACCATGATGCATGATCTCATAATTTATTAAATTATGCACCAAAATACATCATGTTTGGTTATAATTTAAGCAGATCAATAGATTATCATTAAATCACAAAAAAATTATTGATTTTCTACAGAAAATATAAAAAATATTACATTTTTTCTTGCCACGACCTTCCCCAAAAAATCACAAAATTGCATATTTTTGAAAAGTTCTAAACAATTATTCAGTTTACATACATTTTTTAAAGAATATTTATTAAGAGTTACATATTGTGTTAACAAAAAAACATAATTTATCAAAATTTACCATCTAGTTTTTGCTTGATAGTCTCTTGAACATGTGTACCCCCATATTGAAAATTTTATTTTACAAGTTGTTTTTTGCAAACTTTGGAAAAAAATGAAATGTTAAAAAAAAGACACAATCTAACAGTCACTTAAATTAATACATGTATATCCTATTATGTATAAATTGGTTACCTATGTCATAATATGTCTTATAAGAGAAGTTGGGACAGTTTACAAAATGGGTTGCTCCTTAAAATCTTGTAATTTCCAAGATTTCTTCATTTGGTTAACATTCACTGTTGCCTAATAGGCTTAAAATACTCATATGAAGTGGTGAAAGCTAGATTCTTTTTTTATGTCCTTTCATAAAATATGACAGCATTAGTAGATAAGCTTCTCTTTACTTAGTAACTATGAAATTTAAAATCTATTTCGAAACGTTACATTTACATGTATGCTCAATGAAACTGTATTATACATATAAAATTAAGGTCGAGACTGCGAAAAAACTCATATAGTTGAGTGCAGTAGTACCCCCTTCCCCTTTCTGTCAAATAGACTGTACTTTCTATTCCAGGTTTTTTAACATATTTATCTGTAGATTAAACACCAATCAGTGTTATGTAGTTTTAATTCACAAGTACTTACTTATCCTCTCCTTGTCCCGGAGGACACATGAGGTCGTCAAGCTACATAAACGCAGTGTAATTGTTGGAGGAGAATGCATACAATACGTACAATTATATTACACACTCATTTACCTTAATTTTTTTACATTTCGCTGCTTTCCTTGCTTTCTCCAATCTCTCTAAACGACGGAGATGCTATATTTTAACAAATTTTCCAATTTTTGACCAAACCATAATTATTTTAAAACACTTGTTGTGTGCCAAAATTATAACCGGAAATTTACCATGCCGTGTAAAAAAAGAACCGGATCCGAAAGACACTGGAGTTACCTTAATAGAAATATCCTATCTTTATATCACCCTGAGTATTTTGTTCTTTTCACCATACATTTTAAATCGGCACTATATCACTTGACATCTAATTTGTTCACACTTGTTCGAAAATCATAAGTTTGTTCCTCGAAGTTTTTTAATTTTTTACTGCATGTCTCTTCGTTCACTGTAAGACAATTCCTGAATGTCAGAAGACGTTGTTTATTTTTTGATCAAATATTTCCAGATATTCTATTCTCTTTCGTACTGATTGATGTTCAAAATACATTTACCACAATCCCCGCAAAATGTTAGAGTTAAACACAAATGTGAAAATAATTTTTGACTTATTTTTTCCACCACTGAGCATTTTCACAGTTTTTATCGGCTTTTTCCCGAGTTAGATTCATACTATTTATACTTTTCGTTGCGCCGTGACGTCCGGCGACGTCAATGTTTTTAGTCAATTTTAAAGAGGACTATATGTCTTTAGTTACTGATATCTGTTCAACAAATCAATATATCCCGTCATTTTTTGGTACATAGAATACCATATCAATTTCTTATTTTAGGTTTTAATTTTAGTTGGTTTTAAGCCCAATTTATGGAGATATTACTTTCAACATAATATGGTTTATTGTTTACGGAATACAAAGTTTGACCTTGCGCCGTGACCTCATTTTTGCAGGATAAGATTCTAAATAATTCTTAGAAATGAAGGAATATATGAACTTTTTTTATTTCAAATTGTTTGAAACAGTTGCTAAATTATGTCTACTAAATTTAGTTATAATATGACGTTAAATAACATAGCTATGGCAAAAGTCTTCGTATTTTTTGATTGACCCTCGTATATAGTTAGGTCCTAACGAAAGCCCAAGGCCTTGTTAAAATGATTCTTAATCAGCTGTTCTGATACGCTATCGCGTTCGAGAGCGTTTATCAGAACAGCTGATTTTAATCAGAATGTTTACATTTATCATAACAGTCAAAAGCACCTTTATAATCTCGTTGTAAAATCAATAGTCAAGACCTTTAAAGGTATATGTGGCGTATTTTTAGTGAATAGCAATAATGAGGTTTGATTATATGCTTCATTTCTTTCCTTAAAGATAGGACTTTCACATATATTACGCTTTATAAGTCAATCGCATAACAAAGATACAATAAATCAAAAAAATATTTTTTTATCTTTTACCGGCACGGTAAAAAATACAAAAGATTTGAATAATCCCGCCTTAAATGGGTCACGTGACATCCATCTCGGTCTATCAACAACAATGGCGACGACGAGAAGATAGGTATACCGTTAAGTTTGACAGATTTGGCAACGAAAGAAAAAAAGAGACAGACTGACAAGGATAGGATCAAAGGGAAGATTGTCATCGGAGACCATGCAGATTGATGGAATAGGAATTAAAGCCAAATTAAACTTAAGTTTCCATCATGAAGTTGTAGGGGTTTTGCTATAGTCAGGTTCGTGCTCCATGTGTTCCGTGTGTTTACTTTATAAGTTTTAAACCACAGGTGGATTTTCGTTTAGAGGATTTTTTAAATAAAGAATAAACACACTCAGTACATGCATCCATCAGGAAGAGGGGTAACGTTATTTAAGCCGTTTACCGTGTCGATGATGCTAAAATCGTGTTTCATCTTTATTAAACATAATTAACAATTTATATCGTTCTACATTAATGAATATCGGAATAATACTGCTTCGAGTATCATCTGATATAAGAATCATCTAATTTAAGACATGAACAACGTGATTCTAGTTTGTAAACAAACTGTTCTTCCATCGTGTTTTCAATGCTAGGTTTTCCCGCACTAATGCGCAGTGGCGTTATAAATGGCGGATCACATTAATATTCATCAGACGTGTAGCAAAGTTTAGAGACATATAACTAAAGACAGAACATTTTTATGGGCCTAGAGTTTGTGAAACGTCTAATTATAAGAAGCATGATGTATATTTTTACTCAAACTCATGTCAAAAATTTTATTCCAAATACGCCACATATACCTTTAAAGGGACCTAGACACGATTTAAGATCAAATTTTTATTTTTTATTTTTTATATATAAAATGGTTTACTAGTGCATTTTGAATAGTTGACCAAAGTTTAAATGTTAAAAGTCAAGTAATAAGAGAGATACAGAGGTAAGAAATCATTGTTATGTAAACAAAACTCGAGTCTTATATTTGTTTACAAATAATGTAAAGTAAGGAATTACCATTTCTTTGACAAAATGACTTGTGGTAAACAAAATAAACAGATTCAATCTGTTCATAAATAATATTATCAACAGAAAAAGCAACATTTTAATTGAAACTTATACCAATAAAACACATATGTAAACAATAACAAGACTCGAGTTTTGTTTACAAAGGAGAAAATTTCAAACTCTATATCTCGCATGTAACTCAATCTTTGACTTTCAAATTTTGAGAAGGCATTAAAAATACCCATATTAATCATTCTAAACATTAAAAACGGAAAAATAAAATTCAAAATTTTGAGCTAAAATCGTGTCCAAGTCTCAAGCTTTGATAAATACAGAAATGTTTTAAGTTACACACGAACGCTCCTCGCCGTGGTCATCATAATTATGTCCTCGTCATTAAACTCCAATCAGGTCTATAAAACATAACTTCTATTTAAAATACTAAAACTGCGAGAGAAAAAACTTCAAAATCTTTAAAAGACTTTCAACTGTATATCAGCGTCTCAGTACTTTCAGGACTTTGATTTTCTTGAAGTTCGCCATTTCAGAGAGATCGCGCATGCCCATCCGACCGTCACCCAAATATAAACATTGGAGCACGTTATTATTTACACTATGGGTTTTTAGAAGCAAGCTGATTGTCAGTGCTAGACATTTCGGGAATTTTGTGAATTTTCAATAAATATGGGTTTACTGTCCGAGGGTTCTCCCCTGGACTGGCCGGAAACGAAAGCCAAGGCAGATCACGTGCGGAAACATGGCACCAAGCAATTTATCAATCTGTACCACAAACTCCAGGACAGAACCAAAGATGTCTTATACTGGGGTGACGAGGTAAGAATGGGTGGTCAGAAAGTGACGAGACAACTCTGTGATGATATGCAACCCGGTCTGATAAGCCTATAAAAATAGGGATGTCATGTTCATAATAGGACACGATATTATAGACCTGTGTGCTAGGACGTTGAGCTTTGATGGGGCTAAGAAATGGAACATGAAGACTATGGATGTATTGTCTGAGGTGTCAGCCAGTTAGATGTAATGATACGTATTGGTTGATCAACTCAGAGTACTTCTAAATGGCCGGAAAGTTCCGGTCTAATGGAACTTAAATATCCAGATATTACTGGATCTTTCTGAGGCTGAGATACAGCAGCAATCCTCAGCACCTAATGTATGTGTGTTATAGATATTTTTAATATTTACTAAATCCCTGCACCTGGACAGGTATTTTTGTCCCAGACCTTGTATAATGGAGCTGTGTTTTTGGGCATTGAGCCCAATAATCAAATCAGGCGTCTAAATAAATAGATAAATAAACTGTTCTTATTGGAGTCAAGTGAAGTCGTACCCAAACCGACTCGTACCCAAACAGACTAATAATCTATTGGTCCGGTGGTAAACAATGATACTTGGGTTGTAAATGTAAAAGATAACCTGTTAAGGTTGGGTTTTGATATAATTACAATAATTAAGAAATCAGAGATAAATGAATGTAGAATTTTTGATAATATAATGTCATCTCCTATATAAGTTTGCCAAAGAGGTCCCTATATCAACATTTGGTAGAAAATTTCTGTTTAGATGCAATCTTTTCTATAAAAACCCATTTTTGTCATGTATGCACAAAATCTGAGAAAATGATAACCTTTTAACATCAGGAATTTGTCTTTATATTTAACTATGATGTAGGTATATAAGGTACTGGGATTGTAATTTAAAAATCCACAGGCAGCAGACCCTGGTTCTAGCAGTTAGACTATGACCTAATCCCATTAAAAAACCTGAACTTGTCCTTACAGATATTAAATTCAGTTTTTTAAATGCTGTATTTTTCATTTTTATAATGAAAGGGCTAAAGTTTCTTACAATAGAGGAGATAATAAGCCAATAGTTAGAATACCCGAAGTAGTTAAGAGTCTGAAATGAAATCTGATTACTTTTATAAGTTAATCCTGCCAAGACATGCATTGACCAGTATGAAAATGTTAACACCTGGAAATGAATATGATGATTTGAACATAATACCGAATACTTTGTCATATGTCATGACAATCTTATTGCGTTCAATAATATGTGAGGAAACAATGGAAACATCTGAGATAGTCTGTGGGCATTTGTCCAGCAGGCTTAATTAAAAGCGATGTGTTCAAAGAATGCATAGAAAACATCTAAGTCTAAAGTTTATGGAAGTTCTCTTACATTTAGGTGAATACCCCCACCCCACCCCCCCCCCACCCCACCCCACCCTCCTTCCTGCTTTGGACTTGTCTTACAAGTTTATCAACATGTTTGAATGTTTAATGACTTTAATTATGTAGTTACTTGTAGGTAGAGAGTGTTTTACGTAATTATTGTACGGTTGTTTTGTCACGTTTGTTGATGATTATGGTTAATTTTCCTAATAACAGTGTTATATGTTATGTTTCTGTCACTTGTAATATATTGTGTTAGGTAGATATTATCACATGATACCACTTTAACACCACTTCCCTATATAAATTGTCAAAATTCTGTCAGACTCCATGGTCAAAGAGTTTCTTCCATATATCATAATAGTTTGACACAACATTCATGAGGTGCTGTACGTGGCCCACCTTATTTGGATATTCTTATAACATATTTGTTTCATGTCATCATAATGTTCTAGAACTTAACTTTCTGTGTCCCTATAGGTGTCCTTATACTTCAAATAAATACACCGACTCAAAGTTCTGCCAGTGAGATTGACTGTTAAATGGGCTATTAAAACAGTGCTTTAAAGTCCAACAGTAGAACTACCTTAATCAGGTTGGGACCAATCGCCCAAATGGAATATAATAGCCCGTTCGTAATTTTGATTTTGAAATTTTTGATATAAACCCACATTAACATGTATCAAATGCAACAACTTTTGGTCAGAAGTTTTTCTTTATGTCTATAATTTGTAAGATTGATTCCCCAAGAAGTTATGGATATACTGCGGAATCAATCTCCGTCATACATGTAGTACAGTTACAGGAAAACTTGTTTACCAAAAGTTGTTACATTTCATCTATTCTAATGTGGATTTATATAAAAAATTTCAAAATTAATTTTTTTTTATTTTCTGCACTTTAAATTTATATCCCAGCATTTGGGCTATTATATCCTGAACGGGCTATTATATCCCATTTGGATGATTGGTCCCAAGCTGTTAATAGCTGTTGGGACATCATCATTTCATGTTTTTCTTTAGAATTCTCTGGGATTATAGTTATGAGATCCAACATTAGAACTGAGAAAAAGAATGTCTGAGGTCACACTTGTTTTAATAAATTGTTCTCCATGTCATTTGCTATCATCTGTTAAACATAAAATATCAATCTGAGAAGAGGAACAGATCAGCTTTGGGGTGTATAAACATGTATTTCAAAGACAAAGTGATTATTAAAAGTAAAAATTCATTTAACAAGGACATGTGTTTTCTTCAACTTTCAGTTGTATTTTACTTGACATGTAAAGATATCTTTAAATATCTATTAAATTTTAACCATATATATTTAAAATACAATACTGCAAGATAATATATCATAATTAATACTCTAACTGAATAGAGAAATGTATTGAAATGTCTACCTTAATTATCAAGTTGTTATCTTCATGCAAAGTTCAGAGACCAAAGGTTGGTTTTATGATCTATTGATTAGATTGATTAGGAAACTAAGCAGCCCCACACCCTTGATGTAGAAAATCGAAATGTTCTACCCTGATCTAAGGTCAAATATTAAAGTTCAAGGTCACCTCATAAACAAGGCATTTATTGGATAAGAGCTTCTTTGGGTTTTTGCTTCTACGCAGTGAAGTAGTGTTTATACATTGGATCCAATTTTATGCTGGCTAAATGAACTGTCATCTTTTGTGTTGTAGATAGAGTATATGTTGGTCAAATTGAACAATGAGGAGAAGAAAGCCCAGCTGGCCCTGTGTGCTGAACCAATCCTGAAGACATTACAGAAAGCGGAGAATGCCAACCCCAAGTAAGAACCATAATCCACCATCATACACAGGCAACTGTGCCTTATAGGAATTACATGTGAACATTTTTATGACTGTAAACTTCACATTAAAAATGGATTCCCAAATATTTTGATAGAGAAAATTCCTGTGAATTAATGTTCATTGTTACATGCATTGCATATAGTTCTTAATTGATTTGGATTTTACAGCATAAAAATGAATGAAATTTATGTGAAAAAATATCTAGTTCAAGTCATGTAAGAAAATTTCATGTGAAATTTGTGTGGAATTTCACGCAAATTTTTCGTTTGGAGATTCATGTGGATGCATTTTTCCACATGAATTTCATTTAAGACACAACTGTTTGTAATACATATGTAATATCCATTCAAAAGAAGCTGATAAATGTCAGTTGAACTTACTCGTGCTGTTAGGTGTCACAACAAAGGCACTCTAAATGTGTTAGAAAAAACTTTGTTATGAAATAAACTCTTACTCAAGGCTAGAAATATTTTTGGTAACAATTTTAAAGTTGTAATCAAAAGAGGTAGATCATTAAATTTCATTTTATACCAGCTAGGTTGACTTACAACTTTTAAAGAATGTAAAATTTGCCATCCTGTACCCTCAGGGCTCTGTGCATTATTTATATCTTGTATTAATTTTGTTCTTCTCTCTTCTCTTTCGTTGTTTAATATAAGCTTCAAATTCTATCATGGGATGAATAAAATGTAAACATTATCAAAAGTGTTTCCCGTCTACAGATCTAGATAAGACAAAAGGTTTTAAAAACAATTAAGTCATTGATCTAGATTTTGATGACAGACAACTGACAATGCAAAAAAAAAAGAGGAGGAAATTTGTGACTAGCATACAAATGAAAGGAGAGGAATGCTTTATCAATTCCAATGCTTAAACGTGTGTGACATTCTGGAGGGATTGTAGTAACCTCAAATTGTGATGAATCACTGTGATACAGCACATCTGAGAGAGAGAGAGAGAGAGAGAGAGAGAGAGAGAGAGAGAGAGAGAGAGACCTCTATCTTGAGTTTCTTGTTTTCATTCTGGAGGCAATGAATCTCTGCGATGGCGAGAGAGAGAGAGAGAGACAGAGAGAGAGAGAGAGAAAGAGAGAGAGACTTGACAACCCATGCATATATGATACACTGTTGGTTACCTATTTTAAATGTGCATCTAAGGTGTGGGATGGTTATTTGAAAAAATTATTTATACGATCCGTGCTATGGATCAAAGAACAGGATAATGACTCTGCAGTTAAATGAAGAAAATGTGTCAACCTAAATAGATTTATACTAGTAATTTCATAGGACAGGTGTTATAGTATTGTCAAATCAGACATTTTTCAGTAATGGGTTACTTACTTTTCCCATCGACTAATTTTTGGTGACAGTATTTTTTTTCTATTATTTACTTTATCTCCTTTGCTAATCGGTAGAAATAAAACATTAATGTACTGTTTATGAACTTTATTTCAATTCTTAGTAGCAAGTAGTTTTTTAATCACCTTTTTAACAATGGCTCTCAGTGGCATGTACATGTAGTTTTCAATCACTTTTTTTACAACGGCTCTCGTTAATATTACATTTTCCTCGATATCATCATTATATTCCCCCCCCCAACCCCACCCCCACTCCCCCAAAAGTCAGAACTAACAGCATGATGTGATAATATAAAAGTTTTCAAATTTCGTTGATGTCTTGTACATTTGATTTCCTGGCTGTATTGCAGGAACCATCCCACAACATGGAGACCCGAGTACGCCAATTACATGGTGGAGGGCACGCCTGGGAAACCTTATGGAGGAATGATGGCTCACTTCAATGTAGTTGAGTCCAACATGAGACTCAGGTAAGAGACCCGAGAGATACAATAGGGAGAGAGATGGCTCATTTCAATGTACCGGTAGTCGAGTCCAACATGAACAACAAAAATCTGTTTTTGAAAACTTAAACCCTGAGTAAATTTTAAGGTATCCTTTAAGCAAGACAAAACGAGATCTTGAGGTACCGTATTATATGAAATGGGATATTTTAGTGCATGTTAACTTGATAAGAATCAGAAGAAGATTGTTGCATAATAGGTATTCTATTATTAGAGATTTTATCAAAGAAGATACCTTGCAGGGACACTATTTCAGATTTTGGTTTCCTTTTACATTCAAATTTTATTTTAAATTTTTTTGTTGGTCACAAATTTTAAAATTGATTCATTTTTTGTCTGAGCAGGAGAGAGGAAATTCAGAAGTGGTGTGGAAAGGACATAGTCCCTCTGTGTCTGACCTCTTTTCCCAGGTAAGATATTTCGGTCCCCAGGGTACTGCAGGTTCTTTCAAAAGGACACTGCTCCCAGAAAAACATGATCTACCTTGTTTCCTTGTTTTTATTATGGACTTGTTGGAAACTTCTAAGTGTACATGTACATGTATTAACATAGACTTATTTATCTTTCTTTTTGGGATCAAGAACTGGATGTCCTGGATTTACTGACCCGGAATATCTGCCCACTCCCTCTGATGGAGCCTCCCATTCACTCTTCTATCCGGATCAGGCCATCTTCCCCGGACACCCACGATTTAAGTAAAAACCATAATCCTTCATTTTCCCTGGAAACCCAAGATATAAGTAAAAATCTCGATCTCACTTTTTCACTGGACACCCAAGATTTAAGAAAAAAATTTAAATCCTTTCAGTAACAAATCTGACCCAAACAGTATTATATACACTCTGTTAACAAATATGACCTACAAAGTTTAAGTGCTGTTTGTTGAATCTAGAGAGTAAAATGATTCAAAGTCCAAAAGAAAGTGTGCACATGTATGATTGTAAAAGATGTTGTCATCGTGTGCACATGTATGATTGTCAAAGATGTTGTCATTAATACCTGTTGTATCTTTCTTTTTTTCTTTTAGAACATTAACCAGAAATATTCGTCAGAGAAGGAATAAAAAAGTAGCAATAAACATTCCAGGTGATTCTCAATTCTACTTTTATTTATACTTAGTCAATAAGTGAATCCATTGTTGGTGTAGAACGCTGTCCAGTGACCAGTCAATGTAGTGTTTTTCTTGTCGGCTTTATAACAGACCTGGAGGGGAGGGGGGGATTACACCTACGCTATTGACCTTATTAACTTTCTCTTGTGTGGAGTAAACATTGGACTCCAAGGATTAAGTAGTCAAGCTACCGCTACGTGTATCTCCACATTGAACTGTTAAAGGTAGCACCGACTACTGGTACTTAGTGAATTTCAAGGGTCATAACTCTTACAGTCCTGGTATATCTCTATTTTGATTTTTTTTTATGTGTCACTGCATTTTCACTAGGAATAATGGACTGTCTTCTTCCTGGGTAGCAGTTAGTTTAAAAATCTTTCACTGTTTTCAATTTTTTATCAGTAATCAATTTAGCTTGACATGGATTGAAATTAATTTTAAACCTTAGTACTTACAGAAGGGTATAAGAGGCTTTTGAACATTTAATGCTATTGAACTGGGTTTTTTTGTAGAATTGTGATTTAATTAAGGTTGTATGGGACACCTCCATATTGTGACGTAATTCCGATCGAAATAAACAAGATAATCAAGCATACCCTCATGAAAGAAATTTTCTGAAAATTTCCTTAAATTCACTGAAATTTATCTGAATCATATCTGAAAAATTGCTTACTACCATTTTGTGCCTCTAAACCAGTTCTGAACACATTTCAGCAATAAGCTATTTATTTTATGTATATGAACTCACTGGCAGTATATGACGTCAAAAGTTATTCTATTAGAATTCAATCAAAATCAGTCAAAAATCGACATTTTTCCTATCTTCTTTCGAATGGGAAATATTGAGCGACTCTTTGAACAAGGACAAACTTTTTGTCACTTATAAGTACTGGATAGATACATCTTTGGTGAAAATATTTTGTTTGTTCAAGCAATCGCTCAATGTTTTCTCAAAGAAAAACTGCTTGAAAACAAGCCGTTATATACTGAAAATGGCGGGAAAAGGTAAACTTTATGATGTCAAATTTTTTAATTGTGGGCTCTTAAATCAAAATGAAAATTATAAAAAAGCTTCAAATGTATATCTGTCCAAATAAAACAAATAATTATAGTAAAATGACGATGTTGATTTAAGGGGGCCATTTTAGGCCATTTTAGGCTAAAACCATATACCGGTATATTATAGTCCTTTATGATGCAAACAATGCTTTGTCCAATTTTATTTGGACGGAAATATAGATTCAATATTAAATGAGGTAAACTGTATCTTATTAGATATTTCTGTCTGTTCTCTGACCTTCAATTTTCTCTCTGACAGTGTACAAGGACAAGAACACAAGGTCGCCGTACCTGGACGACTTTGAGGCCCTCGGGGATGACGGAGAGGCTCGGGCGGGGGCCAAGCCTGACCACATTTACATGGACTGTATGGGTTTTGGAATGGGCTGTAGTTGTCTACAAGTCACGTTCCAGGCCTGTAACATCACCGAGGCCCGAACACTGTACGATGAGCTGGCCCCACTCTGCCCTATCATGGTAGGAGTTGCTCCTCTTTCAACTCGTTTTTCCAGTAATTGCTGATTGAAAGATCTTTCATTGACACCCTGTTTTGTATAATTGTAAAATTATATTGATGAAATATGATTTGTTACAGCTGGCCCTAAGTGCTGCTGCTCCTATATTCCGCGGCCATCTTGCCGACATTGATGCGAGATGGACGGTTATATCTCAGTCTGTTGACGATCGGACGGACGAGGAGAGGGGAGAGAAGGTATGATGTCATCAGCAGGTCAACCTCTGAACTTCTCTAGATGCAAATAATGTGATTCATTACAAGATGGTGTTAATACCAATTATTGTCATATCCTTAGCACTGCATGGAGAGATCAATTTTACCGTTTGATAAATTATATTCTTACTTATCTCTTTGTCATATTTTAGATTCCTTGGAATACATGTAACATTTGATAATTTAATTTGGAGAAAAAAAAATGATTTGATATTTACAATATGCACAACTTAAATTGATACTAAAATCTAATTTTAAAAAATGTTGGATGTGAGGGAAGTTTGGTAATGCATAATAAATAATAATAGCCTTGTACCATGTGTCATGACGCCTTCAGTAATTATCTGATATTTAAGGTTCTCCGATCCTCAGCCTCAAAGTATTTTTTTTCATCATAAAAATGTTATTTGTCCTTCAAACTTTATAAATAAATTGAGATAAAAAGAAATTTATTGATGGTACCCATGCATTTTACAAAGTTATTGCAAAATTCATTCACGAATAAATATACAATTTGAGATCAAATTGAACCCCTTTACCCATATGTAGTAGCTCTCCAATCTAAGCCAAGCATTTCGGTGAATAACTGATCATCATATTAACACCAGAAGACTATAATTAAATTCATCTACATAAAAGACAGATTTATGGTACAAATTTTAAAAAATCTGGATAATTTAGAGTTATCCAACATGGCTGAAGATCGGATATTGTTAAGATGATTTTCACTGTTATTTTTGTTTCAGCCTTTAAAAGAGAACAAGTTTGTGATCAATAAATCCCGCTACGACTCGATTGACAGTTACCTTTCGCCGTGTTACCGATGTTGTAATGACCTTGACCTTGTTTATGATCACGATATCTACAAGGAACTCATCGCAGCCAGTAAGAAATCTATATATTGGTATTTAGGCCATGCATAAACATGCCAGCGTCCTATTTTTATTGTATAGATATATAGGACTATAACCTGTTCTGTTAACTGGTTGCTTTGTTGTTGGATTTTTGTTACAGACATGTACATAAGTTGTTTTTTTTTATTCTTCATTGTTTGAACAAACCCTTTATTACTGTGGAATCATTAGAATTTGTGGTGGCTCAATTTGAAATTCGTGGTTTTCTTTGATAGCCCTCTCCCACGAATTTACATCCTCGACGAAAACAAATTTTAAAAGAGTTAGTTTTCTTAATGAAACTGAAAACCGATGCATCCACTAAAAAACATCCCCACTAATAAACAAAAAACCAACAATCCACGAAAATTGTTCATCATGAATTTAAATGATTCCATGATATTCTGTAACACTGGTTAGGGTTTTATTGTCTATGATTATCATTTAAAACTGATCATGGTTTCATTGTTTATAACAGATGTAGATGAGCCCCTCTCCATGATTATCATTAAAACCGTTCATGGTTTCATTGTTTATAACAGATGTGGATGGGCCCCTCTCCATGATTATCATTAAAACCGTTCATGGTTTCATTGTTTATAACAGATGTGGATGAGCCCCTCTCGAAACACATAGCTCACCTGTTCATCAGAGACCCCGTCTCACTGTTCAGTGAAAAAGTCAACCAGGACGATGAAAAAGATACAGACCACTTTGAGGTACTTGAGAAAGACATATACATTTACAATCAGTTCATTTATGTATAATTGAGGAAGAAGGGGGCAAAGATATGTTCATCTTGCTTCTTGTACATGTATATATTTATGCATTACAGGCTGTTCAATTTGACCCTTATCAAAATTTTATCCCCCACCGAAAAAAGGACCCTCACCTGATTGTTTGTGATTTCTTTCACAGAATATCCAGTCCACTAATTGGCAGACCATGAGGTTTAAACCCCCTCCCCCCAACAGTAACATTGGATGGAGGGTGGAATTCAGACCAATGGAGGTAAACTTTTTAGCAGACAGCAGTCAGGCCGACTTAGCAATGTTTCTGTAAAAAGTTTGAATTGAATATGATCTTGAAATAGGTTACCTTGCTCCTGTAAAGATGTTCAGTTTTCAGACTTTGAGGATGTCATTATATGGCAATACTGTATGGTACTTAATGATTAACTAAAAGGCAATACTCTTTGATATATTATATGTTGATACTCTATGATTTATTATATTGTGATACATGTACTCTATACAATTATTGCTGTATTTTAGGTCAGTATCATGGTTTAGCCACCTGCAATGTACAATATTCATGAAGCCCGAAGGGGGAGGTGAATATTGTAGTTTGAGGGTAGCTAAATCATGGTATTGATAAAAAAAAACCAGCAATAATTGTTTTATTATATGATTTGGTGACAAATTGATACAGACATATCAAATTGAGTGTTATCAAACGAAGAAAACCTCATTGCCTTTATTTAGTGTGAATACATAGCCGAACACATTGAGAAATGTACAATTTCTTTGGAAGTCAGGAATCATGATAACCAATTGCAAGCACAGTATTTTGTTTTTAGTCAAATGTCAAAAATAATCAAATGTTATATTCACCTCATAGGTCGCATGCAGATGAATATAATGTAAATATTAGATTTCAGCAAATCAGAGAGCTAGGAATTAATCAATCATATAATGTTATGATATATTATATAGTGATACTTTATGGTGTTAAACAGGTCCAGTTGTCTGACTTTGAGAATGCAGCCTATACCGTGTTCATTGTCCTCCTGACTCGGGTCATCCTGACATACGGTCTGAGCTTTGTGATCCCGATATCTAAGGTAAGGCTCACCTGTGGTACAGAGGAATTATGTGACCCCTATATCTAAGGTAGGCCTCACCTGTGGTACAGAGGAATTATGTGACCCCTATACCTAAGGTAGGCCTCACCTGTGGTACAGAGGAATTATGTGATCCCGATATCTAAGGTAAGTCTCATCTGTGGTACAGAGGAATTATGTGACCCCTATATCTAAGGTAGGCCTCACCTGTGGTACAGAGGAATTGTGACCCCTATATCTAAGGTAAGTCTCACTGTGGTACAGAGGAATTATGTGCATATTCTTCTTGCTGACAACGACAAGCATTACTACAAACCAACTTTTAAGAGTCATTTTTCAATTACAAATGGCTGGTACATCTGAGTATAA
Source organism: Magallana ariakensis (assembly GCA_020458035.1). NCBI lineage: Eukaryota > Metazoa > Mollusca > Bivalvia > Ostreida > Ostreidae > Magallana > Magallana ariakensis. The sequence continues at coordinate 4,327,864 of CM035818.1, forward strand.
AAATTAATTAATTTGGGGATATTTATTTTTCCCACAAAGCACTTCTATGCCCCGGTACTTTATTAATTTATTGTTCACACAAAACAATGCCATACTTTATTTATATGGGATAAAATCTTTTCTACTTCTATTCATATGATTTTTAGGTTGATGAAAACATGAAAACAGCTCATAATAAAGACGCAGTCCTCAATGACAAATTTTACTTCCGGACAGAAATCTTTACAGGTCTGTACAAACAGGGCAGAGTTTTACACCAGTGCTACTGACTGTGTACTGTGGAAACATTTTATTCGTGGGGGTCAATTTTCGTAATGGGTAGCCAAAAATTTAAATTCGTGGGCAAGGGTTACCCACGAAAGCCACAAACATAGGTCCCCCACGAACAATGATAATTCCACAGTACTTTTATTGTATGAAGTAGACTCATTGCTGACTATTGTTTGTCCACAGACTGTACCCCTGAGGAGTTCACCAAGTGTATGCCAGAGTGCTGCTCCGAGTCCAAATGTCAGACCAAAACCGAGGACCAGTGTCAGTTAATGAACATCGATGAAATCATCAATGGCAGTGTATGTATACATGTAGTTATACCCCCTCTCTGTAGGAGATGGGTATACTGTTTTACCCCTGTGTGTCTGTCTGTCAGTCTGTAACAAATTTATGTCACATTTTTCTTAGCAAATTTTAATAGCATATGCTTGAAATTTTAACACACTCTAGTAGTGGGATTTTTTTTTTAACAAATCCTTGGAAATGATGACTTTGTTTATTTTTAGCCTAAATTTTCAACAAATTTTTGTCAAAGATTTCAAAGCAACTATTCATTGCAGAAGCTTGAAATTTTCTCTTTGTTTGGTTTGCCATAGGGTGGGATTCATTTTTAAAGGCCGAACATTTTACAAACGCCCCTTTTTTTACCTGTACAAACTTCAAAATGATGCCGCTTGTCAATCAAGTTTTGAAACAATAGCACCCGGTTTGATTGACGTGTTGTCCGAGCGCGATCTGGCCAGGTCCGTGGAATTCTGTTTACTAGCAATTAACAACATTATCTTTGATATCTTCCGTCACGTATTTAAAAGGGAAAATAAGAATTAGATTTTTAATACAATTGAAATTGATTACGGAAATTAACCATTTAGTAATTGATATTGCACAATTTATATTTGAATTTTTGTGACCTAATAAATTCCACAAAGATGAGCAGCTCTAAAACATTCTTAATTTTCTTTTAAAAACAAACTTATGAGCTACTAAAGCTTTATTTACTGGTAATATAGGCAATTGGAACTTACTGCACGAGTTGGGAAATGAACTCTATCGTCATCATAACGTTTAACATGGCTGCATTTACATTCCACATTTTTACTGATCGCATGGTTTTCTTATACAATTATTTGTTAAAATTAACTACAGTACTGAGTACTGAGCTATATTTTTAAAGCGGAATTAATTTACTGCATTTATTTACTTTAGCTTTACACACGTGTGTTTAGAGAAAATTCGGACGACACATGCAGACTTCGTTGTAGAACAGTTCAACTGTTAGATTGGATTCATTTCCGTATAAAATCGCTTCATATAAACATTTAGAACAATAAGGTATTCCAATTAAGATCAATTTTGACTAATTATTTATTTCCTGTGTATTAATTTGCTTCCTGTGTATAGAGATTAGCTGCGTTCACAACCGCAGGTAGACTGCAAGCCCCGGAGGCTTTCACACCTCTAAAAATTAAGCCCCGCCCTCGCCTGAGATTTACCACCCGGTAAAAATGTTCGGCCTTTAAACAAATTTTATGTCAACTAAGTGTTAAATGTCGACTTTGCGTATTTTGTATTTTTTCATATCAGAGTGGTGATATCACTAGTGAGCATTGGCTCACAGATATCTTGTTCTACTGTAATAACAGTGTACATACATGTATAGTTCTACTTATTAATAGTGATGTACTAGTATATAATGAAATCCACAGCTAGTCTCATTTATCATTGAACGGCTCATATTAAACTTTCCTCATTCATGTGAATAATTCATTCCTGATCCTGATTGGCTCTTCACTATTTCCTGAAGGAAACTTTACCAATCACTGCAATGCCAAAGCATTTACCTATTAACAACAGCATGTGAAACTGAATATGGGTTTTTACAATGGTGTATATATTCTATAGTGTAATTCTACTTATGACACCACAATTTTGTTACATATTTGTTTGTCAAAAGGCAAAAATTTAAATGGATATCCATGTAAAAGCAGAGTTAAATGCTCTCACTGTTTTAAGTAATTTATATAGATAGTTCATTAGATACACTTATCCTAGCATGATTAATAATGATACTTTTATTTTTCTGGCTCTGTAGGCTGACTTCCCTGGAATGATTCCTCTGATCAACCAATACCTGAACAGCATGGAGGATCAGGACCTGGATGTGGACACCAGATGTACGATATCCAATTATCTCAACCTGATATCTCACCGAGCCTCAGGTAATTAAACTCATCTATAACAACCAGATGTATAATATCCAACTCTCTCAACCTGATTTCTCACCGAGCCTCAGGTAATTAAACTCATCTTAAACAACCAGATGTACGATATCCAACTATCTCAACCTGATATCTTATCAAGTCTCAGGTAATTAAAGTCATGTATAACAGTCAGATATATGATATCTAACTATCTCAACCTGATATTTCAACGAGCCTCAGATAATCATACTTATGTGCAACAACCAGATGTAAATATCCAACTATCTCAACCTGATATCTCACTGAGCCTCAGGTAATTTAACTTGTGCATTACAACCAGATTTACAATATCCAACTATCTCAACCTGATATCTTACCAAGCCCACAGGAAACACACTGGTACATGGTTAAATTACCATTGTTGTTGCCTTGAATGTATATTTCTTTAATTTCATTAATAGGTGCACATGTAAGTTACATGTATTGTTGCACATAAACAAGTTTTTTTGTTACAAGTAAAAAATTAAGTTTTGTTGTTCTGGGTTGTTGAATGTTTTTTGACATTGTGAGGTTTTATTGGTAGGTACGATTTTTAATTAAAGTTTATTCATTTAAATATATATAATCCACAATTTGCAAAATTGGATTGAGTTGTTTCCCTTTGCGGGTTGAACCCAAAGGTCAAAAGGAAAAACAACCTTCCCCTTTTTTGTGCTACCAAATATTTGGGCGTCCTGTTGTGAAATCTCTTTGAATTTAATTTATTCCTTCCATGTACGAGTTGTTCCATTGTGGGGCAATTAAAATACAAGACGAAAACAGGTTTTTAATGTCAATTGACAGTTACAAACCTCTTAACTTTGAGAAATATATTGTATATTGCCTAAAGATGGCAGTCATAACATTTGTTAGGTGTGGATTAGTCTATATAATTTGATTTCTTTAATTTGATTGGTAGGCAAGTCAGAGACCACTGCACGGTGGATGAGGACATTTGTGCTGCACCACCCCGACTACAAACAGGACTCGGTGGTGTCGGACCGCATCAGCTACGACCTGATGCAGGCCTGCATGGACCGCAGCAAGTGCTGCATGTCTGCCACAAAGACCAACCTGACGATTCCCGAGGCCCTCATCAAGTCGGAGAACTATCTCAACAAGAAGAACCCGTTCACCTACACCAACACCATGCGGGAGGACTTGGTCAACGGGGAGTAGGGGGCCTCCGTCACTGACCACTCTCCGTTACTGACCGCTCCGATCAGACTGAAGGACGTCGGAATAACTGTAGCGAAACTGAGAAATAATTTAAGCTGCATGGTCCGTTGTTTTAGCCGTTACGGTATCAAATAATTTTCTATACCAACCAATTATCTTAGAAAGTTTTAAACTTTTGCTTATTTACACCAGCAGAATTGGTCTCCTTTCAAAGTTAGAAATATTTAAAGTAAATAAAAATAATTTCTTTATGAGCATACGAAAAAACAAATCAAAATGTATCATGGGAATGTTTAGGAAACGGAACCGTTTGGTTTCGTCCTCTGATTGTTTGGGGATTTTCAACCAGCATGTTATGCATCAATTGGAAACAAAACAAACTTCAGAAATAATAGTGAACAAAATGTACACAGGATTATTTTTTGTTTGCCAGAACATTACTAATATTTAGACTCGATTAAAAAGTCATAATACAATAATCTCCTCCTCGACGCCAGGGGCAAATTTAATATGAGGGGAAATAACGCGATACCCTTTTTATGTTGTTTCTTTTGTAAGAAAAAAAATTGCACTCCATTTTTTCATTGAAATAAGGCTTGATTGACAGGAAAAACTACTGCAATTTCAATTATTATACACATACTTAACATAACCATCGTTTAAAAGCGTACACAAAATTTGATATAAAATCGGACCAAGCAGCTTTAAATAGTGTTGAATTGTCTTTATAAGAAATCCTATTAATACAATCCTTGTTCTCTGTGATTGTGCTTACAGAGAGAGGTTTGGTTAGTAGGTGTTTAATACCACAGACTGAATTGTAAATATTGGATCCAATTTTAATATTATACATGAGAGATCTTTTTATATGGAAATGTTTATATTTCAGTGAAAATTAAAGTAAAATTATATGAATTGATAATCTTCATTATGTGTCATGCAATCTTTGCTGAATGTGTGTCCAGCGGATAAAATGTGCACCAACCATTGCAACACCCCAAACCACTCCCCCAAAACCTTTCTTTCTATCCATACAATCCATCTACTGGTACATGTACATGTAGTTTGTTTAAATGCTTATACCAGTAGTAATAATATTCCCAAATGAAGGCAAGAAACATTTTCCTGCTCTATCCATTTAAGAGAAATATGGGTCAATATACATTGAAACACATGTATATGATTCATGCATCAACAAGCATTTCTTCATATAAAAAATTAACTGCTATATTTCTTATTGCTAAATTGAGAAGAAGCTTGCCAGGCCTTGGCCAATTGGCTCAGTGTAGTAGTTACAGACGTAGGTATACTACTCTTCTAAAATTGACTTGGAATAGCTACACAATAAACACAAACACTGCATGGAAGTGATATGTACACGTAATATGGGACATGTGCCAACATTTTATTATGTTTTGTTGTTCAACTAGTTCATAATGAGAGTCAACAAAACTTGCACCGAATTCGACTTCTTACAACATCTTACAAATTGAACACATTAGTTTGAGCTCGTCCATCTTATATATGGAAGATCTGTCGTATTTTGATCGTTGCATTTCTCACTGATAAAATGACATGCACTTATACACGTCAGTGGCGTTCATGTTAATTAAACCAGACCTGACCAGATATTACACTATGCCTTCTATTCTACGTCAGAGCCCTGATAGTTACTGTTATGATCCAGTTTAATGCCCTTCCACGTGGTACCGTCATTTTCCAGGGGGAACAGAATCGTCATCGGGAAGATGAAGTTCAAGAACCAGAAGTTCCCGAACACCTCCACAAAGTTAGCGTTTGTGGATTTGTTGTTTCTGATTGGCACGTTTTTGGCGAGTTCATATAACGTCACGCCTTTCGTTACTATTATTAGCTGAGATGTGAAATATAAGAGTCCGAAAAGTCCTATAAACGAAGCAGAGTACAGATGGATAATCATGATTGCGATGTGACATTTCATCGCCCCAAATAGTCCTCTATATATAGTAACAGGAAGTAGGAAGTCCGTCCACACAGCTTCCGGCCAGTATAACATTCTCAGATAGCAGGCAGTCAGCACAACGCCGCCAAATCCCACAATGGTGGCGTAAAACGTCAAAACCACGAAATACCGCTGATTATAATGACCTATACATGTCCCAATAACAAAACAATGATGGTCCCTCTTCAGTATGCAGGCTTTACAAACCTTGCAATGATGCGCTCTCGGCGGTTTTGCCGTATCACACTTATCACAGTAAGACCACGGAATTCCGCCATTATCCGGCAGGTGCCCGTTGGGAACTTCCGCCATTGGCAAACCGAACTGATCGGGGGCGTTCTCCCATCGCTCTCTCACCTCCTGGGCCTCAGGTCTGTCTCGTGTCTTCACATAGCGTGTACTGTATAGCGAAGTACACAAAAGATTGCCTAGCGTCTGAATCACACAAAATAAGTAGATGACCTTGACATAATACTGAGTCCAGTCCGTGAACTCGTACATGATGTAGGGAATGATGTGAACGAACGCCATGTACGGTTGTGTAGGCGTTTGGAATACCCACAATGCCCAGCACAAGTACAGCATCCGCCGCGACTGGTGGCCTTCCCTCTTCTTCTCCTCGTAGTGTTTCCGCCATTTTCCCATCAGCGTGCTCGGTTCGTCTTCTTCCGCTCCGTTCGTCGGTATCTCCACTTTAACGCTCCTGGATACCGCCATGTTGGAAACTGTAACAGTAAAACGATGAGGGTTATCTTTTGTCAGCGTGTACCCGACATTTCTGTTTAACTCTTTTAATTTACTTTTAGTATTGTTTATTACCGTCATCAAGTTTATGACTAATACAACCCGATAACAAAATTTACCTGTATAAAATTTTAAAATTATCGAACAATTGCCTAAAATTCAATTTATTCTGACCATTTTTTTTGCTATTCTTCTGAATTCTGTTGTTGGATATTGTTCATTGTATTCACTAGCGTCATATTATGGTATGTACGTGTATCAATGAAACAAAAAGCGTCTCGTCAGACGTTAATACATATATAGATGCAATATTTTGAATTCAATTCAATGTGTTAAAACTTGTACTGATTTCCTTATTCTGTACTTAGCGGTTAATTAATTTACGGTGATTAAAGGAACAAGTGTCAACGTGGTCATCAGACACTCGCAGTGTAAACACAAAATATACAACTACATAATTCGTACTGTGACTAATTACTGAATTGTTTTACGATGATCTGAGGAACAGGTGTCAACATGACACATCTGTGGATAGACAAAATGTGATAGAAAACTAAACTCTAAATGTTATCTTGAATATTGTTAATTACTTTTTGGTTTCAAAAGATTTCTTTAGCACATCGAGGCGAAGTAAAACTGGGAACAAATGCTATTCAAGTGATAACATGTAATGTAACATTTCGCAACCATAGAATTCCCCTTTTTATGTAAGTACATTTCATGTATTGTACAATTACAATAGATGACAGTAAAGTTTATAACCTATAAATATAATTTATTGAAATCAATTCAACCATCTCTGGGTAAATTACATAGACGGAAACTGACCGATTAAATAAGATTATAACGGTGATTTTGGAATAGGTTTTGAATTGCCATGGACGTAAGTCCCAAACATTGTTAATCAGAAGGTAAAATTTAAATTACCGGCCAGCCAAAGGATCAAATCTTAACACCATTTGAAAACTTCGTTATTTAAAGAAAACGCGTGCCTGAATACTGCATGAGCTATATCTTCCATTAGTTATATCCACTAAATAACAATAAGGAAGGCAATGGCACAAAATTAACAAATTTAATTAGTGTCAATAAAATTTATGTCGACTTATAACAAAAAAAAAGAATTCCCAATAAGTAGATACGGCGAAACATTGCCATGCTTCCCACTACATCCCTATCTCACCTGAATTAACACCTTTCTGTAGTACTATAGGTCTGTCCCACTCTGGTAGTCACTGTGATATTCTGGTATCCAGCTTTCGTAGCTGTCCAGGTATGGTAATAGGTACTACAACCATACTGAAAGGTAATGCTCAGAATGTTTAATCCGCGCGCGTGTTACAACAGGTACCCCTCGCCGGTCAATCACGGTCAGAGAAGCCGCGGTAGTCCGTATTGTTCGGGGTTGGATTACTTCCTCTGGACACCTCTGTCCATTTGTTGCCTAGTTCCCACAGTATTATACAGTCAAAACAACCATGAAACTACAGGTTAAGACTTTACCCGGAACTGTTGGCTCCCGGTAAATCGATACCTAATTGTTTCGTCGTCCAAAAATTTGTTTACTTAACAGTTTTCGATAATCTACAAAAACATTTAAAATTCTGTATCTGTATCAATACAGAACCTTTTCAAATTCATTTGCTACTAAATACTCGACAACAGCATGTTGCTAAACGACCGTGTTAGGGATATAGGTGGATTGTACAGCATTAATGAAATATTTAAACCAGTGTCCGGATAGAGGGCCTATAACCTCAGTTATTGGCCAGTGGCGACAGAATGGAATCCCCATAGTACCGTGACTACACAGCTGAAACCAAACAGCAGGTACCGATATATTACATCATCACATGTTCTTGTATGGATCATAATAGATCTGCAGGCATGTACGGAATGAATGTAGCATCGGGAATGGTGCAGGGAGCGGACGTTATGCATGCCGACAGTCCCACGGATCCAGGTTTGAATGGGCTACTTCTCTAAATAATGGTAGTGATTCTGACTACAGTTTTTAAATAAAAAATTAATATGTATCATGGCATCACAAAATGGTATATATTTTTATTATGAGAAAAAAAATATACTAGTATAACGTCAGGTGCCTGTGTACACAGATGCTTGGGGACGGGATCCCCCCCCCCCCCAATATTCACCCCCACATTCCCGAGTTATTTTTTTCATCATTTATTTTTTAAATTATATGTTGATGTATGCTACACTAAAAAAATCACAATTAACGCGAAATAAGCTATGTATAAAAAATATATATATCACTGTACTTCTCTTTTTATACCAGTGGTAAATATATTTTTATACATAGCTTATTTCGCGTTAATTGTGATTTTTTTTTTAGTGTAGCATACATCAACATATAATTTAAAGAATAAATGATGAAAAAAATAGCTCGGGAATGCGGGGGTAAATATTGATTGGGGGGGGGGGGGGGCGTCCCCAAGCACCTGTGCTTGTGCATGGCATCGTTGCTTCAGAACATATTGTTAGAGAAGACTGGAAAACTATTTTTAGTGTATAATGAAAATGAAATAAATTAATATCACTTAAAAAATTTTTAAAAGACAACTTGAAAAATTAATGGCACAATGCTATTCAAAATAGAAAAAACCCTTATCAATCACCTAAGGGTAAAGTTTGATTCAAACTGTTCTAAAGAAGAAGTAGAAAATGTAAAAAGTGAACAGCAGATAAAAGAACCAATTGATGAACAAACATCAGCCCATTTGATCAGCTCAGGTGAGCTTAAAACTTGTATGTATAAATACAAAATCATGAAATGAAAACTTTTACAATTTAAGATAGTATCTTCCTTTTTAATTTATTATGTTCAAATATATGAAATAAAAGGAATTTTTAATAATAACAACAAGTACTAAGAATAAGTAAGAACTATTATGCTTTTGATATAAACCCATTACATGTACCTTGACCCAAGAACTAACTAACAAGGCACTTGATATAAATACAATATGCAGTCATGTAGAATCTAATACTAGGGACAAGAGAAATGACAAAACTGGAAAGATTTATAAACATAAAAATATCAGATTGCACATTTCAAAACAGTGTACACAATAGATGTTTTGCTGGACTTGGCCTTTGAGCAGTTTGAGCATTCAAGTAAATCATGGCACAAAAATGAAAGTTACTCTCTCACCCAGGTTGATTTTTTTTTTAATTTACAGTTTTATAATTATAGACTTTTTTTTTATTTTTACATAAAAAAGTTTAAAGCCACTATCTACATATTTGTAAGAGTTGAATTGAGTTGTCAATGATTAAAGATTTTTTAAACCAAATTTACGAATAATAAATTTAAGTATACAAAGCAATTAACATCATACAGTTTTAATTGAACTTCTTTTGTCGGTATATTTCACTTGTTTCTCAAAATTGGCATTATGATCCAACTTGACTCCTTCCCATTTTAATCCATCATCTTTCTGTCGGAATAGTATTTGCATTGGAAAAATGAAATTGAGTCCCCAAAAGTTACCAAACACTGACACATAGTTAGAATTCACTGAGTTTGAGCTTTTAACGGGCACTTCTTTAGTTAGTTCATACACAGTTTTCCCTTGAGAAATGATCAACATCTGAGATATGAAATAGAATGTTCCCAATGCACCAAACAGAAATTCCATGTGCAGATGATAGATCATAAGACCGATGTGGAGCGGTATGCTGCTGTGCCATAGGGTCCTGTAAACTGTGAGTGGAAGGAAAAAATCTGTCCACGGCGCGAACGGCCAATGTATGTGTTTAATGTATACAAAAGTGAATATCCCACCGATCAATCCACACACCATAGTCCAGAATGCCATTATTACAAAGTACCTCTGATTTTTATGTCCTATACAGGTGCCAACCATAAAGCAGTGATGGTCGCGCTTTAAAACGCACGCCTTGCAGAAATAACAGTGATGTGTTCTCGGTGGAATTTTCAGTTCACATACATCACAGTATGTCCAAGGTAAACCCCCATGGTTGTCCTCAATGTGACCATTAGGGGTTCCATTTCTGTTTGTGTGCAGGGGTACAAACCTTTCTGGAGGGTTGCGCCAACGTTCATTGATTTCTTTGGGTTGGGGGTTGTCCCTTGTGGTTCTATATATTGTATCATACAGACGAACACACAGGTAATTAGCACAGAATTCTAAGCAACAAAAAACAACAAGGACCTTCAGGTAATACTGGACCCAGGGACTGTATTCGATGAACAATGTTGGAATAATGTAATAGAGGAAAATTATCAGCTGAGATGGAATTTGGAAGGCCAGCAAACTTGTGACGACGCATATCCCTACTTTTGCATCATGACCCTCCTTTCTTTTTTTCTCCACGTGTCTCCTCCATTTCTCCATTAATGTTAATTTGGATTCATCGTCTGGTTCTTCCAGATTGATTGTGACCGCGCGAGAGACAGCCATGTTCTATAAAAATAATACAATGAAAAAAATGACAATAACAAACCGTCAACCATCTCAAAAATCCATAAAACGAAATACAAATTCAAAGCAAAGCAACACGGACCTCCCAGATAGAGGTAGGATCAGGTGCCATATCGTTTATTAATGAAAAATACATTAAGTTAAAAACTGCATTTTACTGAAGAAAGGAAACCATACCTAATGGAAATCTATAGCGGCACGATCAAAAACAAAGATAGGTTGTAACATGCTGTCATAATTGATAATTCTATGGGTTACCAACAAAAACAGAGAAGTATTTATTAAGTCGCACAGGACATTATTCGTACATCTTCATATCATTTAAAATCAAAGTCTTGAAAATACCAATGGGAGCGATGTCAAGCGCAGATGACAATTGGACAAATACGCCAATCGAAATGCTTTTGTTGATTATTTACTGGAATGAATTAAAGTTTTATGATAAGAATGAGTAAATGCCATGTCATAACGTTACCATGAAAACCCTCATAATAATCATTTATACCCAATATTTACAGTTTTCAGTGTCTTTGCCTGTGATAACACTGCGTATCGAGTTTGTACTATACTCTGTCCCGAGTTTTTACTTCCACCACTTTTCGCTTGATATTTTGATAATAATAAATACCTTTGTGCTCAAACTACTTTCATCCACTAATATGAAAAATGTCAAGGTTATCTGTTTTGAAACGCCCCCTCTACCGCTTCAGGTTTCAATACACAGCCCAAAATAGAAAGTCTACGAGGATTTTGCATTGCATCAGCCATTAATAAGCCCGGATGATAACGTTGAAAAATTGTGCGAGGTGTCCCGATAACTTCCGAATGGAGAAAAGATGTAAACATTTCCCATTATAAATCTCCGTAAGAAATTTGTTTTCGTTCCTGTAAACTTTTATGAGTGAAAAAGATAATTTGTCAATGAAGATATCTTGGATATTTTACATTTCATCGATTTCAACCGTACTTCTTTCACAGGTATGTGTATTTTTATTAAAAATCATCAAAAAGTGATGGAAGTAATAACTTGGGACAGACTATATACAGTCCAATAACTTCAAATGACGTATACTGTTGGGGCACTAGCGGGGTTTGCTTATTTATATTAACTTATTTAATCGTACAATGGTTTAAAATTATATAGATATAAGTAATAAGGCCTGAATCATTCTTTGAACCTAAATTTTGTGAAAGACCAAACACCTTTAAATTTTGTGAATTATTGTCTACTTTAAAACTTGAAAACTAGAAAAACTCTGTTTATTTATACATGAAATTTTTTAATCAGTCTGTCCTCCTTGAACATTTGTACTTTTTTCTCATTTTTTCCCTCTTATTTGTACTGTACATGTACCTCTGACCCTATATCTACATTTGTAAATATTTGTATAATATGTAACTCATGTACCGTCACGTTAACGGTTTGAGTGAAATAAATTGAATTGAATATCATTTAATATTTGTGAGTTTGATAAGATATTGGCGCTTCTGATAGATCGAAAAATTTCTTTGATACCTGCATCAATAAATTTTTGCCGGATCTACTTTTCTCAAACACTATTTATAGAACGGGAATTTCCAAAATAAACACTGTCAACAAAATGTAAAGTTGTGTCTGTTTAATTGTCATCAAACAAAATACAACTTTATAAATATAAAAAATTAAAAGTTTAACCTTGAAAAAATAAACAATACACAAAATTTAGTTTACTACATAGGAAATTAAGCGTCTTCTCACGATTTCGTCTGCTTGCGATCAACGATCAACATTTACGGCGAAGCTGGCTGTTCCAATTCCATATAACGGACATAAAGGCCTATACACTTTCACTGTAACACTGCTGTTCAAATTTGGTAACGTTCGATGAATTTTAAATTAACACACGTACATGATCATCAGAATAAGGATCGTAAAGCAAAGCTATGATAAGTGTACATCAACTCCTTCGGCGTATTCCAAGCGGCAGATATACCGTTTAAGTACCTCACCGGCTATCTAGTTACCACAACATTTACAAAAGTCGCACATACATACTATTACTTGTCGACATATCAACTATTTTCTTCCACGATCGCGTCTCCTTGCATGGTTTATGCCCAGTTACATATATTCCAGCGAATCTTGTTGCACAGTGAATAGTATCACAAGCCATCGCATGGATTTCCCGTTCGTTTTCTATTCAGCCGGTTCAGATTTCAACTTTCTATTTGTGTTTAATCCATTAAATTTAGCTCAATAACCCTGCATCAGCTGAAGGCGCATTCATTTTGAATAGTGTTGCTGTTATTGTTTTGTATTCATACGCGCCGCCTCATTTACATGATTTACATTTTTGATCAATGACACTTCACATTTTATGATTTGAAAATGTTATATTAAATGATAAGAAATGAATTTAATAATTTTTCTATTGATCGACGTATCAAAGAAAAATTGACCGGAAAACGCATTGATGAAGTTTTTAGGTCAATTTTTCCTTTGATACGTCGATCAATAAAAAATTATTAAAATCATTTCTTAATGAATTGAATTTGAATATTATGAGGTGATAATTTTGGTCGGGGCGTGATCAAATCTATCATAAAGAGCTTTATTGGATTTGATCACGCACCGACCAAAATTATCACTCATAATTTAATTCTGGTTGTAACGCGATTTCTGATTGGCTAAAAAATTGTTTTATATCGTATAAAGAATGTTGCCTACGTCACAGTGAAACTAACGTCAAAAACGTATTAATCCACCGGAGGTTACGTTTAAATTTTGTACATTTTGATGTCATTTTAAAGGTCAAATGACTGTTTTTATCTCTACGTCTAATTACAAAAAAATTAAATTATAAGCAATGAATTCAATATTTATTAGTTTTATACGATATAAAATGGTTTCGGGCAGTTTTCGCTTTTTTATAAACGCGGTTTATATAGCGTAAACTGCCTCAAACCATTTTATATCGTATAAAACAAATAAATATTGAATTCATTCCTTTAATATTTACATTTGCAAATATGTTTCCTTATATGAACCTATAGAATAGCGAAAACGTTCAATTCTGTATGAACGTTTTCGTGACGTCACAATGATCATGGCACGCGCTTATCGCTTGTCGCTTGGATTATTGTAAACATAAAATCTCGGTTATTATAACAGTTCTGAACAGTTTGCCTTATTCAAACGTAAATATAAGTAATAAACAGCGATGTTAAAAAGTTCACCGGGATATGAAGTTGGTTGGTACGTGATCAAATCTACTGAGAAGCCCTTCGGGCTTCACAGGATTTGATCACGTGACCAACCAACTTCATATCCCGGTGAACTTTTTAAATTGCTGTTTATTTCTTAAATAATACTCAGAGAATGATTCCTTATTCCTTAAATAATTTTGATCTGTGAATTAAATGTTAATTAAGAGGTATAATCAACTGTTTATCAATTTTTAGGTGTAATATCCCTCTGCTATTAATTTTAACATATATTTTTAAAAAAAATTCGTATTGATTTTCATCAAAGTCAATATCAAGAGATTCAAATGAAACAAAGTTGAAGTGATGAAGCGCTGCTAGATTTCTCAAAAATTAATAATGTGTGTAATGATGATATGAAGAAATTTAGACATAGTGATTAATAAACCCAAATTTTTACCATCGCAGCATAAAATTAAAAATATTAAATGCATATGAAAATAATATATAGTTATAACATTGTCAATTCACGTTACAAAACATTATGAAGCGCTGCTTTTTAGTTCAGAATAGCACTTTGTTGTATAGGATTGTAACAAAAACTGCTTCAATCAGCAAGAATTATCTTTCTTTATCATAAACTATTTAAGGTTTTACATAGAGGTCATGATAGATTACCATAGCATCTAATTTTCAGAAACGGTTTTCTGTTTTTAAATTTGGATAAGATAATAGTAAATTGGATCCATATGTTTTAGAATGCTAAAAATGTACACCAGAGTATTTTGTTATAAAACAAAAAGGGGATCAAATGAATAATCTACCAGTAATTGGTATAATCTCAATATAGAGATATATTATTTTGAATAAAATGTGATATTGTTCTTTTTTAAAATTTTGTTTTCCCATATCTGCTCTCTCAGAATAGAAAACACTTATTCAATTTTAGACATTTGAAATGTTATAAGTTTCAAATGATGATGACTAAGTCTATAGAGTTTGTGATTGCCTTAGTCACGTTTTTCCTAACTAAAATTCACTTACCTTTGTGAACGAGCTATTAAGAGAGAAATCAAAATTATCAATCTAAAGATTCTCTGGCCTAAAACATCAAACATGTATTGTTCATGTACTGTACTAGTACTTACAATTTAGTTCTATTTGAAAAAAAAATGATGTCCATTTTCCTCTTTCTATATTTGAATTTAAATAAATGTCGCCTTCCAGCATAAAATAGGGTCCAGCACCACCTCCCTTGTTGCTTCATGCCTTAATAATTGTGAGTTAACAGAAACAAAGTGAGAGTATTTTCTACAGAAGTTAGCTCTCTTATCAGAGGGACATTCCATCTTAATTTTTGATTTACCCTAAAAAATACAAGAATTTTTCTTTCATGGTACTGAATAATTTAAGTGATGCTATAGATGCTATCTTACCAAATTGAAGACAATCGAATATCCAGATTGCTATGGCAATGCTATGGCAACAAGCTATTGAAATTTTAGATGAATTCCTGGGAGTTAATTTCAGGTATATCACGTAGATCATGTCAAACGTCTCAGCAATGTTCAACTACTTGAATCCCCAAAAATTAAAGTTTAGAAATTTTGTTTGAAACTATTCATTTCTTTGAATAGTTTTTTTAATGATGAATTGCAATCAACATCGAAATTCACTGCTGATTCCTTACAGTACATTGGAAGACCGCTGCTTTTGATATTATATACAATATTATTTCATATAATTGGGACATCAGAGAGAAATTTTGAATGGCACCAAATGTTTGGCGATGGCGGATTGTTCAGGTTGGTATTTTTTTCCTTTTTTAGACGGTGGCTATAAATAGCCACTGTCTATTGCTATCGTCCTGGCCGGAAGGGTATTTCTCACGGGGACCCTAGCGGATTAGGAACGATAACTCTGTTAGGTATGCAGAGTTACTGGCGATGTTTTACCGATTGTCGATTTCAGTTTGAGAACTAATTTACATCTTATTAGATATTTTAAGCATTATAGCTGCTAATTATTTTGTACATACATTTAAATAATTTATGAAATTGTGTCTTATTTTTAATGAGCCGTTTCCCTGTCTGCTTACGCGGTATTGATAACTTATGCACCAACTGCCAGATGTGAAGTTTAACTCAGTATCAGGACTCCGAAAATTATATCACTGCGATAATTGACCAAGAGTTCTCACAATAATCATGTCTTTTTTATGGTGTAAACAATTGTCAGAAACACACTATTTAAACGGGTTTGCCATTTCATTTTTCAGCAATTATGCTTCATCGATAAATTCATGATCAATCATTTTCAACGCATCAATTTAAGTTGAGGCAGTATTTATTTTGTTGTAGCTTATTCCAAAGAATTCACAACATATACTGACAATGAATATTACATAAATTACATTTTATTGAACTTCAACCGATCGATGGCACACTTTCTTCTACAAGTGTGCATGTGTTTTCAAACATGCAAAAAACTTGAAATTTACTATACAAACATGTTCAATTTTGGACTGATCTGTGATCAACCTTATTTTATAACCCTCTCAGTCTGTAGAATCATTAATTTTGTTACATGCACCTCAATATTCATCAGACAATAATTACTACTGATGTTGACGCTCTACAATGACTTTCTCTCAAACACGCTCATCGACCTCGGATTGTAAAACTCACGTGCAAATCGAGTCGCCATTTCACACACAGTTTTATATGTATATAAACACACGGACCTGGTGACGATGTTTCAAAAATTTTCAGTACAGATTTGTTGTAAGGAATCGAAGATATATGCTGTAAAACGTCTTATGGATTTCACGGCGTGTAAACCCGTGAATCTCCATTTTGCAGCAAGCGCTAGCTTTTTGTGAGGAAAACCAATCGGTTCAACTCATGCGATATTCCATATACATGTATGGTACATTGTGAAAGGTAATGTAAATATATATTTGTTCACTAAACAGTTTCTGACGATTTTTTTCACAGTAAACTGAATAACGTAATACGATGAGCGAGGTACGATCTGCGACTTTTCTCCATATGCGCCCGTCCTTGCTTTTTTTTTAAACTGTTACATGTACGTAAACATCGCCCCGTTTGTTCTCAAATAAACTCTGTAATTTTTAACTCGCGAGTACAACTTTATTATGAGCTTTCTTCAGCATTTGTTTCCGTCTGTTAGCATCATGTTCTCTATGGAAGGGAATTACCGCCAAAATTCTATGTATCTTGCTTTTATTCTTATTATTCTTACTTCTTTATTCTTCATTACATTTACACTTGCATGTCACTTTATTGTTTTCATATTCATGCTTATCAAATTTCACTTTGATTCTCTTTGATCCTTCATTGTTTGCTTAATTCCATGTTGCAACATTCTCTTCTTATTCGTGTAAATTCTTTCTTCTATCTCTGTTACAAACCTGAATTCAAACACGCAAACCATAAAGCACTTTCAATAAAGACGAATACAAGTTGCATGAATTTAATGCTGCATTATGACGCCAGGCGGCAGTGTGCGCGCTACAATTGCTGCTCCCCGAAAAAAACCCAACGTAGCTAGCTAAATGTGGGATGTTTCGCACCATGACATTTTGCTCCAATGTGTATATGTTCAGATCAAGAAATGGAGGGGATGTTAATGTACTAAGGGATAATTTATAATTTTGTTTGCCAGGGAGGGGGTGGGGGTGGGGGTAGATCGAGTTCTATTTTCAGTAGGTTTACTATGTGAGTTTAAAAAAGTTTGAATTTTCAAGGGTGGTGGGGTGACTGGACCCCCCTCCTAAAATAAAATAAAATTCTAAGTCTGCGCATCAGTTATTTATATGAGACGATATAATCTTACAGTTCTCATAATTAGCACCCGTATCATAATTATCATCATCGCAAGCTTAATATGGAAGTCGGTCAATTCAACTATTCATTTAATCAAGACGACATGTATGAGGTTCATGTCTCTAAGTTACATGTATCATAGCTTAAACACCTTCAAATCTAAACATGGACATTCAGTTATACATGTACATGATTTATATTAAAATAAACAAAGTTAACCTACAATAAGCATGGTTGTGAATGATACATACACATTTTTATCACTTCGAAAATCTGTGTAAATAAGAAGCATACATTAATAATGTTTTGTATTTTGGAAGAAAAAAATATTTTATTTAGAACTTTATATAAGAATTTTTATTAAGATTTGATTTAGATTTTAAACCAAAACGTATAAACAGTCATATCACATACCGTATTTTAATCTCTTTGCCTGGTTTGTTTTCGTTTACTCATTGTGTAATTAATTCACTGATAATTTAGATTCGTTAATTTTACCGCGTTTACTTCTGCGACTCCACCGTTCTGTGCCGAATCGCAAGAATATAGAATCGCGTGCACCAAACTTAGTTTTCATATCACAAGTTCAAAACTTTTAGAAAAATAAGTGAGATTTTAAAACCTGCAGTTTTAAGTTTTTTTAACCCGGAATTTCACGCGGATATTATTTCATCGCATTTAATCAGGGATACAAAGTACTGTAGCCTAACGAGAGGTACATAGTGATTCATGCAAGTGATAATTTTCACACGTACTAGAGTACAAGAAAAGCTACTTCTAAGTATTTCGTACCCCAGTCCTTTTATTGTTTTTCAAAAACATCTTTAAATTTGGTTTAAATTTATTTCTATTTCATCTACATGTTCCACGGGTACCTGTGGACAGAACCGTGCATCACCCCACCTCTTTTCACCTCAAATGAAAATAAAGTCCTGTCGACAAGTACTTATGACATGTTCCTCTTCTAAAAATTAAGCGTTCCTGCAAATAATTTGCAAATAATTTGTTACTGCATATATATACACGGTACATCATTGCATTGCGGATCTAGAATGAGATCAGATCCACCCCACAATGGAAAATTCACACTTATTTAATCAACCAATAAAAAAATTAATACAAAATTATCTCTCAGACCCCCCCTTCTGATTTTTTTAGAACCGCGCTTAGGCATTTTACATGTATACAAAAAAATATTCCGTATCTTTTTAAGTCTGCGTATATCGTGGCTTGTAAAAAGTTAATTATATTAACATGTATTTCATATTCCTATACTAAGCCCTTAATTTGAGATGTTTTCACGAATTTATTAAAATTTATGCCATTTGTTAGTTTCGTTTTAATAAATCTTCGGGAGCAGCAATTGTAGCGCACACACTGCCGCCTGGCGTCATAATGCAGCATTAAATTCATGCAACTTGTATTCGTCTTTATTGAAAGTGCTTTATGGTTTGCGTGTTTGAATTCACGTTTGTAACAGAGATAGAAGAAAGAATTTACACGAATAAGAAGAGAATGTTGCAACATGGAATTAAGCAAACAATGAAGGATCAAAGAGAATCAAAGTGAAATTAGATAAGCATGAATATGAAAACAATAAAGTGACATGCAAGTGTAAATGTAATGAAGAATAAAGAAGTAAGCATAATAAGAATAAAAGCAAGATACATAGAATTTTGGCGGTAATTCCCTTCCATAGTTCTCAACATGCTTTTTTAAATGGGTGGGTCTATATAAATGCGTCAATCGGAATCTTGTTGCGAATCGCAATTGAAATACACACCGGTTAGATAGTGTCATCACTCAACGCAATGCTAGAATGTGCTTCATAGATGACTGTAGTATTCTACTGAGCTACTAAACTGTAGCTTTTCGGAAATATTGCCGAGATTTGCGAACCCTAGATCTATTGTCTAGTACATGCAACGAATAAAATGAAAATATACACAGATGTACGGCTCAGAAAAACGTGCGTTCAACTTGGATTTTGTTTGTTTTGTGTTTTAAAAACTGATTTATCCTGTTAAAATATTAGATTTCATTTTACCACTTCTGTTTTATTCGTGACCTGGAGAAATTGAAAAGATCCCTGAAAACATTATTTATTTCTTTGCTCATTTTGCTTAAATCTGGTGCGGAATAGTTTACCAATATTGCCATTAATTTTATGGGATCGAGAAAAGGTCAAGTATCACACGGCTTTGGAAATAAACATGTATAATTATGAACAGTTTTATTCAGGGTCCATATCTTTTGAGTCCTTTTTTTGATAAAGAAGACATACCTTTGTACACAAATGATCTAGAGGTCATAGGTCAAACTTTATAATGAAAAGTCCTTTGCTTGTACGCTCTTATTATATTATGGACATGTCCCAACATGTCCCATTAACAGTATTATTTTACTGCAAAAAATCAAATCGGATGCGAAGAACTTGGAGGGAATAAGCCGAGGCATACTAGTATGCCCACGAGTTGCCACAACCATATTACTAGTAAGTTTCAAATGACAATGACGCATGCATTTAGTATTATATGTGTATTAACTTCAAATATTTTTATTCCTATGCTTACATATCTCCAGAGAATTTATTATGTGCGTGTATATAGAATTAAGAATTCCTATCTTTTGTCTTAAAGGGGCATGGTCACGATTTGGGTCAAATTCTATTTTTCTGTTTTTATTATTTACAATGCTTTAGGAATGCATTTCCAATGACCAAATGAAATTGGAGAGTCAGTAGTGAAGTTATAAGCAAGATACAGGTCTCACAATTCTTTATTATGTAAACAAGGCTCGTGCCCAGTTTTTGTTTACATTAGTTCAATATACCGGTAAACGTTCTTTTTCAAGCTGATTTTCCCATCTTCTTATTCATTTTAAGCATAAATAAACAGATCCTGACATTTACCACATTCATTTTCGGTCTAAAACTGGAGTTTTTTACTTCAACGTTCAAAATGTAAACAAAAGCTTTGTTTACATAGCAAAGAGTTGTAAGCTCTGTAACTCGCTTATATCTCAACGAATGACGCTCAAATTTTGGTTGCCTATTAAAAATGCCTTACTGAAGCATTGTAAACATTAAAATCGGGAAAATAATTTTTTACCAAAATCGTGACCATGCCCCTTTAAAGTCCATAATTTGTAACAAGTAACGTTTATTTTTAGAAATAATACTAAAAAAAACTGATTTAATTAGCATTAACTAAAAATCTATAAAATAATTAATTGCATGTGTTGAATTCATAATAACACAATTTTTACTTTCTTTACATCAAATGAGTTTTTCGAATTTAAACAAAGTAAACAAAGATATAAAAAACATTTACAACACGGAATCGAACACCTACTTCAATATACTTATATTCAAAGAACTCCTCGCTAACCGCTACACCACGGAATCACATGTTTGAATCCATTTAAATAACAGACTCAATTTAGTATTGCGCAAAAATAATTCGGTCTTTGCCATTTGATGATCATCTTGAAAATCGAATAAAGAAAACTTACTTTTTACCATAGAGTGGGTCTTGGTACCATTTTTTGAAAATTGAAAAAGATAGACAATTATATGTTTTATCAATATGCGTTCTTTAAAAAATGGTATGATGACCCACTCTATAAAACACTATAGTCTGAACATTCGATTTTATTAGCATTTTGTTGCTCAATTAGCATATACATATTTTGATGTCTTCATATCAATTAAATTTGAAGCCAGTTTATGAAGGTTTTGGCAATACTGAATGCAAATGATTACATATGTTTAATAAATGTAACAAAACTGATATTTGTATGAAAAAAAAAATTTGGGCTTTTCAAATGGACTTAAGTGGTTTTATGCCTCGGCTTATTCCCCCACGTTCTTTGAAGACCTTGTAAAAATTATACATATTAGTGCAAAACTCCTGACATTACACAGAGTTTTTTAAAATGAAAATATAAAAAAGATTCTTCAAAATCTCGCATTTTAAATGCAGGATTAAACAAATAAGTGATTTCCAAACAAAGGAACTGATTATGACTATATGTAAAGCAAATGTTTTTATGAATAATTAATAAATATTTGTTGTATTTATACTTGAAAAGTTAAATGAAGCAAGTAAATTATGCGTTTTAAAGTGTACTGAGAAGCAATAGAATAATTATACATGTGACTATCCCGAATTCATTCAAATGATTTGAATTAATCTACAGCTAAATACAATAGAACAAATGTACTTTAAAACGTTGTTTAATGAGACTGCCGCGACTGAATGTTGTATGATTTTTCTTTTCAAATTTTCATTCACTTTTGTTGTGAGCTAATGGAAATAAACCACTCGAAGTCGAAGATAAAATATTGATTGACTCTGCGGTTTCATGATGACGTGCATTCCAAAAGCATTTTCCAGTTTTATCAAACATGTTCTTGTAAACTCATTCCGTTTTCTATACACCTACATGTATTAACTGGCTATGAAGACAAATTAAAGTAAGTGTGTTGGCCCACGAGACTGCAATTTTTTCCCCGTGAAGAAATTGAGGGAAAATGCTGTCGAGAGGGAAAATAAAAATACTACATGTATGCCCAAATAGTTAGTAAAAACCTGACAAGTATTTTATCATACCAAAGCCTTATTTGTTCTCGTTACTTTGAAAAATCTACAATATCTTTAAAGCACAATAGTCCAATCCACACTTTTCAAAAGTTGTTCCCATTTGCGGGGTCAACCCAAATGTCTAAAGGAAAAAAAAATCCCACAAATGTCCCTTCTTTATACAATCAAATATTTGGGCGTATTGTGATAAAATAGCTTTGAATTTTATTTATTCATTCACTATGTGGTGGCAACCCACATATTGAATGAGGAGTTCTGGGGCAAACAAAATACATACCAAAAACGGATTTTAATGTCAAACGATATAAATACAAATATATATATGCAAACTTCTATACTACAAAGGCTACTGAAATAAATCTACGGGTGTTCCCCCAAAGACGACGGCCAAGAGACATAGCTTTTGTAAAGTGTAAATTGAGATTACACAACTACGATTTCCACATAGTTATCCATGTAGGAAACTCACGACCAGTTGTGCATGTAAGCGTTAAGCATTAGTACATGTATGCGATACTGGCCGCGGGTTTTCGACGACAATAATTATCATACATGTTATATGCCACATTCAAACGACGCCACCGTCTTACAGTACTTTCAGTACTTTGATTGACCATTAGGTTGACACAGCAAAGAGACACAACTCCATTTATGTTTTGTAAAGTTTAAAATAGTCTATACATTATAGCAAAGTCTGAAAAACCTATAAAATTTTACAGCATTAAGGTAATTACACCAGAAGAAAAAAAAAAGGATTATATTCCTAAATTATGCATTCTAGCATTAAGCACACTGTGACTCTTCCGTTTGGGTCATTCGCCCCTTTGTTAAAGCTGAAATGAATTCACAAATTAAAGCATTTGGTCGCCATATATTCCCTTACTACCACTGGGGTATATGTACCGGTTGAGAAAGTTACGGTCTGTTGCTTTCCGATCGTGGCATTCAGGTTGCACGGACCTCTAAATGCATGAACTACACATTGTAGTAAAATGTTTGTAATAAAGAATAAAGGAAACTACAATCAATAAAACACAAATTATATTTATTCTTTGAAAGAATTTCCAAGGTATCCGTATATTTTTTTTTTTGCACAGATAGTGCTGCCTTACTTCGCATGCACATCGAACACGTGTGTCGTTCAAACGGAGTGTATAACGTCTGCATCTTTTTTGAAAACCCCGGCGGCACTACATCCAACACAGTAGATAAATTATAGTAAATCCAAGAAAGCAACAATGTAACTACAAAAACGCCCCGTTTCTAAAATCCCTGCGATCATTGACAATGACATTGCTCGATCTGCCACAGTGTGTGGTTTGCGCATGTGCGATGTTATAACACACACAGGAAAACGGGACTTAGTGTCAGATAAAGATAAAATCAAAATCTTTAAAGGTATATTTGCCGTTTTAAACGGCAGTTTTGCAATGTTGAAAACCAGACCCAAATTTTGTCAGCATGACTAAATATATGAAAAAGAAGTTATTAGAGAAATTTTGGAATTTTTTAATAAATATTAACGAGGAACTAGCCATAATTTGAAAATGAATAACGGCAATTTACCTATACATATTCATAAACGATTAACGTTTGAGGTGGATTTGCGCATGTGCGCGGGAATAGTTATTTAGAAAAGCAGCATGCAGAACGAGGTAATGCTACAGGTTTGTTTACATTTGTTTGAATTCATATAAACAGGTTTGTGTGCTGTTAACAGAAAAAAATATCAGATATTGTCATCTGCATTTTATGAGGATGGTTGCGTATCGGTGTCGAAGACTACAGATGAGAGCTCTTTTGCAATTGACCATTATTTTCATACATTGCCAACATGTATAATCATAATAGAACGTCAAAATTATCCCGTCAGGGGCCCCTCGACTCAAAACATATACAATTTATAGATTTTAAGTGTTCGAGTGATAGCTTTACAAGTTTTATCATATTCAGACAATGAATATCGTACCATACACATAAGCTTCTTTTTCTTTATGAGTAAATATCTTATTCAACAAAGAAAACACACCGCTGTGTGACCCACCTGTCTATAGCAAGAAACCGGCAAGCCTATACACCCCTGCGAATGTGTTCGGAATGTTTTCTTTATCGTTGCTAATTATGTAATAAATCCAGTGGTGCTCGAATGAAAGTTCACGAGACTTCCCCGAGATTTGTTCAGTTCCTGTGAAATTTCAAGCGGAAGTATGAGTGTTCGGATAATATTCTCAAAATACGTAAGTACTGGTCGTTTTTCATATAATATCTTAATTTGATATATGTTAAAACATGAAAATCTATTCAGAAATAAGTCTTATTTCATCATCTAGCGGTTATTTAAATTAAACGATGATATTCAGAACAGAGTTATCGTTCGTGTTCAACCACTCTACACGTGGTTGAAAATATAAACATTGCGTTGCTTGATAAAATCATAGCCATGTTTGATGCTTTTGGTGTACAATACTATGCTTTTTGAAAAAAAATGGGTGTTATTTTTGTGTAAAGACTTAGTATATCGTGCCATTTTCAAGGAGCATTCTGCATTAATTGTCCGTTTCACTATTGATGCTATTACTAGGTCAGGCGGATCCAAAATTAATTCTGAGAGGAAATAAATATGGGTGTTAAACTTCATAATTTTTGAAAGAATATTTTCTATTGTCGCATTTATTTCTAGAACTCATTTTATTCATCAATCAATGAAGATAAAGTTAAATATGAAGATCAATAATCGTCTAGATTTATATTTGACTACATGTACAAAAACCAAGATTCTAGGAAATAGACTATAACCACGAGGCACGGTTTTTACTGCGAATCTGACAGGGGAAAATAAAACCACGTGGTCTAACTTTAAATGACAATAACATTAGCATGGGTGCAATAGTTAAACACGAAGTTTCTAACACGTGTCAACCGCTCAAAGTGGTCTTTAATATAGATTCTCATTTTACAACGTTTTCTGTCAAACTGCTTTCTTTCTTTTCTCTTCGAACGCCTTATTCCACTGCCAACGGGCCGACCACGTTTCCGCGTCGACCTCTTGTGTACGTTCTAAAATTAACTTGTCACATCACCTGCTAATGAATATTTCAAAGTTAGGCATTTATTGACCGGCCCGGTCAAAAAATAAATCAATTCGAATTTATATTAAATACTTTTAAATGCGTTTGATTTACACTGTATAATTTCCAGAAAGTTAAAAACTTTTGTAGTTTAATGGAAAAAGAAAACATTTCTTTCTTTTAAAATTTTCATTTAAAACGGCATATATACCTTTAAGACAAGATCACGGAAGGAACTTTATCTAATTGTTTAAAGTGTCTGATAAAGATGTAGTCAAAAACTTTAAGATAAGATCACGGAAGGAACTTTATCTACCGATCCACTGATTCTACGCCCAATGAAAATGATTATACAATATGCCCAGGTTAGGAACGGAAGTGCACAGTTTGTCGTAGCGAATAAAAAAATAGAAGACGTAGCTCTGTGAACAGTCGAAGATTTTAATCAAATGAATGAAAAAATGGATGAAAAAAAATCTGGAACAATTCAATACGTTTTGGTAATAAACTAGCACAAGTATAAAAAAGTTGTATTCTTTTTGCGACATGATTTTCAATGAACATTTTGACAATCAATATATATCCAAGGTCAAATTCCCAAATTGAAATGATTATTATTTACGAAATATAATCATTACGACTGAATAAGGGACATGTAGAGGTAGATATATACCTCAAGAGAGTAATCTGACCTGGAGTTTGATGTCATTGTAAATAAAAGTCGAAAACATCCTAAGAATATCATGTACTGTCATTACTTCATACTGTATGCGTAGCGCAATTTTTAACATTTATTCAGAATTAAACTGTACGCGTAGTTCTGTGATTAAGCATTGGTTTCGAATGGTAAGTTAACTCAATAGAATGACCATTGTATGAATGGACTCATTAAAAAAAATCAATGATAGAAAAAACAAATATTTTTGCTGCGATTATTTTTTTAATTAGTAGTTTTTTAATCGGCCTTGCAAATCCTTTTACATAGCTGTCATATGCACATAAGTGCTTATATAGGTTTAGGATTAATGAGATTTAAAAGCGGAGTACTAGTACAAGTATTTAGATACATGTATTTATATTGACAAGCGGACCAGAAACTTTATTTAAGATATACTTGCAGTATACGCAATTGATATCAAAATCCTGAATAATAAAATTACTAGATGATATCCCGCGCAAGCGCAAGACTTACCCGTACACATTTAAAAGAGCTACGCGTACAGGTAAACATTACGAGGCATGGTCAAAAAAAAAAAAACCTTCAAATTCTAAGAATGCATTGCTTCCTTCATATATGTAGTTGGGTTTTGTTTTGTTTTTGTTTTTTTTGTCTGAGAGATGTCTTATTGGGGAAATATTTTCACAGCAAGAAACAATATATTTTGTCAAAGAAATGAGAACCACTTCTTTAGAAAGTTTGATTCAATTTCTTATTGAATATTTCCACTGTTTTGATCAAATAAAAATATTTTCTAAAGAGAAATTTTAAGATTGGTATGACGAGTAAAAACTTATTCTACGTACCTTTACTACCGTATAAAAATCGAGATACTGTCCGTCCAGATATTAGTTATTTACGTATTTTCCATCTACGATCAAAATACTGTACGCAGTGCTACTTGTTCTCTCGCTTCGACAAACAGCGCTACCCAAAACTATACACTTCCGTTCATACACTGTGACATGTACATGTACATCACAAACATGTATTATCAAAAAAAAATTACACAAAATATAAAACTATAATTATATTGTTCTTTTTGAGAAGGTACATGTCAATTGTTTTCATCAACCCTTTAGATTAAATTAAAGGGACCTGGACACGATTTCAGATGAAAATTTTATTTTTGATTTTTATGTATTAAATAGTTTACTTGTGTATTTTGAATGATTTACATTTGAATGTTAGAAGTCGTGTTACAAGCGAGATACAGAGGAAAGAAGTTGTTGTTATGTAAACAAAGCTCGAGTCTTATATTTGTTTACAAATAATATAAAGTAAAGAAATGACCATTTCTTTGACAAAATAACTTGTGGAAACAAGATAAACTATAAGTTTATCAACAACAAAATGCAACGTTAGATTGAAACTTTTACCAATTCAAGACATATGTAAACAATGACAGGACTCGAGCTTTGTTTACAAAACAAAGAATTTTAACCTCTAGCTGTAACTTGCTTGTAACTCGATATTTGACTTTCAAATTTTGACAGAGCGTTAAAAACATCTATATTGACCATTCTAGACAATAAAAATGAAAAAATAAATTTTGAAAAAATTTAGCTCAAATCGTGTTCAAGTCCCTTTAATTTCGTTGAATAGTGTTAGTGAGAAAAGATTACGGAAGGCAATACATGTATATGGTCTACCGTTATCATTCTACGCGCTATTTAAATTGATCAAACTACTACGTATTCGATCACATATTACAGTTACAAAATGACTTAATTTTAATAACAAAAATAGAAATTATTAGTGTTTTGATAAAACCTTTCAATATGTTTGCGATTATTTTCGGTCTTTATCTCAACAGAAATCCACCGGTGTCTTGTAATTTGTTCTTGTTGTTGTTGTTGTTTTTTGTTTCTTTTCCTTTGGTTTCTTTTACGTAAATAAATATTTAAGTTTGTTTAAAATAACTAAATAAAAAAAACCCAAAAAAGTATTTTTCTTAAATCCTCCATTTTCTCACATATATATACCGGATGTCACACGTTGTTGAGCCCTGTCGCACCGAGGTTTTCTTTTCTCTTGTTTCGAGGCCGTAACAGAAAACAATAGATCAAAGACACTGGCACTTCCTAGCTCTGCGTGTACTCTTAAACACGATGGCCGGTGGTGTTTTTTTTGTTTTGTTGGGATACTCGTGAGCTGTACTGTATGTATGATTTAGGAATCAGTAGAACAATATTTAACAGAGTAATAACTTATCAATTAGTACATTCTGCTAATTAACTTCTCACTCAGCGTCGATAGCGATACCTATAGATAAAAGCGTAATTGACTTCGGTAAAATATCATTTTCCGTATTCATGTTTTTAAAAAAAATCATATTGTTCACATGTGACGACTAACACCATTTTAATTGTAGGAATAAATGATGAAATTATGAGCCTGCACGTAAAATATAAAAGTGGTTGTCGCATGCGCGGGGGTGTTTTATTATCATACTTAGTACAATGCACAACATCAATAATCCAGACAAAGAGGCTGAAAATATCGTAAATTTTGCGACCAAATACTGCCTATACCGTATCTTGTTCTTTATCACATGTATTGAAAAAATAGAAAATAGAAATCACATGACGAGACCGTACATTGTTTTCACTTCATATCGGAATTTAGAATCCCGGAAACTGTAAATAAATGGGTTAATGGCGCTGTTGATGAAATAGGACCAGACGAAAGTATAGTAGAACTGGCCGCCGATCAGCGTCATGGAGCAGTCAAAATCAGGGTTCACAAAGAATATCACCGACAACACGTGGTGTGGAATAGCGCTCAGTATATAGGCCAAGGTCACAGTGAACAACGTCCCCGTGGTCCGTTTCAGCGTCGCCTGGGAGATGGGCGAGGGCCGGTTCTCGTTTTTGGGCTTTACTTGTGGGGACTCCTCTGCAAACCGGACCGATCCCGTCTGTACGCTATCCCGGAAATGGGTGTGCACGTAAATTTTTCGCCCTATGACGACATAGATGCCGATGAGAGCAGACGATACGGCGAGGAAGAACAAGATGTGAAATATGTGGAACAAAGCCAGATGTTGCAGTGTTTTACCACTAGCCAGGCATCGGAAACCCTACAATTCAAATTGAACAAAATGAGTGACTGTTTAGATATCATAACGTGACTTTAGTGAAGTCAATTAATTCTCCCTTTGTGATGATAGTTAAAAACATTTGTAATAGTCTTATCAACTAATACAAATAAAGGCTTCAAAAGAAATCTCTTAAAATCAATAGATCTCTGCGATTTCAAGTATTATTTTACAGTTTATTGTGTTACTAATATTTTTGTTTGGTTTTAAATATGAATTTCCCGTGAATAGTTTTGCATTGATAGCAATAAAAATAGGAAAATAGAATAGAAAATATTAAGATGGAATCGTGATCATATCCCTATAGCAATTAAACTTCTAATCACCATTAATCCGGGAATTCCCGTGGGTTCGTCGGTTATTCCGTACAGAACAAGAGCGGGCCACGACAGCAGTAAACTTATCCCCAGACACGCGGCACACATCAGCCGGGCCTGTGAGGTGGTGATCTGGGTCCCCAGGGGGCGTGTCACCTTCCGGCATCGATCGATCGCAATAACAACAAGAGCACACGTGGAACATATCGAGGCAAAATAAAGAATAAACCTGTATATTTTACAGAAGACCTCAGACTGGAATGTCACCGCGTTACACAGGTAGATGATCACTAAAGGTGCGCTGACAGAACAGTTAAATATGTCCAGAACGGCCAGCCATAACACATATATCCGGTAATTTGAATTTTTGAATTTTCGGGTGTACACGTAGATCACGTGGGCATTTCCAACCAAACCAAGCACAATTAGAATTGCCAGAAATATGATCCCGCCAATCAAGCGCGTGACCAGTATATGATTGGCTAACTCAAGAGTGATGTTTCTGTCTCTGGGGAGATAGTCCTTGACCCAAGTGTGGCAAGTAAGGTTAAGGTCATCGCCGGACATCATCAAAATTTTCTTCGATCTACTTTGGTAACATTTCAGCTTAACTGTAAAAGAGAAGAAAGATCGAAATTATGCAAATATTCAACAGATGGTCTTTCGATTAAACAATATAAATGCGCTTTCTTCGGTGAATGATGCGTTAATGAAAGTAGTTAGCATTACGTTATAAATACAAAAATACCACGAAATAAAGTACAAAACGGATCATTGCAGTAAAAATGCATAGCACGCTAACGCAATATTGTATCAGCAACGAACGCTAGCCCATATAACCAGTAGGGAAAACCTTTATATCTTTTTCTTTCCCTCCCTCTTAAAATCTTTTCAGTAATCTATATAAACTTTTATTAAGTGCATAAAAAGTACGCAAATTATCATTATTGTCGATAACGTACCTTCATGCACATTCGAGATTCGGTTGTGAAACGTTTGTCAGTAGCTGCATGAACACATTCGAGTTTCTAAACAATTAAATAAGGGGGAAATTATCATTAGATCTAAGTTAACGAAAACTAACAAATATGTTTAGATGCAACAATGCATCAAACAAAATAATAGCTCCATATCCATTCCAGGGAAACTCCTTTTAAGTTTAATTAATCAAATGAAACAGATTATTGGATTAAACCAAGCAGCTCTGAATAAGGACACTCTGCTTTTATGTAGTACTTATGATACTTAGTTCATCTCAGCGCCGGAGATTTTCATGGGAAGTCGTACTCTCTTAACGGAAATCGGTGATGGAATCACTTCCGGTTTAGACTGATCTAACACGATGACCTAATGGCGGTGATCCGCTACCAGACCAAGCCGTGACTGATCACAATAAATCACACACTCCGTGGAATTATCTCTTATTTCGAGTTTACAAAGGTTAACCGGTGTTGAATGACAAAACGTTTATCTGACATTTCATTTTTAAATTTTCAACTCGATCAATTTGACTTAAAAATCAAAGTAGATTGCCTTTAAAACTCTTATAGGTAGGAAATACAACACAACATTGATTTTGAAGACAGAAGACCATTTTTAAGGGTTAATTTGTATAACATGACTGTATTCTTCCAAAGATAATCAGCTTTTACAATTCAGCAGTCTTTTGGTAATTGAATTTAATGTCCAATGCAAGCCATTTGTGATCGACACATACAACTGATAAATTAATATAAACTTGATTTCGAAATATGGACGACATCCACCATTATATAAATTTAAGTGTATTCAAAATAATAAATCATTACGTTAAAAAAGAAATAAGGATATTAATGACCATTGTATGCAAACATTAGCAGTCAATACATTAATTAGGATGTAACAGTTGTTAATTACAAAACATTTTATTTTTATAAAAGTGCGATGTGTGATGGAGTTATTTTTCATTTTCACATTGCATACATCTAAAAAGTCATTAGGTTTTTAATTGACACATGCCAAAATTAAAAACGTCTTACACAGAGATGGTTCAATTGTGATTGTGACAAACGCACATGCATGTGGTCTCCGCAAACATAATTGGATATAAACAATTTACCTGTTACCTGGAGGACGCTAGTCAAATCAACAAAACAAAAGTTGACATATACATGTAAGTAGTCAAGACAGTAGACCAGACGGGACACCCCCCCCCCCCCACCCCCAAACCAACCGAAAACAAACACACAAATAAACAAACGAACCGAGAAATAATTCGTCCGACGTATTCCTTTTGTTACCTCCATTTACTTATGCAAAAGGAATGTGAAATTATCATCTTCATTTTTTGAGAAGTGGAAGAATGAATTAAACACTAACAATTCATGAGCATCAGTAAAATACTTCTCCGTACAAACGTCAAATATTAACCATTTTTGCCGTTTCATTAAAAAAAACCAACAACACAGATACGATAAGTCTGAAATACTTACATGCATGTGGAGTGCTGAGCCGCTAGTTTTTTCTGTTCTGACCTTCGTGGCCATGTCCATTACTTAGCGTTATGAAAACATCCCACAGACAACCAAAACAAAAACCACAAAGAGCGCACGCTGGAGCAATCTCAAACCACACCTAGCCACTATTGTCTCTCTGTAGTCAATGGCTAAAATCTATAGGTCCTCGATTAACTTCAATCAACAATATTGTTACAGACGAAAGTAAAGGTGTATAACACAAAATGGCAGCCAGTAGACTTTATTGAATCGTTTTGGATGGCTGGTCGGGACGGGGGTCCCCTTTGTTAATTGTTGAATGATTTTGTGGTCAGAGGCCCGCGATGAGTTAGATGTCGCTCGACAAATCACTCATAACGCCGCTCGTATATATGTAAAGTGTTTATCTCGACACGTGCACTGTGCACTATAGCTACACGTCCTCTCACAACAAGGCAATTATATCCCCCGCGCGATCTATCAATCTATTGATGGTATATATAATGGATGGTGTACATGTATAAGTGGGAGATATTTCTAAGCTTCAATGTATTATATAAACGTTAAAAAGTGTTCCTACCACACCCATCATATAATCTAGCGGGGTCGTCAGTAGTCAGTACTTTTAATCTATTATTCGCCTTTAATGTATTTTGTTGTTTTTTTTTAAATTCGGTGTCTTTTTGTTTATTTGGTATCCATAGATTATGAATGTAATTTCATTTTATACATTCATTTGGTTGTAAAACATTCTGGTTTCCTATTACATGAATATCTCAAATAACTTTTTCTAACTTTTATTTCAAACTCATTTTTAAATATGAGTACATTCAGATTCGGTGCATAGTCATTTTGTTATATGATTTAAATTAAACACTTTAAAAATTTAAAGCCATGCAGATTTTAGCATTTCTGTAAACATTCTGTAAATATCTAAAGGATAAATAAGTATGTTCATTTCATTCACGTTATTGCAATTTTGCTGTCCTTATTTTTTTAAAAGCTTTCTTCAAAGCTTAAAAATCTTTGAATACTATTAATTCATTTATATATACGATCACCATGACATGATTTTAATTACTTTTTAAACTTGTATGATGGAGAGAGTTGGGGAGGCGTGGCCCCTCCATCTTTGTGTGACTGTGATAGCGAAGAATTTGTAAATGATTTAGTGCAAGATCCATTATGACGTCATAATTGATTTGATATATCATTTTATGTAAAAAATAAAACAGTTTCTCGCCATTCCATTTAAAATTCCATAAAAAATAATCCCGATACCTATGTTCAATTTGATTTCATTTTAAAGAAGAGGTCAAGAACATTCCATGCCGTATTTAGAGAGACCGTAGGCATTCTGCATTTCATTCGTAAAAAAAAAAACGGGGAAAAAATTGCAGCTGGCTTTCTTTATATTTCGTTGAAAATGACACGACTTTTCATCGTGTTGATCTCAAAATTAAGCCCCGGTACGCCTTCATTAAAAGAATTCATATCTCAAATTTCAGAAATCCGTAGGCTTCTTTCATTTACTAGCTCTTGACCTTGAGTCAACTGTCCCCCTGTTTTGGGACGGTTCACAAAAAAGATAGTATTCCAAACAAACTGTAAACGATAGAGAGCCTCATCCCTATCCTCGGAATAAGGACTTGGATGAGTTTGGCGTATTTATAATTAATCTTTAACTAATTTGGTGGGAGGGGGCTTTTCAAGTTTTTTTTTAGCATGGCCTTTTCCTTCCCATCGGTATACTCTTTCGGAAAACGGCGGTACGTTCCTGCATTTACTGTAAAATTAAAATTTAATCAGGGTAATAAAACCTAAAATCCTAGGCATACCTTTGATTTTCTGTTATTTTTATCCATCTGTGCCATCTTCCTTATCTTTCTTCAGAAGCTTGTTTAGCATAATCGCATCTTCGTAAGCAAGAGTAGGCATATTAAACCCTTGCTTCTGAAGATTGTTTTATCTTGTTTTGAATTTATGAAAACGTTTTACGGTTTATATAGCACAAACAAACCCAATCCAGAATATGCGATCATAACTTAGGGAACTTTAATTCATTTATCTTTATTCCTTTATTTTAATTTGTTTAAATGAATTAAAGTTCTCTAAGTTATGATCGCATATTCTGGATTGGGTTTGTTTGTGCTCTATCGCTTTGAAAAAATAGATTGTTTCCTTCCCTGTTTTTTTTTCTAATTTAGCTTATAAAGTTATCAGGGACGGAATCTATTATTTCAAAGCGATGGTCGGAATCACTGACTTATTGAACACTTTTGATTTATTGGTTCTTTTTAATTAATTTTTGAAAGGTCAAAAATTTCAAAAGTTCTGTTTGTCATAAATAAATCTCAGGAAAATTTAACTAACCTGAATTTAAATTACTTAGAATAAAAAAGCCACTCTCCTGGAGACTATTATGATGATCTACTTAATTGCTGTCCAATACATCGTGATCTACTTAATTGCTGTCCAATACATCGTCATACTTTGTCTAGAATATACAAATACAACATTCGAAGAATGTATAATAAACTTTTTATTCATAAAAAATATTACCTCTTTCAACAAAAATATTTTGATATCTCGTCTAATTGCACGTACCACAGCTTGGGTATATCAATAAAATGTTACAGTTTGACTTCTTATTTTGAGAAACAAATACAACGGTATGTTTAGCATTATATTACTAGTATATGGTAACAGTGTTTGAGAAAATAAACTGAAATTGAGTAAATCTTTAGTCATCTATCGGCTTTGTAAGCAGGGTAGAAAAACCACATATTGAGAACGATCTGGGTTATAAGGAAGACCCAGAACAGAATGAAATCAATGGCGGACGACACGTTGTGCCAAGTCATCTTCCTGCCCCCTCCGTCTGGTGACACTGATTTGATAGACGTAGACGCCGACGTCTGCCCATGGAGGTCGCTCTTTGTTTTCATTCGCCTCATCACGCGCGTCGTCTTCTTGTATTTTGCTGTAACTTCCTTTGGTGGAACATATGGATGGTTTTCTGATTGCTTATTTGTGTTCTCTCCCTCATATGTGGAACTCTCAACTTTATTTCTTTTGCGCAAAAGAACGTTAACGAACCTAACAATGCAGCGATAAAGGTAGGGGATGTCTTTCTCGTCATCTCGATGGTATAACCGTAGCTGAAGTGTGGTGCAGAATATGGCGAATGCTCCAACGAAGAACTGGGAGATTATGTAGTGGATCAGATCGGAGACGTTGTCGGAATCTTCCGGAATGTTGTCTGCGACGAAACTGACGAACACACTGTAGGACAAAAGTAGGGCCACGGCGTAAGACAACTTCTCTCCAGCGTCGGCGGGAATTACAAACACCAGCACCTCCAGGTATCCAAGAAATACAACCGGAAGTATGATGTTGATGACGAAGAATAGCGGCTTCCGCTTCATGCTGACGGTGCACTGTAAGTCGGTGTAGCTGCCGTACTCAATTAGCTCGTGGGCCACTCTGAGATTGCTCCACCTCGGGTTCCCATTGTCGAATTCTGTATTTCGACAAGATGAAAATTCTGAATACTTGACATTGTTTCCGGTAGACATGGCTAAAATGAACGTAAACTGTTGTTTATCAAATGGAAAGTCAGTGGTATCAATAGAACAGAAAAGGGACAGACTTAAAGTTGTATGACGATACACCTTTCCTGTAGAATAAAGTATCATTTCCAGCTCTTTGCTTTCCCCTTCCATGATTTGGTCCATCACGTTTCCTTTCTGTGGGATTCTGAACAGCACCTCGGGGCGCCACACCCAGTCGCCCTGCACGTGCAGGTGTTGGAGGTGGCCGTACTGTGAGGGGTCCCAGTACAGGTTCTCGTCAGTCCACGTGGTCTCTACGTCCATGAGAACTTTGACCTTATTCTCGACCTCAATGAACTCAATGTCGATGGCGGACAGCAGCACGGAAATGTTGACGTCCAGCGTCTGTTCCTGGTTTTCCAGAGGCACAATATGGCGATCGTACTCACTCCGGTTCTTGAGAACTTGATGGAGGTTCACCACATCCGCCATAGAGGTAAAACTGTAACCAGATACTAGTGGCAACGTCCAGCAAATTAGCGCTACACAGATACAAAGCATTGTCGAAGGTTTAGGGTTCGAGCCGATGTGAATCATGAGTCGCTGGTTTACGCTTTGTCATTCAACCCAGGTAAGAGAAAAACTGTGCATATGGAGTTTCATTCCGCATGTTCCGTTACATATAAACATGAATAATTAAACTTGTTCGCTACCAGTGCTTGAGGTTTGTAATAAATATGAAACAATTTCCTCAGATCGGGTTGTTAATGGCTCTTTTGAGATTAGGCAAATCGATGAATGACCAGTTAAGGTCAGATTTTATTTCCATTTGTACTTTGATTGTTTTAATGAACTGAGAAAAAGATGGGGGTGAGAGGGGCGAACAAAGTATTTATTTTGATGATGATAAAAAATGAATACGGCGCTGAATAATCTTAGAGTTTATAGATATTCACTGTAGGAGAATTTTTATTCGATATATTATTCAGGAAATGTGTGTAAGAGCAAAACACACTAATTGTATTTTTCGCAGAATAGATCTAAGGAGACTTGTAATGATGTAAAAATAACGTTGATTATTGTTATAAAGAGAAAGTGCATGTAAATAAAACTGCAACTCATTATGTACGAGCAATGTGTATGAAACAAAAATAAAAAAGGAAAATTTAGTGTGTTATAAATAATGCATAGACAATGAAAAAGCGATGTTTATGTAGCGTTAGAATTAGTCTCAAGATAAAGTAATTACTACTGCAATAGATAATGAAGAAGCGATGATTATATATATAACGATGATTATTGGTCCAAAGTGAAAGTAATAGTAACTCAAATGGATAATGTAAGAGAAATGATTAAGTAGCCATGACTATTGGTGTAAAAAGAAAGTAATTGTAACTGCAAAATATAATATTAGAGCGATGATTGTGTAAGCATGACTACTGTAATTATAACTGCAATAGATAAAAGAGAGCGATAACTATGACGTTGATCATTGGTCTTCAGAGAGCCTAATGGTTGTGGCCATTATTAAACTATATTGATCTCATTGCGAAGAAGAGCTCTGTATAAAAATTTAGGAAAACATTCAAATTTTTTGAGTTAAAAAATACGGAACTTTTGGGGTACTAATTTAATACTTAATAGTAAAAAATCATTTAAAAATTAAAGGTATATATTAACGGGTAATTTGTTAAAATAAAACGCCTTAACGGATAATTTGTTGACCATCAAGCCTCCGTACGAGATAGTAATTGTGACGTCATCAGATAATGAAACAGTGATGATTATGTAACGGTGTTTATTGATCTAAAGAGAAAGTTAATGTATATTCAATAGATAATAGAGAGCGATGTCTATGTAACGGTGATCACATGTCCAAGGAGAAAGTAATTAACTTCATCAGATAATGAAACAGCGATGATTATGTGACGGTGTTTATTAATCTAAAGAGAAAGTTATAATGTATATTCAATC
Source organism: Magallana ariakensis (assembly GCA_020458035.1). Classification (NCBI taxonomy): domain Eukaryota; kingdom Metazoa; phylum Mollusca; class Bivalvia; order Ostreida; family Ostreidae; genus Magallana; species Magallana ariakensis. Next base: position 4,365,590 of record CM035818.1, read on the forward strand.
GGTAATAGAGAGCGATGTTTGTTACGGTGATCATAGGTCCAAAGAGAAAGTACATTGTAATTATAACTGCAATAGATAATGAAAAAGCATTGTTTACGTTACGTTCGGTGATCACTGGACCAAGAGAAATGAAATGTTAATGCGAAAGATAATGAAAAAGAGCTTTAATAATGTAACGGTGATCATTGGTCTAAAGTGAAAGTAATTGTAACTCAAATAGATAACGTAAGAGCGATATGATTATGTAAATATGATTTATTGATCTAAAAAGAAAGTAAATTGTAACAGTGATCATTGATCTAAAGAAGAAGTAATTGGAACTCCAATAGATAATAATACTTGATCGATTCATATTTATCCGTTTTTATTGGCTTTTTGATAATTCTGACGGTCTTTAAAAAAATGCTAGCAGAAATGTAACGAAGGCAATTTTTATCAAATATCAAAAGGATTTGTAACTTTAATAAATACTTAATTTGATAGCCATCCAAAATTATACCCAAATAAACTTTGTTTATTAAGAAAATGCATGCATGATTTATCTGAAGCGATATGTGGATGTTTGGGCTAAAGACGAAGTTACCGTAACGGTGATAAATGAATACGTTACTGAAAATTGTATACATGTACAGTATTTGTATATACCCTCATTATTTTTGTTCGTAAAACAGCATGGTTTATCAGTGATACGTATTTAGATGATTTGACTGAAGATTAAGTTCCCGTAACCGTGATAAATGATTAAGTTACTGAAGTTAATGAGTTACTGAAAGTTACTGAAATTGTATACAATATACGTGTAGGTAACGCTAAAGACGTCAAGTGATTATTACGACGGTCGTTTGGATGAAATTATTTACGTTAGATTTAAAAAAAAAAAGACTTCAAAAAGATGATGTTAAATTGGTGGTTCAGTAAAATGTATTGTAATGTTTGAATTTGTATTGTATAAGGAGATTTAAAATTCAAATCTCATCTCAGAAATTGACACAAAGCTAAGAACTTCAGCTGAATCAAGGTAATAATATAAGACTTGGCTACCCTCAATACATGTTTTATAAACATTTTGTCTGTCGTTGTGTGTTTGTCAATTTGACTTTATCAAGACGTAATTTGATCTAAGTGACAAAACACAATCGCGGGGCAGCCAATAGAATGAACCGTTACAACCATCAAACAAAGCGCCACTGTTAATATTTCCTATATTCAATAGCCTTTATCAAACATGTTGAAAGCTGATATTTAATCAATATCTCGCTGTCCGTTAAGCCCTGACGGTTGTTAATATACATAGCAGGAGGATTAAAGGGGCTCGCTTTAGCACCGTGTTCTCCGGTAAGTCCTACACAAGACTGGGCCCATTGCCGTGTTGCATTGTGTGGAACACTTCATTATGTAGTGGACACCAAAACAACCAAAACAAAGGCGATACTGAAACAGTTGGGATAGCTACGATCCAGACCATTTATTTTAATTTTTTCTTTTTGGATTATTTATTACAAAAACCATTCACCATGTCTTCCGGAGTGGGAAGTTATATGCTGGCGACCAGAAAAAGGTGAGATTTTTGTTGTTGTATATATTGTAAGTTTAACATCTGGTCTCTAAACCAATATTTTGGATGTTTGTTACTGAAATATAATGGGAAATTACATTCCAATTGAGTTTGTCTTGATTCAGTATTTTATTTTTTCTTCAGTTCCTTTTTAGTGATTAATATCATTGTACACGTACAGTATTGATTGAAAAGAATATTCTGTGTGTTGGTGGTATATGATTGTTTTCAAATCCTTTCCTCGGATGAAAAAGAAAATAAAATATGTTGTAATGAATTGATGGCCTTTTTAAATCAAAGTTTTAAGTAAGTTCTCGGGTGACCCATGTTGTTGTTGGTATTTGTCATATATTTTTCGATGTTGGTCGTTAAGGTCGTTTTGTGCGTTTAAAAGCTGTGATGTGCTTAGTTAATTTCACGTAATTTCAATAAACCTATCTTTCAGATCTCTGAAATAAGATATACCATCAATTGATTGATTTAAATTTTAATGAATGCGACAGTAATGTGTGAAAGATCGATAAAACCAACGAATGATGATCTTTTTATGAATAAAAGAGTGGCACAGAAAATAGAATTATCTCCAGCCTTCTATCCCGTGCAACCATTAAAGGGAGTGATGATGTCTTTTTTCTTCTTTTTTTTTCTATATGTTCAGTAGAGAAATTGGAAGGTCAACAGAATCTCTATGAACAATTTTTCTACAAACTTACTTAAGTTGCATCAAGATGTTTTTGGTAGGTAGCTGTTCCTTCGCAGTGGGGAGAAATCGATGTTCGCCTTCCAAGCAAATTAGAAATGTTCGACGTTAAAAAGGCGTTCTTGAAATAAATCAATCTCCTGAATACCTACATACCTAACGTTTCACCTCCTCCGATCGATAGCATAGGCCATTCATCAACTGATTAGGGGTAGACTATCTTTTTTAGAAGCATGTCTAATAATAGTGGTTTGATAGAGAGTTGTATGAGTGGGGTTGAGTTGGGTCGACAAGTTCTATGAAGTCTCCTAGAATATTCCGCGAGTGAAGGGTGAAAATAGTACGATACCATGGTAGTCAAGGTAAATCTAGAGAGGATACGAGAGGTTACACATTTTCTTTGATATAAAGTAGCAGTTGTAAACCTAGAGAGGCCACGAGAGACAAAGTAGTGTTAATGTAAACTTTTGAACAACTTTTGAATCAGGTTAAAGAAATTAATAAAGATATGTGAATTCACACTTACTTCACGTATATAAGTATTTAATTAACACGGTTGTTCAAAGAATTAGCACGCCTGTGCATGTTTAATACCCCTCTGTGAAGAACAATTAACTTCCCTTAATTGGATTTGTGTGAATGTCCCTGTTTGCGTTTAACGGACCGATATTAATTCTCACCGTTGGTGACAGGCATTTAACAATTTCACCTCATTGCGAGATTCCAGAATAGAGTTATTGTTAGAATCATCAGAGGTGTCACGAATTCAATCGACAGCCAGTCAATCGATAAATTCACAACACTTTTTTTTTCATTTCCTTTATCTAATTTATGATTTGAACGACAAATTAGTTAATTGTGAGCAAGTCCAAAAATTTAAAGAGGGTATTCAGTGTTACGACGATTGAATGCGTCTCATTAGGACAGGACTTTTTTCCACAACTTAATTGTAATTTTCTGGATGGGTGTTAACTTTGTGTTGATTAATTATTATATTTTGAAGACATCAGGAAACAATTTACAGCAAACAATTTTCATTCAGCTAAAAATTAAACCATTATCTATATTGGGCACTCGTAGTACTGAATATTGTTTACGATATGCAATGGGTTCCGTCTATTAGTTCAAAGGTTTTTTAGAAGGTACATGTTAATACGTATATCTGTTCTATTTTAGTATCAATAAAATTCTATCGTTTGTGTATGTAGGCTCTGGACAGTAGGATCGGTGTGTGAAAGGTATAAAGTTGGGGAAGGGGCGCGGTTTTTAACTGAAGGGGTTGGTGGGTTGGTTGGTCATTGCAAGTCCTGGAGTGCTCACTTCACACAACAGGTCGTCATCTGATCAACAGAACGACGTCAACTGGTCAGTGACCATCGTGTTTGTCAGGTTTGTTTACAATCTACAACGTACGAAATGGACAGGAAATAAATAGAGTTGTTTGCAGTGAGTTAGGTCCCAACAATTATGAGGGTTGTGAGGGGAGGTCGCAGGTCTCTATCTACAGTACAAGATCATGTTTTGATGGTTTACTTTCCAGGGAGGGTCTATTGTAGGGTTCTATTGGTTATACTTGAGGGTAGCACAATGCTCAGCCAGACTTCATTCGTATAGGGGGGCTGGGACAATGTCACTGTGTTGAAATATCTAAATACATGAATATGATGTATGGGTTATGATGCCTCTCACGCACAAGAAAAGGTATTTTGCTATCACTATATCACTAATACTAAGCGACTGTAGTTTGGCAATACATGAACTTATGCATCTCTCTCTCTCTCTCTCTCTCTCTCTCTCTCTCTCTCTCTCTCTCTCTCTCTCTCTCTGGTTCCTGTGAAAGAATTTTAACTTTTAATAGACATCACATTAATCATTTTAAAATTTGAATAAAACGATATTTAAAGTGTACATTCAGACAATGCAGATCATATGATATAGTTTGACGACATCATTCCATCAAGAAGACTTCTGTGTTATTACCTCAGGATATCCCCGTCTTGTTTACAACAGAGAACAATCGATCATTTAAAAATCAGTGCAAACAGTTTCACACACTTGATCTACCTGTATCGATCTGCCTATACCTGTCCCGGCAGGTGTCAGGGGAAATCGCGATGTCACTAAATGAACCCAATGAATCTTGATCCAGTTTTTGTAATATTTGCTTTATGTCGTACATGTATCAATTCTCAATCGCTCAATCGTAATTAAGGTGTTTAAGATTAAAGAGTCTTTGTAACAGTTTAGATCTAGTATTTCGATCTTAACAAAGCCAACTGTGTAGTCAATTGTGGGAATAGACCCATGTTAACTTCGATGAATTAAGCTGAAATGCATAGAGTGTCAAATAATTTGATCTTAGGGTTTTTGAGTAAACCTAAAAGGAACGATTATATAAGATATATATCCCCAAAACAGAATCAGAAACCAGCGTAAATGATTTCTCTCATCAGTACTTTTTGGACTGGGTACAAATTGTGTGGTCACATTCCGTGTCATCTTGTGTCAATAAAATCCGAAAGTTATGACATTGTAGAGCTAATATAGGACAATCATAAACATAGCGGTAGCTAAGTGGTGAAAAATACGGCTATTCATCTGTGTATAGGGCAGTTATAAAGGAGCAAATAAAGGAAGAGTCGTGGATAAGAAACCGTGAATTAAACTGATTATAGTAACTTTGTGAACTGGTCAGTCAGGATGAGTGGACAGTTTGGGGGCATCATGTTCTCCTACTACGGCAGGACCAAACCCAGGTATCTATACCCAGACCTACATTGTATCTTGTGCAGGTATATCTATAGGTATATAAGATAAGATATATGTAATTATATACAGGTAAATCTTGGTATATCTCAATCCATCTTCGCATTGTTCTTGGAGTTTACCATTTCCCGGTGCTGTTTTTTTTTTTTTACAGCTCCCAGCGGTTTCAAATTCTCTTTGATACAGTAGCTTTGGGATATGTATACGGCTAAGCATTATAAAATTCACAGTTATCGGGAACTTTATCTTGATTTGTATTTATTTCAGTTTGTAGATTAAAAGAAGCTTCTTGAATCATAAAAGTTTTTAAATGATCGAAAAGATAAAACAGAAATTTTAAAATGTCTCAAAACGGATCTTCGCCAGACGTTGCAAATTACCATCTTAAAAGGTAACAATAGGTGGCAGTGATAGGTGGAGGTAGTCAAATTTAATGGAATCACAAATTGAACGGAATTTATAACAGTACACTTTCTGTGATTTGCACTTTGTATAGTGAGGAATTAGTTGGTGCACGCTTTGCAACGAAATGCAGAAGTATCAGAAAAGGTTTGTGTGTATATTATATTTATCATGCTTTGGATTACTTAGTGATTGTGGATACTCTATGTGGGAACGTGTAATTTTGTTGTGTTATTTTTAGAGGGAATAATGGTAATAATAATGGTGTTTCGTATTTTATTATGACGTCACAATTGTTTGTCATTTGTCGTAAAATATATGATTTTAATCAATACAATTAAAAATAAAACAAAATGACATCTAATGAGATTTATTTTGAGGTTAAATAGAACAGGGCAATGAAAATTAACAGAAAAAACGTCAATGGCTAAAAAAAGCAAGAGTAATATAATAAGTGTTCATTGTGACGTAACGGAAACGTCGCCATAGCTACGTTCGTCAGATAGATGACAGACGCATCTTGTTGCAGTCACCATGACTAAATAATTTGGCCACGGTGTAAAAGCTAATCAATTTTCTCAAGGACTTATTTACGGAAAGCAGAAAGAGGGCAATTCATAGTCCTTGGCCGGAAGTGGAATTAGTTGCAGGCCGTCGCTTGCGATCGAAATAAGATATCATTATCCGTTTAGTTTTCTTCAGCTCGCTGTAAAATGCTGTGGAAGTCTGTTTCTAAGAAATATAATCTGGTTTGCTTTTTTCCCAATGGTTTCACCAGCCAGTACCACGACAACTGTATCCCACCCGAGCGGAGACAGCAGACCACGCAGACGACGGAGAAGGCGCACAAAGAGGGGGACTACTCCAGCTGTGACGCCGTTACCCAGGACCGGATCTGGAAGCAGAGCGTGGGCAAGGAGGGCATGTGCCTTAAAAACTGGTATGTAAAGCACGCTTAATTAATTCACTTAGTTCATGATATATAGCATACAGATCGTGGTGTAGAACACCATTGTAAGAGTTAAGAAATGGCATAAATATATATATATATATATATATATATATATATATATATATATATATATATATATATATATATATATATATATATATATATATATATTACCTTTTAAAAAAAAACCAATGCCTAAAAAACCTTACGAAACCTGTAGTACACTTTGTTTTAAAACAGTTGAAATATCGACGTATTTAAAAAGAATACACCAAGCAATAATACTGTGTTATTTTTAAAGGATCTATTTTTTTATACATGTATGAAAATATATTTTTTAAAGTCTTTTTTTTTCTCGAGGGTAAATCCATAATATATATACGTAGTACAATACCAAGCTCTGGTCGCGATAGACTGGTTTAGCAGGTAAAAAAAAAACTTTATAAACACATTTTTTTTTATTTTGTAGGGAAGGAAACTGGGGCTTCTTGACAGAATTTGATTCTAAGGTGAGAAACATTCAACCAAATAACAATCCTTACGGTACACTGTGCCATTGCTAAGAGAGATAACTTTTACTGCCTAGAAAAAAAAAATTACCATTTAAAGTTCTTGGTGATTTTCGTCATAATCATGCTGAAATTGTATGCATTTCAATAACAATTTTGAATGATTTTACGAAGCAGTGTTGCACCATAAGAGGACTGGTAAATGACAAAAAAGCAGTCTCTACTGGTAAAACTTCGGGTTGATATGGATATTTGTATTGTATGTCTCTATTACAGAAACCCAACCCCGGATTTACTATGGTAACTGATTTGAAGTGCGAAATAAATATTTTTGTGGTGGCGAAACTTAATCTATTATTGTTTAATCTCGCAAATAATTGGTGAAGGCGCAAGTTCAAGTATCATATCTAAGCTGGATTTCGCCCAGATCATTACAGTGTTTTTGATGTTTGTATTTTTCAAATGCAATATTAATGAAAGAGGGTGCAAAAAATGAAACGTCCATGAACTGCAACTAGCCTGGAATGTTAGGAGAGGTTGAGGACTTTTGTTTTCATTTATTATATAAAGACTTGAGCATTAAAATAAAATCACAACCATGGATCGAGAGGCTAGTGCAACAAAGCTTGTATTCATTGTTGAATACTCGGAGTTTCTTATTTGATAAAATTTTACATTTTCGTTATACCATGCATATGGGGATAGGTGGAAATTGATTAACATTGGTAACAATAAACAATAACCAGTTTAGGTTGTCTTGATAAACGAGTTTAAAAAAATTCGTGAATTTTGTTTGCATTGTGCATATACTAATTATGCTTATTTTAAACTGACATCATGTTTTATTAATTATTTAAAGTTCCTTGCGCATAGCTTACTGGGGCTGTGTTTTTAATCATTGAGGACCGAAGACCCGCAATATTTATAATAGTTATACATGTCGCTGTTAAAAATAATCACAACTCTATTGTTATATGAGGAACTTGTAAATTGTTAGAACTCTGATCAATTTGATTTATTTCAATAAAATATGTTCAACCGACCAATCATCACACAGTATTTAGAATGATTATAAACCAGACCCCCCTCCCCCCAGTCCAGACTGATTACTGCTCCAGGAGTTCAGCTTCTAGCTCTTTCGAGTCCGCTGAACGCTGATTGTAGGAGTTGCATGATTAACGGTGACGCTGTATTAAAACGGCATAATGTGACATCAACATGTACTAAAGTTATAACGAAAGTTGATTAAAAATATTCTATATAACTAACTTTTAAAAGAAATTATCATACTAAATATTAATTCATTCGTATTTTACGATTTAGGGAAATCCCAAGCCTCGGGAAGAACTTCCGGAAGATGTCAACATGTACTCCAACGCCGTTCCAAACACCAACTCCGGTAACTATGGCAACAAGGTCAAGTCGGAACTAGGGATCAAAATGCAGAAACTAGAGCACCAGTTTTTTGGTGGTCAACGGAAGCGGAAGTTGGGTAGTGAGATGGTGTGTTACTGATGTTGACTTTTTGTAGGGAGTTCCTTTACTGCTGATAAAATATAAATATTGTAAATCTGTGATACTATAACCTTTGTCCATCGTTTTACATATATTTTATACTCTTCCATTTATATTTTTAAAGAATTTACTATGTACTTTTTGTTATGCACCGAGTGCAATATGATAAAGTTTATAAAACTATAGTGTGTTATTCCCCAATGTCAAATGGGGCTAGTTATCTAGAGATGATTTAATTTCTTTGAGATTCTATCAACAAATATAGAATTTTTGACTTATTCTAGATATATCATGTTGAACTGAGAGAGTGGCATGACTCTACCTCAAGCAAAATTTGTAAATCCGAATTTAGTCTACATCTGTTTATTACATGTACATGAATCTCCCACTATTCTGTAAAAAGATGCATCTTTGTTTTTATCATATAACTTGTGTCTTTACAGTCTGTGATGCTTTAGTTTAATTCATACATTTGTTCCCAGGTTTTCTGTATACATGTAATTATGGCCTAACTGTTAGAGTGTATTTTCTGCCTTTATCTGCATTTTCCAAGCTCTTCAAATTTTATCTTTCTTCTGCCTTGTTATTCTTTCACTGCTTTTGAAGTTTAATATACTTGTACTAGTTATTATCATCTTGCCAAGTGAGTTGTTCCCTGAAGTTTTCTCTCTGGTCAAGTCCACAACTGCTGATTAAATTCTGCCTTTGTTTTAGACACTGCCTTTGTCTCATAGACTTGTACAATAAGCCTCACAACCTGCTTACATTGTCCTGCAAATAACTGTGCCAACTTAAAATCCATTCCTTCGTTTTAGATAATCAACTCGGAGCTTACTTAATTCTTGGGGTCTGAAATTGTATGATGTAATGAACTAACTCTTGTATGAATGGAGTGGTTTTCTTTTAATCATTAAAGTTTTATATCAATAAAAGTGTAATTAAACATATCCTTTGCAGCTTTTATGTATCTGTCTTTTAAAAAGATTTGCTTTAATTCCCCATTTGTCCATATTTTGATCACTCCTTAACTGCTATTTTGTGTCCAAGTCATACCTTGAGCACCAACATAGCAAGACATAGACCTATCGTACTTGGTAAGCTGGGGAGTGGTGGGTGTCATGATCAAAAAGTAGGTCATGGTTACCTCATTTTGAATTATTCAGTATATGTCTAGATCATATTTAAGCACAGACCCGGAACCATAAAAGGCCAGCTGATGGATCTTGGGGGAAATTGTGCTGTGATCCAAAAGGAGGAATCTGTGGCTATATTCATAGTGAAATTGTTATTGGGCCATATCTTTCAAACCAATTGTGACTTCAAGTTTGTAAACATAGATTGGTATCCAAGCAGAATATAATGTCTTATTAATAAACTGAAGCATGTGGTAGTGACTGTGAGTACCTGCATGTAAGCAACGGAAGTCTTCATTGCACAGATCTTTAAAACAAGCTTCACTTCACCCTGTGAACACAGGGACCTATTGCAGAACACAGAAGTTTGTAACTGGCAAGATTTAATGTGCTATATATGCATTTAATGAAAAATCAAAATACATTGACATCCAAACAAAGATAAAATCAATAACAATAAAACAAAGCACCAATATAAAACATTGTGTTCAAAAAGCTACCAAAACATTTCAAATCTGAAAACTCAATATTCCTAAACAATCTAAATACATCCACTGCTGTAGATCCCTTTTATTTTGAAATTCCCTTACATAATTTCTGCACGAAACTGCAACTTATTTATAAGTGATACATATGAAATGGTAATTTATCATTGATTAAATATTGGCCCGTTCTTGTTTTTTCACATTTATGAGAACTAATGAGTTTCGCAAAATTATAGACGTAATTAAGTTCTTTACATATTAAAAGGGATTTACAGTACATGACTTTGCTAGTTTTAACAGAGTTGAGATGGATTTGATGTAGGTGGTCCTGAGACATTTTATATGTCCATCGTACTCGAGTGATGATTGTGAGATGTTGTATCATAAAAAGCCATTATATAAAAATCTCTACATTTGTCAAGCTCTAACGTGTCTGTATATTGAGGTATACTGAGGTAGAGAACACAACAGAGGGAAAATACGTGAAAATGTAACAGTGCATGCAGGGGTCAAATGTAAATATCGATTTTTCACAGAGAGGCATCTTTGGTGCTATATAATAAATATCCAGTACACAACTGGAACATGTGCAACAGCTACAGACAATGTACAACAAGAGTAAGACATTGCTTACATATACACATATGTATCTATAAATTGCAACAAAACATCTGAATATAAATTAACATGAAATTACAAGTTCTGTATAGCCTTTATAATGAAGATTGTCATACAGTTAAAATAGTCTTTAGTAGAATTAATATTAAAACTCAAGCCCTATATCTGTCTAAGTTCCTAGGCCTAACCTTGGTTAACTGTTACTGCAAGGGAAGTTTAACTTTCATTACCCTAAACTCAAATATCACAGAGATATCACAACTGTAACCTGAAATAAACTGAATGAGGTTTGTATAATAAAAACATAAGCTGACAAGTAACAGTGTTACACTTATTCCCAAGGAGACATACATGTACTTGGATGGTTCTGTTTCATTTGATACAAATCATACAATACAATCACGCTATATCACCAAACAGACATACAGTATGCTTTTAGTCTCAGGATTGCCTATCATCAACATGTACTACATGCACACATACATGTAATCACTAAGGTTATACATGTAAAACAGATTTTGTTCAAATATTTGTGAAATTTGATTACTGGTATATGACAGTCTAAAAGCTTTCTAATTATTTTCATAATATTCAATTAACAATAACAATAAACATCCTCATTTCATAATTAAATCACCAAAGATCTGTATCAGAGAGATGGATGACAGGTCTGTAGGCAGGTCAAAAACAAAATCATCAAAAATGAACTGTTTAAATATAATACTGGTACCAGTACATTCCATTTAAAATTCTTTGTTCAGCAAAATTTTCCATTTCTATCATTTAATAAAAGGTGATGTTAATTCATCAAAGTTGCGGTCAATAATTACAGTATATTTAATTATTCCTCAACCACTAATGGCCAAGAAAACTGCTGTCGCTGCATGATGTAATACAGGGTATGTTTTGCACTATATAATTATGTTTCACAACAAGAAACATTCCATCAGAAAGATTTCTATACATTGAAATAAGAGTGTCTTGATTTCAGTCTGTTTTGTTTGGTGTTTCATTTGATATATTCCCTACCAGTGAAATTTTTCCTTCTTATGAAAATCTTTGTTTCTAGTGTGACATGCTGGGTGAATGAAATACAGTGAAATATACTGAAAGAAGTGGAGCGTCAACAGCAGCTCTCCCTCTTATTTACCTAACAATATGTGAAACAATACAAATTCAGAACTACATCGGAATATGGTAAAAGTTGGAGGAATAATGCATATATATGAATTCATGTCAGCTTTATAGCCTCAGCCTTTAGGTTTACTGAACCTTTTCAGACTCAACTCTACACCAGAATACTAGTAATACATAGTAAATGTTTTCATGTCAAACAAGGAAGCTAGGGGCTTGTTAAGGGTACATGTACTAACATCCACTCACTACAAATTTACCTCATAGTCTAAGTTTCAGAATGTTTGGTTGGGGTTCTGGATCCCAACTCACAAAACCATCTACTGGTAAGAGAGCTACTAGCATTATTTCATCATTGTAAAACACCTAATGAACACAGCTTGAGCTTTGATCACAACAAAAAAAATCAATCAAAGTTATTATGTCAAAAACAATATAACATTCCTAGGAAGAGCTGATATTTGTAAAGCATTTGTTTTAGCAGAATCAACTACCGGTATAATCAGTGTTAAACAGGATTATGTCTGAACAGACCATTTTGTGAGATTGTCAAATTTTTAGAAATTCTACTCATTGAATGAGACATTCCTAAAGTGAGTTACCTAAATAAACACTTTGACAGATTAATTAGGTCAATCAATGCCCCTGATTATAGTGCCATGGTCGGTGACCGGTCAGTCTTGTTTGAGGTGTTGGGGACCGTGAGTAAACACGGCCTTGACATATTGAGAGAACAGGCGGTCCATGTAGCCCTGGTGCCGTGGAAACAGACCCTCCATGAATCCAATGTGGCCCCCGTGAGAGGTGATTACTATGGCGATGTTGTCGTTCTGCTCAGCTTCCTCTGCTGGTATGGCTACATACAAATAAATAAAAATTCAACCGGTCAAATAGATTTAAATGAAATCATTCCACTGCTGTAAATATTTTACAGCTATTAGTTTTTTATGTTATGAATACATTTAAAATGGTTTTTAATTTAGTCACATGACATGTTTACTGTCCACTAACTATCAGTCATATAACACAGTAATTAAACAATGGACAGTTTTCTCAATTTCAAAGTTTTATTTATATCCTGTTAAAATGGAAAGAAAATCACTTAATACTCCAAAATTCACAATTCTTTTATCAAACAGTCAAACTATTGACAAGGAAAGTGATAAAATTAAGACAAGTGTTTCAATTTTTATCCCCTATATTTTCTGTTTTTGTTCGACTGACCATGAGAGGGAGAGAAGGGGTCATCTTCGGCGCTGAGGACCAGTACAGGCACCCTCAGGGCGTGGATCTTGTTGTGAAGCGTGGCAGCATGGTAGTAATCATCACACGATGAATACCCAAACATTTTGGCCGTGAACCTGGAGTCAAACTCCCGAATGGTGGAAGACTGTGAGGAATGACCATAAGTCGTCAGATCATACATCATACAACATAATACTGTTTTATTTCTAGAATATTAATTCAAACTACTGAAATTGGAGTTTATTTTTACCTTCAAAACATCATCAATGTCGTCCAAATGCTGGTCAAAGAGAGCCATGTTACTGTAAAGAGAGAATAAAATACATTGATTTATAGCAAATGCAAAATAAAAGGTGCGGTATGTGTCAGAGGTACAGTAGGTTCCACATAATGTGATAGTAGTTAAACAGATATTTTCCTTAAATCTGATATAATATTAAAACACCAGAATGTCCTTACTTCTTGACATGACTAACCAGACCCTTGGCCAGAGTTCGGTTCAGCACGTGTCGGTTCAGGCCTGGTTTCTCTATCTCCAGAACCGACTCAAACACATTCCAGGCCACAGATATACACATACCAGCCTCGAGTCTACACTGGTCTCCCAGCTTGGCAAGGTAGTTAAATAACATCATCCTACAAAAAATCATCCTCTTCTAAACTAATCCTCAACCAAGAATCAAATTCAAAAGAAACATAAAAAGGTATTTAGAAATAGATGGTTTCAGAGACAATAAAATAACAATAATTATGTCCTGTAAAGCTTAATTCAGGTGGTAAATTATGCACAATTACCATTAGTGACATCATCAAAACTAATGTCTCAAGCATGTAAACAATTTTTCTGCTGACATTGATGTATTGAAACCAAGTCAAGGCTACTAAGTGAAGGTCATTGCTGACCGGACTGTTACACCTACCCTCCCAGGCTGATTCCAGCTCCAATAAATGGAGCCTCTGGAAAGCGACCCTTGAGTAGGTTTATCACATAGGTCAGGTCCTCAACATTAGCTGCACAGTACGTCTTGGGAGTCTAAAGAAAGGATTGATATCTCAGTGTATATATTGATATCTCAGTGCATATATTAATATCTCAGTGTAGATATTGATATCTCAGTGTAGATATTGGCATCTCCACATAGATATTGGTATCTCGGTGTAGCATAATTTTTGCGATGATCTAATTTTCGCTTTTTTCATAACCTCTTTTAAATCACAAATAGTTGGATACGCAGAAATTATATCCTGTATCTTTTTCTATAAGAAATTTTTTAAATCACAAAAATGACTGATGCAAATTAAAAATGTCACAGATTTTCCCCATTTTTGCAAATTTTGTGATGCGCGAAATAATCTTGATATACAGTATGTACATGTAGATATTGATATCACAATTTGTGAAAAGCATCAAATAATATCAGACTTGCACATTAACATAAAACTCAAATAATCTAGTTTTTTTTCAGAATTGCTAATTTAAAAAATAATAAATACAGTTGACATGGATTGATATTTGTTGTGTTGGTACATGTACCAGTAACTCAAGTTTTATATACTTACCAGTAACTGGGCACCCATTCCTCTGTTGTGAAACACCACAGACCTTAAAACCAACAATAATTTGTCAATCAACCATACAACCCTGACAGACCCTTTGGTTAAGGACAACTTTTCTCCCAACTACAAATATTTTTTTGAGCTGTTTGACAATAGCATAGTAATGGATGTACAAAATGTCTGTTTAGCAGTGTTACTAGTACATGTACCAGTATATATGATTTTGACCTTAGTGAAAGGATCTTGATCAGGGTCACGACGCAGCCTCAGATCACACTTTTGGCATCAACAATAATCCCTATTTTATTTACTTTGAATGTTATGCACATCATGATCCAGTATTTGTGCCATCTTGATGAAATACATGTTAATATGTAATAATAAAAAAACAAACAGGTGAGAGAGAGAGAGAGAGAGAGAGAGAGAGAGAGAGAGAGAGAGAGAGAGAGAGAGAGAGAGAGAGACTTACCTGTAGCCATGCTGTGCCGCCTGATGAACCAGGTGTGTGATATAAGACTCATTACTGGTCCCTAAAGATACAAACATACTATCACGAGATCCCGAACATGGTCACTGATGACTATAACAAAGCTTTATTACATGTAATACATGTATAAACACTATTAATGATATTCTGTAAGAAACTTAATCAATACAACTGTGTATTCATGATCTTGGCAAATGTAGAAATATTAAGGTGGTAACAATGCATTGATACAAGGATGTACTTGTACTGTCAGTACAAGCACATCCTTGTATCAATGCATTGTTATTACCACCTTAATATTTAGGTGGTAACAATGCATTGATACAAGGATGTACTTGTACTGTCAGTACAAGTACATCCTTGTATCAATGCATTGTTACCACCTTAATATTTCTACATTAAGTCTGTCTGTGATTCAAAGAGGTCAATATGACATGTACCTGAAAATACACATAGTAAAATCAATTTTTTAGATATTTTGCAGAAATATATAATGTGCAAAACAACATAGCAAGTTTTGCTTATGATTTTGAATTTTAAAGGTTTAAAGAATTTTTTTTATTTTGACTTTAATTTTTGTTTTGAGCTGAAACTACGTGTATCTGACGGACATGTAATTAGAATCAAGCTAGTTTAGAATGAAATGCTGTAATCTGCCTTAAAAAAATTCCTAAAAACAAAAAACAATTGATTTTTAGAATTAAATTCTAATAATTTAAATTGTGTCATGGCAAATACTTTTAAATTCTTCCCATTAAAAGAATCTACACAATTGCATTAAAAAATAATCTTCACTTAATCATACAGACAATGTTTTAACAATTTGTTTTCAGTCTGTTGATAAGATGCAACTATAGATATCTACACCTGCATTCAGCGATTGGTTATTTATTCTATGGTCACAAGGCTAATCAGATTATCAGATGTACATCAAATAAGGTCATGTAATTGTTTTTCATATTCTATTTTGTGTTTACCTGGAGTTTTTGATTGAATGTACTCATACTTGTATTTGAAGGGTGGCATACCTATTTCTCTTTTTATTTTTTATCTTATAAGCTTACATTAAATATTACTCAATTGAAAAATCACAGATATTTCCTACTTTATAGTGGCCTTTAGTACAGAATCATTTTTAATCCTTGACATACTTAATTTTACCTGTAACAATTACAAGTGCATTTTCATGTACATGTCCTTGTGACAATTTACCTGTAAGTCCAGGTAACAACAGGACCGTCGGACGAGTTTTTACATCTTTGAATTCAGAATCATTGTTATCAAACCAGTCCAACAGAAGCTGTCCCCCATCTGGAAGCACAACAAGTTCACTGAAATCCAGAACAAAAGTTCAGATTCAATTCACAGGAACATTTAATCAAAACCCCAAATATAAATCTGTTTATTGTTTATGAAAGAATAGATTACCTCTCATAAGTTATTTTTGGAGAAGACTTCATTATAGATCGGACAATTGTTTGTGCTCTGGATTCAAAACACCAAATAGTTGGTTTGAATTTTTCATGCAGAATGGGACAGTAGTCCAACAAGAAATTTCTAAACTTTTTGTCTCTGCATGCTAAACGAGGCTTCTGGTAAAGAAAAGAACAGTATATTTAAATATTATATTTATACGTCTAACATAAAACATTCCTGAATAAAGGTGTTACAATGCATTTTTATATACAATTTTATCACTTGTTTCTATAATAGGGAGCGCATTTCATTCAATAATGATTAATCAATAATTTATCTTCAAAGATTATAAAGCTAGGTGACAACATATGTGTTGATTCTACTTTGTGCGATTTAAAGAAAAAAGAACATTTTAAATAATTTGATATATGTAACAATGCATATATTCAAGATTCAACGTTTTAAATTTATGGTGAACAGACGAAAGCAAATAGAATTTTAGGGCCAAAGGACTCTCAGGGCAAACGGATTGAAGGGCGAACACATTTGAGGGTGAACGAAGTTATTACATTTGTAGAAAACAGAGACAGTTATACCCTACACATATATGTAATAGATGATTTTGCAATTTTGTAGATAAGGATGAGAATGGAATGAAACTCAGAAAAATATTGCAATTTACGAAATGGTAATACTTCATACCATGTAAAATAGAGTAAAATACATCATACATGTACAGCTATCATACTATTGAGATATTCTTTTATATGGAACACGAGTGCGATCAAGATCTGATATATATGATATATCTAGGTGAAGATCTGTGACAAGAAGCCGATAGGAGCTCGTTCACTTACCTTTACAACAAAGAGAAAATAGTACGTAAGATAGGAAATCACAAAGAACAATACAATTGAAAAACTAGAGATCTTGTCAAATAAAGAGTTAGACGTTTCGTCATCATCCATTTTGGGTGGAACCGAGCACTGCACTCACTCCGGATTCGTCGTAACAAGGTCGGGGTCGGAATACGGAAGATAAAAACATGTCGTTCACTATATATTCGGTTAAACTATATTTAAAAATGTTCATTATATATCGTCATTAGAAAGTTTTATCTATAGTTTTAATAAAAAAAGAAAGAAATTTTCATGATCTATATAACGAAATCACATAGTATTTTTAATTGGTATCTAAGAACGATTTAACAAATAATTGATTTATTTATAAACAAATAGAATTCATACGCTAAGATATGCAGGTACTCTGGCGCAATTTTTTTTCTGCATGTTAAAGTTTCATTCTAATAATGATATATAAATATGAATAACATTGTTTGAAAATTATATTCATGTATCTTTTTAATTACTTGAAGTAATTTTAAACGTTATCATGATAATTAATATTTTGAACTATATTCTTACGCCAAGTTTTGAAAGGAAGAATTTGAAGCGGGAAACAACAAGTGACGCCATATTGGACGCAGTTATCGTCTGGAACGCCGTGGCGAACATGAAATAGTTTCATGTTTGTATGCAGCAATAGCTTGCATACTTTGTTATAGCTCATGATATTGGAAAAACTTATATAATTTCGTAAGTTTCATTCATGTAAAGATATACCAAACATGACTTTGATATTTCATCTCCCTTACGTGATGAAGCTGCATGTCATCCGTAAGATAAAAGGGGAAGACAATTATATACCGTGGATAACATTTGTTTATGCATTGTTAAACTTCCTTTACTGCAATTTCATATACCATATATATGTCGCTGCATGAAAAAAGCAGTCGGGTAACTGATCATTTATACCACAGGTTTTTTAGTCTATGTATATCTCTGTGCATATATAGAGGATATCTACAGGTCCAGCACAATCTCTTGATTTAGCTATATAGCTTGAAAAAGCTATATAGCTTAATAAAGCTATTCAGAATAGCTTGATAAAGCTATTTATATGCAGTTTTTCACACAAATGTTAATTATCAGAAATATACAAAATATCGCAAGTTAATTATCGCTCATATTTATACCATGAACCATTAAAAAAGCAACCCTTATTATATTTAGTTTTAACACTGCTGCTTTTGAACACTTTTAAGCAAAAACTATATTTCCATTGTTTGGGTAACTGTCCACCACCTTGTGTGCACTGAGGCATGGATAAGTATGATTTCTTTACATTGTGCTGAATTATTACCAATCAATTATCTTGTTTACCATAACTGACCTTCTTTATATTTCATTCAAGAAGTAACTGTTAAGTCATGAATCAATTGCCCCAAAACTTTTAGAACTTCGAATGCAAAGTCTCTGAAAGAGACACAAATTGATGAGTAATCTTTACAAGCATTGTTTACAGAACTGTTCAAAGTTGAAAACTATCACTGCACTAAAGTGCGATTTTGTTTACATGTGGAAAAAAATGCACATTTACGAAAATTGTATGACAAAATAGCTAAATCAAGCTATTCTGAATAGCTTTATTAAGCTATATAGCTTTTTCAAGCTATATAGCTAAATCAGGAGATTGTGCTGGACCTGATCTATATTGTGTGATTTTATATTTGCTTTATCCAACGAGTTGAAATGGTGTATATATTCGCGAGGCTTGCCGAGCGAATATAACCATTTCAACGAGTTGGATAAAGCAAATATAAAATCACACAATTATAAATGTTCTATTTATCTCATACAATTTGATTTATATTATGAAGCTTTTGAGACAGTGTTTTCAATAAGTTTTTGAATAGAAGGAAAAAAAATTGGAACAGCAGGAAACCTAATCTCGGCGAGGGGTCTGGGGGCCGCCTCAGGCCCCCAGCGGGTCCAGGGCGGAGCCCTTGTGGGGGGCTCAGCCCCCCGGCCGAACACAAAAAAATAATCATTTTTGAAGGTACTTTTCCTGCTTCTAAGGCCATCAAAAAGTATAAGTTTTATCAAATGTCTACCGCTAGCAACTGCTTAATTTTACCTTAAATAGTGCCATTTTAAAGACTATTTTTTTTCTATTCACCAATATGTAAAACAAATTCTTGAACATTTTTTTTTACCAATTTACAGCTAATAAAAAATATTAACTGTGCTTAATTTTCATGATGAATATACTGTATATTTACTCCCTTTCACATGAATCTACCTTCCAATAAAAACATCAATCAAAATTCTATTTTTTAGTACCTACAATTATAAAAATAAAATCAGAAATCAGAAACGTATGCAGTAAAACACTCACTGAAAAATGTTTCTGCAAATTCAAGCTAAAACACAGAGTCTTAGACTACGAAAATATTTTAATAAATATATTCAATATATTTACTTTGAGAACAAAAAAGTTAAGGTCTGAAAGAGAAAAAATTAGTACTTCGTGGTAGTCTGTTTCTTAAATGTAGCAAAATCAACTGACTTCCTTCGAGTTACGTAATAACAATCGCGAGAAATTTCAAGCTATGAGGAAATTCTGGTAGATCTATACCTTGAAAGAATGTCGAATCATGAAGTTAAAAGTTACGTTATGTCAAAAAAGATACACCGGTCTCTAGAAATAATATATAAAAACTATTGCTTTTCTTCGTTTGGAGACAATTAGAAAAAAATCGTTGATTTTCCTCTTCGACATGGGATATCCGATCGTCGTTGAATCGATCGTTTGACATATGGTGGGAACCAGTTCACGTTGATCTGGGACATTGACGTGTTACTATTTTGATGCCATATTTTCAAACGCATTTAACAATAAGGATTTTGATATTAACTAAATCAAGCTACTCTATCGGCAGAATTTTTTTAAGACGGAAATCACAGCCGGAAATTTTTATTCTACAGGCGGTTAATTTTGCCGGTTGCCGGCTCTTATTGAAAACACTGTGAGACAGTCCCTTCATGACCCGAATTGATATTTTTTCAAAGTTAAAAAACGATGATGCAACGCTGTGTTATGCGGTTATTATGACCTTGCGCAATACAATTTAGTACGTCATTTCGAAGATAAATCTAGCTGTTTTAGTGTAAAGACCTTGAAATAATTTTTTAGCTCCAAATAATTTTTCTTAGAGTTAAATCTTTTGATTAAATGGAAATACTGATCAGAAGACTTGAATAATCAAGTTTGTTGACATACACAAAGTTGCGAATGCTCGTTAGTTTGAATTGACTCGAACGAGGAACAGTTGTTGATGTTTTATAAAACAACACCAGCCTAATGATTCGAAATTGAAAATAGTGAATAAGAATGCTTACTGGTGGTGGAATAAAAGTCTTGAGAAACATTATTTCGGTAAGTTCTTGTATATGACACAACCAAAGCGTTTTGTTTTCATCACGTCGTCAGGATGAACTTGATAGCTAACGTGATTTGCAGTTTTATAAACTACACAGTGGGATCGAAAACAAATTGAAAGTGGGAGGGAGGGGGTGGGCTAAACTTATCAAAAATCTTGACAAGCAATAAAAAGGTTTTTGGTTATGGTTATGTATAACTTTGCCAAAAAAGTAGGTGGAGAAAGGGGGCTCAGCCCCCTTCCCCCCTCCCGGTTTCGACGCCTATGCTACACATTTGTTTTCCTTCACATTTGTATTTAAATCTTTGACAAAATCCATTTGATATCAATCTTTGGTAGTAGATATAGTTATGTTGAAAAACTAGCAAATCTTCAAAAATAGGTCCCTGAAGCGTTGAAGCGAGGGGCTGTGTCAAAAATAGTTCGGACCGGAAGTGTTTGATAAAGCATCACCCGTTTGATAAAGCAAAGATTTATCACACGGGTAGTATTAACCACACGTATGAGATAAATATAGATGTCATTACAAATGTTTTGATAATGTATTTGTGTTAGTGTGTGTGTGAAAATTGTTGGGATACCAATGATGATTTAAGGGTCTTCCACACACCTGGAAAAAGTTCTGCATACAAGCCCATTCTTCTAAAATACTTAAAGATATGGATTTGTAGTATGTGTTTGACTTGAAAATGACGGGAAAAAAATTTAATTTTGGGGTAAAAAATCAATTTTTTAAATTTTACCACTCTTCATGAAAAAAGTCCCTGCTGAATTCAAAATTGGGACCTGTGGGTTGGTAGTCGGAGGCTAAACTCATTGCGCCATAGAGATAGACGCAACATTCTGGCAATATAAACTGTTTCACAATGCGTTGAAATCGCCATGTTGTGACATTCTGTCATAAAAAGTACGAGTCACAGGGTGTCAAGGATTCTTAATTGATGTATTAAATTTCCGAGTTGCACTATTATACTTGGCCTACATTGATGAAGTAATGCAAAGCAGCAATTGAAATATGAACTGCAATTATATTGTTTTCTTCTCTATTTAAGGTTATTGTGGACATATTTGATTGAAGAACCATGTTTTATGCTCACTTTGTGCTGAGCAAAAAGGGCCCATTGGCCCGGATTTGGCTGGCAGCTCATTGGGATAAAAAGCTGACAAAGGCTCATGTATTTGAAACAAATATTGATAGCAGTGTGGAAGCAATCATGCAACCAAAGGTAATGCTTATGTAAAGGGCTTCAATTGTATTCGGCCCCTTCCCTTTACTGTAAAAGTTATTACTTCTGAGTTAAACTTTAATGCTTCTATGTATTTCATTTTAAGGTCAAGCTTGCATTGCGTACATCTGGTCATTTGTTACTGGGAGTTGTCAGAATTTATTCTCGGAAGGCCAAGTACCTGCTAGCAGACTGTAATGAAGCTTTTGTCAAGATCAAGATGGCCTTCCGTCCAGGTGTGGTGGACTTGCCGGAGGAGAACCGAGAGGCTGCTGTGGCCGCCATCACCCTGCAGGAGAACTTTCACGACTTTGACACCACCCTTGCTGATCTCAAGTAATTAGACCATGTCTGATCTATTGAACCTTCTGTTGATCCACACCAGCAGCACAAGATTTTTCTTGAATAAAGTTTTCCCATTATTCCTTTTGTGTATTGATCAGGAATGGATGTTTAATTTTTAGTGACCTTGACATGCACGCCCAGTTTTCTGTCAACCAGAGTCGTCCAGAGGACATCACGATGAGGGAGGATCTGTCCAGTATAGCTTTTGTTGGCGACGATGGCTTTGGTGAGTGGCCCAGAATCTGTCTTCACTGTAACCAATAGCATCAAACTGTGTTAATCAAACTACTTGTGCAGATTTTCTATATTGTTCAAAGAGATAAGGAGTTTAATTAATAAA
This sequence comes from Magallana ariakensis, assembly GCA_020458035.1. Classification (NCBI taxonomy): domain Eukaryota; kingdom Metazoa; phylum Mollusca; class Bivalvia; order Ostreida; family Ostreidae; genus Magallana; species Magallana ariakensis. The sequence goes on from CM035818.1 coordinate 4,388,257, forward strand.
TGCTAAGAATTTTGTCAAATCAAAGAAAAAAACAGTTTTAGTATGAGTTGGCTGAGTAAATTAAATAAAAACAAGAAGCTCTCTTCATGAAACTAATCTTTTGTATAGCATTCTTATTTACCCATTAATCATAATTATTAATTCATATATGTCACCAACTTCCAGATTTTTTTTTTTTTTTAAAGTTTTAAAAAGATGGTTAAGATACACTTGTGTCTCTAGAGATGTATTTGATTATTTTTGTCCAGGGGGCGAATTTGAATACTTCCATAAAATGAGTATGATTGAAATTTTCCAAATGTTGAAACTCTTTTTTAATAGTGAGTGGTTACAAAAAGTGGAAGGCATCCACTGGGTATAGTTTGATCATGAATATTATCTATGATTTTATTTTCCCCTTTTCATGCATGAAACTTTGTTTATATAGAAGGAAAGAAACCTTCTATAAATCCCCCATATCATAGTTTCTCTCGTCTAACTGAAACTTAAATTTTCAGTAGTCTGTAGACAAGTTCGTTAGTTTGTGTTTAAATTAAAGATAAACTAAACTGAAATCTCTGGACAGTATCACCATGGCACTCTTATTAATTTGTACATGTAGTTAATATGTGTCTTAAAGACTCCATGATTAATATGTTTTGGGGAAAAAAAGCCTTTAATACCGACTGAAAGGTCAAGCTAGACAACATTGTTTACAGATTTCAGTTGGACGTGTAGTTGATGTCTGAAATCCATCAAATAGTATTTTATTCAGAAAAATACATATTTCTGTTAGATGTTTAAAGAAATCCACAGTGTGTGCTAACTCTGCTTTGACCTTTATTGTAAAGGTGATGTAGGGTTTGATGACCGAGAAATCCTGCGAGATGCATCAGGTATTGATGATTCCCTGTACACTAATCGAAGCAGTATTCGACCGGTGGAGCCGGATGAAAAGACTTTGAACGAGCACACGTCCGAGAAACCTATGGACGTGGACCTACATCCAGCTGTGGATGCTGATGATTTTGGAGGGGCTGTTGATGGGGGATTTATGGGTAAGTGAATAGTTTGTGTTTGTTTTATTTTCCTGTTGAGTTAGTGAAGGATTGCTTTTTCTTTGAATGATACAAAATCTTGCTTTCGAAAAAAAAAAAGACAAGTATTTGTTAATACTATTTGCTTTTGAATCTTTAAAGAAAATGCATCTTCATTGTTCATTTTCGTTTGGAGTTAATTATTGTTATAAGTTAAACTGTTGATTGTTACAGTGTTAAATGTTAACAGTGTTAAATGTTAACAATGTTAACTGTTGATTGTTATGAAGTTGACTGTTGATTGTTTTGATTTGATGGTTAAGATGATGACCATGAGCATGATGATGATGACGACGACGATGGTGGGTTTGGAGGAGGGGTAGATCAAGAATTTTTTGGTAAGAAAGGTTTGCTGGGTAATAGATAAACAGTACAAATACTGTTAGTGAAAAAGCATGTGTATAATATTTACCACATGGGTATGAATAAAAGGAATTAGTATGAAAAAATTGATTATAAAATATTAGCTAAAATCTTTGTTAAAGAATCTTAGATCCTAAATAATGTTCAGGTAGATTTACATGTAAATTGAATTAGTAACTTGTCTCTTGCACATTATGAAACATAAAGTGTTAGGTGAGTTTACTTCTTAAATAATCAGGAAAGTTTTTACAGATATCAAGCAAATTGGTGAAAGTAATGAAGTTTTTGGTATTTTATGTTGACATGTCATATATGTGAGCTTGTGTTTTTCAGGTAATGACTTTATGAATGGAGGTGGCTTGTTTGAGGATGCTCCTTTACCAGTCGGGGAAGTCTCCATGCCAGCACCTGTAGAAGAACAAAAGCCAGAAGGTATTTATTGAATTCATGTTTTATGCTCTACTTTGGAGCATGACCCCATCCTGTACATTTTCTGTATGATGTCAATCTTTACAGTTTTAATGCACATGCACCTGACATTATATATTTTTCTCATAATAAAAAAATATATACCCTCTACCCTAATAATACACATGGTACACATCACCGCCATCTTGGATTTATTTTAAACTGTCATATCAGCTGGAATTTTCGCTTGTAACTCATCTGTAGAATTATTTTGCGATCTTCTCCGTTTTTGCGATTGGTCCTTCAACAACTTACCTTACAATGGATTCAACCAAAGCGTTGCATTACATCTGTCGTTAATAAATATCATTGACATTATTGTGTCATACTTTGAGTAATCCCTTCCAAATTTAGCACTGATATGCATATTCAAAAGGCATCGATTTTGTATTCGATCAACAAAAAATTCAACTCGCAAGTTAAAATTATGGACGTGGATAATATATACTGTCAATCATAACTCTCTTTACACATAGTTTATATAAACATGTTTATAAATGCTTATATATTGAAATATTGAGACAAACACACATTGCAGGAAAATCTCATTTACACAAAGGTGACAACTTCCATCCTCCCTTTTAGCCTCTCATCGCGGTGTGATTTTTATTAATGACATATGTGATGTACCATTTTGGTATTAAAAAGATAACAGGAATGTTGCATACATGTTACTTTAAAAATACTTTTTAAATAAATTATCCTCAGATGTGCATTTGTTTCAGTTATTTAGAACAATACTCACTTTTTAGTGGTGAAGTTATATTAGAACAGCACAACAAATACTGCTAGGACTTGTGTTCCTGTGCTTAGATTTTAAGTATCATTCATGTTTCAAGCTGTTTATGAATCTCTTCAACAGATAATATGCCATTAACCAATATATCAGTCTAGAATTTATGTTCATGCTTATGCCTTGTAAGATGTAATTTTTATTACAATCTCTACAGAACCAAAAGATGCTTCAAGCAACATAACAACCAACACCACATCAGCCACAGAGCCCACCATGATTCACAATGCACCAGGAACATCAGGGGAACAAACCACCCTCATCAATAACGAAGAAGAGGCCTTCGCCTTACCTCCCTTAGACGCCACTGTTTTCCCAGGAGCAGAAAAAAAGAAGAGGAAGCGAAAATTGATTGTGGATGAACAGAAAGGATTCCCTAGTGAGACCATGAAGCTTCAGTTGTCCGATACCTCAGACATCATTACCACACTAGATCTAGCGCCTCCCACTAAGAAATTGATGCAGTGGAAGGAAACTGGTGGCGTGGAAAAACTGTTTGCTCTTCCTGGCAGACCAATTATTTCCAAAACTGCTTCTAAGGTGAGGGATAGTGTTTGACTTGTGGTTTGAATTTAGTGTATAAATTACCTTAGAGAGCCATCATTAATGTACAAATTTAGGAAATTCTTAAGATTTTGGTTGTATTGTTTTATGTAGCTGTTCTCGCGGAATCTGATCACGCGACAAGTGAAGGAGGAGGAGGAGTCAGACCAGGACAAGCTGGACCTGGAGGCCACAGAGATTCTCCGTGAGGAACAAGGTACTCGCAGAATTCGAATTGCTTTGTTTATTGGTATCTTGTCTTTATTTAGAATTTGTGCAGGTCAGATGAGACTTTTCACTATCCAACTGATTGAATTAAATGTATATGGAAAAGATGTGGAACATCTTGCCCATCAGATTTTGTTTCATGTGTACACAGAGATTCAAGATTTGACTGATTGAATGTTATTTTCTGTTGACAGAGAGATCTGCAGCACCAATTCAGGAAGTGAGCACAATCATAGAAGAACCCTCAGTCCTAGAGGAATCTGCCACAACCAGAACAAAACGAAGGGAGCGGCAGTCCCTGAAGTCCCCCAAACCAGTTCCCACCCCCTCCCGAGAACCCGACCTCTCTCTAAACAACACCACGAACCCTTTCTCAAACACATTTACAGAGGCTCCCATAGACCTACCTGGGGGACCGCCGTCCCTGCTGAACCCACATCTAGATCCCTATGAGACGGAGCCACCCTCCATAGCCCCATTCTCTGTGCCCCCTCCCAGTGTCCCCCCACAGTCAGTGGCCCCGCCATCAGTACTTCCACACGATGCACCGGTAAGTATAGGGTTGTCGCATATTACAGTCTTGGCTGTCAGGTTTATCTTTTCAAACACTTGTGTTGACTGATCAAGCATGATATTGTCTTAACTAATTTGTTAGAAACTCTTCAGTAGCCTTTTTATTACAATATTGTCCAAGATTTCAATTCTGTCCTTTTGCCATTCAATAATGTATTTTTTCAAAGGCATCGAAATAAATGATATAAGAAACAATGTTTTATCTCTGCACATGCTGCATTGAAATTATAATCCCTCAATAAAGTGGATAATGATGCCACCTTTCAGGCCCAATATGTGCAAAAGATGTTTTCCTGATGTTCACTATAAAAACATTTTTGGTGGATTCTAACACACTTTTACTTTTGACAGTCATTCAATGCGGAGGCTGAGGTAGATACAGAGGCGATGCCGGAGAACGAGGAACAGGAGGAGAAGCGGTGGACAAAGCGGACCCAGCTGATGCAGCACTCACTGGACGTGGCCTTCAGATACAAGAACACTCTCAGCTTCAAGGAAATGTCCAGAAACTTGAATAGAAAACAGGCGTGCTCAAAATTCTACACACTCTTAGTTCTCAAAAAGTTCCAGGCTATTCAAGTTCAACAGCCGGAGGAGTTTGGGGACATTTACATAGACAAAGGGCCCAGGTTTGGAATGATCTGCTGAGGAAACGGGGAATTTGTAAATCTGTTACTTCTAAAATTCATGTTATTACTGGTATATCATCTGATTGTGTTATGTTCCAGCCTGTGTCCAGTCATAAAACTATGTCATCAATTAAAACCCTTTATCTCAATGTGGAGATTTTTTAAAAACTTTTGCTATTGTTATCCAACTTTTCTCAACTTTGTATGTGTTTAGATATGAACCAACTATGTGATATTTTTGGAATATTTTATGATCTCTGTACTTTCATCAAACCTTCTTTGGTGAATTTTCTGATAAATTTTATCTAAGTTTGTTTTAAAACTAATGGGGCACAGTTAGTTGTGTTACTGTTTAAGTTGTGTTCATAAAAGATTATTTTTAAAACAGTTGAGATATGAGATTCAAAGGTCACAGCCACAAAGAAAAGATATTTTTTTTGAAAGCTAAAACTCATTTGGACTAATTATTCATGGTATTGTTTGCTTTCACCCTGTAAAATGGCTATGTATTATGTGTCTAGAAAACTAGATCTGTGGACTCGCTGGGGTTTACTGTCCGCGAGCACTCCACTTTACAATGGCAGCTTGGCAGAGGTTATCCATCTACGTGTTAATTTTATGTGTTTTATTTGGCACATTTTACTTCACTTCTCAATATCATCTGTAATTTTAGAGGAAATGTCAACTTTTAATCATAGTTCTTGTATGAGATATAGTATTGTGCAATAAATTCTGAAACATCAATATTTCCAGCATTTGAATACATAAAATTATTTACACCTTCTGACGATTCAGTATGCTTATAATTCAATGTATAAAAATCATTCATCATATAAAGATAAGTGGATAAACAATATCATAAGCAAGGACTTTTCAATACCGTACAGTCGTGAGTATCATTACTCGGTGACCAGTGTGTACACAGGCACTGAAAGTTATTGTAAATATATGTGCTTGTCCTTTTTAGCTCACCTGAGCTGAAAGCTCAAGTGAGCTATTCTGATCACATTTTGTCTGTCGTCTGTCTGTCCGTCTGTAAACTTTTCACATTTTCAACATCTTCTCGAGAACCACTGGGCCAATTTCAACCAAACTTGGCACATAGCATCCTTAGCCTAAGGGGATTTAAAGTTGTGAAAATTAAGGACCAAGCCCTCTTGCAAGGGGAGATAATTAGGAATTAATGAAAATTTTCGAGAATTTTTCAAAAATCTTCTTCTCAAGAACCATTTGGCCAGGAAAGCTGAAACTTGTATGGAAGCATTCTCAGGTAGTGTAGATTCAAAGTTGTGAAAATCATGACCCCCGGGGGTAGGGTGGGGCCACAATGGGGGGTCGACTTTTTACATAGGAATATATAGAGTATATCTTTAAAAATCTTCTTCTCAAGAACTGTTAGGCCAGGAAAGCTGAAACTTATGTGGAAGCATCCTCAGGTAGAGTAGATTCAAAGTTGTGAAAATCATGACCCCCTGGGGTAGGGTGGGGCCAAAATGGGGGGTCGACTTTTTACATTGGAATATATAGAGTAAATCTTTAAAAATCTTCTTCTCAAGAACCATTTGGCTAGGAAAGCTGAAACTTATGTGGAAGCATCCTCAGGTAGTGTAGATTCAAAGTTATGAAAATCATGACCCCTGGGGGTAGGGTGTGGCCACCATGGGGGGTCGACTTTTTACATAGGAATATATAGAGTAAATCTTTAAAAATCTTCTTCTCAAAACCCGTTAGGCCAGGAAAGCTGAAACTTATGTGGAAGCATCCTCAGGTAGTGTAGATTTAGAGTTGTGAAAATCATGACCCCTGGGGGTAGGGTGGGGCCACAATGGGGGGTCGACTTTTTACATAGGAATATATAGAGTAAATCTTTAAAAATCTTCTTCTCAAGAACCATTTGGCCAGGAAAGCTGAAACTGATGTAATAGCATCCTCAGGTAGTGTAGATTCAAAGTTATGAAAATCATGACCCCCAAGGTTAGGATGGGGCCACAATGGGGGTTTGACTTTTTACATAGGAATATATACCGGTAGATTACATCTTTAAAAATCTTCTTCTCATAAACCGTTAGGCCAGGAAAGCTGAAACTTAAGTGGAAGCATCCTCAGGTAGAGTAGATTCAAAGTTGTGAAAATCATGACCTCCGGGGGTAGGGTGGGACCATAATGGGGGGTTGACATTTACATAGGAATATATAGAGTACATTTTTAAAAATCTTCTTCTCAAGAACCATTTGGCCAGGAAAGCTGAAACTTATGTGGAAGCATCCTCAGGTAGAGTAGATTCAAAGTTATGAAAATCATGACCCCCGGGGGTAGGGTGGGGCCACAATGGGGGGTCGACTTTTTACATAGGAATATATAGAGTAAATCTTTAAAAATCTTCTTCTCAAAAACCGTTAGGCCAGGAAAGCTGAAACTTATGTGGAAGCATCCTCAGGTAGTTTAGATTCAGAGTTGTAAAAATCATGACCCCTGGGGGTAGGGTGGGGCCACAATGGGGGGTCGACTTTTTACATAGGAATATATAGAGTAAATCTTTAAAAATCTTCTTCTCAAGAACCATTTGGCCAGGAAAGCTGAAACTTGTGTTGAAGCATCCTCAGGTAGTGTAGATTCAAAGTTGTGAAAATCATTTCCCCCAGGGGTAGAGTGGGGCCACAATTGGGGATCGAATTTCTACATAGAAATATATAGAGTAAATCTTTTAAAAATCGTCTTCTCAGAAACTAATAAGTTAGGAAAGCTGAAACTTGTTTGGAGGCATCCTCAGGTAGAGTAGATTCAAAGTTGTAAAAGGGGTAGAGTAGGGCCACAATGGGGGTGGAATTTTTACATAGAAATATGAAGAGTAAATCTTTACAAATCTTCTTCTCAGAAACTAATCAGCCAGGTGATTATTTAATATTGTTTAGATTTTGGCTTCTGGATGATTCCTGGACGATTGGGTCTCACAAGGGGTTCAGAGTTTGATGTAGGTTTATATCCCATTTATAAACAATTGTTTAGGATCTTTTTGAGAGCTGCAATGCTCAACTTGTGATATTACTATAAAATCATCCTGTTAGGAAAGGGACTAATGATAATAAACATAAGGATATCCAGTGGAAAAAATTGATTTTTATTTATACAGGATCTACCGGTACATGTATTATACTACATTGTCCAGATAGTTTTTATTATGACTCCGTTAAGCTGATTTTATCACACCTATTGTTCCTCAGGTGAGCGATGTGGCCCATGGGCCTCTTGTTTATACATGCACGTACATTATATTAACAATAACTTCCAGTGCCTGTGAGTGTTTATGTCTTGTTCAGATTTATCAGTGTAAGCTGCATAGAGATATAACTATAGCTGCATCACTCATAACCTAGAAGGAAAATTAATATAGACCAGCAGTCCAGATCAAGCAACCTGTATTATTGGACTCGGATTTAAGGTGGCTTCAGCAATTATTTGAGGCTTAACTTGAAGAACCAGTTAGATTTTAAGGGATCCAAATTATCTATGTGCAGGCATAAACATTGATATCAAACATGGCTGATATGGTGAATGATTTGAACATTAGTACATATTAATATAAAACTGGGAATGGGCACATGTTCAGGAACTTGCACCACCATCTTCTAAAATGATACATGTAAATATATGGTTAGATCAGACCAAGAGGGGGTGCCAGTTTTAGTCGGGGGAGTGGGTCCAGGGCAAAGCCCGGGGAGAGATTTTGTATGGTAAAAATGGGGTCTTCAAATTTAGACTTGTGTGATATTTATGCCCCCCTTCGAAGAAGGGAGGGCATATTGCTTTGCTGCTGTCCGTCTGTGTCGGTCGGTCCACCAATAGTTTCCGTTCATTTTCTTCTCAGAGATTGCTCGTATTGAAATGAAATTTGGTATACAGATGTATCATGATATTCAAGTTCCATTTTTGGTACGATCGTGCAATTTTTGACAGAGTTATGCCCCTCGGACTTGAAAATATTCCATGAATTATTTGCAGTTTTCGTTCTTTTCTTCGCAGTGGTTGCACATATTGAAATGAGATTTAGTATACTGATTTATCATAATAATGTCTAGGCCAAGTTCAATTTTGGTTACAATCAAGCAGTTTTTGACAGTTATGCCCCTTTGACTTAGAAAAGTCCCATTATTTGCAGTTTCCGTTCATTTTCTACGTGGATGTTTCCAAGGGAGGGGGGAATAAGAGTTTCATAATGAAGTCTTCAAATTTAGACTTATGTGATATTTCTTCTCGTGATTATAATTGAAAAGTAATAAAGTTATTAACAATTTTTTAAGGGTTGTTTTTTACCTTCAGTTTAAGTTTACATTTTTCCTATGTAAAAATTGCCCTTCCCACATTTTGGCCCCACCTTATCACCGGGGATCATAACTTGAACAAACTTGAATCTACTTTACCTGAGGATGCTTCCACACAAGCTACAGCTTTTCTGGCAAATTGGTTTTTGAGAAGAAGAGTTATAAAGATTTTTGTCTATATATTCCTATGTAAAAATTCAACATCCCATTGTGGCCCCGCCCTTTCCCAGGGGATCATGATTTGAACAAACTTGAATCTACCCAACCTGAGGATGCTTCCACACAAGTTATAGCTTTTGTGGCCAATTGGGTTTTACGAAGAAGATTTTTGAAAGATATGAACAAATTTTCAAACATTCTTAATTATCTCCCTTTGAAAGACGGCGTGATCCTTCATTTTAACAAATTTGAATCCCCTTCAGCTAAGGATGTTTTGTGCAAAGTTTGATAAAAATCAGCCCATGCAGTGGTTCTGAAGAAGTCGAAAATGTAAAACGTTTACAGACGGACGCCGGACAAAAAGTGATCAGAATAACTCATTTGCGCTTTCAGCCCAGGTGAGCTAAAATCTGCTATGAAGAAATATAAGAAACATTGCCTTATACGTTTAACCGGGTTTTCCAAAGGAAAAATCCGTATATTGAAATGGTGAAAATGGTAAGCAGGCGGGCAGGTGGGCGGCTACCAAAAGGATACCCTTTTGTACGGATAACTCCTCCTACGGTTTTTAAGATAGGAAATTGTTCTTTTGCAGAGTAATGGTATATATATCAGAGGTGTTCATATTGCTTGGATTTTGATTTCTGATAATTTCTGATAAAAATTACCAGCTGTTGAATTAAGTCATTTTTTGGCCAAATATTGCATATAGGGTACCGCTATTGTACGGATAACTCCTCCTACAGTTTTCAAGATAGGAAGTTGAATGGTACATATATCAGAATTGTGCATATTGCTTGGATTTTGATTTCTGATAATTTATGGAAAAAAAAGTACCAGGTGTTGAATTTAGTCATTTTTGGCCAAATATTGCATATAGGGTACCCCTATCGTACGGATAACTCCTCCTACAGTTTTCAAGATAGGAAGTTGTTCTTTTGCAGATCAATGGTACATACATGTATATCAGAGGTGTGCGTATTGCTTGGATTTTGATTGCTGATAATTCTTGGAAAAAAAATACCAGCTGTTGAACTTAGTCATTTTTTCAAAATATTGCATACATGTATATAGAATATCCTATTACTCGCCGATTTCTCTGGATAGGAAGTGTTCATCAATTCAGGGTTGATACACATGTATATGCATTATGAATACTGTTCACAGAAAATAAAATCCGGTTTGCTGTTACATTCACAGCTTTTCTTTTGTTTTTCTTACGTATGTCTGTAAATTAATCAGTTTAAAAAAACTAAAGTTTATTGGGACGAAAGGTAACTATGCCAGTTTGTATTATAATAAACATGGAAGAGTCGTTCAAACACTATAGCTAATATAACAAGTTATTTAAAGATAGGTGACTGGTAACATTTGAACCAAATGGGAGGGTAACTAAAATGGGCTTTCTTTTTGCATTACACCACTGAACCCATGGGGTTTCTTCATACCACACTTTTGAAATCAGTCTAATGTAGAAAAATCCCACGAGTTTCCAAAAAAGTTCAGAATTAAGCCTCGCAAGTTGTACATTTTTTTTTGTCAGAAGGAGTATATGATTGACTAAATAAAATGGCATGACTGTCATATTTTAGCTTACATAAGCTAATGGCATATGTGTGGTTTTCTATTTAGTTTCATTTTGATTTCTGATCTGCTTATTTTCAGTTTCAGATTCATATTTCTAATTGTCGTAGTGTTTGTTAATAAACAATATTGCATGGGATTAAGAATGCACATGCTGCCGCCAGACTCCCAAATAATGGTACATGTACTACTATCAATTGGAAAGTATTGGATGGAGTTTATCTTTCCTGTGTATTAAGTCCTATAACGAACAATATGTAGTTTTTCTCACTTTTAATTTATGAATAATTTAAAGTGGATATGTAAACAAAATCATATATTTACATTTGCAAATATATTTCCTTATATGAACCTATAGAATAGCGAAAACGTTCAATTCTGTATGAACTTTTTCATGACGTCACGATGATCATAGCACGCGCTTATCTCTTGTCGCTTGGATTATTGTAAACATAAAATCTCGGTAATTTTAACAGCTCTGAAAGATTTGTCTTTTTCAAACGTAAACAGCAATATTAAAAAGTTCACCGGGATATGAAGTTAGTTGGTCACGTGATCAAATCTACTGAGAAGCCCTTCGGGATTTACAGGATTTGATCACTTGACCAACCAACTTCATATCCCGGTGAACTTTTTAAATTGCTGTTTATTTCTTATATAAGCATAAAAAGTTAAGTTACATATGCGCTATATACCTTGCGATCATTGCAGGAAAACCCACTGACAGGTTATGCATGTTTTTTTCTGCCATGGTTTTTACTTGCATATACCCACTTGTATAAATTTACCAAAGAAAGCAATTGATTCTTAAAATACATTCTGCATGATATGGTATTTCACAACTTCTTGAGTTATATTCACAGAAGTGGTTGAAAATAAACAAAACATTTTACAAAAGTAACAAAGTTTATTCTTTTAATAATTAACAGTGTATGTATATAAAATAAAGTTGAAAAGCAGAAAACTGGAATGATGTACAACCATTGAACATGGCACCTGTGTGGACGACTGCTTGTGTACACATGGAGGCGATATGCAACCCCTCCCCACCCCTCTCACATTCTGAGTATTTGTACTATAGACGTGCATGGTTAACGATCATAACATATCGCTATACATGTACTTGTACCCAGGGTATAATAAATAAAACACTTATACAATTGAAACAGTTCATACCGGGATAATGCGTAATGGCAGCTTCTGGTAATAAAGTAGTGAACAATATATACACATGTCTATAATGTAAAGTCTCTTGTGCAAAATTTGGAACAGCACCAATATAAATGTCCGTTGGGGACTACCTTGACCCCCAGGCGAAATAGGTCCCTCAGTATCTGTGACTAGACTGGATATAAGCCAATGGATGACCAATCTGGTGTGAACTTTGACCTCAAACATCAATCATGGCTACCCCTGTAATATATCAATAAAATAAAAAAAAAGAATAAAAATGCTACCAATGCAGTGTAACTAATATAATTTTACTGAAGATATATCTTTAGCTTTTATATCGCGTGAAAAAATTATAAAGCCTGGGATTCCAGAATTGACTCGCTTAACTTAATATTTCTTATATAACAAAACACGTTTAAAACAAATCAAAATACGCGTGTTCAACTGTATATCTAAAGGTGTCATAATCATGCAGACCTCAAATTTACATAAACTTCACAATGCGAGATCGATATACATATTAAAAATCGTTTTACCAGTATATGTGTATATGTATTTGATTATGTTACATGCATATAATGTGCGACACGTGTACAGATTTACATGTACTATATATTATTATAAATATAGAGACTTACGTGTATCGCCATCTGGGGGGAAATCATTGCGTTTAAAGCAGCGGAAGCGATCTACGAGGATCTTAACGTCTGACTTGAGTCGCGCTACCCCCGGGAATTTGATGGGTGTGGCACGACAAAGGGGGCAACACACGGCAGGCGCAGTAGTCATCTTGGAGTAAGTCTGCCAACACTGATGGTGGAAAACTGAAAAATAAAAAGTTATAACAGTTATGTTGTTCTCTAATTGGCTCTCCCCCCCCCCCCCACCTTATCTCCATCTATTACTTACCATGTTGACAGACAAGTTTCGCTTTCAGCTGTTGCTTTGAGTCCATCTTTTCCCAACAGATTGGACAGTCGGTCCCTACAGGTATTAAAACAAATTAGGCATGTGTATTACATCGATCTAACATATATAGTGCAAATAGATGTAAGAATACATGTGTAGTACAGTCGTATTCAATTTGTATAAGGTCTGCTGTTTGTCATATTAACCTTGATCTAAAAGAATAACACATAAGCTCTAATAATAGCTTCAGATGAAAGATTAGAGTGGAAAGGGGGGGGGGGGTGTCGATCTCAAGTAATGGGAAAACATCTGATGAAATCTCACAAGCGCAACCACGTGATATATTTCATTTTCCACTTCCATATCTTTTGAAATTGTATAAGAGCGCCATGCAATGACTTTTTTCCTTTAATGTAAGGACAGGTGCACTTTGTAAGTCAATGAAGAAGTTGATTTATATATATGTGCCTAGTTGTATATATAGTCATTTGATATTAAACTATAATTTGTATTTTAAAGATGTCAAAACTTTATCATATGAGCCTGGTTGTTTTTATAAATACGGGTATCTATAAGCTGTCAGTTGGCGTCTGTCTTAATAAATGTTAAAATCAAATGCTGTCTTTGGATGTACAATTAAAATGTCTATAAATTTCAGATATCATACAAATTAAGCTTTTATAGATGCCAGATTGAGAACAGACGTCAAATGAAGTGGTTTATAGATACATGTAGTTAGATACGTAATAAGTTGTCTATATATTACATAAAGTATACAGAATTATTAGATGATTACATATGATCTATATTTATCAACTTCCTATACTTTGTCTTATGCCGCATACTAATGCACTCCTTGAGGTCGAGGTCATTAAAAACCACAACCTTCTATTCCTGTACCGATGAACCGACAGAAACACCAACAGACAAAAGCAGAAGACTTGTTACGTTTTTTTTAAATAGCACCCAATTTTAATCTGCCACGCTTAAGATGCGTGCTACTAGTAAATTGTCTAAATGACCTATATAATTCAAAAGTCGGCATTGGAAAATTCGGGGGGGGGGGGGTGTGGGCAATGACCTGTACGTACCCGATTGTTTGAGAATTTTCATGTCCCACCCCACGATGTAGTAAGCACCGCCTCTACTTGAACCAGTCTTCTGAAAAAGATCAAAGTAGATCGCTGGACGAATACATTCAAAATAGCTTATTGTCTGTCACAAATTATACTATCAGAAAAACATATATAACATCTTAATTACTAGAATCTGGTTTGACTATTTAAACCATACATCATATCGACCATGTCCTATTTTTTAAAAATCTTCATATATATTTCATATTCCATAAGCCGTCTATATTTATATTTATTTATTCACCAATCAAGGGCCTTCAGGGGGCATATACATTAAAAAAAATATTATGATTATAACAAATAATGAAGAAAAAATAGCCTAGAATGTCAGGGTTCATATTACAAGCAACCATATGCAAAATGATTACCAATGCAATGAAATATATGTGTGGGATATACACGTTTAACTGTGTGAGATAATGCGTGAACACTACAGCTATACAGAAACAAGGTGGCCTGAAAACAGAGGGAACCAAGGGACGGTGCCTGCACAGTCAATCAGACTGGCCTACTTGTACTCAAATTATTGACCCTCCCTTCAATCGCCTTTCGTATCTGCCTACACGTCGACCCGTTCCCGTATGGCGTTCACGTACTTCTGTCCTGTTTGAGTGTATCTTTTAGATTTGTATGTCAAGTGCTACTGGTACAAAGTCATCTTATTCTTGGCGAGATATTGCCGATATGTGTCCTTGTGATTTTATGATGTTGTATTTGAATCATCGTGCTTGAATTAATGACCCCCCCCCCCAAAAAAAGGTGATTAAATGAAAAAATCATTCAATATTTCAAAATTAATCGAAGGAGTGGGGCATGTACGACATAGTAATGATAAAATGTATAAGAAAAACACTTAATGTAATATACATCTAATACCCACATGTAAACTCTTACACGAGAGACATGTAACCCTTCTCCCATGTAAAAAAAAAATCTGACAAAAGTAAATACAATGAGATGCACCCTCTTCAGTGTTCAAGTGTACACGGGTATATAGACATATACACTTACATTGTGGACGCTTCTCCAGTGTACAGTTTTATATTTAAAAACTACCTATGTACACTTACAATGTGGACGCCCCCCTCTGGGTCAGGACTGTTGGCGTGTTTCTGACACATACAGAGACAAGCCAGTGACGTCACGATCAGCATCACAATGATAGCGATACACAGCGCCATGAACACCATGTTTCCCAGCTCGTACCCGTCCTCCGACATACTGAAAAAATAGAATTAAAATATAAAACCAAGAACAGTTTACATGATGTTTATAATTTAGTTTTAGATATTTCAGCGTCATTAGATATCTAGTCGGTGAAGTATAATGACGCCAAAACAGGTGCCCTCAATGATGTACGGGGGTGTCAAATACAAAGGATGTTAATAAGTGCATACATGTGCGGATCTAGAGGGGGGGGGGTGTCGGAGGGCTCCAGACACCTCTCCCCGAAATTTATTACATTTACATAGCAAAATAATCGCAAATATGCCTCGGACCCCCCCCCCCGGCAAACACACATATAATATTATATCCTTCGGACCCCCCCCCCCCCGGAAAAAAATTCTGGATATCCTCACATGAATAAGTGTGACCTTTTTCTTTTATCTTCTTATTTAAATTCTACACATTAAAGTTCTTTAGAAATAGTGTATATTTAGAGTTTTATATTTAGAGTTTTCGTCCATGTACATTTTCCATTAACTGTCATTATATATTCCAAACAGATTGAGTACAGAATAATCAAATTCCCAACCATATTAGGATTCTGCTTATAAACCCTCAAAAGAGACATTTGAATTTTACAAACCTTGTGTATTGAACAAAAACCAAGGTTATTTCTGTTAAATATAAAAAGTTCACTATGTATACATTGAATATAGTAACATTAATTAATTACTATGGTTCTATCACTAATCTAGCGGAAATAAACCTCTTATGATGGTCCAAGTTTCAAGTAAAACTTTCTGCTCGGGTCTCATCAGGAATTTGTCCATTTAAACATAAAAAGTCAATGACGTATCCAACCATTGACATATTCACCACTCAATATCAAATGATTTTAAAATCTAACCCATTCTCTCTCTCTCTCTCTCTCTCTCTCTCTCTCTCTCTCTCTCTCTCTCTCTCTCTCTCATATATATATATATATATATATATATAACAATAATAAAAAAAACACACAGGAGAGAGACATTAAAATAAAAAATCCCTGAAATAATTGTACAAAATCGAAAATATTTAAAAAGTTACCTTAAGTAAATTTGAGTTGTAGAGAGCAAGAGAACGACCCCTGTTTTGTGTTGGTATTATTCGACCTGTGTCATCTTAATGATCTTATATATACTCTCTCTCTTCACCAGCAACAAAAGCCAGTGTATTGCTTTCACCTAGTTATCAGGGGTGGATTGAGGACATCGCATAAAGGAGCGGGGTCAGTGGCCTGATTAAATCGATCCCCCATTCTTTACTGGCTCTATAACGTCAGCGATTGCTATCTCCGTTCATCCAGAACGGACGAGACCTATATATTCATTTGTTGGCTCTATCGCTAGCGCAGCGAAGACCGCTGAATACAAAGGCATGGAAAGTTTTTAAAAAGCGTCTTTACTTCTAACATTATTATGGAGACTTAGTCAACGATAAATTGAGCGCTGATGGGAAAAATGTCAGGTTATTTATAGTCATATATTATTTATGCCTGAATACTCGTTGACTGACATATTCTACATGAAGTAAATTAAATTCTATCACACATAACACATGTATGTTATTTTCTAAACAATGAACGAGATTTCGTTCACATCAAGTTTTATTAAAGATGAAAACAGTACGTTAAGCTTAAGTAAGATTGTGGTATAAACAGTACATGTACGTGAAGTATTTAACAGCTGATCCAAATGTTTGATAAATGAATGTGCAATTATACGAAGAATCGTGCACTTATTGTTAGAATTATGCACTTATTGTTAGAATTATGCACTTATTGTTAGAATTATGCATGTCCCCATACACGGTCCTTAAATCAAAGGCTCTGTCACTGCGGCCGGCCGTAAGCGAAGATAAGTAGTTGTTTACAAACAACCCGTTAGCTGTTTAGTCACTGAAAGCCCCTCCCCCTCCCGAGTCCGACACTGATGCAAGTACAAAAACTGACCAGTTACCTACCTGGACCTGATGATTCCAATGACGAAGACAACAAGGAGGGTGAAGAGGACCAGGATAAAGGACCCACACAGACAGGAGTAGGCCTCCAAACCCGCCCCCTGTCTTTGGTGCCTCGGACGGTGACCCATCCCTCCCCGGGAGTCAGAACTACCCCCGGACACCGACGACATAACAGCAGCAGAAGAAGACATCTTAAAGTCTCGTTCACAAGTATGCATTAAAAAGCGGCGTCCCTTTTATTAAAGAGCTGCACATGATCTGTGACTTATTTTTGTTTTGATTGGAGTTCCGTTCTGCTCTATTTTTGACGCTTGTGTCGGTTTTCCGCCTTCGTACTTTCGGTTTACTCATTGCGTACACATTGTTCATAATCAATAACCGGACGGTTTGGCTGGGTACCACTGACCGATCACATGTACAGGGCTTACCTGAGATATCGATTTTTACTGAACCGGAGTCGATGACCGCAATCGGCTATTGACAAATCTCTCTCTCTCTCTCTCTCTCTCTCTCTCTCATATATATTTTAAACTTAATTCCTGCCTATTGATATATAGCCAGGGCAAGGTTTTTTAATGGGGGTCACGGGGATTACTAGTTCACTCGATGCTTCCTCTGTGGGCGAGGATAACGTACTATTAGGGGCTTAAAGACGATCCGTGGACAGAATATGCCCGATGGTTTCTAAGCTCAAGTTCAGTTTATTCACTCAAACCAAATATTTGGGTACAAGATGGACATATACACAGAATAAACAGAAATGTATGAATAGTATGCCTTCGTGAGGCCACAATAGTCTGATGGTTTATTAATAATTAAAAGAGCTAACATAAAAAAATGAATACTAGTAACTGTTTTAATAAAAACAATATTTTATTTTAATAAAAATATAATACACCCTATACTAAACAATATAATAGACCCAGGGATTCATCGCTCACCTGAGCAACAATGGCCATAACTTATCAGAAAAGTTTCGACCGTCTTTAGAATATCAAATACAAAATATCAAGACAACCTAGTAGAGCACACTTATCTTGTTTATATGTAAAGATTTTGTTCTCTTGTTATCTTGAGCTATACATTGAACTCTATTTGATGTTTCAGTTTTTAAAGTGAAATAGATTTTTCTCTATTTATTCTGATGTAAATTTAGTTACTGTTTGTACCCCCCCCCCATTGTGGTCGCACCCTATCCCAGGGATCATGATTAAACTAACTTGAATCTACACAACCTGAGGATGCTTCCACATAAGTTACAGATTATCTGGCCAAGAGATTTTTGAGAAGAAGATTTTTAAAGATTTTTCTCGATAAATTCGATCCTCCCCCCCCTCCTATTGTGGCCTTACCCTACCCCATGATTTGAACAAACTTGAATCTACAGTACCCTCGAATGCTTCCACACACGTTTCAGCTTTTCTTCTTCTTCTGAAAATACCCCCAAAAAATTCAATACTAGTAATTCTAAAGTACCCCCCTCCTTTAAAAGGGACCTGGTCCTTTATTTGAACAGACTTGAAATTAAGCCCTTCCCCCAAGGATGCTTTGTGCCAAGTTTGATTGAAGTTGGCCCGGTGGTTCAGGAGAAGATGAAAATGTTAAAAGTTTACGACAACAATGACAATGTCATCGACGACGACGACAGCCAGACAACGGACAAATCTGATCAGAAAAGTTCACTTGAGCCTTAGGATTAAGTAAGCTAAAAAAAAAAAGTAGTTGAGTGCATAGGTAAAATGTTAGGTCAGGAGTAAACATTGATGCCCATATGAATAATGTGGCCCATGAGTCTCTTAAAATAAAAAAAACAATAATACATATTTCTATGGAGGACTTTAGTTTTATCACATCGATTTTGGGTTTTTTGGTTTATTCATAGAAATTAAAAGACTTAAAATAGTTTGATGTGTAAACTAGTTGTTTTTCATACTCTCAGCGTTACAAAAGATGTAGTTAGATATTGAATATCTTTATTAGACTTTAGATGGCTGGGTTTTTTTCTTGATGCAGGCAGATGGCTTAGGGGAGGAAGGGGCAGGGGGCGGTGATGGGGGCGCTCCCCTTCTTACCCCCTCCCACTTTTCCACGGAACAGAAAATTTTACATATTGAAAATTGAATAATGAAGGAATTGTCCCCACCCCCCTTCACTTTTATGGGAGCGTGTTATATTGTAGGGAAAATTTACATAGTGATAGAAGTTTTAGATACATAGACACTACGCACTAGTGACCGCACTACTTCCCCCCCCCCCCAACCAGGATTTTGAAGATGGGCATTTTTTTAATGTGATAATTTCTTTCACTACGAACTCCCTTCCCATTCCAACCCACGGGTAAGGATTTTAAAAATTGGTGGATTATTGTTTTAACCTGCCAAGTTTTCGGTTAAGTCTGCCGCATTCCTTCTTTATAAACGATGCCGTCATACGATAAAGTGAACACCAACAGACATGCAGACGATAGCCCATGACGACCAAAAAAAAAACAACCCAAAAGGTCACGAATAAGGATCGAGCAGCACGCACTCTTCAGCTGTGTTCCTGGAAATTTTTACAATACCCATTATAAATACAATGTTGCGTCTACAGTCAATGCATTTAATTTTCTTACAAACAGTTACAGGAGGTTTGTAGGGCCTCATTTTTTCACCGCATTTATTTAAACAATAAAATGCTTTCTTTGGTGATTCATTCGGGATATGAAGGTAGCGACATTGCAGAAAAAATACATAACCCGCGTTAGCGGGTTATGTAAATTTTTTCTGCAATGATCGCTACCTTCATAACCCGAATGAATCACCAAAGAAAGCATTTTATTGTTTATATTAACATCTTTCTTTTAACTAATTAATAAATTGAGCGTAAAAAGTAAGTAAAATTCACTAAATTACTATTAACGTACATAAGTACGTTAGCTAAAAGAAACAGCCAAATCGAGCCGAGTCTGACACCATCATGGTTATTTCGTGCAGTCCGTGATTTTTCTTAGGTAGTTATAGGTCTCGACCAATCGATAAACTGGGCGTGTCAATTTCAGTCCTGTCACTTTCTTGTCAGTTTCAGCCGCTGTAGATTTCGACCAATCGATAAACGGGGCGTGTAGATTTCAGTCTGGCTGTTTCTATAGAGCTATGAATTAACTGTAAGTCTCCGTAAGAAATAGAGGGAATAATACTTGGTAGATGTAAATATATTCTTGTTAACTGTCTCATTAAATTAATGTTGTCCACCAGTTTGTTTCCACGTTGCTTTAACAAGTTGTAACTTCATGATTTATGAAAAGAACATAATATTTATAATAAGTTACCTATTTCAAAAACTGACCCCAAAGTCGGTGATCAGTGGATGCTGGGGGTATTCTCTTTCCGATGCTGGGGGTATTCTCTTTCCGACCTCTGGAGTTAATGACTTTATGAATCTTTTTGTAGTTATTTTACAAATCATAACCTCCATATTTCTTAAAATACGGAAATTTCTTCATTATATTTCTTTGTAAAAATAAAAAGGACACCATTTGGATCCCTTTGACCCTTTTGAGGTCATTTACTCTTTAGGAGATTTTCCCCGTCATTCAGAAGTCACAGTTTGTACAAGTTAAAGCTTCTTCATACTGCCTGTACAAATCAAGACTTTCAACACAACTGTTTTCTATAAATTTCTTGTATTTTCCCCAAAGAAAAGTAATTCTCACTGTGTCCCTTTTCTGGCCCCAACTGGACAATCAAATTAAAAGTGAAACTTGTACTCTTCCTTAGTATCAAACAAATTCTTCCCTCCGTTTTCTATATTGTATTTGAACCACCATTGTGGCCCTTTCCCTCAGTTCTGGATACTTGAATCTTCCTTGCACAAAAATGTTGACAGTAAGTCACTCACACTGTTAGAATATTGGAGTGTGCATAGTCATAAATTCTTCACTTTATGTGACGTCGAGTCAGAGTTTCTAGGGAAGATATGTTAATGGTAACCAAGGGAGGTCACTGATATCGAGATTTTGGCTCAGCTTAGTCTTCTCGTACAAGTGGCGTAGGAAGCAAATTGAAAGTGGGGGGGGGGCCGGCTAGACTTGTCAGAAATCTTGACAAGCAAAAAAAGGGGGAGGGGGTTATGTCTTACTCTGCAAAAAAAAGTGGTGGGGCTAAGCCCCCCTCCCCCCCAGATTATGCGTATAACTCAACCGAGTTAAGTGCGTTTACTATAGTACTCCAAATTGTATGTACAACAACTGCTTTATAATTATTATTGAGGTATTTATTCAGTAACTACAATTAATTGTACAAATAAACAGGTCATGTACAGACAATTGTTTGATGTTTAAAGATGACTGGCGAATCATTCACTACTGGCACTTCAGGAGAACCACTGACAGATAAAACACAAGAGATGGGCCGCCCAGGCAGTGAAAGGTCTACACCACTGACAGTGGTTCATGAAAGAACTAATCCACAACAACCGCTGACAAATAGTCAGTGAGAGAATACCCCCAGCAGCCACTGACAAATGGTCAAACAGAACTACCCCCCCCCCTTAAACCACAAACAGTGGTCCAAGAGAACTACCTTAAAACCACTGACAGTGGTACAAGAGAACTACCTTAAAACCACTGACAGTGGTCCAAGAGAACTACCTTAAAACCACTGACAGTGGTAAAATAGAACCCTCCCCCTTCTTCAAATCACAAACAGTGGTACAAGAACTACCCCCAATGACCCCTGACAAATGGTTAGTGGGAGCGGAAGAGAACAGTAATTGGTGATTGTCATAACAATAAGAAAGGTTTCAGAACACACAAAGTAACAGTCCTTAAAAATTAACAGCAATAATGTACATTCCACAGGATGTGTTACAGTAAAATAATGAAAAATGTCAAGAGGTTTTACAGATTTTAAAAGATGGATTTTTAATACCTATTAATTATAAAATTTGGCCCCATGAGAATACAAACAAACAGGAAAATGCTCAACAAAAGAGAGTGCATAAAGACTGCCACGTGGTTCTAAAAACAAATACTGTTCTTAGCAGAAAAGAACTGTCACTTCATAGTGGCCATTAATGACTGGATTTAACATCAATTACAAACACTGTCTCGTAAGAACAAAACGAGGGAGAAATGAAAACCTTTTAGTGTTGCAGCAAAAAAGGGATAAAATTATATATACCAAGCAAGTGGAAACATTCAGACCGATAAAAAAGAAAGATTTCTAGAATGGTTTGACAGTGGTAAAGCTGCCCGTGAACATATCAATGACCCTTGAACAGTGCTCAGAGAAATATGAACATATTGAGTCTCTGAACAGCTCATGGAGATATAGAAACATGAACTGTTTACAGTGTTGTCCAGAAACATGTCATTTCATACCATTATTTTACTGATATTAAAGTGAGTAAGAAAGACAAAAATAGAGAAACAATTGACAATGCCCAATTCAGTCATAAAAAACCTGTGCGATACCATGGATACAATATGCTGTAAATGTGGAAATTTACACATGAGGGTAATTACATCGTATACACCATAATGAAGTTATTAACTGATCCAATCACTGATCCAGGTACAAAACGTTTCTTAAACAAACCATGTTTAAGGAATTTAGGGAACATGGAAAATCCCCAATTACAGAACTGATAGATCAGAACAGGTGCATGCTGGGTAGAAACTCAATATAATGTGATCGACTGGAAAAGCATGTCTAACAAAGATCAACAAATAATGATCAACAGAGCACAACATGTAGCCTGTTCTATACATATTCTATCAAACCATGAACAAACCAACATACCTGGGTGAATCAGTAACAAAAATACAGTGTTAGATATTGCGACTTCCGTTGTCTTGACCTTTCACAGATGTAAGATGATTGATTGATATGGCGGTGGTTTATGGTAAGAGATGATCATATTGCAATGGTTGGTGTACATGTCAAACAAAATACTGGCACTCCTCCAATGTACACAACACAGGGACATTGTCACTTTGTGACACGGTTTCTATGGTAACAAAATGAAAGCACTATCAACATAAAAGCACGGAATACAATACAGGCCTGCATGGTTAAAGCACTTCATATATAAATATATATATATGTATGCACACAAAGTTCAGCAAAATCAAGTCAGCAATATAACAGTCTATGACAAAGTTATCATGTTCAGACTTAAGAAAGGTAGTCTATCATTTCACATTAGTTTAAATTAACACTTTACATGGTGATGACAGAAATTAAAAAAAAAACCCTGGAAAAAATATAGTTTCAATGACCTCTCTTTGAACTTAAAACATGTCACAAGATGAGACACCAAGGCATGATTAAAAGCCCAGCCCTGGTGTGGGTTCTCCTCGCGAGAGTCACCAGTCACAGTGTAGACACAGAACCACAGACACTGAATACAAAAATATCACATGATTGGTTAGAGAGTTTTCCGGTCGGTGGACCGTGACGGGACAAGGCACTATAAGGGGTTGCTGAAGTTGGCTGTGGAGGTAGAGTCCGGACTGGACACGCCCGGCTGAATGATTCGGTCCACTTCCCGGGAGTGGGCCCGGGGGCCGGGCTCCGGGGTGTAGGTGAAGGTCAAACCCGTGGAGTAAATAATCCCATCACTCCTCACTAACAAAACAGGCACCTGTCAAAGAAAGACAACCCTTACAAGTACATGTTACTCTGAAGTATAAATTATAAAAATGCATGAAAACAGAATTGCATAGCAAAGTTTTCATTGAAGCATCAGTTTGTTTATTTTTTGTGCATTGGTCTGTACAACCTTAATTCGTCTCAAGTCTCTCAAGCCCTTATCTCTTGACACAAGTTATAAAGTCCAACAGCTGACCGAAAAGAGCCAATACTTTAGCAATGAAACATAATATTCTGTCTCCTAAAAATATGCTTACCTGCAGAGGTTGCCGCACCCATCTCCAGCCAGCCCTGAAGGCGGAGATATCGGGAACCACACAGAACATGCTCTCCTCACAGCGGAACATGGTCTCTGCCTCCACCTCACCGAACCACACCTTCAGGTTGGGGGCCAGGAATTCCCCACTCAGCTCCAACATGGCTACATCACCTCCTCCATTCAACTGTCAAACCAACAGAAAACTAGAGTCAATAAAGATCTGTTAACTTCAGATGAACACAACAAACCATATGGAAGATTGGAAAAATATTGCACTGGGGCCTAAATTAAAAATTGATTTGTTTGATGTACTCCGACCGACCCATCAAAATTGGCCCGACTCAATCATTTTTTTATCACTGATCAAAGTTCAATTTTTTTTTTTGAAAAAAAAATATATCGATCTGACATATTGGTTTTAAAGTTATGGTTTTGTATGTTATATCCTGAAGACGCTTTAATCCATAAAAAATATCGCTTGTAACTTGCAAACATCTATATAACATCGATGAAAAAAGATCATGGACGAAGTCACGCTTTGCTTGGGTTGACAGTTTCAACCACGTGCCGTGCACTGGAAATTTGTAGATGGCTGCCTGACATTTTAGTAATTTTAAAAATAGCATTTTAAGATTAAGACCATTAAAGCATACTAAATTCAAAGCTTTGTTTGTTTGTAAATCACCTTGAAATTTGTTTCTCTGATGTGTGTTTTCCCCCAGGGACTATGCATATATATATATATATATATATATATATATATATATATATATATATATATATATATATATATATATATATACTAACTTAGTATATAAGCATAGTCCCTAGTTTATCGTTGTCTGCTGAATATAATAGGCACTTTTTTCTAGAAATTTTCTTTGTGATAAAATTGTTGCGTATTATACACCCCGGAGGAATTTTTATACTTTTTTAAACAGGTAGAACATTGTCCATCGTAATTCAATACATAGCCTGATTCGGAAACGCTACTTCTGTTTGTTAACCGAATTTTTTAACCAATTAAAAATTATTGTTTGGGTGTATTTAGCAGAAAATGTATTGTTCATAGTCCGTTGAAAAATAAATTGTATTAAAATGACCGTTTAAATTACTATAAACTGTTTATTTAGCAACCAGAGCTGTGCATTCACCATCCTCGTGTACGCCGCCATTAAAGATGGTATTAATAGATATGTGCAATAGATTCCGATTGCAGATCTGATTGAATAAGCCTGCCCTTGTTTTTCTATTTTTAGGACCTGATTAATTACTTTTATTTAAATTAAAACAATTCATCTTAAAGACTCGTTTCACCTTTATTTGTAACACCTCTGCAGTTCTATCGAAGCCATTGTTGTACACACGTGCGCTTGCCATTATAATTATCTCGGACATACAATATACCCTTGGGGCAAAAAAATGTAACACCTTTAGCGGATTCCCTGTCTGTGATCAGTCACTCCTTCAAGCTGTTTGAAGATTATCGCTATGCAGGAAGTCAAGACTTTAAAAAAATCTGCGGCAGAACATTGCATCCTAAATGTAAAATTTCCAGTACAAAAAATTTCCTCATACGCTTCCCCTGAATTCTTGGCGCCTATTATACACCCGAACTACGTTTCTTTTCTCACGAATTTTCAGGCCCAAAGTGGGGGTGTGTATTATACACAACTGTGTTTTATATTCGGCAAATTACGGAATATGTCAGATTAAAAAAAAAAAACAAAAAACAACCTACCTACCGACCCACTTTTGAAAATGTGGGTCGGAGTACATCAAACAAATTTTTTTTAATGATTGCCTGGTTTCAGACTCCATATAATCAGTATTTAGATTTTTTCTGTGAAAAGTATCATACAGGGAATGTCAATTTAGGGAGTCCAATAATGTTAACCATTGTCAAAATACAGAGTTAGTGTGGAATTACAGGTAAAAATATTGTGACCTTAACTTAAACCGGAGACGCTGATGATCTGACACCACTGAATTATACATCTTTGTAGTATATATTTTAAACTGCTCTCCAAGGAATGCAATAAACACTCACGTGTAAACTGTTGACGACAGGCACAGGAGAGACCGGTGACTTGACGGGACCCATCCCCTCAAAGAACGTGTACTCCGCCTTGTCCGTGCTGATAATTGTCCATGACGCTCCGTCATTGATCATTTCTTTGTTTGGCTCCTTGGGACAGGGTGTGGCCTTCAAAGGAAAAGCAAGTTAACATTGTAAACCTATTACATTGGCTGTGTATTCTATTTAGTGTTTTTGGTGGAATGCAGCTTCCGCTAAATCAATTACATCGCCAAATGCCATACATATATGTATAAGAATAGGAACATTCGGGAATACGCTAATTCAAATCCGCGCCAAATTGTTAAAAAACTATTTTCTGCCAAATATAATATGTTTACAGTAACTGTTTCATAAATTACAATTCTTCATCAACTTATCAGGAATTTGTTAAATATTTTTGATGGGTGGGGGTTCATTTCATGAATAAACATTCTCTTTAATAAATCAATGGAACAACAATTTGTTGGAGGGCAATGACATTATACCGCACAAAATGTTTAATGATGATTGCACTGTATCACATTTACTTATTCCATTGCATGTTAAGCAGAAGAACCTGTTAGTTCTATAGATACCTGGAACTGAATGATGCGTTCCTGTGACAAACAGAGATACATCCTCTCCGAGTCCTTCATGTAGAACGCACACTTGTGTAACTGGGACACAGGATCATCAGCGTCTAAAATCGCAGTCTGCTTGTCCACCTTACGGATTATCTGAAAAACACAGTGAACACTTACTATTTGAAAATGCCTTTATCAACAAATACAGTCAACCCATAAATACAGTCAACCCATGAAGTCAACACTTGTTGTTTATGAACCTACAGAGAGCACTGATGATGAACTACATGATAAAGTCTTCATATTGATTTCCAATCAACAATCTTTACCACCATTTGACTTCTTAGTTTGCTATTTATAATCAACTTATTAGTCTAGGTCTCTGTATATGTGAGTCTAGAAACTGCTCTATTCTCCCGACTCCTAAATAGCCTATGGTAGATCACTTTTATTTTATAATCTTATCTTTGAAAGATTTTCAAAATCATTCACTGAACAAAAGTTTATCATGTTTACTGGAGATATCTATGGCAAGTAAGAAGTCTTGTGAAATTATGCATTCTAAATGTAATTTACAGTGCATGTAAGGCATTAACTTACAAGTCTTGGCAGTGCCATTCCAGTGACTGAGCAGACAAGTTTGATGGTAGAACCGTAATGGATGTAGCCGTCTCTGACCGTAAACTCCTCCGATTCACTCTCATTGTCATCCACTGTAAAAATATCAAACTACTGTAAACATGTACTGATCACATTGACTAAGTGCGGAAACAAACATTATGCTCTCCAAGCATTTAACTGAATGCTGAAACTAATGTATGGAATTGAATTCTAAACCCATTGTAAGAAATTGAATGCTGAACCCATTGTAAGGAAATGACTGCTGAACCCATTGTAAATAAATGAATGCTGAACCCAATGTAACGTAATGAATTGTCTAAATTTGAAACTTGCAAATCTTAATGGTCGTCTTTTATTTTTGCACTGCATAAAATCATAGATGTTTCAACATTCATTGAACACCAAAAAAGCCTACCAAGCAATGTTATTAAAAAATCAATTTTAAAATTCTGCAACCCATTAAAACTTTAAAAGTAGATAAAAAATTTTCAAACATAAGCCACTCCTGATGAAAAGCTGCTCTTGGAAATAAGCATCTTGTTCTAGCAGTAAGGTTAATTTGAAAATAACCTTTACAATTCATGTATTTGAAGATAAACCTTATTCAAAATAAACCCAACAATTTCTGATTATGCCATATAAAAATTCCATTTTTATAAATAAGTCCGTCTGTTGTAATTCTTTAAAACATTGGATGCCAGATTTTAAAGTATTCTTAAAAACTTAGGAATATGAGTTGAAATATCTTCTTTCACATTAAAAGTCTTTCTTTTTAACAGTAATCTGCTCTTAAAACCCAGTCTTCATTAGTTCTTAACAAATCTATGAAATAAGTCAATATTGTATGGTATCAAGCGTGGTCTAGGCAATGACTAGTAAGCCATTCTGTCCATCGTTCTCCCTCCCTAGGACTCAATACTCACACAGATGTATGGTGAAGGCTCCCCACTGAGTGGAACTGGCGTGGAAATTCCCATTCTCCACATGCAGATACCGCGTGCTGACTGTCTGGGAACGAAGTCGGTTAAATAATGCCACTTTGGTTCCCGACGCAATACACACTGAAAAAGCATTCACAAATATTTGTTCGTGACCATGATCAGCTGCAGCTCTTATTTCACCATCATCATTAAACAACTGTCAGTTATGTTTTCAATATTGGCTTAAATTATTAAATTTTTTTTTTGGAAATTTTACTGAATTAAGCAACCTTAACTTTGAAAAAAATAACTAACCAGAGCCAAAACAAAGAGAAAACCCTGGTTTTACTTGCAATACAAATATCACATCAAAGTTGTCATTCATTTCTGCCAACATAAACTGAGGCAGTTTGTGTCGCACTGTTGGCACTGATTTACCCAGTTCCACCTTCAGCACTGGAATGAACCCACTAACTATTGGCACGGTTATTACACATTCTGTCTCTCACTACCAGGCATTTACAATTCAGAGTCTGCATTTTTCACATTCTATAAATTTATCAGCAGAAAGATTTTGTTGGTCAAGCCGGCGATTTTTTCTCTTTTAACAACCAATTTCGAACAATTAAGTTTGGCAGAAATTTAGAGGGAGAAAATACAAACAATACCACAATTACAAATTAAAGGAGGTTTATCAAATAAAAATTTGTAATAAATACAGTCAAAATGCCCAGTACATGTGTAACAAGTTGTAATTGGTTGAATAATGAAGAAATTTAGGCATGTTGATCTACAACATGGCTGCCAACGGGAGGCAACTCCTTCTAAAAAATGACATCAATGGAAAACTATCTACCGGTATATGGAATTTAAAATATGAATGTGTTTAATATATCAATGTGTAGATGACTTTACATGTTTTGACTGAACCATGATCACTCAGTCTCCAGCGTTTCCACTTACAATCTGCGTTTTTGAGGGACTGCTTCTTCTTTGAGGGTTTTGAAATCACTTTAATCCGCTTGCTATTGAATACACCGATATCTTGTCCGTTTCCAAAGAACATTTTCACAGTCAACATAAAATGTTTTCTCTTGTCAGAGTCAGATATATAAAGAGTCTTTGCTGCACAGTAGTTCTGTTAAATTGAAAAACATTGTTTGTAAAAAATTCTTCTACTTTTCATTCAGTTGTTCAAAGAAAAACTAAAAGAAAATTCTAGTATTTCTTTAATATTCATAAAAAAATTGCATCAGATTCCACAAATTTGCAACTACTTATCAAATGTTTTAGTTAAGATTATGTGGTATTCAAATGTGGACATAGCAAGCTATTTTTAGGAGTGGACAGTGTCGGGAAGAACCCACCTTTCCTTCCAGATTCAGCTGCACCATTTCCTGGTCGGAGTTTCCAATTCCCATGAAAGCACATGTGGTGGAGTCCTGTTCCGTTCCACCCTCCGCTTCAATGGCCTCTTTTTTCCGTTTCCAGCCACTTCCAAAGAGGTATATACAAGGGGGAGGGCAAAAAAATCTGTTAAATCACAAAATAGAGTTGAATCAGTGTCCTACTAGTGTACAAGTTTTTGTATACGTTCATTGCTATAGAATTTCTGTAATGAAATTCTTCTTTCTTTTGCTTGTTATAGATGTGATGGTTTCTGATGTGATACATGTATTACCTTTTTTATGTTGCTGTATGATTTCTTGGGTAATATAAAAACTTTTTTCCTTGGGATTTTTGGGAGTTGTGTGTGCATATGCAATAGTTGTGTGTTGGGGCTTTCATTGTGTGTGTGTGTGTGTGTGTGTGTGTGTGTGTGTGGGGGGGAGTGTTACCTCTTTTCATTGCCGTAGGATTTCTGGGCCACTTTAGCGTGTAATATTACAAGGACCTGATCACCCCTATCCTTTAGGTAATTCCTCATGGCTTCCCTGTCAAAGAAAACAACTTGTCATGAAATATTCTTCATTTCATTAAAGCATTGATGATCATTTCAGTTAAAATCAAGAAAAATTCTGAAGCTTTGAACCCCTTTTGAAAGTGAATATAAAACCTGTTCTTAATATAAAGTTGTGTCTATTGTGATGCTTTCTAAAAATAACATTTTGTTATATAACATGTATAAACTGACTTCTATTGAACTTCACATGGATATTTCTTCATAACAATGACATGGACACAAGTTACTTGACCTTGATCTTAACTGGACCACATTATATCAAGGTTATAAAGATGAGAAAATTAAAGTCTTTATCTGTACTAGATTTGAGCTTCCTGTTTTTCTTTTGTTACAGATCTGACATGCAAATGAGTTGAATGGGCAGAAGTATGATTGATTTCCTACTTATACCCTCACCCCTTCCCCACTATAAGGGACTGTATAAGAATCCTTTCCTGACAAACTCTCAGACAAATCCTTTTTCTTTAATTAAAAGTTTGGCTTACTTTGTGAGTCGTTGGTCCTGGTAACTGTAAAAAAAAAAAAAAAAATCAATTTAACACTTGTACTTGGACAATAATTTTTTTTGTAGCATGATAAAGAAAACATATGACAGTGTATCCCCCCCCCCCCCAAAAAAAATAAAATAACCCTCGAGAGGTATACACAATGCAGTACATGTACGTGTATTGACAAATGTCTGAAGATAGCAACATTTGATTTTTTTGCTTGAGCATTATCAATGCGCGAGTGCTTACTGTTCCTGATGTGTATTGAGTGGAATCACTCAAGGTGGGTTATAACAATTACCTGGATTTTACCTGCACTACCTGCTTTCCTCCTCCCATTAATTTACCTAATCTTTAAGTTTCATTCACAAAGAACATGAAATATAATAGCAAGTGGCAGCGTTCTCTCTGCCAGCTTTTGTAAGACATTTAAAGCAGGCAGTGTTTACAGTATGTGGAAATCAATAGACAAATTCTTAAGCTTATAAAAGCCTGTTTCCGTCCAAAAGTAGGCTAAACATAAAAATATTTGCCCAGCACTTCTTACAGGTAAATAACAAGAGCAGAACTGAAAATAGATGACAATCTTGATATCACTCCACAATCTACAGAAATTGTTACAGCTGGGGTTGACATTCAAAGTATATCTCGCTAGTTTCTTTTCATCTTCTCTGTATCTGAAGCCATTATGCTAATCATTTCTGAATTATCAGCCGAAAATCTCTGACAAAGTGCAGAAATGCATTTAAGTGCAGTGTAATGGTGTTTTCTTACATTAATGGGGCCAACTAACATTGTGTTCATTCATAAATTCAGTCACCATTCCATGATGATTTAACACATTATGCTGCATAATTACACAGTATATTTAAGCCATGCTTCTGTATTCACAGCATATCGCTCCCAATTCTACCAGGTTTTCTGGTAATTGTGTCCTCAATTAGATAGTAGTAATTATTTTCTCGCCTATTACAACTAAAATGCCAAAAAGTAACCACTATCTAAGATAAAAATCAAGACGTGGAGAATTACAAATCTTAGAATTAGAGCTTACCATGAAGAGAGACATTAAGTTGGGCATCAATGATCAAAAGATGATGTATTGGATAACTACCCACACCATACCCAGGCAGGCCCCTATTCTATCACTCACTGGAACCCAGTCATCAATGAAACTATGCTCAAAGTCTTTCATAAAATATAAACCACACAAATACTAAAATTAAGCATGATCATCGTTTTTTGGAAAGAATTTAACATAGACATTTGAACTACCTGTGCACCCTACCCCCTAGTGATTATGACTACACCCTACCCCTGGGTGAGGAATGATTTAGCGGACTGGTCTTGGTTTACTCACCCTCTGTCCACATAGCTGTTGGAGGCGTACAGTGGGGACGGAGTTGAAATGGGACTTGGGGGTGCTGGAATAGCCTGGGTCATCGTGGTAATGCTGAGGGGACTGCTGGTTGCCATGGCGCCAGGGTCACCATTGATCTTCTCTGGAGGGGTGAGAGATCCTGCAACGATGTGTGATGGATCTGTAATAGAAAAGGACACCTCAAAGCTCAGTACAAGTATCCTTGGATCAGCTGTTGCCCACATGGCATGGCGAACCATCCCCTGCAATCTGTACCTATATATATAGTATATCCCTGGCTCCAAGCAGTGGAAACCCTATATATACGGTGTGCATAAACAGCAGGCAAACATTCAGCTTACACGTCAATACACTTTTTTTTTTGTCTTTAATAATTTTATCGTTTTGTAAGTATCCATTTCAAAGGATTTCGATTTATTCACTCTTTCTCTGATCTTCATAATTCACCAAAATTAACAAACTTGGTCATACACACCAAAAAAAGTTCTTGGATGAGTAATATACTATAATATTTTTTTTTTAATTTTGTTACAATAAAAACTATATCATCATTACTGTACTAAAATACTGTATAATAATGTTTGTTTGAATAATTCAAACAAATTCATTAAACAAAATTAACTTGTTGATATTTGAAAAATACAAGTGATGATGGAATATTGTTTTTAAAAGGAACCTTAAATTGTTCCTAATTCTTACCCATCAGCATGTAGTTGGAAAAATCCTCAAACATAAAATTGGACGACTCCATAGTGTACTGTAGCTATTGTCTTACTATCCGGCCATCAGGCCATTGTTACAAGATAAGACTAGGGAATATTCTTTATCATCAATAATTTGTGATTTCAAAAACTACAGCCTTGTTCTAAATCTAGGTAGGACTATGGATTTTACAGATATTGTGTGAAATCTCTCTATTCTGCCCCAGCAAAAACGGTCATTTGATCCAATCAATATCAGACTCCTTAAATTGATTAATTGTGGTGGAAATGCTATTTAACTCAAAATAAAGCAATATTGATCAGAGAAGAGGTTCATATATTTACATGGCAGAATCTTATGGCTTGAGACAAGGTGACTTTAGAACAGAGCTGTTGTCCTTATCAGGAGCCTGTGTCAGGTTATCAACTGATTATTTATAATCTGGTAACACCTGTACGTGTCCCAGGATTCCCATCCTCTCAGGTAGACAACACATCATGGACCATTAAAAAAAGCCACTTCTGCCGCTGTAAATCTCCGGTCTTCTGCCTGGCTTAGTCCCGACCAATGGACCAGTAGTCAGTGATAAAGCTCTGCCATAAACGTGTCACCCAGACACAACAGACAGATGGGAACACACAAACACTGCCCTAACACAGACCAGTCAGCTGACACTCCAGTTCTATACCAATCTACAAGCAGTCCCTCTGACCTCCTTACTTTAGTATTGATTGTCAACAAAATAAGGTCAAACTAAGAATCAAGGTTACTGCAACCCCCCCCCCCCCCACCCCAAAAAAATATATCCCAAATAAAACAATAAATTAAGATATACAGAATGATCAGTTTATAAAACTATATTACGGTAATAGCCACTTCTTCACTTTCTATGATATATGTACTTGTGCAAAATCTTACAGTAAGAATATAAATGCAGCATTATGCTCATAATTCCAATACCAAACCACAGGGGAATTACAGTAACTATATTTTCATAAAAGTAAAACTTAAAACTATATAAAACCACTTTGCATATAGATTACATGACTGTTTGAGGGAAATCATCAGGTTTCCACCATTATATCAATACTCACTGTGCACATGATCAGGGATTCCCACGGATACAGGGGTGGTTCCCATACCAGCCAGGTAACCATGGTGATGACCTTCCTCCTTAACAAGCCTACCGGAATTTCCTGGCTTGTTACTGGACAGGTCCATGGGGTTCTCATAGCCGCTGTGCGCCATGTGGCCAGTCAGATCCGCCCTGGAGGAGGGGCCAGGGTCTGCCCGACCCCCGTACTGTCGGTCCGGGGGGTGGAGAGTGTAGCCAGCACTAGCGTTGTGATGCATAAAGCCGTGGCCAGTATGGGAGCCATTTTGTTGTGGCTGGGAGCAACTCATTAGGTGGCTGGACTGTTGGGTGGGTCCAACACTGTAGGTGTAACCATTCTACAAAACACCATCCACGTAACATTATAGCAGAGTTTTTGAAATCCACCGGTCCCACCGGCAAAACTGGTAAATATTTAAAATGTCCGGTAATTTTCCTCATCTAATCGGTCAAAATGACCGGTAATATAAAAACGACCAAATCAATAATTTAACCTCTTTACAAGCAGGATTTAAATGTTTGCAGACACCTTAAATGTATTTTAACAAAGCGATTCACACTTGACAAGATCCTAGTTAGCGTATTGTAAGGGTAGGCTAATTAACAAAAAAAAATGTAAGATGAGATACTTACAATAAGGTCTCATACAGCTATTTGTTGACAGGTGTGATTTTCAAATTTTTGTTCATCGAAGAACAATGTTTATATTTCATTAACAAAAAATGATAACAAACATTAAAAAGCCTATAATATTTTTTTGTAAATTTTTATCCTTCTTATGTTTCATCATTTAGTACGATCATACTCCGTAAACAACCACGAGAAGTTCAGTTTGACTTTCACTTAACGAGAAAATTACTCAGATTTTAACATATTTGTAAAACATTTTCAAGGAAAAATAGAAGCGTAAATAACTGTATCAAACATCCTGCGCACTTAATAATAGTTACAAGTATTATTTTTATACAACATTGCTATGCTTACGTTTTCAATGTAAAGAAATTATAAGTAAAGAGTGGAGGTTTGGTGAAATTTTCTCTACTTATTGATATAAATTGATCATTTTTTAAATAATATTTTGTATCTTTTATTTTGAAAGCCAAATATGGACCTGTGAATATTTGTTCAGACTGGTAAATTTCATCAAATCACCGGTCCAATTGACCAGTGAATTTTTTTTTATTTCAAAAACTCTGTTATAGCATGGTCTGCATGTACACAAAACATCCTCCACATAATATAGTACAGCATCATCCACATTCACACAAACATCCTCCATACATGTACTCAAATCTACATCTGGTACATGTACATGGTACACTCATACATATCTGGATATTCTATTAGATATCATCCACATGCTAACACATCCATATATAGTCACATCCACACACAGACACAGGCACTTAGCATTATACACCGGTGAACCATACACACTATGGTAATTAGTCATGTGGATAACTTAACCATCACCCATATCTATCAAATGTCTATTGTCTTCTCAAGTGAAAGCATCAAATTTGAATATCAATTCTCCCTATTTGGCATTCTGGGTAACACCCCTTTTAGCCCCCCTCCTCCCAAATAATTATTTTCATTTCTCTAAAAAGAAAGTGCTCGTTTTTATTGCTCTGTAACAAGGAACAGATCAAAGTGTATCTAATGAATGGCAAGCCTTATATTGTGTTAGTTTGAAAAACTTTTCATTTGAAATATTAACTGTTGGGTCTGTCTGCTCGTCTGTTTGTGGATACAAGGTTAAATATTCAAGGTCCAAGGGATTGTCCCTGAAACAACTGTCCCTGAATTATGAGCTTACTCTCTGGGCCAGTTGGCCTGTGCAATAATCTAAACTGCTGCATTTGAATTATTGTCAAGGAATTTTTTAGGCTGCTCAAAAATTCATTACTGGTAATTGATATAGTGTACCTTTCAAATCTTTTGTAAGATATCTATGTTGAACTGAAATAAACATTATTTTCAACTGATGCCTTTATAATGACAATTTTGTAAATATAAAACTCTGAATTTAGCTTGGTAAATTTTTAATTGTGGATCTTTGACTTGTATCAAATTTTTTTCTCTAGAAAACTCTAAAATAATCTGAGGCACATTTTTTTCTAAATAAACACTGCTTCACCCTTTCCTCTTTGTGTATGTCTAGAGCTAGTGCAAAGACACTGCATACAGACAGTGTTCCTCTCACTGTACACACATGTAACATTAACTCAGACAACTGACAAAGTGAATTACTGTAAATCTGAACTCCATTTACAACTCTACTTCATGGCCCTAAAACTTGAGCTTCATTAAGTAGCCACTGTACAGGGATTAGGTAAGCATATCCTCTATGAAGAACTAAAGGTTAGGGAATTTCTCCCCTCACCTATTTTTTTTTTTTTGGTTCTAAAAATGACAGAGATTGGTGCAGGCTTTGAGAGCCTTCTGCAGCTGCTGCCTGTCATGTTACACAATACCTGGCTGTTATTTTAAGATGTCAGCCAAGGTGTAATATGAATTTAAATTAACCTTGAATTAGGTCATGCAGCCGATTATGAATTCACACACTGGTTAGTGAACAAGAGAGCACCGACTGCACGTTCAATACTCTGTCACAGGACGCTGTCAAAGCGCTGCCACAATGTCAGTCAACGCTGAAACACCGCCAAAGTCACTGCTAAAAGGACCCAGGTTTTATCAATTACCTGACAGGAATGGTCATGTGTCTAAAGCATCAGGTGTTAAAAAGTTTTAATAATGCTTTCCATAATTTATACCCTGACATTTATAAGAATCAATTTTAAGCTTAATATTATTTCACTTCTCTGTTATAATCCTATTTAATCAATATTCATTTATTGTTTCATTAATGCACAGCTTCAATTCTTAGAATTGTTACACTTCATCATTCAATGAATTATTCATGATTGTGGTTTTTCGAGTCAGTTTTAAAAATTACCTGGTACTGCATGTATAATAGTACCTGAAACTCAATAAAATTTTGCCACAAACTTACTTTTTTTGTATCACTATCATCAATATTTCAGAAGTGTAAAAAACTCAGATGACCCACAAAATGCTGCAAAATCACAGTGTACACTACACACGGTATAAATACTGTACAACAATAGATCCCCAAAATCCACAGCTTGCATTGGCTTGAAATTTTGTGTTGCAACCTTTTATGCATAGAAAATCTTAATTTTCTTTTATCATAGTTTACTCATTCTGACAGAGTTTTTTTTTTTTATTCAATGACATACAAATTATCCTATAATTATAAATGTATAGCCAAACAAATCATTACCAGTGTATAGATTTTAATTTAAAACAAGTAAGCAACCTGACTTCATCTATTATAGCAGGGATCACAGAATATGGAGCAAACCCCCACATTTCAGAGAAATCTGTAAAATTCTATGTTCCTGGTAATTTATGCAGCAGCTTGCAAATGACAGAAGCAATTTATTCAATAAACATAACCCTGTTTTATGAGCAAATGTCAAACGCTCATTTAAAGCACTCGTTTTTCCTCTTTATAACTGAACTTGTAACAATGAAAATAATATGAATAAGAGTGTTCTCAATGGTAAGTAAATGTTAATATATAAACATGATAATTTTTTTTTGAAATTCTAAGAAAAGTTTTCTAATAAAGGAAATAGGATATTAATAAAATGATTGTCATTAAATAGCGGATATAATATAGCATCATCTTCTTTTTCTCATTAATACATTTTTCCTGAATATATTTTTGTCAACCCCCCCCCCCCCAAAAAAAAAAACAAAAACACGTAAGGCATAAATAAAAAGGATTGAAAGCATAAAATTTGGAAGATAAAATATTCTTTGCATTGAATGAGAAATATTGTTTGCATCTCTCTTTTTATGTTGTTGAAGATTTTCCAAATAGAATTAATTCAATCTAGCATATCTTCTCTTATATCTTTAAATATCTCATTTTTAACTAATTTTCACTTATTTTTTTCACTTATCTCTTTTTAGAACTCTGATAAAAAAATAGTAACTGTTTTAACATTGGCATATAAATGTATAAAAGTTACATATTAATGTAAGATGTCATATTCATATGAAATGTATTGTATGCACGGTGTATATAAATATTAATCCTTTAAAAATTATACATGAATTAGATATCATTTCAGTCTTACTCTATCAAATAACTGACTGAAAAATAAAGTTCAAAAAGAAATGAACTTAATCTAATAGACCACAAATATCAAAGACACGCATTAGCAGTGGTGGGAGAAAATTTGAAATGTAAGAAGTTATCTAAACGTCTCCCGTTTCTTGCTGTACAAACAAGGTACCTTTCCCACGCTCCCAATTCTGCCACCATTTTGTTCCACATTTTAAGGGTTTCTGTGCACCGCGGAAGGAAATTATGAGTAAACACTAGAGCTGTTACATTCTTTCAGATTAACAACCGTCGCACTGGGGCTATTCAACCGGCATTAAATCGTTAAAAATTGCGATTAATTTAAGGCTACAGAACGTATTTAAAAACATACCTGAGAAACATAAAGGTGTTGTTCATTCATTTTCAATCAATTCCGAGTCAGTAAGATATACTAAGTCCCATAAAAGATGCTATAAAAAGTCCTCGCTAATACACACAAGATGACACGCACAATAAATATCTATCCCCAAATAGTCCTGAAACTCGATGTACGCAACTTTGCACGTTAGATTTCCTCGTCCACTCCATTTTCTAATTCTGAAACGTTCTGTAGTCTGTATGTTAATTAGATTTTCATTTCATCACTACGATGGGAAAATAACAGTTGTAACGTAAGTCAGACCCGTGGGAAATTCACATTTGCATTTGGACACCGTGAGAACAATAGTTAATAGCTGTTCCATTTACTTCCCTAGTAAGGTCACATAATCATGTTTACATACACGTTGATTACATGCTGTAGTATGATGGTTTAAACTTTTTGATGAGACATATTACCAAAATTGCATAAAGTAATGAAATTTCATCACCAATCTGTGTCAGAAATATAACGAACCACGAGCGGGTTAACTACTATTCCCTCATTTATGGGATTTCAACCAGATGAATGGAACAGCGCAGACGTTGCAATGTTTGCAGCGATTGGTCGATCTTTTCACCACAAAGCAGGTGTTCCCACGACATCATTTCAATCGAGACTGTCTACTGCACATTCCAGGATTTTTAAGGTTATGCTCATCCAAAGAAAGATCGAAATACCGTCAAATATTCACAGTATAGATTTTATACCGTTTATAATGTTGCCGCATATCTAAATGTTATTGATGGTCTACATAGGAGGTTTTGTTCAAAAGGCGTGCTTCAGACGTAAACTTTTTAATTACCATTCAGTTATAAAACTAATCTTGAATAAAATATTATTAAATACATATATTTTCTTCAATGTTCGGTCTGATTTAATTATTTAAAGCAACTAATGTGTAAGTTCTGGCGTATGATTTACCGGCAAGGAAAATGACCCTATTATTCAACTTCCATACAGCACATTATTTTCGGTCAAGTGCAATGTATATGCAAGGACTGTGCTGGTAAGCCTACCTTTGTTCCGTGACCAACTGTTCTCCCCTCTGGCTCCGGATTCGCACGTCGGCTCCCCGTTTGACCTATATATATTGAGAACTTCGTTTGCGGGCTACCGTGCCAGAAATGTATAACACCATCCAAAATTGCCTTAGTTCGCTTCCATTTTGGATTGCAGTAACTTATTCTGATCTAAACATTCACCATTAGTTACACGATTGATGGTATTAATAACTATAACGATATCAAAATTAAAGAAAGTTTGGGAACTCTTACAAGATGGCGATTCTTGTATGAAACTTTAGTTACCCCTCGAATTCCCTCATAACATACATAAAATCTGCATATATATTGCCTGAACTATTGGCAATTGTTCATTGCCGCTAGATACTGCTAATTTATCGTCTGCCCGTTTTCAAAAAATACAAACAAATATAAAGAATAATTTTATTTTGAGCTCTAACAGCTCATAACATGGCCTGGGGAAAGTTATCGAATACCTTCAGGTGCCCCAGGGAATTTCTGTAGAGTTTCACGCGTGTTATTCCCACAGATAGCGGTGCGTTACATGTTTTATATTCACATTTGCAGTTCAGCCCCGCCCAGCTAAATTTTAACTGAAACATACTAAATTCTGCACTCAAATAAGGAATTCCCATGCGCGGATCTAGAGGGGGGCCGGGGGGGGGGGGGGGGTCCGGACCCCTCCTGGAAATGAGAAGTTATTAAATTTACATAGTAAAATTATCGAAAATATAAATATGCCTCGGACCCCCCCCCCCCTTGGAAAACACATATATGCTTTGGAAAGGCGTCGGAAGCGAATAGTGATATTGAAAATTGCAGTTATAGTTATAGTCGCCCCCTACCCCCCCCCCACACGGATTAGGAATTTCATGAATATGGGAATTTTTTTTTAACAGGTAAGATTTTTTTTTTTGTGGAGCTATAGGTTTACTACGTTACCCCCCCCCCCCCCCACCCACCCACGGATTAGGAATTTCATGATTTTCGGAATTATGATTTTTTTTTTTTTGCTTGTCAACATTTCTGATGACTAGTGTAGCCCCCTACTTTCAATTCGGACCCCCCCCCCCCTGGAAAAAATTTGAATTCCTATAAAAAAAAATACTGAAACACAAAAATCCTTATAGGCATCCATTCCTCCTTTACAGTGCAATACCATGCAGGGACATATGTCTCTGGCAATACCAATGCTCTTTGTCATTATTCAATTAATTTATTAACATTTATCTACCATTAGATTAAATGGGTTAACTTTTTATCATTCATTCATTTTATTTCAATCTCAACACCATAGTACAATTAATGGTTTACAGAGAATATAATGAATCAATACATGTATGTGATATTTCTTACCGCAAATAAACATCGCATGCGTAAGAGAGAGAGAGAGAGAGAGAGAGAGAGAGAGAGAGAGAGAGAGATGGTAATTACATGTTCGAAATCTACAAAAAGTCATTGCATATTTTTTTATAATGTATCAAAATAGTGTTCAAATTTTAATTCTTCCTTATAAATTCTATAATTTAGAGCTTTTGGGGGATAAATGAAGAGTAGATTGCCAATTAATTTTGCTTGAATTGGTTTTATCTGAATCCCCTTATATTGGCCCCCAAGTCCACCCCTTCTTTTACCCTAACACTACTTCCAAAAATGTCAATTTCATGCTTAATTTTTAATTTATGCACGTAAAAAAAATCAACATTGATGAAGTGTTATTTTGCTGATATCGATTGAGATTCATACAAGTAAAAATTAATTAAGACGTGCACGAGTGGTTTCTTTGGTATTCATGTCTTCAAATCCATGATTCTCAACTACTTTCTATACTTATTTTAACCCCCCCCCCCCAAAAAAAAAATGAAATAAAAAGAATGAGTCAATAAAAAACATATTCTAATAAAAAGAAAAAAAGATGTTTCGGCCTCTTTAGAAGTGAATGTTAGGGCTGTGTTCAAGCTCGTGTAAATCGTAGCAACAACTTTGCACCATGCAAATGATTTACATACATTGTAAATTTGGTGATATGTTCTTCATAGATTGTAATGAATGTTAATTTTCGCTTGAATACAAACTTACTTTATGTATTTAGTGACATATTTCTAACTTTTGATATTGACTTTGACTTTTGATAGTAACTCGCTATACATTAATATCGAAGCATGCGCGGTGCGCGGATCTAGTGGGGGGGGGGGGGGTCCCCTGGAAAATGAAAATTTATTAAATTTACATAGTAAAATTATATCGCAAATATGCCTCGGACCCCCCCCCCCCCTGGAAAACACAATTACCCTTCGGACCCCCCTGGAAAAATTTTCTGGATTCGCGCATGCGAAGTACGGAAGAACTGAAAGCCAGGCTCTTTTGATGTGTAATTATGCATATTGTGTAGTAAAGACTGACAATCTTTCTCTCTCTCTCTCTCTCACTCCCCCTCTCTCTCTCTCAGACATAAATAACATTATTTTTTAACTATTCATCTCTCTCTCTCATGCTTTTTAATTAGAAAAAACCTCCTCGCTAAATTTATTCGCAAAAAGAAAAAAAAACCAATAAAATTATCATTTGACAAAACAACAAGGACTACATGTAATTTGGTAGGCCTATAGCTGAAAAGTTAGAAAAACTGAACGCGATGGTAGAGTATCACGCGTGTAACACGAAAGAGTTAAAAATATGGCGATCAGAGATTTGTTTTGAAAAGATTTTTATCCATATTTACGACTGCACTTCTTCTTTACCTGTATTTTAACGACACTACAAGATCTCAATATGACCACTCCATCCAAGGAAGGGAATGACCCATGTTCAAACGAGAACAGCGAGGAATCGGAGTCGGATGCTGACATGGACGAGGTTTTGTTAGCGGAATTTGAGGATAATGATCCAGGGCCTACAAAAGGTTCCACCCTTCTTCTTGAGATAGGAAATTTAAATGTAACAAATTAGATCAGTCCTATTGTGGTTTGATATTCGCTGTAGATAATTGTGTCGCACAGACTAAGTGTTTACATGGCGGGATGAGTCATTGTCAAGCTGACTATCACCTGATGACATCATGGTTATGTGGGGCTTGTGTTTATTAATTTTTTCCGTTGGTATAAATATTAAAGAGTGTTTATTGAATAAAAATTAAGGAAGATGAACCACTGTAGCTATAACAAGTCTCCTGAAATTCCATGTAGATGTATTTGGTGGAATGCAAGGGAAAAATTCTGACAATGTCAGTTTATGATTTTAAAGTGTATTTCATTGCATTTAAATAGGAGAGTGTTACATGTACTGCATTAAAATCTTTAATTAATGTATGTTCCTTCATGCTTTATAAAATGAATGAATTGCTGGTTAGTGAGGGGGTAAGGAATCGCTCATGCTGAATGATTTTGCAACCAGGTATTACCTGTATTGGTGATATTATTTAAGTTGAAGTAAACAGTAAGCTTAATTTTTGTTCACACACAGATGTGCTTTAGATCAAATTGTAAATCAAGATTAACACTTGTTTTTATTATTAGTTGAAGCAGAAGTCAGAAAACCTCAAACAGCATTTGTAGAAGAGGAGAAAAAAGAGGATTTAGCACCAGTCCCCAAACCCCACACAGGTACAAAGGAAGAAGGAGGAAAAGTGGATTCACCCCGCGGGTCCAAACAGTCCAAGGATGATCAATCAGTGGAAGGTAAAGAGGTCTGGGTGCCACCAAGCCGCGAAAAATCTGAATTATCCACCACCACCACCACCTCGGGGTCTACCAATGAGTCATCCGAATCGTCAGAGACAACCCAGAGCAACAGCGAACAGTCGAAGCTTAGTGTCGGGTTGCCTGCCCTTGCCAGTATTGGTGCAACTGCTGCACCAACAGATGAGAGCTATGAACCTAGTGTATATCATATCAAGTGGAACACATTTGATTTACGAGATGTCCCCATTATTACCCAGAATGAGAATGGACCATGCCCCCTGTTAGCTATCATGAATATCTTATTGTTAAAGGGGAAGGTCAAGTTAGAGCCAGGGCAAGAGATCATCACACCGGAACAGATTATGACCTATTTGGGGGATAGCATTTTGGAAAATGCACCAAAGGTACTCATGCATGTTACAATTTAAACTAAGATGTGATGAAATATTTGTCCCTCTGATCTTATTTAAACAATAAAATGCTTTCTTTGGTGATTCATGCGGGATATGAAGGTGGCAACATTGCAGAAAAAATTTACATACCGTAACCAGCTAACAAGGGTAATGTAAATTTTTTTCTACAATGATCGCTACCTTCATAACCTGCATGAATCATCAAAGAAAGCATTTTATTGTTTATATTTACATTTTTCTTTTAACAAACTAATTAATTGGTTATAAAAAGTAAGTAAAATTCACTAAATTACTGTAAATGTACATAAGTATGCTAGCTAAAAGAAACAGCCAAATCGTCTCCTGTGAGACTATAAGTCTGACATCATCATGATTATTTTGTGCAGTCCGTGATTTTTCTTAGGTCGCTGTAGGTTTCGACCAATCGATAAACAGGGTGTATCGATTTCAGTTCTGTCGGTTTCAGCCGCTGTAGATTTCGACAATCAATAAACGAGGCGTGTAGATTTCAGTCTGGCTGTCTCTATAGAACTATGAATTTACTATAAGTTGCCATAAGAAATAGAGGGGATCATAATCGGTTGATGTAAAAATAACGATCTGAAGCTTTGCATGTACACATGTATGGCATTATATACAGGTATTACTTATTCTGCTAATTTTTATGAAACTTAAGTTCAGAATGTATTATTAGAACAACACAGAAGCAGAGCAGCTGAATTTCGAGCAGAACATGCACGATGCCATGGCCGTGATTCACAAGTTACAGACTGGCCTGGA
Organism: Magallana ariakensis; assembly: GCA_020458035.1. NCBI lineage: Eukaryota > Metazoa > Mollusca > Bivalvia > Ostreida > Ostreidae > Magallana > Magallana ariakensis. Next base: position 4,432,561 of record CM035818.1, read on the forward strand.
CGTCAATGTCAGATTTACAGGGTAGGTCTGAGCTTCAACAGCTGAATGAAATGCAGGCAGTGTGTTGTATTTGTATTGAAAACAACTGTTTAAGGTGGTATGGGAGTATAATGGGACATCTGTCGGTATTAATGTGGATTAAAGTACTTTATAATTGAAATACTTTCACCGGTTTAGAATTTTCAAATTTTACAATATTAACCAAAAAATAGCTTTCAAAAATATTTTAAAAGGTGAAAATTGTAAAACCCCCAGTGGGATTTGAACTCATGACTTACAGGTGACCATATTGGGAAAGTAACTAGTTATATAATTACACTTTATTTTATTGTTTTTTTTTCGATAAACAATCACAACATGGAACTGTCCCATAAAAGTCACTATTGATCAATCGTTTGCTGTACTACAATATCTGTTCCCAGTTCTGTACTGATTACTTTGATACCTTATTGTAGTCAAGTCCATATGGATTTCACAACATGTCATATTTACATTCAACACACCTTTTATATTGTACATGTATATGATACATTTTACAGGATCCAGGATTTCGAGTACACCCCAGAGTGTATCATCTTTGACCTGCTGGGGATTCCCCTATATCATGGCTGGCTGGTGGACCCTCAGGACACCAAGACAGTAGAGGCCGTGGGCAACTGTAGCTACAACCTACTAGTGGAGAAAATCATCAGTGACCGCAGCTCAGAGCAGCCCGAGCTGGTCAATCAGGGTAAGGGTACAGGGGAGGGAGGGGAATAACTCTCAAAGTGGCCAGAGCTTGTCAACTTACTAGGGTAAGGCTACAGAGGAGGGAAGGGGGAATAACTCTCAAAGTGGCCAGAGCTTGTCAACTTACTAGGGTAAGGCTACAGATAAGGGAAGGGGGAATAACTCTCAAAGTGGTAAGAGCTTGTCAACTTACCAGAGTAAGGCTACTACAGAGGAGGTAAGGGGGAATAACTCTCAAAGTGGCCAGAGCTTGTCAACTTACCAGGGTAAGGCTACAGAGGAGGGAGGGGGAATAACTCTCAAAGTGGCCAGAGCTTGTCAACTTACTAGGGTAAGGCTACAGATAAGGGAAGGGGGAATAACTCTCAAAGTGGTAAGAGCTTGTCAACTTACCAGAGTAAGGCTACTACAGAGGAGGTAAGGGGGAATAACTCTCAAAGTGGCCAGAGCTTGTCAACTTACCAGGGTAAGGCTACAGAGGAGGGAAGGGGGAATAACTCTCAAAGTGGCCAGAGCTTGTCAACTTACTAGGGTAAGGCTACAGATAAGGGAAGGGGAAATAACTCTCAAAGTGGTAAGAGCTTGTCAACTTACCAGAGTAAGGCTACTACAGAGGAGGTAAGGGGGAATAACTCTCAAAGAGGCCAGAGCTTGTCAACTTACCAGGGTAAGGCTACAGAGGAGGGAAGGGGGAATAACTCTCAAAGTGGCCAGAGCTTGTCAACTTACTAGGGTAAGGCTATAGATAAGGGAAGGGGGAATAACTCTCAAAGTGACCAGAGCTTGTCAACTTACCAGAGTAAGGCTACTACAGAGGAGGGAAGGGGGAATAACTCTCAAAGTGGCCAGAGCTTGTCAACTTACCAGGGTAAGGCTACAGAGGAGGGAAGGGGGAATAACTCTCAAAGTGGCCAGAGCTTGTCAACTTACCAGGGTAAGGCTACAGAGGAGGGAAGGGGGAATAACTCTCAAAGTGCCCAGAGCTTGTCAACTTACTAGGGTAAGGCTACAGATAAGGGAAGGGGGAATAACTCTCAAAGTGACCAGAGCTTGTCAACTTACCAGAGTTAGGCTACTACAGAGAAGGGAAGGGGGAATAACTCTCAAAGTGGCAAGAGCTTGTCAACTTACCAGGGTAAGGCTACAGATGAGGGAAGGGGGAATTACTCTCAAAGTGGCCAGAGCTTGTCAATTTACCAGAGTAAGGCTACAGAGGAGGGAAGGGGGAATAACTCTCAAAGTGGCCAGAGCTTGTCAACTTACCAAAGTAAGGCTACAGATGAGGGAAGGGGGAATAACTCTCAATGTGGCCAGAGCTTGTCAACTTACCAGAGTAAGGCTACAGAGGGGGGAAGGGGAATAACGCTCTGAGCAGCTAGAGCTATTTAACCAGGTTAGGCTAACAGAGGGAGGGGGAATGACTCTTGGAGCAGCTTAAAGAAGTCTGAGCTAGTAAACCAGGGTAAGGACACAAGCGAAGGAGGGAGGGAGGAGGGATAACTCTAAAGCAGGAGGAAGGGGAGGAGGTATACTTCTCAGGCAGGAGGAAGAGGGGGAGGGATAACTCTCAGGCAGGAGGGAGAGAGGAGGGATAACTCTAAGGCAGGAGGGAGGAGGAGGGATAACTCTAAGGCAGGGGGAGGGAGGAGGAGGGATAACTCTAAGGCAGGAGGAATATACACCTCTTTAAGACCAAGAAAGATCATCATCTTTATCTTACAATAAAAATCAAACTCAAAATTCCTTTTGCCTTATTGATATTTAAAAAACTTTGGGGAAGGAAGCTAATGATTTTAATTATTTTTTTTGATTAGAGATAAAAAAAAGTTACGTCGATGGGTAAATGATGAAGGGGAATAACTTTCAAAGACAGCAATCGATGGTATACCGGGGTGTATACTGGGTAATGAGAAAAGGGAATAACTTATAAATAGCTGCACAATCTGTGAATAGGTGATGAAGGATGAGGGGGCAAGGTTATTTTTGAAGAAGTAAAGAATTCATAACATGTATTATCAAGAGAGCTTTGATCATTGTAAACCTGCAGAACCAACCTAAACCTTTCCACTTTACTGCTGTAACAGTTGTAGTGTTAACACCAGAAACTCGGTGTATATTTCTTGAGTACATAAATTCCAAAGATGATTCGTTCCACTACATACAGGTAACTCTCAATAACTCGAAGTCCATGGGACCAAGGAAAAACTACGAGGTATCAAGAGTTCGAGTTTTCAAGAATTCAGAGTTTTCCGGGTTGACCGACGGGTTTTAAAATTAGTCTTACCGGATGTTATGATTAAGCCATTTATTAAGTGCTTACCTTTAAGCACGTGCTTAAACAATGTTTTCTTTTCAGTTAAATATACAGACCTGGATGTTTTAAAAACTAAATAGAAACAAATATTGAATAAATTCATGATCCACTGTAATTATTTATTTTATGCATCATATTGTGATCAGATTGCTCAGTACTACTGGACTGCGAGACGACATGTCGTAAATTAGATACAGGTAACTCTCGATAGCTCAAAGTCCATGGGACCGAGGAAAATCTTCGAGGTATCAAGAGTTCGAGTTTTCAAGAGTTCGGAATTTTCCGGGTTAACCGATGGGTTTTATAATTAGTCTTACCGGATGTTATGATAAAGCCATTTATTTAGTGCTAACATGATAACATGTGCTTAAACAACGTTTTCTTTTCAGTTAAATGTACAGACCTTGATGTTTTAAAAACTAAATCGAAACAGATATGGAATAAATTAATGATACACTGTAATTATTTATATTATGCATCACATTATGATCAGATTGCTCAGTACTGCGAGACGACAAGTCGTAGATTAGATAACTGAATATCACCCATTGTTCCCACTGTACATGTCCTTCACCAACTGTAAGAACTTGTTAAGCAATAATCATTATAATAACAATGATGCTGATAAGCATAATTTCTACAGTTTTATAATTCTTAAATGTTGACCATGGCTCAAAATAATCATTTCGTCTCAATTAATTTATCATTTTCACTGCGTCTCAAAATTATCGTAAAACGGTTGGTGTTAATTATAGATTAGGTATTGGTATGTTCAATCATCAAACAATTATCACCTTGCAAGACAAGTGTCGCCAGAATAAACAACACGTGACACAGGTCCCGCGTCTAACGCCTGGAGCCATTTAAATGACCAAGTAGGTAACGCTTGGATATACACAGCCACTTCGAGGTATCGAGAGTAAAAAACTATAGATTATGAATATCGGGACTGCAGTTTGACTTCGAGGGATCAAGGGTTTCGAGAGATCAAGAGTTCGAGAAATCAAGAGTAAATTTGCTTAGTTATATAGGGAAAAAAATCGGGACCCTAGACTCACTTTGAGCGATCAAGAACTTCGAGCAATGAAGTTCGAGCCATCGAGAGTTACCTGTAATTGAATATCACCCATTGTTCACACTTTAGGGGTCCTTCGCCAGCTGTAAGAACTTGTTCAGCAATAATCATTATAATGACAATGATGCTGATAAGCATAATTTCAACAGTTTTATAATTCTAAAATTTTTACCTTGGCTCAAAATTATCGTTCCGTCTCAATTAATTTATCATTTTCACTGCGCCTTCAAATTATCGTAAAACGGTCGGTCTTAATTATAGATTAGGTACTGGTATGGTCATCATCAAACAATTATCACCTGGCAGGACAAGTGTCGCCTGAATAAACAACCCATGACACGGGTCCCGTGTCTAACGCCTGGAGCCATTTAGATGACCAAGTAGGTGTTAATTAGGTAACGCTTAAATACACAGCCACTTCGGGGTATTGAGAGTAAAAAACTATAGATTATGAATAACGGACTGCAGTTTGACTTCGAGGGATCAAGGGTTTAGAGAGATCAAGAGTTCGAGAAATCAAGAGTAAATTTGCTTAGTTATATAGGGAAAAAAATCGGGACCCTAGACTCACTTCAAGCGATCAAGAACTTCGAGCGATGGAAGTTCGAGCCATGGAGAGTTACCTGTATTTCATCAAAAGTGAACAAAGTGTGTTTAATCTAGTTCTATTAATGTCAATTTGTTAAAGGAATTCCCTTCTTTTGTGATGGAACATATTATATAGTGAAGTATTGGATCTTTCCTCAGCTATGGAAAACAGAAAGATAAAAATAATAGATAGCTGGATAAAAAGCTGAAAAGCACTGCACATCGGTATAATTCAGTGCATGTTAAATATACCCTTGTATACCTGTATACTGGTATGTATTAAAATCAATTTACAAATGTACATTAGTTCTTCGTTGGAACAAGGTTCAAATTTACTTCCAAGAAAATTAAGTTAATGTGAATGAAAGTCCATTTTGAGAACAGGGTATACTCTGGGTATGCATGGTTAGATTGTTAAAAATTAATACTGTTTTACCTTGGTATCGTGGCAGCCAACAAATCCAGAGTAATTATAGTCAACGAAACTTTAGTTTGCTTCGTTGAAAGAAAGAAATTTGGAAGAAAGGGTACCAACAAAATCTCATTTAAGATTAATACCGGAACCTAAATATACTGGTACAAGGAAGATTGGTACTTGGTATTTTTATTTAAAGCACACATTGAAGAAAAAAATGTTTCAATACACATGTTACATGTAGTAGAATATCATAGCCAATGAAATACTGTATTGTTTATTTCAAGTTAGTGTAATAAAAATACATTGTTGATTCTCACACATGGGAAATATGGTACTTGAGTGTGAGTTGAATTGGTGTCGTCTAGTGTGAAATAAGGAAACAAGATTCTCCCATGAAGAGTTGGATACAAATGACAGATTATGAGAGAGTTGTGAGCCAACTTTCTCTAGAAAAAACTCAAGGAAGTTTGGATAAATGAGAGAGAGAGAGAGAGAGAGAGAGAGAGAGAGAGAGTAATATATGTAACCTCTCACACAATGGAAGAAGTATCTTGATGAAATATTAGCTTTATCTTTATTGCTAACCCTTGACAATTATATAAAAAACATACCGGTTATCTGAGGTGACACAAAACTGTTAGACAATTTCTTAATCAATTTGATGTTTCTGTTTTTGAGCAATATTTCACAACCATGTTTATTTTCCATATTCCTTTTTCTTTTGACCCATATATCATTAAGAAACATTTTAATGATTGATTTGGCCTTGTATGGATGGCATCGAGGAATGTCCATACCTCAAGTGTTGTGCTAAATTGTGTTAAACTGATGATGTACCCGTACATTTTTAATGTAAAAAAAAAATTCAGATTGATACTTTTCAAGATTATTATCCTATTATCCTTAGACAAAAAAATATTCCTATAATTTTTTTTTACAGAAACCTTGCATTAAATGAGATGGAGCGATAACCTATAAAGTTGAGAATAAATGCATTATTTTATCAAATTATTTCAGCATTACTAGCGGAGGCTTTCCTGGACAGAACCGCCTCACAGCTGACTTACCACGGACTGTATGAACTCAACTCAACCATGAAGGAAAACCAGCTGTGTGTCTTCTTCAGGAACAACCATTTTAGTACCTTGTACAAGCATAAGGTCAGTATGCACATTATTGTACAAGCATAGGGTCAATATGTCACAGCATTGTATGGTCATAGAGTTAGTATGTCACAGCATTGAACAAGCATAGGGTCAGTATGTCACAGCATTGTAAGGTCATAGAGTTAGTATGTCACTGCATAAAACAAGCATAGGGTCAGTATGTCTCAGCATAAAACAACATAGGGTCAGTATGTCACTGCATTGTATGGACATAGAGTTAGTAAATCACAGCATTAAACAAGCACAGTGTCAGCATGTCACAGCATAAAACAGCATAGGGTCAGTATGTCTCAGCATTAAACAAGCATAGGGTCAGTATGTCACAGTATGGTCGGGCAGAGTTAGTATGTCACATTATGGTATGGACATAGAGTTAGTATGTCACAGCATAAAACAAGCACAGTGTCAGCATGTCTCAGCATAAAACAGCATATGGTCAGTATGTCTCAGCATAAAACAGCATAGGGTCAGTATGTCATAGCATAAAACAAGCATAGGGTCAGTATGTCACATCATTGTACAAGCATAAGGTTAGTATGTCATAGCATTGTACAGATAAAGGGTCACAGCATTGAACATGCATACTAGTATATCAGAATGACAAAGCATTATACCCTTACATGCTGTCGATAATAGAAAATGTCCCAGCATTTTCAAACATACTGTAAACCAACTTTTATTCGCGGCGACTTTATTTCGTGATTTACTGCCAACAAATTGGTTCACAACGACTAATGTTCGCGACCAAGCCTTATTCAGATCTGTGTTGTTCATACAAACATACAACAAGGACTTCGACTGGTTCGCGCGACGAGGAGGTTCTCTCTAACCTTGTGAAAATTTCTCACATGCGAATAAAAGTTGGTTTACAGTAGATTAAGTCTTATCCATGTAAATCAGTTTCCTGTTGTAGGTTTGAGGCCACAATACTTCACAATTTTCTGTTCAAGCCAAAAAAAAAAATTATCAGGGTCAGGCGTTTTTTTTCATTACAAAGATTGTGTGACTGGATGGGATTAATAAAAAGTATTGTGTAAGAATTAAAACAGGGAATGAATTTCATTTTTCCTTGTTTACTTGAGCTGGAAAAATTGTGTTGCTCCATTTTCAGTATTGCGATAAACTTAAAGCTATACACGCTATAATTTGCGTCAATTTTAAATGACGAGGAAAATTCATGTGTTTGATTACTTACAAAAGTTACCTTTATGCTGTTAATTTTAATGCCCAATTCGATCATGTAATAAAGATATCAAATTTTAAACAATAAAAAATATTTATTTTCCTGTCAGGAAAGTAATGCCCCCTCGTGAATATCAATCTATCACATGATATTGCAGCTTATTTTAGACTATCATACAAAACTTAGTGGAGGGTCAACACCTTCATAATAAATTGTTGATCAAATCAGTTTAGCATAAATTTGACCTACATGTATATATGATTATGAACAAAAGACAGCAAAACACAAGCGTGTGAGCATGTTCATGTATATACAGAACAACGACGTAGGCTTATGTGTTTTTCTCTAAGGGTTATTTTCAGTTCGTGCGAGTGTTACCCTATTTAAACATTCAAAAGTAATGGTACTGTGAATGACAAAGGTGTTAAACTCATAACACATGTATATATTTTAAATTAACAACTGTTAAGCATATACAAAATTGAGACGGATACGTAAGTAAGAAAACAATGATGGCCACCTGATTTTCCGCGGATATGCGTAATGAGGTCAGTTTCGCTCTTCCTTCATCAATATTCATGAAAAGGCATTATTTTCATGACAGGAAAATAAACAATTTAAATTTTATATCTTTGTAACGAGATGGAATTCAGCATTGTAATTAACAAATTACAGATAACAAACACATGCGTTTTCACTGTCATTCTATAGTGACGCAAATTATAGCGTGTTTAGCTTTAATCAATGCAGCAGCATATAACATGATGTTGCAGTGCCTGATAAATTTGGGCATTTTAATTAAATACAAGTTGTACAAGTATTTTGGACAAGTTACCATTTTAGAGTAATAAAGCAATAATAATATGATTCAAATAAATAAACACTTTATTAAGCTAAATTGAACACTTGTTTGACTAATATGGAGTAAAAAGGTGCTGGATTGATTCTTTTTTGGTCATAGCCAGGAACTGATAATGAGGAGGAGCCAAAGGGTGGGGTGGGATAGAAGTCCGGGGGCAGAGGATCTGGCGGTCAGTGATGCAATCCAACCTGTCAAATAATAGAAAAAAAGAATTCAAGTACAGATACATAAGTCTAGCTCTGATACTTTACTATTCATAGTTCAATTCAACCTGTCAAATAAATAGAAAAAGAAAGTTAAGTCTGTGGAGGGACTCATTTAGAACCATTTTAACAAGAGCTTGGACTTTGGGTAGTTGTGTCAAACAGCATTGTGACGTAGGCCTGTCTATTTCATTGCTGGCCACTCAGCCAAGGCTCTGTGAAATCAACACGATTTGTCTGGCTTTTGAGCAAAGACTACGCAATCTGTGTATATTTCATTGAAACCAGCGTCATTTAAACTTGTTTTGACGCAAGAAATAGATAGTTACGTCCTATCGAAAGTCCAAGGTCTTGTTAAAATGGTTCTATCTAGCATTGATACTATATTATACATGAAATAATTCAAACTGTCAAATAAATAGAAAAAGAAAGTTAACTCTGTCGAAGAACTCATTTATCTAACATTGATACTATACAATATTTGAAATAATTCAAACTGTCAAATGAATAGAAAAAGAAAGTTAATTCTGTCAAAGGACTCATTTATCTAACATTGATACTATACAATACATGAAATAATTCAAACTGTCAAATGAATAGAAAAAGAAAGTTAATTCTGTCGAAGGACTCATTTATCTAACATTGATACTATACCATACATGAAATAATTCAAGCTGTCCAATAAATAGAAAAAAGAATTGAAGTACAGATTAAAAATAATCCAGTATTGATATTTTGCAGTACATAATTCAACTCAAATGTGCTGGTTGATTAGTCAAAGAAATTCATTTGTGTCTAGACAGGACAGGACAAAGCATGCATTGATTTTTGGACAAGATAACTTTTCTTTTGCTTCATTCCTTTTTCTTTGAAATCCTTCTGAGAAAAAACAATTTTAGAAAAAAATTCTACTGGTATTTGTATAGTTCATTCATGGAAGATTCAAAATATCAGTTATTGTTTGGAATAATTAAGTCATAGTTGATCATTTTATTTTCAGTGACTTTTTAGCAAGGCCAGAGCTAACATTGGTCTCTCATTTATGAAATCATACTTTATAAATCCATCCTTTACATTATGGATGTTTTGAGCCACCCTAAAGTGTGCAACAAAAGGTTTTAAGATGTGTTTAGATTTGTTAACATATACCATGAACCTTCTGTCACCTCTGTCATACAGAATGTATTACAGTAAAACACGCTTATAACCAAGTCCCAGGGACGGGCAATTTTACTTCGTTATATGCATAATTCGTTATATCCGTCAAGTTCACATCATGTAATAAAGTAACAGGGAATGAAATTCACTTCGCTATATTTACATTCTACTGTGTTTTTCCATTAAATTCTGGGATCTTCAAATGCCTCTAAATGCAACAAGTAGTCAAAGGTTAAAATGACGAGTTTTATTATGACGTCACAAACGTTGAACGCTGTAAACTGCAACGTCACAAGCGAAAATCAAAGTTCACGCTTGTGGCTGTTACTGTGGCTCTTCCATTAATATTAACTTACCCATAGGATAAGATAGGAATTTTATGGTATGAATCACATTTGCAGACAAGGCAAGAAGTTAAAAAATGTAAATATAAGCATTAAATCATGATTTTTTGAAATATACACTCTCATAACTGCAGCGGTGTGTTCATACAAATTTTCATAACGCACTAACGCGCGTTACTCAATTTGTATGCACATACCGCTGCAGTTATGAGAGTTTATACTTCAAAAAAATCATGATTCAATGCTATAGTAAGCGTCAATTCATTATAAGTGTGTTCACTATAACCGTGTTTTACTGTACTTACCGTTCTGCGTCTTGGTACACTGGTATGGATATTTGGTGTAGACATTGGTGATGTCTGTTTCATGGAGCTCTGCTTCAGACGGTGACAGGCGACATCCTAACTTTCCAATAGAGGTTCTTATACAGTTTTCATAGTCTGCATAAGCACTGGAAGAACAAAGATGGAAGAATCATAACTTTTTGAAAATTTTGAAATTTGGGCCTAAATTGAATTTTTGAATTTGTCAAGCCTTTATAGGTAAACAATTTTTAACACTCGATGTAATTGCTTACCATCAGACAATCTTTTCTTTTTGTCTGATCTCTAAGAGACACATACTAGTAATTTCTGACCTGTATAAAGTTACCTACACATATACAGATTCCAACAGATATTATTCTTACCTACAAATTCCAACAGATATCATTCTTACAAAATCCAACAGATATCATTCTTACAAAATCCAACAGATATCATTCTTGCAGATTCCAACATATATCATTCTTACCTACATATTCCAACAGATATCATTCTTATCTACAGATTCCAACAGATATCATTCTTATCTACATATTCCAACAGTTATCATTCTTATCTACATATTCCAACAGATATCAGTCTTACTTAGATATTCCAACAGATATCATTCTTACCACAGATTCCAACAGATATCATTCTTACCACAGATTCCAACAGATATCATTCTTACCACAGATTCCAACAGATAATATTCTTACCACATATTCCAACAGATATCATTCTTACCACAGATTCCAACAGATATCATTCTTATCACAGATTCCAACAGATATCAGTCTTACCACAGATTCCAACAGATATCAGTCTTACCACAGATTCCAACAGATATCAGTCTTACCACAGATTCCAACAGATATCATTCTTATCACAGATTCCAACAGATATCATTCTTACCACAGATTCCAACAGATATCATTCTTATCACAGATTCCAACAGATATCATTCTTACCACAGATTCCAACAGATATCATTCTTATCACAGATGTAATTCTTACCTACATTCTCCACTCTGTTTTTGTCTGGCATCTATAAGCCCTGCTGATTCCTTCTGACATAAACGTTGTGCGTCTTGTAAACATTTCGCTGCTTCAGCTAGAATATTAAGAATTGTCATTCAAATAACCTCTCTCAATCATGTATATAGGAAAAAGTGGATTTTTGTGTGGTGCTCTTTTTTGTTGTGTTTTGTGGCAACATCGCAAACTCCAAAACTCAAATGCAAAAAAGTGATAGATATCATCCTGATTTACATTTGAGTTATCACTTCAAAATAGCAAAAACAAATTGTACATGTTTGGAATCAAAGCCCCCCTCCCCCTACACCCCCCACCCCCACCCCCACCCAAAAAAAAAAACCACCTAGTAATGTAAAGCATCTTATTGAGTTTATAGACTCCTCATGGTATCACAGTTAAATAACTCATTGCAACAAATGTAGAATCCACTCAATGAGTTTAGGACATCGGGAGAGTTTCTCCCTGGGGTTCTGTGTCATATAGAAAGATGACTTACTTGTTTCAGTGGTGATCAAACACAGAATTCCAATCACGGATACACACAGGTTCACCTTAATCATTGCTTTTATCAAAGCTAGGACATGTCTTCCTTAAGGATGTCACAAGAGTCAAGATGTTTAATCCTTGTATTTTGCTCTATTTTTCTGTACACAAGATCATAAACAATCTCCGTCACACTACAACCTCTGTTTCAGTCTCGCCTCTTTCTGCGGTTTATTATTATACTCGCACACTAATACATGCATTGTTTTACATGTACTGAATATATTCAAATTCATAAAATTAAATAGTACAAGAAAATCCCAGAGCAATTATCACACCCTCACTTATAATCAGGTAACAATAGGCAGGTATTCATTGGAAGAGAATTGATTTTTTAAAATTGTGTTTAATATGTAAATTTTGCTTTGTTTGCCTCCAAAAGGCCCCCGGAAGTCGTGGTTAAGTAGGACCTAAAAGGAAAGGGACAGGAAACTGACACTGAAGATTTTGTAGTGACTAAGGGTCGTTCGTACTAAGTCATGGCAGTATTCATTGGTGATACTTATAGCGTACATATACTTGACTAGTCATTCTGTAGCTAGGATGGGTAATTAGCATACCAATCTGAATTGCAATCAATCACCTTTTGAATGAATATAATTTTAGAATTTCGTTAATTAATTAATATGAAAATAAAACAAATGAGGACTTTAAGTATCCCACTTCAATGACAATTAATTTTGAATTGTTAATGATTAATGCTAGTGATCTTACTTGAAAAATTTTTTCAATTTACTTTGTTGAAGATGAGACTTTAGGAATGAAAAATAGGTCATTTAACAGAGGAATGTATCAAAAGTTAAGGATAAGGGCAGACATATCAGTTGTACTGGGAGTTGACAGTGTTTATACTGTTAATTTAGTGCCAGTACAGTTCAGTTAAGTTGACAGTGATTGGTTTTTTTTTATTCATTTTGACCATTTATTGCTGACTTAAGTTTACACTGACTTAAATACTGACTTCAGTTGATGCTGATTTTACTGTTGATTTGATTTGACATTTAAGAAATAATCAGCATGTTAAAAAGTTCACAAGCATATGAATTTGGTTGGTAATGCGATCAAATTCTATGTGTTTATTACTTTTATTTACGTTTGAGAAAGGCAAATCGTTCAGAATTATTAACATAGCAGTGTTTGCAACCATCAAATGATAAGGGCGTGAGGTAATCATTGTGATGTCATTATTAGTTCACACTGAATTGAACATTTTTGCTCTTTTATAGGTTCATATAAGGAAATACTTTTGCAAATGTAAATATTTCTGATTAATCTATTAAGTTGTTTGGCAGTGTCTTTTCCATTTTAACAGTGCATTTTATTTTGCAGAATGAGTTGTTTGTGTTAGTGACGGACCAGGGTTTTCTGAACGAGAAGAACGTCATGTGGGAGACCCTAAATAATGTGGAGGGGGATGGGTACTTTGTGGACGCCCAGTTCCACACCTACACCAAGCCCCCGCCCATCTCAGAGTCCCTGGCGCCTCCCCCAGTACCCCCAGGGTCCGAGGAACAAGTTGATCAAGAGTAAGTCCCTGAGAGAGATGTGTGTTTGATATGTTGTGTCATTATTGAACTTTGGCAAAATTCAATAACATGATCAGTTAATGGCTTACTTTTACACTTTGAGAATATTATAGGGGAAGCTATTGTCTGTTATGGATGTTGAATTAATGTGTGATGATAGAATTTAAGATGGATGAAATTATTGCAAAATGTGTTGTTTGAGGAAAAATTAAGGTCATTAGTTTAAATTTTAACATTAACATAATTTTTGTGATTTATGAATGATTCAAATTGAATAAATGATTTAGCTCCTCTAGAATATATACCTGTATTCAGAAATTAATTCCAGATTTCCAATTTTATTTTCAACATGCTGATTTGTTTACCCTAGATCTTGTTGAATTCGCTTTATGAGTTCATTTGTGTGAACAATAAACATGCTCTTTCTAATAATGATGTAGCAAATTTATGAACATCAAAAAGTAATTTAGTATTCTTGCTAGAACCACCAACATTTTATCTGGAATAAGCGTGTAAAGTGAGATAAATTATTTTCTGGAGCAGGTACATGTAAATGGAAAATTCAAGAGATATTTTCAAAATGAAAAATATTAAGAGACATAGAATGTAATTGTCAAAAATGATGTATAATTAAAGTTGATCATATATCACTATATGGTATGGATTTTTTTGTCTTGCTTAGACATCAAACTGAGCAAGTAGTTGCCTTAAAGATAAAGATAAAATCGGTCAGGACAGCTGTATTGAAAATAAAGCTGTGTTGACAGTCTGGCTGTTTTGTAGTTATCTATTGGCCATGTCCTTACAACAAGAACAACAGATGACGGATGAAGAGTTGGCATGGAAACACAGTCAACAACAACAAGAGCATGCCCAGATCTCAGAGTAAGAGTTACCTGCCTTGAATACTTAGCATTGGTTTCTTAAGACAAGAAAGATAACTTTCACATATTAAATAACTGTTTAGAGAGCTCTTTGTCAAATTCTTTCCTGCAAGGCTTTGTGTGTGAAAATTGTGTGACAGAATAATTTGCTTATAAGGAAATCATGGAGACTGGAGTGTTTACTGTTTAGTTATTTATAATAACAATTCTTTATATGTGAAAGTACTTTATATGAGAGATGGGAAAAAGTGAAAACTTCCTCAAAACCAAGATTTCCTTATACCCAAGTTTCCTATGAGTGAGTTTTATTTAGTTTCAATGACAGCTAGTTTTGGAAAATCATTACCACTTACTAGTATATTGTGAAATTTGTCCGAAAATTAATTATAGGAAAATTATAACAGTTATGGTTTTCTAAAATTTCATATGGACAGATATAAAAAAACCAAAGAATATATGTCTCTTATGTAAATAAAATATGTCTAGATATTCAGTATGTATTTCCTATTACAATTTTTAATCATGTTTTTTTAAAAAGTTGAATCTATCAAAAATAGTCTGTATGACATTGGAATAATTAAGTTATAATCTTTGATAATGGATTAAAAGCTGAAGTACCTGTTGTTCATTAATAATAGATGACAGAATCTGTAAGAGACAAAGTAATACACATCTTATCTTACCATCATTGTATGCAAATGGCAGCCATGTTCTGTATCTTATAATTATGATGAGTTTCGTTTTTTTAATCATTATGAAGCCAATGGCTGCCATGTTCTGTATCTTATAATTATGATGAGTTTCATTTTTTTAATCATTATGAAGCCAATGGCAGCCATGTTCTGTATCTTATAATTATGATGAGTTTCGTTTTTTTTAATCATTATGAAGCCAATGGCAGCCATGTTCTGTATCTTATAATTATGATGAGTTTCGTTTTTTTAATCATTATGAAGCCTATGGCTGCCATGTTCTGTATCTTATATCACAAGTTTTATTCTCTAGTCATGAACTGGCTGCCAGACTCCAGGCGGAGGAAGACGAGCGAGCGATGCGTGCTATGAACGAGCAGCAACAGAGACAGCAACAGCAGCAACCCCAGGGCCAGAGGTCAGCTGCTGCTGCCCCAAGTACTAGTCGAGGTCGTCCCCGGGAGAGAGCAGAGAGGGACCGAGAACCGCGTGATAAATCCAAGGACAATGTAAGTGTGGGAGATCCATATACACATAGGTCTTGTTTGCCTGTGTGCAAGTCTAGTTTTACTTTGCAAGTATCTACTTATTTGTGGTGCAAGTTTGTTTTTCTAGTTTTTCTGTGTGAAAGCCTAGTTTTTCTGTGCATAGTTTTCTGTGTCCAGTCTGATATTTTTAAAATTAAAGTGTAGGTACTCTTTGTGGTGTAATTTTTGATGAGATAGCTGTAATATATAAGAAATAAACAGCAATTTAAAAAGTTCACCGGGATATGAAGTTGGTTGGTCACGTCATCAAATCCTGTGAAGCCCAAAGGGCTTCTCAGTAGATTTGATCACGTACCAACCAACTTCATATCCCGGTGAACTTTTTAACATTCAATTGCTGTTTATTACTTATATTTACGTTTGAAAAAGACAAATCGTTCAGAACTGTTAAAATTACAGAGATTTTATGTTTACAATAATCCAAGCGACAAGTGATAAGCCCGTGCTATGAGCATTGTGACGTCATGAAAAAGTTCATACAGAATTGAACATTTTTGCTATTTCATAGGGTCATATAAAGAAACACATTTGCAAATGTAAATATATGCATATGATCCCTTCAGCATATGTGGAAATTAACCCTTGTTTGTAAATTTGAGTTTTAGTCAAAACCACACTGTGGGTTTTAATTTTTTAGTTCAAAATCTTGATTCAATATCACACTGTGGATTTGATAATCTTGATTCAATATCACACTGTGGATTTGATAATCTTGATTCAATATCACACTGTGGATTTGATACTTTTCCCCCAGGGTTCTTCCTCTTCTATGGTATGTACTCACTGTGTCCTCACCTCCACAGGTGTGACCGTGTGCTCTACCCCCAGTAATCACGACAAGTCCGCATAACTGTAATGTAATGGCATAGTATTAATATTCCTCATATAACTCATCCTTACTTTTGCTGTACCATTCTTAACAGTATTTACACTGAACATTCCATTGGTTGGTTTGATTTTGTTGAGATAAATTTGACGTAGTTTTTTTGTTTGATTTTCTTTTTTTCATAGTTATACTAATGATCAAATATTGGCATTTTCAAACACTGTACATATCTTACAATTTAAAGAATGAATTTAGTAAACATGCATTGACCTTTAACGTTACTTAAGCATCATCTTACTGTGTGTAACATCTCTGTGTTTTTGCTTTCAGTGCTGTATATTATGATAAGGAATTTGGACGTAGCCTTCGAGGTGTTCATGGCTTCCATTAGGACGAGTCTTCTGTTTTGGTTGTGACCCTGTGTTCCTAGTCAGTCTTTGACAAGAGTTCGCTGTGATCGGCATCATGGACAAAAATAAGATGTACAACTAGAGATAAAACGGCATCATGTTATATATGGCATTAGCTGGCCAATCTGACCTCACCAACTGTGTCAACTTCTCAACATCAAAACCAATTTTCTTGACTTTCAACCTTTGACTTTTATTTATGACCTTGACATTTAACCTATGACATTTCACAGCTAGGTCACTACATTACACATGTACATTGTATATGTTTGATGATCAGATAACCAATAGAATGTGTACAAGAAATGTAATGGATATTTTTAGATTATACATTTATAAGTAATGTTCTGTGTTTAAGTAGCCATAAGCCTGATGATGAGATATTAACATTCTGAGATATGAACATTTCTGATTCTTTGGTGTCAATATCTTTGTCCATCATGACAAATTCCATGAGAAATTCTCTGACACTTCCATTAGTGTAATTTTTATAAAAGTTGTATGTAAACTGTAATCTGTATATACATATAATTATAGGCCCTATCATACTGTGATGTATTATTTATTGATTTTAGTTCAAGTTGAGTTGATTTTATACTTAAGTCTTTGATTTGTTCTTTCAACTACATCTACCATTCACACTTTAGTCCGTTTCTTACTATGAACAGATTAATATTTAAATGTAATTTGTATATTTGACATTGTGTACTTGAGACTGTATTTTACATAATATATTTTTTAAAATTCATAATTATGAATATATCTAAAATTAATTCAATATAACTAAGTCTTATAAAATTGATAACCTATATATGCCTATAATTCTGAAGTCTCTGTCTTTGTATGCTAGCCTTCCCCCCTCCTCACCTCCCTCCCCCATGTTTTGTGTTTAGCAGCCTCCCTGGTTTACTGCTGGTGATATTATCTGTCTTTGTGTTGCTTTTTCTGTGTTCAACCGAGCTGTCAATATACACCCACATGGGCACATTTCCATTCAACCCCCCACACACACACCTGCATCCAACACCTGTACAACAAACTTTGAACACCCAGACTACAGTAAGAGAGATCATCAGGTGTGTAGTCCAAGGTCATTAGTTAATTTGTACACAACATTAGTGTCAGAATATACTTTCATTTTTTACAACAGAATTTATAGGGTAAAGTTACATGGTTTGCAGTAGATTTCAGCACATAACTTTATGTATAAACACATCATCATTTTACGTTTTTAAACCCAGTATGATTACATGTAGTTCAATTTGTTTTACTATATTATGTAGACATATTAGAGGATATCTGTGTATTTGTAAGTCTGTAGGTGTAGGTAATGACATATACAGTTTTTACTACCTGTGCACGGATCAGCTGTTTTTACCTGTGTGGTTAGGGTGTTACTATTACTGTTGACTGTGCACACAACAGATGCAATGGTTTTGTACTGTAGACTCTATGTTAATTGTATTCTTTGATCTGTTCAGGATATGTTCTTTATCCAGTTCTTTGTTTATTTCTCTACAAAATGTTACCTTTCCCATTTAGACATAATGAAAACGCTAGTACCAATATTCTGATTTATAAAATAAATCGACAAATCACAAAACTCACCTGTGTTCAGTGTTGTTAATGAAAAAAAAGAAGTCAATAAATAAAGTCATGATACATTTAATTATCATACAAGAATTAATTTTATTTGTAGCTATATTGTAAAAGTATAAATTAATTGGGGACAGTAAATGCTTTATATATCGCAGATGTACTTGATAGATATAACATAAATTCCGGTGGTATAGACACCTTCATCTTAAACAGTGATAAGTCACCCATGATATATATCAACATCACCAACAGTAATGAATCCGCATGTTACATATTAACATCACTACACAGTGAAACAGTAATGAGTCACCATGATGCATATTAACATCACTACACAGTGAAAGAGTAATGAGCCACCATGCTACATATTAACATCACTACACAGTGAAACAGTAATGAGTCACCATGATACATATTTATTCTATCGCACAGTGAAACAGTGATGAGTCACCATGATACATATTAACATCACCACACAGTGAAACACTGATGAGTCACCATGATGCATATTAACATCACCACACAGTGAAACACTGATGAGTCACCATGATGCATAATAACATAACCACACAGTGAAACACTGATGAGTCACCATGATGCATAATAACATCACCACACAGTGAAACACTGATGAGTCACCATGATGCATATTAACATCACCACACAGTGAAACACTGATGAGTCACCATGATGCATAATAACATAACCACACAGTGAAACACTGATGAGTCACCATGATGCATAATAACATAACCACACAGTGAAACACTGATGAGTCACCATGATACATATTAACATCACCACACAGTGAAACAGTAATGAGTCACCATGATACATATCAACATCACCACACAGTAAAACACTGATGAGTCACCATGATACATATCAACATCACCAGACAGTGAAACAGTGATGAGTCACCATGATACATATCAACATCACCACACAGTGAAACACTGATGAGTCACCATGATACATATTAACATCACCACACAGTGAAACAGTAATGAGTCACCATGATACATATCAACATCACCACACAGTAAAACACTGATGAGTCACCATGATACATATTAACATCACCACACAGTGAAACAGTAATGAGTCACCATGATACATATCAACATCACCAGACAGTGAAACACTGATGAGTCACCATGATACATATCAACATCACCGCACAGTGAAACAGTGATGAGTCACCATGATACATATCAACATCACCACACAGTGAAACAATGACGAGTCGTCATTTGATTACTTTTATGTATTTTATTTTTGATAATCTTAAAAAAATTAACACATTTTTTTTATAAAGAAATATAATTAGAAAATTGACACCTGTTGGTATGATTAAGGTAACTCCAGTGTCTTTCGGATCCGGTTCTTTTTTTACACGGCGTGCTAAATTTCCGGTTATAATTTTGGCACACAACAAGTGTTTTAAAATAATTATGGTTTGTTAAAAAAGTGGAAATTTGTTAAAATATAGCATCTCCGTCATTTAGAGGGATTGGAGAAATCAAGGAAAGCAGCTATATGTAAAAAGGTAAATGAGTGTGTAATATAATTGTACGTATTGTATGCATTCTCCTCCAACAATAAAATTGCGTTTATGTAGCTTGATGACCTCATGTGTCCTCCGGGACAAGGAGAGGATAAGTAAGTACTTGTGTAATTAAAACTACATAACACTGATTGGTGTTTAATCTACAGATAAATATGGTAAAAAATTGGATAGAAAGTATTTGACAGAAAGGGGGAGGGGGTACTACTGCACTCAACTATATGAGTTTTTTGGCAGTCTCGACCTTAATTTTATATGTATATTACAGTTTCATTGAGTATATCAATTTAAGTGACTGTTAGATTGTGTCATTTTTGTACATTTCATTTTTTTTCCAAAGTTTGCAAAAAACAACTTGTAAAATTTACATTTTCAATATGGGGGTACACATGTTCAAGAGACTATCAAGCAAAAACTAGATGGTCAATTTTGACAAACTATGTTTTTTTGTTAACACAATATGTAACTCTTAATAAATATTCTTTAAAAAAATTATGTAAACTGAATAATTTTTTAGAATTTTTCAAAAATATGCAATTTTGTGATTTTTTGGGGAAGGTCGTGGCAAGAAAAAATGTAATATTTTTTTTATTTTCTGTAGAAAATCAATAAAATTTTTATGATTTAATGATAATCAATTGATTTGCTTAAATTATAACCTAACATGATGTATTTTGGTGCATAATTTAATAAATTATGAGATAATGCATCATGGTGTTAAATTTTGGCTGTTAAATTTTTGGACCTTGTGAGCTGAAGCTCACTGTAGGAAAACAAACATGCAAAGGTATAAATATTTTGGTCTCTATAGTAAGTTTAAAAGTTGTTTTAACTATTAAAATTAAAAAAATGTTTGGTTTGACATGGATTTCTAAGACACTGGAGTTACCTTAAAAGGGGTGAAATGGCAAAATTTTGAATTATTAAGACGTTCATTCTTTGTTGTTATGCATTTGTCTAAACGCTTCTAATCGAAAGCTACCTTAAGAAATTAAGGAGAAAATACTTAGGGAGGCGATTTGGATTTTTTGCGTAAAAACTACGATAGCGAAACGTACTCTTTATTTTTTAACCATTTGTAATTTACATAAACGCTATTA
This sequence comes from Magallana ariakensis, assembly GCA_020458035.1. NCBI lineage: Eukaryota > Metazoa > Mollusca > Bivalvia > Ostreida > Ostreidae > Magallana > Magallana ariakensis. The sequence continues at coordinate 4,453,636 of CM035818.1, forward strand.
CTAGTATACATGTATTTGCAAAGTTTCCAAAATACTCTACCATCTGGTTTTCCTTAGGGGCCAGAATACAGGTACATTTAATGTAGGAATGAATATGAAATAATCATTTTCCGCACTTCGAAGCAGATCAATAGCAATTTTCCGTCAATTGTAATATGTGAAAAATACTAAATTCTACTTAATTCTACTATCTGATTTTAAGTGGGGTCATCTCAAAATATATCAAAATGCACCCAATATTGCTGTATATTTGGAGTATTACAAATGTAGACTGGTACAATGAATTCATTCAAAAACATTAACCCTGAGGATAGTAATATTCTGTGTGTATAATTTCAAAGGTGTGCACTTTTTGCTTTTTCTTTTATGTTTTTTTTTTATACATACTCCTACAAAGCTTCATTTTATCACAACGTCATAAAAGCACAATGGCAACACTCCCCTATCGAAGCGGAACAATTAAAGGAAAACTCTTTTAAAAAATAAATTTTTCCATAAAAAGTCTTAATATTTTTATCTTTGTTTTGTTTATTGTTTTCAATTTAATAAGTGGTATGTATCGAAACAATTTCATGAAAGGTATATGTATACTTTAATTCACTAGAATGCGCAAAAAATTCCGACCTCATAAAATAGTAGAATTGAATGACAATAAAACAATATTAATATACTAGTAGTGCATATATTTATATTATTAACACATATTGCAAGGGTAATCGTAGCATTAACTAGATATACTGACACTTTAACAATTCCTTTGAAATAGTACATGACTACACGTATCAAGGAGGGGAGATGGAAGTAAACATTTATTTTATTTTGTATATTATTAGAAATTTATCTTTATTAATATTTCAAGAAAAGGGCATAATTTTAAAATTGATCATCATATTTTCAAAATTATTTCATCCACCGAGTGTTTTCTCATCTATTTCTTAAGATCATAGCTCTATAGAAACTGTCAGGGCTGAAATCTACACGATCCAGTTCTAACCAGTTTATTGCTCGGTCAAAACCTTCAACAGCTTTAAAAAAAATCACGGACTGCGCGAAATAATCATGATGATGTCTGACTCAAACTCCCATATATAAGACGAATTGGCTGTTTCTTTTATCTAAAGTACTGATGAAAATTAATAATAACTTATTTAATTTTACATATTCTTTGCGATCAATTAATTAATTAAATAAAAACAATAAAATGGGTATTTTTTTTGTTGTTTTTTTTTTGAGCGATCGTTTTAGAAAAAATAGCACAACGCGCTAATGCGGGTTTTGTGTTTTTTTCTGCTACAATCGCTACCCTCATACCCCGCATAAGTCACCAAAGAAAGCGTCTTATTGTTTAAATGATAATCTGTTATAGACGACCTAGTTTTGCCCGTAAGACTGTAGCCAGATGGCTATACTGGGGCTTTGATGAGTTTGATGTGTAAATACATTATTTATATAAATGCATGCATGTACAATGAATCATTGTCAGCTGTATCAAATACCAATCCATGATCTCCTGTTGGGATGAGCTTCATAAATGTCAGCATGTTTTAGGTACAGTTGTGACGGTTCTATTTAATCGATATTACATAACAACCTGCATCCTATAGCTCGATTTTGTCAGTTGTTTTCATTGTTGCTCAGTATCTCAGTATCTCGCATGTTTCGTACTGGTTGAACCACATTATATGGTACAGTTCTGGACGCTGGAATTTATTTTACTCACGATCACACCAAATAGATAGAACCGACCAGGCTTGTTCATTTATCTCACCAGTGTATATCATTGTTTGAAAGAATTGCGCTTGTTAGAATGCAGATGGCAGCCTGGGGCTTATTGAGTTGTTCGTAAACTTAAATTCTAAACTTAAATTCTAAGTGACTGTTGTAAACTTTGTTAGTTGGTGCTTTTGTGAATAAAGCAGATAAAAACGACTTCAAGAGTTGTTGCAACCTCTTATGTTGAACGCAGTGAAAAGCTTACACGTATAGATATGTTTCTTGGTGCCGTGACCAGGATCGACGGAGTATAAAAAGAAAAGAAGAACGGAACATTTCGAAAAAAGACCAATGAACATGGAGGGTAAGAACTTTAATTACTATATGTCTTCCGTAGCGCCTTTAGAAAATAAACAACTCGGTCCAGTTACTATAAAATGGCAATGGGGTTGTAGATTCAGACAGCTTGCTAGGGAATTAAACAGTTAATCAGAACAGTGTATGACAGAAATGAATCCATTTGCGGATCAAACGAAATTAAAAGCACAACAGTTGACAACAGACGGGCGTCTCCCAGTTTTGACTCTACTTCAACTTTCGCAGGAGACCGATTAGACAGCTTTACCCGGTAGAAACTAGACATGAAGGAATATGGAGGTGGATCATGTGCGAAATGTACTAAGAAATTAAGATTAAAAAAAAGAAGAAAAAAGGGGTCAAAAGCAAGATCCCCCAACCCCTACCAAATTTTCTAGTAGTGGTTGTTTATCAAAAATGGGTGAACGTAGATTTAGGACGTTAGTAAGGTATCAATGATCAGTGAAAATTACCATCATTTCTTCCCCAGTCCCGAAGTCTGAGCACAAAGCTTTGAAATCGATTCACTGTGACTAACAATTCTTGACCTTTTGTCGAGCATTACTCTAAATGTTTAATGCCGATCTCAATCTGTTTCCTGAGAAATTAAGATAACGAGCAAGTATTTTATTTTATCACATCTACAATATACAACAGTGTAAGTGTGCTGTATAATACAAGTCCTTACTTTAAAAAGTTGTGCATTGTCTATACCCATTGAAATACTAAAGTTCATCCCGGACAGAACAACAGTGGGTTGTGATACATGTTTAAGATTATATGATGCATGAATATTAATCTGTCTATAAAACTTTAGCCTTTGAATTCTAAGAGAAGTAATTTAAAAAGTATATTTTTGGCCAGGCATCGCATTATACGACGTCGCAAATTTCCAGCCGTTTCGTTGTTGTTAAACCTCTTTAAAATATTATCATTTACGTTTATTTTCGGAAATTTCTGGTTAAATGCTTTCCCCTGATTACCCAGCGTGCACATTCTCCTAACATTTTTATTCATTTTTAAAATATATAAAATCCGACAAATAGACGGCCCACCATCCCAGTATGTCCTGTATTTGTAAACATAAGTGCCAATGTGCACACCAGGTCACGTGATCCTCACATCAACTTGATGACGCGACCTCTAAATAGAGAATGGACAATTGCCGTAGGCCTATTTTAACCTGGTAATAATAAACAAATTAATCACTTTACAATGTCATGCGCGGATCCAGAAAATTTTTCCAGGGGGGGGGGTCCGAAGTATAATTGTGTTTGCCGGAGGGGTGGGAGGGTCCGAGGCATATTGGCGATAATTTTACTTAGTAAATTTAATAAATTTTCATTTCCCAGGGAGGTCGGGATTCCCCCCACCCCCTCCCTCTAGATCCGCGCATGATAGAGTACATTGACCTATAATCTGATCGGGATACTTTTCCGAAGTAGTAAACAAACCTGATAATCGGATTAAGGACAGTGTAAGCAAAACCAGGATGTTCATCTATCTTGGGAAGTTGATACAGGAATAGTAACTAATTATAAACGTTGCTAAAATTTATACTAACGTTATATTAACTTTTGAATAAGACTAGGACGTTGCACTAAAGACTAGAAAAAATTATGTTATATTACAAATTATTTTGTGCATTTCCAGGATTTTGTCACAATTTATTATAGAACTTCTTGGCACAATTTGTTGTAGATCTTGTTTACTTGAATCTAACTTGTTTGTTCTGTATGTAAATTAGTTTGATGCATGCTACAATATAAAATACGTTTGATGGCGATCTTTGGGGAGCCACTATATACAATCCTCCATACGGTTTGTACCTCTACTAAATACTGAGTTGCATTTTATTTTAAAGAATTATATTCTTAACATACACTGTACTTTTCCCGACGATTGTAATTTCTTTATGGTGATCTTAAATTTTCCATTTTACTTTATATTCTAAAACTTTACGCATTGAGTATATCATCATAATTTTTCGCAGTTTTGCTCTCTTTGTGGCACAAGTATCATTTCCTGCGTCTTTAACTAATCGATTAACGCCATTTGTTTACGAAATTTCGGGACACCCCTCATGATTTATTGTTCATATAATATATATATATATATATATATATATATATATATATATATATATATATATATATATATATATATATATATATATATTGATAATTAGTACAACACCGCACCACGCCCTCTTGCAGCTTTTGTTTGCGACTTACGGAATAAAGCAAAATGATTGGATAAAAATTATGAACACACTGTCCAGACTATGTCTACGTCAGAGAGCTATTAATATCTTGAGTTGGTGGAGGTGCACGGAGATAGCGGACGGTGGGCGGCGGGAAAAAGGTGAGTGGTGCTTGGTCACAGGTCCTAGGGTGTGCTAAACATTGGGTATAACTTGTTCGTAATATCATGGTAGAATCGGGGATGTGTAGAAAATCTGACCACGGTGAATGTCCAGTCCAACATACTAAGTCACATATCTTGGCAGTAAATCAAAATTTGAGACCTGGCCAAAAATATTCAAAAGTAAGCAAATTTTCTTTTTTCTTTTCAGTAATCCATGGAGTAAAGCACGAAAACGATTTCTAGGCAAATTTAAGAACATTTTCTAAAAAGAATTCAGATAAGATTTCTGCCTATTTTTTTTTATTTTTTTTAATAAAAGCGTGTTGTAGGAATTTACAGCCTAGTTCGTGCTGGTATACTGCTTTTGTTTTGATAACTTTTATTGACCTCGGACAAAATGTGATTGAGATAATCCCCCGGGGCGGTATGCTCCGAATAATTGAATTAACTGACACAGAGTTAATCCCGTGAGGAATTCTTACGTGGGATATTTTGAGTTAATGGTCTCACAGACATGGAGTAAACAGAGCACAAGGTAAGTGTAAATTTGTGCAATGTGTTTTAGGGTATAGTTCTTTGGCGTTTTTGCATGTTTTTTTATCCTTTAGATTTTTTAACCATTTTTATCTGTGGATGAAGTGTTGTTATTTGAAATACTCCGTGATCGTTGAATCTGATGTAGGAATAAGCCCGTGTTTTTAATGGGGCGAATTTTGAGTAGACTTTCATTATATAAATGTAACTTATAAACAATAGTTTTCAATAGATTCAATATAGATACATCAATTTGAAAAAAAAAAGATAATCCCTTTATTTCATGACGTTAGACATTTTAAAAGAGCGTAAGTTACTACATTTAATATGTATCAGTCCTTAATATCCATTTGACTACCAAAGAACACTACCTTCGCATCTCACAATCTATACGTTTGGGCCCCTTGACCTATAGTTGACATTCTATTTCTAAAGGTATCATAGAGATGACTGTGTCATTTATCTTGAAACAATTATACCCTTTCTTGAGGAGACTTTGAATGGTTGATTGATCCCAGCTACCATCTCCAACTAAAATAAATATATTCCACTAAAAAGATGTAGATTCAACCCATCACTAAATAAACATTTCAACAAAATATCAGAAATTGGCCACGACCATCTGAAGTCACCTTACATGGCATGATTATGTTAATTTAAAAATTCAGAGAGGGGAGAAGGGAGTGCCGCATTAAGCAATAAGTCTCGTGTGGAGTGTAGATAGTATTTTTAGGTCTGTGGCCAGAAACATTCTCTCAGGTGGTTCTAACTGCTACGTGTACACGAACTGTGATGATGAGTGATATTTTCTACCGAAGTCAAGTTAGTGTGGTGTGATCCAGCTGAATAGTTCTTATCTAAAGAGATATAGGTAATAATGGTTTATATATAGGTTTATAGATATGTCTATCGGTCAGTGCGCGTATACTTCAGTAAGTAAATCACAGCAAGTGGACGTGAACAGATTTAAATCTGGACAGGCGTCCATCTGACGAGGTTTACGTACAGAGTGGGTAAACGGACGCACATACATACGGCATCTCTCTCAGTGCATGGAATCAGCATTTCAGGCTGAAGGAATTAATCATCGGCCGAAACCCGCGTGGAGAATTGTTATGAACACAGCTACAATGTAGAACTGACCAGAGGGATTTTTATGAACTTGTATCTCTCTTGGAAGGGAAAAGACAAGTTTTTGCACGAAAAGATTATCGGCAATTAGATAGAAGGTAATTTTGATTTTAAATCGTAATCCTGCTTCGCAAAACTCCGAAGAGAAACTCTACGTGCTTAAACATCTTCATTGACATAAAAGGTGAGGAATGTAGTAGATCAGCGAGAGGCAACATGATAGGGGGGTGCGGGAGGGGATCTGTAAAATCGACGATTGGAAGTCGTGTGTTCTTCTGATACAGGTAAGAAACTTCAAAGTTCACAAGACATGCATTGGCTTATGTGTAGTGATTTTATTGACTTATGTGTAGTGATTTTATTACTGTTAATGTGTACAAGATACATGTATATTCCGCGAATTCGTTTACAGATACCGTGAATGTTTAAATCAAACATGTGTGCGATTTCTATTGCACCCACGGCAATAATGACTGCTGCGTGTATATCATATCAGAATTCTATTAAACCAGGGCATGTTTGCAATATCAGTGGCACATGGCTGATCCCACAACAATTTGAACGTTTTTGTAAAATCCTCGTGAGTTGGGTCATTCTCAAAGTTCGTTAGATTGTTTGCTGTAGGTATAACGTAAATTGCTTCAATTTATTAGTTTATATTATAGCTTTCATTTCCAAGTTTCAATGACCTATACATGACGTAATGTTATCTTTGTTGGTGGATTAAGGGTGGATTAAGACATTTCCATTCTGTGTCAATCTCGAACACGTCTCTACTATAGAAGTGTGATAGTGCCCCGGGATATGATAAATAGCGTACGGTAATTGTTTACACAATAATTACGAAAAACTATATTTGTTAGCCTGGGAATGGTTGTAAGACAGTGAGATTTTAACAAAGCTTGAATTGTCCCATGGGCATAACACCTTTTTACAAATATTGTGTTTCAATTCCGATAATTACCCTCCCCCTTCCCCCTCCCCCATCTGTTTCAAAGTTATTTATGTGCAATCCATTCATGCATATACGTTAACCTTATGAACCGTAAGGTAATAGTTTCAAAACAATAATACAATAGTGTCCATTTTTATGAATTCAATTATTGAATATACAATTGCTGGTTTGTCACCGTCGGAAACCCACGTCAAGTCTCACATACTTAGGTTTCCGACAATGATGGTTTGTCAAGTACATTGACCATATTAAAAATACGCTATTTCAAATAGCAAAATTACAAAACGGATGCAACTATGCCCGTCCATGCAGTTTTTTAATGCATAAAATTATTACATGCAATTATTAACATAGTGAAGGCATTAAAGTGACCCCTTCCTCCCCTGAAGAAAAAAAAATGTGAAGGTAGAACTCCGATAACTAATTGCCAACACGGTTAAGCTATATAATTACACTGGCCAGGCATGAAAAGGAGCTAGGATATATGTACATCCGCAGCTTCTAGAACTGCGCATATATTATATTCCTTCAGTTATATACTAGTATAAGAGACGCTGTGTTCTCACAGTTCTTGTAATTAGCACCCGTATCATAATCAATGACCTAAAAGCTTAAGGAGATTAGATATATACAGTCTATATCTACCATAAATAATAGTCTATGCGTCCCATGTGATTGGGGTTTTTTTCTTGGATAATAAAGGGTTTCTATAAGAGTACATATCTATCAAGTACATGCAAAGTACATGCAAAATAAAAATAGAAATTCCTAAATTTATTTTTTTGGCCAATTTTCTGGGGGCCATATTTTACTTCATCCTTTGCATGAATAAGAAATATACAGAATAGTTAAAAAAATATTTTTATTTAGTTACTATATAAGTGAGATCTAGATTTAATTCGTTCCAGGATGGAATATTACGTTCATCTACATCCCATGTTTATAACCGTATTTTAATCTCTTTAACTTGGTTTATTTTTGTTAACTTTGTAATGTGTAACTCAATGTGTAACGTCGCCGATACTTTAGGTTTCTTTATTTTATTGCGTACTTAATGTACTTAATTCTTAGCTGCAGGTCTGAAAAAAATTGGGTGGACGACCTGGGAGCAACAGTTTCGTACGTGTTTAAAAGTTGCACTTTACGGCGCACAAAAAATTGCGCTAGTTTTGGACTGATAAATCTTATTTCCGAACACATTCTGTACAAATATTAATAATATTTTTCAAGGTTGGTTAGCGTGTTTAAGAGAAAGTCTCAGACAAGTAAAGTGACGATATCAATAGTTAATTGCCTTAAGAATTAAAGGTTCTATTTTTCCCCCCAGAGTTTGTGTGGAAATAAGATTGATATATTGATAGATCTTATTTTGGGTGGATAAACCATATTTAGGAAAGTTTTTTTCGTTTACCTGCGAGCGGGCAATATTATAACTTTTCTATTTCTTTTTCGTTTTCAGTCATATTGATTTAATGAACCATGCTAAACGACTGTGACATCATGCGGCTAGAAATACGAAAAGGAAAGTTCTTATTCAAAATGGCTGTCCGAGGGAAAACCGACATCCTGCTGAGGTCTCTCAAACAAGAAGAAAAGGAAATCCCACACAAGAGAAGACAGTCTGTAGAGGAAGAGTCACCGGAAGTGGAGGAAGAGTCATTGGAAGCTAAAACAGAGCCACCTAAAGATGAAGAGTCACCCGAAGTTAAAGGAAAGTCCTCAGAAATTGAAGAGTCGCCGGAAGTAGGAACCGATGGGATGGAAGAGGAGCAGGGAGGCAGAGGTTGTCAGGGTGACAACATCGGTAGATTTCCGCCAATTCAACTGTGCGAAAGACATTCCGGTAGCTGGCAGTCGTCTGTCCTGACCGATGACGTCATAGACGAAACTGGGAAGACGCAAAAGCCTATACGGATCCATGATGAAGAAGGTGACATTTACAAAGACGGAAGAGATTTTAACCTTATAGAGCGCGCTGTAATACATGAACACTATTTAAAGGACATCATAAGTGAAACTATTGAAACAGGCAGTAAAACTTTTGGAGAAGACAAATTTAATGATGGAGATTTTGTCACTAACAACGAATATGAAACATCAACAGCAGAAGTTGTCGTAGAAACCAAACCGTATGATTATGTGGACGAGTATGGGAATTCTGAAGAGGAAATGAACGATGACGAACCGTGTGAATACAACTACATCCTGGATTCGGACGAATTTCAATGCGACTCTTCATTAGATGCAAGTGAATCAATCAGCCATATTTCTAAGTATGCCGAACCAGAAGATACAAATACAAGTGAAACAAACAAACTTATACCCAGCCAGATTAGTCCAGAAGATAAATTCAAATACTCAAACATGGAGAAAAATGTTGACGAGTCAAATATTGGTGCAAACGATTATAAATTATGTATTGGTGAAATTTGTGTTGAGAGAATGAAAAGCATTAACAAAGTCACAGACAATATCAGCATTAAGTCAGAAGAAGTTAACCGGTTTGGAAGCAATATAATGGAAGTTGATGAAGGTGAAGCGACAGAGACGGAATTTGAACCACTAGAGGGCGACGAATGGGAAGGCATGGATAAATCTGACGTCAATTCCTACCACCAGGGGATGAACTGTGAGGAGTACAACAACTCTATTCCAGGTGGCAGTACTGATGAAGAGGATTCGTCATCAGAATTAGAGGATTTGATTGGTCAGTATGTGACGTACATGCCGAAAGAGATCAGCCGCTCCGTCAATAGTAAGCGGCGCGCCGCACGCGCGCCACCGACGTCTGCCACGTACAGGCGGTGCAGCTCCGAGCTCAGACGATACTTCTGCGAGAAGTGCGGCGTATCTTATCAATCCTTTACCGATTATCAAACTCACAAGAAGAACCATAAAGAAAACAAATGTGAGGTATGTTTTAAACAATTTAAAAACTCTCTGGTTCTACTTGCACATTCAAACACTCACACTGGCGACATTTTATCGACGTGCTCGTTTTGTAAGGTGACATTTAATTATAAGAAAGGTCTTTATAGGCATATACAAAGCATATACAAAGCATATACAAAGCCAACACATGCCCCACATCTCCTTAACAACAGTTATCAGTACTATAACCAATAAAAACGATACATATTTATCATTTAAGAAATTTACTATTCCGAAGATGAAGGAAAAAAGCGAAGATATTGCTGGAAAGTCTAAGGAGAAAAGGACGAAAACCTATGAAAGCTCTGATCATGAAAAACAACGGAAAAAGTTAAAGACGGACTTTGAATCAGAGAAATATAAGAGCAAGACGAATATACATGACGATATAAAATTTAAGTCACGTGACAAAATACAATTTAAGTCAAATGAGAAGAAAAAAGGTAATTCACAGGACAAGAGACTAATAACATCACATGACCAGAAAAAAACTACGTCACACGACAATGGTCGCGCAAAATCAACTACGGAAAAGACAACTGAAGTACGTTATGAAAAGAAGAATAAGACATCACAAGATATTAAGACAGGACTAAAGGCGAAGCTGAAGAAATGTTATGTTTGTGACAAGGAGTTTGAACCTCGTATCCTTGAGCGACACATGCGCTCACATACCGGTGAGCGTCCCTATTTGTGTGACCAGTGCCCATTTAGATGTTCACAGACTGGAAATCTCAACAAACACAGAGCGCTTGTTCACAGGAAGTTGTCAGACAAGGCTGTAGAGCGGGTCCTTAAACACAAATGTGATAAGTGTCAAAAACGGTTCTACGACTCGGCACATTTAAAACGCCACAAATTGACACACTTTGATAAAACAGTGAAACATTACGCATGCCCAATTTGTAAGAAGAAGTTCCGGTTCGACAGCGGTTTACAACGACACATGCAGCTCCACCAAGAGGGACTGAAGATTCGCTGTGGGGTTTGTGAAAGAAGATTTTACGACACTTCGGGGTTAAAAATTCACATGAATCAGCACACATGTAAGACTTCTGATTAAACCATGTCTATTATTGAAATCAACTTTAATGGTCCATGTTAGAAAATACAAAATAAAAAAGAAAATAATAAAAAAAAGAACATTTTCCATCTTTGGTAAGTTCAATATTGTAACATTATAACTTCTCCCATGATGATCTATTACTAAAATTTTGCGGTTGTAATAAGAAAGGTTTGTTTTGTGAGACCTTTGACGTCGAAGTCTTGTTGGTAGCGGAACGGACGTAGCCGATTGGTCAGTATTTTTGTTTTGTTTTTTGCTACAGATGACCTGCCCTACAAGTGTGAACGCTGTCGAATCTCGTTCAGTTCTCTTCATGGCATCAACAGACACAATTCCATACACAGAAAGGAAACGAGACATGCAAGCTAGTAGTCTTAGATTAGTTGAATACCCGCCCTATAGCCCTGAGGGTGTCCACGCTGACCCTCAAGAATTACCATGACCATGAAGTGTGCCGACATCGACCTGGAGATTAGCCTACCCTGTCCCGGGGTTTAGTCAGAGCCCCGTATGAACCCCTTAAGAATTAAACCACATGTATTTAGCAAATCACTGAGTCCATACATTTGATTGCAAACGACACGATTATTTATGATAAACCCCAGAAAAAAAATAAACTGTTTATCACCGGTTTCTCCGTTATTTTATGTCGGTAGTACATTTCATTAAATTTTTGTTTTTTTTCAAACATTATTTGCAAAGAACTTGGGGGAATAAGCCGAGGCATAAAACCACGTAAGTCCATTTGAAAACCCCACAATTTTTTTTCTTACAAATATCACTTTTGTTACATTTATTAAACATATGTAATCATTTACATTCAGTATTACCAAAACCTTCAAAAATTGACTTCAAATTTAATTGATATTAAGACATCAAAATATGTATATGCTAAATAAGCAACAAAATGCTAATGAAATCGGATGTTCAGACTATACAGTTTATTATAGAGGGGGTCATCATACCATTTTTTTAAGAACGTACCGGTATACTGATAAAACATGTAAATGTCTATCTTTTTCAATTTTCAAAAAAAAAAATAGTACCAAGACCCACCCTATGGTAAAAAGCAAGTTCTCTTCCTTCAATTTTCACGATAATCATCAAATGACCAAGACCGAATAATGTTTGCGCAATACTAAATTGAGTTTCTTATTTAAATGGATTCGAACATGTGATTCCGTGGTGTAGCGGTTAGCGAGGAGTTCTTGGAACATAAGTTTGTTGAAGTGTGTGTTCTATTCTAATGAATCGTGTTATAAATATTTTTTATATCTTTGTTTACTTTCTTTAAATTCGAAAAACTTATTTGATGTAAAGAAAGAAAATACTGTGCTATTATGAATAAAACACATGCACTTAATAATTTTATGGATTGTTAGTTAACTGTTAAATCAGTCATCTGTAGTATTATTTTCAAAAATTAACATGTTACTTGTTGAGGGGGTACAGATTATGGACTTTAAGACAAAAGATTGGAATTCTTTATTCTATGCACACGCACATAATAAATTCTCTGGAGACATGTAAGCACAGGAATGAAAATATTTGAAGTTAATGCATATACCATACTAAATGCGTGATTGTCATTTGAAACATACTAGTGATGGGTTGTGGCCACTTGTGGGCATATGCCTCGGCTTATTGCCCCAGGTTCTTTCCTATTTTAGGACATCTTCACAATTTCAAGGTTTTGTGATTACGGAACTCCACACAAACCCATGACATAAGTCGCTATTAAAAAGTCGGGCTCACGCTCAACAATACGTAATAATTCTAAAAATATAATGTCCAATGAAATAACTCCTTTTGAAACGTAGTTTGGGTTGAGCACAAGGATGGCAGATCTCGAACGAAAAACTTTGGAAAACTTTAATATTGATTATCTCACTAAAAATCAAAAGCTCTCGATATCATGTTTAATATATAATCGGGACGTAATAATTGGAACTAAGCACATTTGACGTACGTGTGGTGACTTTCTATCGTTTTTATAACTTCAGAAAGCTGTTCTAACACAGTAAACGATTTCAAAAAAAATAATCAGCGATATTTGTATAGGTTATCCATACAAACGCGACAAGAAGATCGAGAACTTGCTATTTTCTGGGATCAACATGTGCGCAGCCACATTTGTTTACATCGTTTCTGATATTAACGAGAACCGCATTCTGATTGGCTCCAAATTGGGATTTGGAACCAATGAAATACTTAGTACAACGGCCTAAGCCCGACTTTTAAATAGCGACTTATGTCAAGAGATTGGGTGCGTTCATAGTTCTACCAGTGGTACCAACTTTCAAATAATCATTGTTGCAGTTGGATGACAATGGTATCAATTGTACCAATAGACCCTGAACAGTTTTGTTATTGATGGCATACAAATTTTACTGATTTTACCAATGTTACCAATGGAGGGCCAATGGAAACGTTGGTAAAATTGATTACAGTTTTGTAAACATTTCAAACAACAAACATCTTTTTTTTTCCAGCCAAAATTATACAACAACAACATTTTTATCATATATTGCACCCCAATTATCATAGAGCGAAAATCGCTTTCCCAAAACCATGAACTAATGTCTTGATTTTCGCCGCCATGTCTATAATGAGTGGTGACGTCATTTACCAATACTTCCCACACTCTAGACTGTCTGCAGAAAAATATACCATTGACAAAAAAAAATTGGTACCATTGGCATGCCATTGGTTGTTAATTTTACCAACGGCAACTTTTGTCTACCAACAGCAGAACTATTAACGCACCCTTTGTGTGGAGTTCCGTAACCACAAAACCTTGACATTGTGAAGATGATTTTAGGAAAGATGGTTTTGTATTTTACATAATAATGAACTGTCGTTCATTTTGTTCAGTATGATGCTTTTAGCCATGATGAATTTCAAAGATTCTGAATAGAAAAATACTCGTTGTATATCTGGTAAAAAACGCCAAATTGCAAAAGAAAACAAGAAATACTCATTTGTGAAACGCACGGTGTGTATATAAAGCTTAGGCTCCATACACATACAGTTCTAATTTTTAGAAACAGCGGGCATCAGACAGACAGCTTCTGGAATGACCAACGCAGTTGTAAGCCTTCCTCCTGAGTAATCACCAAGTCCAATTGTTGGTTACCAAGTAGTTTATTAACAAGCGTGATCGTATAGTCAATTAAAAGCAGCCCAAATAAAAAATCTTTATAAGCTTATTTAAAATCCATCATAAAATTCTAAAGTAAAAAAAATATAAAAACTCTAATTTCAAATCCAAATAAAATTCCAAGTCCAAAAAAATATAAGTTCTGCCTAACATCATTTCACATGGATATATATAACATTTTACTTATGATGGACAATTCTGACTAGTTCGGCCCATCTACGATGATCATGAGTGAACAATTAGTGTCCAAATTCCAGAGTTACATTTTATATAAAGTAACAAAACTGTCAGAACTGTCTATCAAAGAGTATAAACGCAGGATTTTAGTCTCCGGGTCCCGAGTCTCGGAGTCCCCCATCTGGGTATGAGGCATCACTTACTCATAATACATTCATTCATACATGGCTAAAAGGTTACAAAGATTATATAGAATAAGGAATACATGGCTCAATATAGAGTACCAGAGCTATCGATGCAGACACAGAATCGCCAAATATGACACTTATTTTGGATATTATTATGCCTGTATTATGCACATGGTTTCATAACATCATTTAGGAATACTACGCAGTGCTACAAGAGTCACAGAGTTCGTTCTGTTAGTAATCATTACCACAATTAACTGCGCAGTATCTAGGTATACATAAGTATCATAGTGACCAATATGTAATGCTAGCAATTCAAGGTCATAGCATGGCTATCTGTTTACACAGTTCTGTCGTGTGCAGATCTAAAATTCACAACCTAGGTTTGCCATATACTACCTGTATATAAAACCTTTACTATTTCACTAGATTCTCTTATTATAAACAATTTCACGAATATATTAATATAATAAACATTTACATGAACACAAAATTTTACAAACTGTCAATTAAAAATACAATAACTACAAACACGTTAGACTGCAACATAGTAACATAGTAACATAGGGTTAGGACGGTCAGCAAACCACATAAATAGAATCAACTACCATACATTGCTGTACTCGGCCAAAACACCAACAGGCAGCATATTGAAATACTCTGCAAACTGACAAACGCATTACAAAGCGGTACTTTAATTTGATCTTTGATACTTGGTAATGAACTAAACATGATGCATAAGAAGTATATAAGTTAAATAGGCATACAATAAACTTTTTGGGGGAATTTTTTTCTCTCTAAAATTTGATTCGGTAAATACGTGTATAACAAAAGCCCTTTAGTCGAATTTGAACTCGGAGTCTGCGGTTCACAAGCATGATACTTTTTACAGTGAACTTGAAATATACCACAGAGTCTGCGTCATATGTTTCATATTTGGATATTTTACTGGAAATGGACAATGATGGTAACATAAGAACAAAACATTATGATAAACCTGATGACTTCAATTTTTCTAGAGTCTACTCTCCTTACCTATGTAGCAATATACCTTTATCACCTGCATATAATTTTTTTGTCTCTCAGTTTGAACCTTTTTCACAAGAGCTTGGACTTTAGATAGTTGTGTCAAACAGCAATGTGACGTAGGCCTGTCTATTTCATTGGTAACCACTCAGCATGGCTCTTGAAATCAACAAGATTTTTCTGCCTCATGAGCTAAGACTACGCAATCTGTGCATATTTTGCTTCAAACCGCGTCATTTTTAATTTGTTTTGACGCAAAAAATAGATGGCTACATCCTATTGAAAGTCCAAGGACTTATTAAAATGGTTCTAATTCGATACGCAAGGGCATGCTCTTCGTATGAACAGTTTCTAAGGCGAGACAAGCTACTGACAAACAAATTGATAAAACAGGACTATCAACAGTCTCGTTTGAAGTCATCTTTTCGTAAGTTCTATGGTCGATACAACGACATTTTCAGCAAATAAATCTTCCTCTGGGTCGCATGCTGAATGACGTTTTTCATACTAATTGTTAGACCACAATTACCAAAATGTGTAAGGACTTTTCCGTTTTTTCCAATTACACAAAGAGCACACGGCGGGTGTGACCGGTCATGAGCAGCAGAGGATGCTCACTCCTCCATGGCACCTGATCCTACCTCTATCTTGATCATAACTCTATATTTTTTAAGATTTTCGTGTTTGCTCTGCTTTTGTTTTGTAATTTTTCTTTGGACTTTTGAATTTGAACATTGTTCGTTATCACCACATGTCTCACATAGCTATGATGATATTCAATCAATGCGCTCGAAATAGACAATTTCACAAAAAGTGTAAAATCGCCATCTGATGACGTTTTGTCATAACAAATATAGCCTTGATGTAGTGAACTACCTTTAATGTCAACGAACGGAAATCAACGATGCTAATGAACAGCGACCAGCAGAAACCTACCAGGAAAATTAATATTCTTGCAGGTTTCTGTTTCTGTTCAATAATAATGCAAATCTGTTTTGCTGTCCAACATAAGATTTCATGATTGTGAAAGGATGTCATAAAACAATTGTCTTGATATAATCCGGAAATTTTCGCGATGATTTATTTTTCGCTTTTATTTTTCGTGATATCTAGAGAAATTATACTCCGAATTATTTTATATAAGAAAATTATAAAATCGCAAAAAATGAATGACACAAATTAAAAATACTACTCATTTTCCCCGTTTTCGCTTTTGTGACACGCTAAAAAAACCCGGATATACGGTAGACTGTATAATTTGATTAAAGGTTAAAATAACTATCCACTTATTTAAAGTGTCACACCTTCAACTACTCTAGCTTCTCAAATAAGCAGAAAATTACTTGATTATAATAGATAGCATGATGCAAAAAGCATATAAAGCAAACAATTATATAAATGCGACAGAATGTGCATTTTTGATTTCAAAAAGTTTGATTTTCAAAATTTTACTGCAGTAAAAATGAACAAAATCCCTAGGCGAATTCAAACTTGTGATCTGTGGTTCACACACCCGATACCACTTAACTATGAGGATATGCAACCAAATTGATTAATAAAAATAATCAATTTAAATCAAACAAAACATTTTAATCGCCATCTTGTGACGTAGTATACAAGTCTTTATGTCAGCTGATCGACCAAAGGTGGCCTTTTTCTCATTATATAAACGCTCGCTTTGATACTGGTCCTGTACCGGATTTCTACCTACAGCAACTGTTTAAATTTGGTTGTTCTTATGTGCATGTTTCCTGATATTCACGCATAAATTAATCCCTTATCCAAAAACAAAAAACAGAAATAGTTTCAGTCTTTATTCATACAATTTGGTTTATAATGTTTATAATGTCAAAAAAATCTACAAATAAATCCATTTTTCTTAGTAATTAATGCCTTTACATCCATGAAAGCACCATTGACAACACAACTTCAAAGAAAAACAAGATACCGACCTCCCCAGTGTTACCATAGGGATCCAATATCAAGTTAAATTGTCATCTTAAAAACGAACAAGTTTCATGTATAAAACAGACTTAATGCTCATCAAGGACATAACGAATTATATGTAAGCAATTTAATAAAGCTGTTCATATATACAATGCAAACGTAATTATGACAACTGTTTTTTAAAGAGGTCTTGTACATACCGGTATGATAAATTAAGGAGGTTTGATGGTTAACAAATCCCGCATTATATCTACTTTAAAGGGGCATGGTCACGATTTTGGTCAAATTCTATTTTTCTGTTTTTATTATTTACAATGCTTAAGGAATGCATTTCCAATGACCAAATGAAATTGGAGAGTCAGTAGTGAAGTTTTAAGCAAGATACAGGGCTCACAATTCTTTGTAATGTAAACAAGGCTCGTGCCCTGTGTTTGTTTACATAAGTTCAATATACCGGTAAAAAATCTTTTTCAAGCTGATTTTTCATATTCTTACTCATTTTAAGCATATATAAACAGATCCTAACGTTTACAACATTCATTTTCGGTCTTAAACTGAAATTTTCACTTCAACGTTCAAAATGTAAACAAAAGCTTTGTTTACATAGCAAAGAATTGTAAGCTCTGCAACTCGCTTATAACTCAACGAATGACGCTCAAATTTTGGTTGCCTATTAAAAATGCCTTACTGAAGCATTGTAAACGTTAAAATCGGGAAAAAAAATTTTGACCAAAATCGTGACCATGCCCCTTTAACATTTTAGACACGATTATCTTGACCGTTTACTATTATTTAAGAAAAAAATATTCCAAATATTTTGGATTTTAAATTTGATATTTTCTTATATCTTTATACAAAGTTCTTCTTACGAAGGAGATAAATATAGTCTAAAAATGGCCACGCCCCATCCAGTCCTCTTAATAGTTTAAGTCTATAGTGATGACCTGTGATGCAAATCTCCATAACAACCAAAATGAAATGAATAATTTTCTAAACTTGGATTGAATGGAAAATCTGGTCGACAAAACCTTTCAAATGGTACATGTAACAACTGTGAAACCATCAAGTGTTGTTGCAGTCTAATACTAGTAATTGCAGATATTATAGGTGTACATGGACAACGAATTTACGTCCTCGGGAATGTCATTACAAAGTATGTAGTAATTCAAGAAAATCACCTATTAAATGGAATACGTCCATCTTTAAACTGTACACTGTTCTAAGATGTCCTCAATTCACATTTTGCTTAATTACTCATGTTCATAAATACCGGTTTCTCAGGGTTCATGCAAAAGTAATTAATAAAAATCTAAGAATTCTCCTTTGAAACACTCCCTCTAGCTTATCAGGTTTCAAAACACAGCTAAAAATAAAAAGTCTAAGAGGGTTTTCCATTGCAACAGACATGAACGTACCCGGATGATAACGTTAAAAAATTGTACCAGATACTTCCGAATGGAGAAACATTTCCATTTTCAAAAAATCACCGTAAAAATCTGTTTTCGTTTACGTGAATTTTGAAATTTAGTGAAGATATCTGCGATATATTTTTTTTTATCGATTTCAATTGTACTTCTTTCACTGGTATGTGTATTTTTATTAAAATCGCCCAAATGTGACGGAAACAATAATTTAGGACAGGCTATAATAGTTTCAAAATTAATTACCCTTGAAAATAAATAGTTCTGTGCAAAACCATTATGCACCGACAAACTGGAATCACATGTAGAGCCTTTCTTCTTTTGTCACGGAAGGACTGGGTCTTTCCGTGGTCTCGTGGTTTATTTCGGCGTAAGGACTGTCATGGGGTTTATCTGCTTCCGGTGTATTTTTTGCATTAGCTTGGCTGGTATCACAGTCAGGTAAAGCGTATGGATTTTCTCCCAGATCTCTGTTTCTTTCACGCGCTGAGATATTACAAGTTGAATAATATTTATCATTATCGGGCAAACATTCATACGGGTTCTCTTGCTGGTTAGACTCTGAACTCTGTTTTTTCGTAGAAGTTTGATTTTCTCCGGGTTCACTAATCGGAATCGTGAACCGAACATCTTTCTTATTTTTATCTAGCTGTCCTGTCGTCTTTCCCTCGACATAAGTGTACGAGGGATTGCTTAAAGATTTGGACACCGGTACATGTATATTAGCGAGTGGAATCTCCATATATTGTGTTTCCTTTGCCTCTAATTGATCCTCCCGCCCTGAAATTTTACTTGCCTCGCTCTCCATAAGGTCACTAAACCCCGAATCATTCTCACGCTTTCTTCCTTTTAATCGGGAAGAGCCAAACCTAAAACTGAATGATTTCTTGGATATTTTTCGTCTTTTGCCACCAGCGTTCTTGTTTGCACCTGTTACTTTTACTATTTTATTTTTGGACTGACACGTGTCATAGGGAGTGGAATATTCCGCGCCACTACTGGATATTATGACGTCACTCGGGTCGGCATATTCTACCTTGTAGGAATGTCGTCTAAAGGGGAAAAGGTTAAAGTTAATGCTTTTAAAAATCAATGCAAACTTTAGGAAAAACATTTTTTAATTAAAAAAAAACCCAAACCTTTTAGGTGTGCAGCAAACTTTACATAAGAGGAAAGTGAAGCAGAGCACTCCAAAGATGGTGGCAATGAATATTATTAACACTGTTATGGCTTCGTTAGCGGTTCCCGTCTTCTCTAAAAATAGAAAGATTATTTGTTTATGTCCATAAACCGAATCCTCTTTAGCTTACCATTGGTTTTGAAAAACTGAGTTTTTTACTCAAATGAAAAAAATCTGAGTGTGCAAAGGAAATGCGTGTGTTTACCTGTTGGTGTGGTTGTTATGGTTGTTATGGAAACTGTGGAGACATTGGTGACGTCACCGTTACAGCAGGACTGAATTTGGATTAAGTAGTTGTCATATTTGAGAACTCTTAATGTCGTATGTAGAGAACTATCTGCATAAGGAATGAATGCATAATAGTAGAGATGAATTTTTTTCTCTTACTGTTTATGATTGAAAAGTGGTTATAACGAACAGTGTTCACAATCAAACGTCCAAAGGAAAAATACAAAACAGGAGCATAGCAAACACAGACCTCTGCAAAAAGTAGAGGTAGGATAATGCTACAAAAGGGTATTTTGAACTGGTTTGCCTAACTTTGAATGTTAGTTGCCGAATTGTTTGAAAAATACAGAGCTCACAAATTGTTTAATATTAACAACGTTTTCGTATCATGCTTTTACCTTTGTTCAATATTCATGTACTAGTAAAAAGTTTTTTTTTCAAGCAGATTTTTTCCCCTATGCTAGTTTTCTATTAACACAGATAAACAGTAAATAGTGTTAGTCTTATTTAAAGAACTGAGTACGTTATAAAAATGTCACAAGGAAGCAATAGCATCATTAAAAATGTGTGTGTATATATATATATATATATATATATATATATATATATATATATATATATATATATATATATATATATAATTTTTCAGCTTTTATCGTGATTATAATTCTTTAACGATCTCCGATCCTCAGCAATGTTCGATAACTCTAAGGTAGCAAGGGACAGTTTCGGATAAAGTTTCCGATCCGTCAATATTTTTGTAAAATTGAGAGTTGCTGTGCTTGAAGGCTTATGAGTGTTGCTAAAATTCATGAAATTATTTATAATGATTATCATTAGTTAGAGGGATGTCTCTTGTTGAAATTGACATGCAATATGTAGGCCCCATATGTTAGGTACATGAGAATCAGAAGTAAAATGCGAAACCGCGGCTATGACTGTTGTGTTGACTTTATACAGTGAAATTGCAAGTGACAGACGGGAGGTAAAATAACACGAAAAGTAGGTGGATGGGACATTGTAAACTATACACCGCTAAGTTTCTGACATGTGATGGTGCAACATGCACACGGTACGGAAGGTCAACCCTTTGCAGGGAATTAGCTGGGGGAGGTCTAAAAAGCTGAAAAATCATGAAAAATTAGCAAAATATGAAAGGGTCAAAATATCATAAAATCCAGTATGTAGAAAATTTTACAGGTTTTGACTAGTAATTTTCTTCAGAAATAAGTGATTGACCCTATAACAAGTGAATTATAGGTGTTTGTGCTCAATGGGAACTGAGGAAATTCTAGTTACAGAGTTCCGAAGACACGCATCCCCTGGCTACAATGAATTGTATTAAAAAAAAACTGTCCCGTGCCACCTAAATTATTTAGATTTCTTTTATCCGTACCATAAATCTAACTTTTATACAGACAATTTTAATTAGTATTCTAGTGTTACTATTACCATCAGTTACAAAACTACATGTTTGGCGTAGTGAATTCACGGAAAATTACCAATAAATTTCATGTTGGCAAAGAATTCGAGCCACCGGTGCACCGGCACTTTTTTTTAAACTCGTTTATTTCATTATATCCACCGTAGGCAAATTTAATTGCAATAACTTTGTAAAATGCATGGATTCCATACAAAAATCTCATTTTATTTTATTTCATTTATAAATTTTAAAAGAAACATAACCCTTTTATGATGAAAAAAACCCTTTGAGGCTGAGGATCAGAGAACCTTAATGCAAGGTGCAATAAAGCTGATGCAGAACATAATTTTTGTTACTGGGACACTATATAATTCTCCTCAGAACTATAAACAGAATTCAATATATACAGTTCCATCTATACACTCAACAAAACTTCAAGTGTTCACCCTAATGAATAGAATAATTTGAAAATTAAGACAATTGATATGTTTATACATTATTAGCACAGATAAAATAAGACAACAACGATTGAAATCAAATAACCGTAACGAAACATCAAAACATTAAGTTGGTATTTTTCTGCGCATGCTTTATATGATTGACAATTTTTTAGATTGATATTAGTCTTTCGGGACAGTTTAAAACACTTAATAAGGCCAACATGATAATTGAGACAACAGCACTAGCTGTTTGAATATTGTTGTCTGCATTGCTTTTACGACACTTTGTACTCACTTTAAATTTTCTGGTTATTATGTCCTCGACATTGTTTTGAATATTAAGCAATCAAAATGAAACGTTATTCTGAATCATTTTTTCTCTTTAATAACCACAGCGTCATTTCCATTAGCAACTTAAAACAGCATCAAAACTCTGAGCAAAATTCAACCAAACCGGAAGTGTTTGTGATGTTTAGCAAAAGTCAAGGTCTCGGGTCGCAACCTAAGGTCAAGGTTAATGCATCGTTTCTAACTATTGTAAAGTTAAGTGGAAATCAGTCACCCCGTAGACAGCGTAAACAAGAGAAATAAAAATGCTAATTTCATATAGTAATTTATACATTATACTGGGTGAATACTCAGAAGTTTTGTTGAGTGTATGTGCAAGTGAGGCTCATACAAAGATAAGGGGTTTGGAATATTATGTAAAAATTAAATGAAAAAACCCATAGAGACCTGAGCAGTCATTAAAAGCAGAAAATTCTTTCAACATGATTGAGACACATGCCCGGGGATTCTGTGAAGAACTGGGATGCTGAAATTAGTTTGGTGCGAGCGATCTAAATCTTGCCCACTGTTCAAGGATTAGAGTAACATCGGTCAGCTCATCCAAACCTTAAACAACTGATGAATAAGTTGATGTCTTTAATAGTATGGCTTTGGACAACTTGTTTTCATTCATATAATGGACAAAAGCAAAAATAAGGCCCAAACAATCTTATAGCAGAATCTGAACGTGGATGACACTTCTGGTTCTCTTTAAGACGTATTCTGATAATCGCCACCGAAAAAAAAAGTTTAAAGCATTCAATAGAAACTCTTCTAAGTTGACGTGTTGTTGATATCCTCATATCAAAGGTGTAATCATTAATGATAAACTACCTTAAAAAAAATAATATGTTTATGTACAAAATTTTATCCATCAAAATTAAAACAACGATAAAGAAGCAATTGAGTGAAACAGATAAAAGCTTGGTACAGTCGCACTCTTGCTCCATCATAACACGTCTAATTTACCCGTAGAGATGCGGTAGCTGAAGTGGCTAACCTTGGCTTAAAATTAGATTTAATTTTAAATGTAAAATAAACACACTTAGCTCCATCTGTTTTAAATTTTCTTTAATTAAGGGCTTAGTTTTGTTATTAAGCGTCATTAGAAGAATTCGCCTCTCAAATTTTACAAACCTGTAAACTCCTTTCATTAACTAAATCTTAGTCTTATATTTTAAAAATTCCTAGCTTTTGCTTTACTGGTATTTTGAATATGATGATGTCATACCTAATATGGTAGAGTTAATGGAAGACGGATTTGCCATCTTCTTTCATGATAGGTATTAAATGCTCAAGCATCATTGAAGCAAGATCTTTGATATCAAAGGGGATTATGTTAAACAATAGAGGAAACTGTTAATTCTCTCATTCAATGTGAACGAGGCCATGTAGGTTTTGATCAACCCTAGTGTATGGGAAGACCTAAATACAGCGAAGAATATGAAAATATATACATGTAAATAATATATAAAATAAAGTCCTGGTAAAAGACTACAAACAGACATAGCTACTAGTGTCAGCTTGCTTTCTTTAGTACTAACACACATTTTACAGGTAGGAAAATTCAAAAGACGCACCTGTCTCGTTGGTCTCTTTGTTGCCAGTACCTAACTTAAAACAGTGCCCTTCCTCTAAATCAATTGTCTTCCATAGTATCTCTACAAAACAAAGTTATCATCACCTATTTCAAATTTGACAAGATTTAATTCAACGATTATTTTCCACAAGTACATATCAAATTGTTATGGAAGTTGGAACGTTTCGTTTAATCTTTCAATAATAAATATATTCCAAACGCATGGTGGCTTATATATTTGTGCTCATGCGCCGTGAAAAGGCTAAGTGTTTTCACAGGAAATTGAACGTCGCAGATTTCCAATGCAAACATTAGGGAACATATACACTCAATGTAAATTCTTTTACGTGATCTGTCCAGACTCTCATAATTTATCCAGCTTGGTTCCTTTATCTCCATATCTGTTACGTTGTCGCTAATCATGGTGATATTCAGAAGTGGACACAAACTCATGGCGGACGTAAAATTTGCGGTATTGGAAGTTAACGCTCTGTCCTCTAAAACAAAATGAAACGAATTCACTCACTAATTCTACTAATCATGTTGACACGCAACCTTTTATTTAAAAAATAATAGTGAAAAACAATTATGTTGCTCATATTGGCAATGATTTACAAATTGTTGTATCCAAACATTACACAAGAAGGGATGTGGTATAAAAACATTCATCTTTTCCAAACAACCCTTCTTGACTATTTTTCTCATTTCTTTAAACATTTGTTTAAACATTTAAAATCCAATTTGTGATTTTTATAAAGCCTGGTATCCAATTAAAAAAGAAAATTCAAAATATTACTTTGTTTCAAAAAACTGTCACTAGCTTTGTCTTCCTTTTTTTTTAGAAGGCGTTATTGTATGAATAATTATGAAACTAGCTAGAACCCACATTCATATTAAAGAGGTTCGCTCCTTAGGTTTTGGGTAGCCATTTTGGGTCACCTCTAGTCTGAAAATTCTGCATCACATATTATTTCTAGTAGTATATTTATATTTTACAATGCCAAATAAACTATATTGAATAAAATTGTTTTTAAAAGATTACCTTTTTACAGAGTTTAGAAAGGGACTATATTTTGTGGCGGAAGGTTTTCAAGAAGTAAATAAACAATTTTTATAACAGTAGTTACTTTAGCTTCCTAATTTTCAGCGCAGACCAAACTTCTAGATAGTTTATGTATTACGATATATTCATCATGTTCTAATAAAAACATATTTAAACAATATATTGATATTTCTATCGATATATTTTGGCATATTTAGCTTATATTTCATAGAAGTTAAGAAAAAATTAACTCCAATTTTGGCCTAAAATTAGCTTATTTCATGCTATATCTCAAATTTTTGAGATGTGACCCCTACTTGTTTTACTTTTAAATGAGACATTAAATGTATGTCTATTTGTATGCAAAGTTTTGGAAAGATAACATTACTATAATTTTTTTATTTGCGTTATAATTTGATTACTCCAAATTTTGTAACAGCTGTTGTTGTGTTCATTATGTACTGGCCTTTGAAGCCACCAGTAAAGCAAGAATTTTAAAACTTTGACTTAGATAGTCACTACATGTGTTCAACTTCATACTGTATTAAAATCATAAAAAAATAATAGTTCAAACTATAAATATTTGTTTGATTTCTTCTCGTTATCAATTTCTATGTCAAATTTTAGCAAAAATATCAGGAAAATTATCATTTCTGTTTGGGGACTTTATTTTCAAAAAATGGCATGTGGCATGGGTCACAAATAAAATAAATGAACATTATAGGTCCCCATCTTTATATCCAAGTGGTTTTAGGATGATTGACATTACTATTATTTCAGGTGCCAACCTCCTTAATAATTACAGCCCGACATTTTTATTCTCAAAAAGTTCAATTTATGTTTTATCACTGGTTGGATCAATAACAACGAATTCATCCCCATTTTCTATTGAATCAAAATGAGAATATTCATGAGATTTCCCCTTTAGATAAACAGTTGCTATTGAAACTTCAGACTATGGTCAAACAAATATTTTATTCAACAAATCAGCTTCTTTATCTGGTTTACTGCTTTGATTTTATTTATATCTTTCAGTATTGAAAGATGACACATACAATTTATTTCATCTTTCACGGAATTTTTTTTATTCAGGCGAACTTACATACCACAGAGATATCTCAATAAAGCGTCGCTAGGGTAACTCTGAAAGACGATCAATTCTGTAAGAAAAAATCGTACGGATTCAATCGGTAAAATTGAGCAGACATGTTTATCTTATAACCATACATGTATATCTTATAACATATCGTATTAAGAGGGAAGTTCTTTCTTTCTTGGTATAAAAGGTGTAGTATTATTCAAAGAATGATGTTCTGAAAATTTAATTCCTATTAAAGTCTATGTGTTATTTGAAACCACACATTAACTCCATCAATGAAGAGAAGTCCTGAAGAGAGTTACAAACACATTTAGTAGAGTATGGATGTATTTTTGAATTATCTAATATTTCCCGTTTTACATAACCCCACCTTGAAGAAAACTTATAATGCAATTATATAAAAATATACACTATAGTATTCAGCACAACGTGTTTCGCTTTCATTTAACAATAGTAAGGTTTTTTGCATCCAAATTGAAAGTTATCAAACACATTAACGGCAAAAATATCACAGCATGATTCGAACAATCGCTACAACATTCTTTTGTTTCATATCACGAATTCAAACGGCAATGCAGTTGTAAACTACATTTTTGATAACGGGTAGTTCTTGGTAACATATTTATGCGGGATAAAATTAAACATTTCGTTCATTATTTGTCCTCACAATAAAATGATAAGTATTCATAAATAATAGATAATTTAATTCAATCAAATAGCGCATTACAAACAATGAATAATTTGCGACTCACTGTTTGGCATTATACCAAGATCTATGATCGGGAAGCCATTCAGAGAACCATTTTGGATTTCCTTAAGCAATTGGCAGGACTTATCTGCAAACATAGAAGAAAATTGATTTCCTGTTATTTGACACAACACATATGATAAGTTCCGGAAAGAGAAAACAAACAGTGTAATCATTGGATGACTAGATCTTTAATACTCTTGCAGTTGAATGCTTAAATGACGTGAAGATCTTTACCCTTTGTTGATCGTTCCCTGATAGGTGCCGCGTGTGTCTTATGATTTGCTGGTAAACTCCCGGGAATCTCTCTGAAATCCAATCAGATCTCGTGAATTAGGCACTTGTCCTTAAACTTTACAATGTTTTGGTAACTGAATAACGTTCTAAAGTAATGATATCTCTCTCTCTCTCTCTCTCTCTCTCTCTCTCTCTCTCTCTCTCTCTCTCTCATGACTGTACAAGTATACATGACAACAATGACATGATATTTATGACATGAAACTCAGTCTCAACAAGGTCTACTTTCCGGAGAGGAAACGAATATAAAAATTCCGGAGTGTAAGGAGATGTACTAACTAACACAAACACAAACTTCAAAGAGACAACAATATACTAGTCGTCTAGATATATTTTCTGCAATGCTTTTTTTATAACGTAAAAAATGGATTCTCGTGAAAATATTAAATACAACAACAGATAAACCTGATACAATCGTAGATTACATAATGTACATATAATATTTGGTTTTTCAGAGAAAATGAGGGAAAATAATGACGAGGTAACGTGACTTAATCTTGATGCATGTAAACCTACATCAATAGAAGATTGACAACATAAATGAAAACATTCAGCAACGGACCAGTATTTGAAACTGCAGTCATGCAAAGGAAATAAAGTTCATAAATCACATTCAGGTCAAATTCGGTACAATGATCCCTTATCAATTTATAATAGTTCCGGAAGGGTTATTTTCGAAAATTGCGAAAATATTGTAAATTTAAGCCTTTATAGCATAATGAAATTGTATCGGCATTTGTCAATACTGTATCATTTTCTAAAGCCTATCAAACACAAAATTTCGTTTCCACATTTCAATATAGACTTTAAAAATATCGCTAATAAAATCTATCCTTAAAGAGATAATAATTCTTCAGATATACTGACTGATGAGTTATTTCAAATATTTGGCCCATTCCACTGAAAATGAGTTCTAACTTGATTTCCTTTCTGATTACTTGTTGGACTCAAGGATACGAGGAAAGTTTCTAAATATAAAAATGTATTCATTATTCATTTGCATCTTAACCTGTTTATGCCAAAAACTCAGGGTATATTACCAAGCTATTTTTAGAGTTAGATATTTTGGATGTTCCTTAATATGGCATGCAAAATGCAATAGAAAGTTTATAAATGAATTCGTCATAAAAATATTTTCCTTATTGAAACTATATTCATCCAAATAGAAAAGTATCACATAAAATAAAATAAAATTACGAACTTACATACTAGAAACCTTCACATTACGAAATAGGAAAAATAGGGAAATAATGAAAGAGAAGTCGCGCAAGACAGACCTTATTTATAATCATTTATTCCAAAATTCTAACTTCTAACAAAAATATAATTAATGATACCATCAAAAGATCTAGTAAAACTCGTTTTAACTTGCGCAAATGCTAAGATTAATATATCATTTCAATATCATTGTGTAGCAATATGTACTGTGCGACACAGGAAGATAAAATAGTGACACTTAGCCTTTAAGACAGTTTGTATATTTACATTCACTTTCTTTACCCTATTCAATTGCATTGATTGATTTGAGTGATAACATACAAGATCGAATCACAAATCTGGTGCGTATGAATACGGTTTCAACGATTCATTTCTAAAGTATTTCTCAGTATTTCTCGAATAACAACATAGCTGACTTCCAACCGGATCACGACCTGATATTATACCTACGCTAATAAACATTTCACTGATGTAAATATTTGTTGACAACGGCTGTTAAACGAATTCAATTTTTTAATATATCATTTTACCAAAGGTTATATTCATCGAATAACAGAATGTAAAATAACACTGTTTAAGGAGGATGTGCGGCCATCTTAAACATTTGTGAATAAAAATGTAAACATTTCTTGAACTAGCTTGTTTCTGTTCAAAACTTACTAAAACTGTTGTCAAAAGATACAAAAGCAATACTATGACGTCCAACATGTTGTTTTGTATGCAAATTACGCATACAAGGGCAGAACAATGTATTTTAAAATCATTAAAACTGCGCAGCTACAGATTCAATTTTAAGATTTAAAAATCTGAAAAAATATGAAAGGAGGTCATTAGTGTCTTCTCAAATGTAAAAGATGGCCGCACATCCCCCTTAATTAGAATTTATAGCGTTGTGCACTATTTCTGTAAGCATAATTCGGATGTTCCAGTATGGCTCTTCCGTTAATTGTGCATTTCTCTTCCGTTGTGCATTACTCGTAGAATAAGGCGGATATTTTAAAAAAATAAACTAGAGGTACTGTGAGCAAGCTCACGATTGATACCCCCCGCTAAGAAAAAAATCATTTCTCAAAGTATTTTTCAATAATAGAAAATGATGGATGCTATCTCATTAACCGTTCATGTTCTATCAATAACAACTGCTCTTTTTTAAAATTGTTAATGCTAATATGAGTACACAAACCAATTTCTATTATTTAAATTTCATTTTATTTCAACTTAACTGTTAATGCATAAGACATTTGCATCCTTTTGATAACAAATATGACTGAAATCAAACGATAATCCACATGTCAAGCAGCTATTAAATGTTTTGAGTTTTTGGTATCACGATCCCGATTTTTTTTTTCCGAAAATTTTAGACAAAAAGGAAGGTTAAATACATCAGGGCGGGCCGTTTCCAGATGGGCAGGTGGGGATGATAATCTATCATTTCCATTAATCCAAGACATGACACAGACAAGAGTAAAGTATTTTTTGCCCAAATGACCTTGGGTCAAGGTCATGACACACCCTCAGGTCATAAGCAATCTTTGTGTGAAGTAAGAATTTACAATGTTTCTTCATAAAAAAGATATGGACCGGACACGAATTTTGCACTTTTCCTGCCACTGACCATGCCCAAATGACCTTGGGTCAAGTTCATGATACACCCTCAGGTGATAAGCAATCTTTGTGTGAAGTAAGAACTTCCAATGTTTCTCCATAAGAAAGATATGGACCGGACACGATTTTTGTACTTTTCCTGCCAGTGGTATGACCTTGCCCGAATTACCTTGGGACAAGGTCATTACACACCCTCAGGTCATAAACAATCTTTTTGTGAAGTAGGAACTTCCAATGTTTCTCCATAAGAAAGACATGGACCGGACACGCCAAGGTGATTACTATTAACCCCCCCTCAAACTTCGTTTGCGGGGGAGGGGGGTATAATCATAATTGCGGAAAGAGAATAAGGATAAAAAAAAACGTTAATTGTTTTCCAAAGATTTGGTTTCATAACTGTAACGATGTGTGCAAACAATTTTTCATCCATAACGCGCTAGAGCGCGTAACTCAATTTGTATGCACACACAGCTGCAGTCTTTCCAAATATAATGATTCAGTGCCTAAATATACACATATAATTGGGTATTCTTTTTAGAGAAGTGGTAATATAAAATGTATTAATCACTTCTCTAAAGATAATATCAAACATCTCTGACCTCATCAATGTACCTGATAAATATAAAGTAAAATATATAGCCGGTACATCGTAATTATTCGAATGACAAATAATCTAAAGAGTGTTGGGCGTATCCACAGAAGAACGACTATCGATTTGATAATCACCCTATTTCAATGAAACTACAATCTATAATACGGTATGAAAACCAGAAAGAAATCACACAATATCAATTATTATTTCATAAGGCCAAACGTGTCTACTACAAGATGATATACGTACATAGATCAGAAATCATATAATATTGACCTAACAGCTAGATGACTTCACGTATTACACAATAAATAGAACTATTTTAGGATTAATTCTGATGTTTTTATACCTTATAATACAAGTATTTATATTCAATGACTCGTGATCCATAAAATAACTTAAAAAAACCACTAAACGTATGTGTAAAGGACAGTCCTCATGGTCAACACTGCAAAGTTTGTTATCTATTTTTAAAATTCAAATTTGAAATAAATCGCACCGTACTTTGTTACGTCATTTATTTCTACCTGTTGCAATGTTTCAGAAAGATTGGTAACTTGCTTCTGAGTAGATCTAGATTTATCTTTTTGTCCAACTTTATTTTAGAGCAACATTTAAGTTAGGGTTTTTCGCACCGTTTCAAATGACCTGCCAAGAGGTTTTTGCTAGTGACTAGTATGGTGTATTGTACACAGTATTACTTTGTTAATGGGGAAGTCCTTAAGAAATTATATTCTTAGTTCCGTATAACCACGCAGGAATCTTTATTTCAAGATAAAAGAGTTCTGAAATATGAAGGATGGGGGAAAAGACTTCCTCACAGAAGAGTTTTCCTTATATCTTAAGAGCGATTTTTAATGCAGTGAAGCGGAAATTTCATTTTTTTGGGGTCTCTTTTTCTCTTGCAGTGCCACCCTCGTTTAATACCATACATTTATATCAATCAAGATATCATAAACTCGACTCTTCCTTACTGCTTGTGAAGTCTTAGAACAATTGACAAAAAATCCTACTTTTGGTAAGGGTTTTAGCAGAATTCTCTAACAATGCCATCCAATAGTAACATACATGTACAAAAGTCAATGTAGGGCCACAATTGAATGGACTCACGTGTGAGTGGTGCCCCTATGGGTAAGGTTCCACCCTAGTGCCACATCGTGGGGTACCGTGCCTTCCTCCGTGTCCTGTGGGGAACCAATGGGGAGCTCGGCTGACCCACCATCAGGCAATAAGAGCGTCTTATTAGTTGAAAGGGCTGACGGAAATGACAAAAAAAGTTCATAAACAAATTGATGAAATTATCTTCTAAAATGAATTAATTATGATAGAAAGTGCTGACAGAATAGCTGCGATAGAGTTATTATGGTCCCTCTTTATGGATGAATCTATGACTGCAATACACACAGCGTGTTGATAATGACCTCAATATTATAGAGCATGGACTAAGGTTGTCCCGATATCGACAGAATGCATGTAGGTTTATGACTCATAAACACATGTGTTTGAAATACTAATGATATACAATTATTCTATGAGTTTGATACGTGGCCAGTAACTACCATGCTGTGTGCCATTGTCCGTATGTTTGTCAGTAAGGCTTTATGGTTGTTGACCTAATTATTTGTCCTTAAATAGTAAATAATGCGTTACTTACCACCGAAGCAGTCACAAACAAGTATAAAAAACAGTACCGACTGGGGTATCCAATGAAAAACCGCTAAAATAAGGGACAGTTTAAATAAGATAGTCCTCTCCATTGCTGCACACTCTTGTTAAATGAAAACCCAGGAACAAGAAACTGGGATACTGCTGTTTTAGGCGCATCTTCTTACGTGAACACAGAAGGGTTTTGTGTCGGGAGGCCGCTGGAAGGGCAACCCAGTAAATTCCCGGGCTTTGTCGGGTGGGAATAATTAGCACTGACCCAGAGAGAAACGGACAATGTATCTCAAACCCAAAGGTTGAGAACAACGTCAATGTTGCTTCAACGTTCGGCGCCGAAGTATTTTCATTTTAACCCCTTCTTGGACCTCTTCCGTCTAATCTACTGTGGAAAGAATACTTATATAATGTGTGCACTTGGAGTTAAATCACACCTACTAAACATAATGACTAGTCACTGTAAAGTGTACAAGCCCTGCTTTATACTACAATGATTCAGAAAGTGATACCACGTTCTTTCTGAATGAACGACAGAGGGTGCAGCTTAATTGTTGCTGTGATGTCAATTAAATTAGATATGGCTCCTTGACTTCCCCATCAGAGGCCTCTTATAAAAATATTGTTAAAAGAATTAACAACTTCCTCTTCACTCCAATTTGTATATAGTTTGTTTATTAATGTAGGTTGGGGGGTCCCTTGCCTTTTCAACAATTGTATTGCTTTTAAAGTTTAGAAAAGCTCATTAATTGTCGATTCAAACATATTCCTTAAGTAAAAAAACAAAGATTGAAATCAAAATTGACCGTATCTAACATGTATTGCCCCCGATGCAGGCAATGATAACATAGCGTCATAAATCTGACCGAGAAAACACGCACAGCATCTATAGGACGACGATAATAGCCGTTAATGGCAACGTCGTATGTGACGTCACTTAAACTTCCGGTCCCCCGTCACCAACTTTCCTCAGGTAACTATAATGAGTACTCAGCCTCTAGTCTAAGTATTGACCTCCAGTTCCTGCATTTGTTTTTAAGTTGATGACCGAGTTGAGGATTAAAACTTTAATGACGCCCTCGTTGTATAGACGTATTTTTGACGTTTAATTTATTAACAAATAATATTGATACTTCATGACAAGAAAATGACATCATAAAAATTACAAATTGTTATACAAAACGACGTCAGATCAACTTCAGTTTGACGCCAACATTCCTTTAGTGTGCATGCATACATCATGGAGGACCTACTAAACTCTATCGAAGGGCTCTCAAAACACCCGAACCTATACGTTTTATTATAGTACGTCAAACTGTGGAGATTTAATTGCATAGGTAGTTGTTTATGTTGATACAACAGTTTCTGTTTACTTAATATATAGCAGTATTTTAATTTTTCTTAAAATTGTGTTTAACCTCAAAAGTCCTATTTCATGTTTTAATCGTACACGTTCAAATCTTCGGGCTTTACACAATTTAGTCACGTGACAATCGAAGTCCTCACTCCAGGAACTTTTCGACGTCTGAGCAATGAACAATGTTAATTAAAATCAACTACTGGTATACCAAACATCATTATAACGCCTTTTGAGAGATCACATGCTTCGAGGAAGATGGGACAAAGATGGGGGGGGGGGTGTGAATAGAAGTCTTATTTCATAGTAGGTTCTTCTTCTTTTAAATCATTCATTATTGTTTTAACTTTTTTTAGAGCCAAGATTTTCAGCGGAACATTTGACGTTAACATAGGTCAAACAATCTCGAAACACGGTACCCAGCACACCGAGCCACTATATTTTCCTGTCTTTTCCAAGAAGACTTTCCGGAATAATCAATGAACAACGCAGTCCTTTAATTCCACGCACACGCACAATATACGAGTTATTGTACTTAAACTATTCTTGATCCATGCCCGGAGTTTTAGTTTCCATAAATACAGGAAATGTTTGACATTCTGGCGGAAACAGGCAATAATCAGATATTTCACATTCTGTTGGTGCGCGCATAGAGACAAACAATCCATGGGGACACTTCATGGGCAGCAACGGTGACCCGGTGATCGAAGGATGGACAAGCATTTGTGGATCGGGATTGTCGGGGGAATAGTGGTGTCTACAACACTGCTGATCATTCTCTGTTTCCTCTGCCTCCGCAAAAGAAACAGGTACGTGTGTTCCACGCTCCAAATGTTAAGATTATACCAAAAATTCATTCTGTGTTGGTCCTTCTACAGTCTCATTTACCACTAAGAATTCATTCTTTGCTCCTCAAAGTTGGTATTATCTCGTCTTTGTTATCAAATTATCAAACTTTGTTATCAAAGTTTTACTCATTTTTAATCCTAGTCAAAATGGTTTGTATTGTGTAAAAATATCAATGATTAAAAATTGATTGTACATTAATTATTTACCTTTTGGAATACAATTTTCAGTGAGTATTAATTAATTAGTTTTTAAAATCTGAATATCTTTTTTCGTGAGAATTCCAGTAATACTGTTAGTAAACAAGGAAAAATATTTGAGTAAAACACGTATATGACTTGATGTCGTTAGTACAGCATAATTCCGCAATCAACTGATCGATTCTTCCCCATTGTCTACATGAGTCAACAACATTTATATGTGTGTTGTATGAAAGTCATTATATCAGCTACAATAGGAAGGAAAGTTTTTACGAATATAAATCAAATTTTAAGTTATCATATCTATTAGTGGTTTCATTTTTGCAGACAACATATAGAGGATGAGGCGTTGGCTTACACAGACCCAAGAGACACGGCCGTCTCCAAGAGATCTTCAACGTATGCCACACCGTACGACCAGTTTAAGTCGGAGAACGGATTCATGGCGGTCCGGAATATTTCCAAGAAAAAGAACCCCCAATACTACAATGTAGACGTTCAGGACGGGCTCTGTGAACGGGTCAAACCGCAAAGAAAGGGTGGCCGGGGTCACAGGGAGTACTTCAACGTCAAGATAAACGGCACCAAAAAGAAGAGTAAGGACTCCGGTAAAGAATACTGGGATGTTCACGTCAACGCAGCGCCACCAAACACTGCCGGAAGTGCAGCAACCGGAAGTGATGTAACCGGAAGTTCAGGCGAAACTGTTGAGAATGATTCAGCTCCAGTTCGTGTCGAGACTCGTAGAAACAATCTTCCGACACCTTACTCCTGTATAGAACTCACGTGAACTAGGTCAAGTTGTGAACATTGGTTGGAGAAGCGGTAACCGTCTGCGATTCGTTTAGCCGTCTAACATTCTACAAATAGCGTGATATGACTCCACTTGAACTGGCATGCTATTACAATTTCACTCATCGATTGGCTTTTTTATTTTAATTTAAAAAGTTCTTTTTGGCATACAAAAACCAAGAACTTAAAATAGCACCGATAGTACATACTGACCAATCGCAATGTTCGCCGTGTGTTCGACCTAGTTCGTGTTGCTGTTTGCTACTAACGCCGTACTCTTAATTCAACCATTTGACTGCGATTGGTCGGTACTACTAGTGGTATATTTTAGGAATTTTAGTGATATGTAAACCGAACATCAAGTTATTAAAGAATCATTGTAAAATGGAAATCAAAGAATGGAATTTCATCACGCTTAAACAGACAGACAGACACGCTGTTAATTAGTGGAATGATAGAAACAACGTGATCAGAGGGACACTTGCCTGTGATAAAATTAGGACGGATTAATACAGATGTTGTAGTTTATCACGATTATTCACCTGACAATTCATCAATTAATCGATGACATCAATTTTAGTGGCTTCAATTTTTTTTTAACCTTTTTGATGATCCGTACATTTATAGAAAGTAGCGTTTCCAATTCTATGCTTCTTACCTCGTTGACCATTATATTTCATGGATCACCTTAACAACGAAACCCACCAAAATTGATGTCCAACGAATATTGACGAACCCACAGTATTGGATTATTTATAATCTTTTCGTCATTATGTTTGTGGGTTGTTTTCTTACATCTTTGCAGTTTTGGTTATCTGAAATAACATTAGCTACAATCACTCTATTTCTAGGCGGATGCATGCATTATATTGCCTTTTTCCATCAAAGGAAATGTCTCTTCTCTCACATCAAACAATTTTAAATGAATTGGGTGCTTGTCATTCACGTTTGAAATTTCTACTCTTATGTTGTTGCATAATACATGCAGTGGCCATCAAAACGCGCTCCAGTCAGAGAAACGTACTTTATTTACGTAGTTTATAATACTAGACTAAATGGGTATTTGTAAAGTGCACATTTGTGAAAATAGGAATTCATTTGTAGATATTTTTGTAACCAACTTTTAGATTTGATTATCTCTAGGTGACTGATTAGTTAATGTTATGTAGTATTTTTTAGCAAATTATGTTTTTTATAATACAGTTTAGATAATTAAAATCTGAAAAATTAGCCCCAAAACCTTAAATTTCAAAATTTTAATTCAACGTTTTGAATGTGAAATTTTGACTAATAAGCCTTAACAACACGTCAAAAACGTTTTTAGTTTATTTAAGCATTGAATCATTATTTTTTTTTAAAAGATGTGGTCTCATAACTAGCGCGCGTTATTAAATTTGTATGCACACACCGTTGCAGTTATGAGACCACGTATTTTAAAAAATAATGTGTCATGTTGTAAATTTTGAATTTACTGCCACCCGGTAAATTCAAAATTTACAACATGACAAATGATTCAATGCTAATATTTACGTTTATTTTTAAATCTTTATGCCTTTCCGCAATTATGAATTATTTTTCAAAATCACTGCCTTATTCTATGAGAAATGCGCAATTAA
The DNA here is from genome assembly GCA_020458035.1 of Magallana ariakensis. Classification (NCBI taxonomy): domain Eukaryota; kingdom Metazoa; phylum Mollusca; class Bivalvia; order Ostreida; family Ostreidae; genus Magallana; species Magallana ariakensis. Next base: position 4,490,857 of record CM035818.1, read on the forward strand.
CGTAAGAGCCGCTATAACAGCCGAATTATGCCTTCAGAATTAGTGCACATTGCTATAAATTCTTAATACACAAATTTATTTTTCATTCTCTTATTTGTAATATTTGATGAATATTAAGAAAATCATTTAACTGTTATAAATATTTACATCAATGAAACGTTTACCAGCGTAAGTATAATATCAGGTCGTGATCCGGTTTAAAGTCGCGAGGAGAGTCAGTCATGTTCTTCACTCAAATCAACCAATGCAATTTAATAGGGGGAAAGAAAGTGAATGTAAATATTCAACGATATAAAATGCAATGTATATATCCGGTTTTCATATACGGACTAATCCAACTTTTATTGTTATTGAAGTTTCAGGTTTTAAAACCATCAACTAATTGAAAACCTAATTTAAAACCAGATTTCATATATTCATCTTGCATATTCGAATTAAATGTTCAAAATCTTGAGTATGTTATAATTAAGCTTTAAATTTTGGAAAATTTAAAACTAAAAATTCCATTTTTTAAAATGATACATGTGCAATAATAATTTCTTGATTTACCATACCTATTAAAAAATGTGAAACGTTTAAATACATGTCTAAAGTTTTAGAATTATAATTCTGATTACGAATACTTGAGCGGTTTTTAAAAATGCAATTCTTTATTTTTTGAGAATTAAGTCTAATATACAGTAAAACCTCTATTTTTCTGTATAAATGTTCAAAATTGTGTCCAAGAAAACTTATTGTTATTGTGGCCTGATACACATTGTATGTATCTACATATAGACAGACAGAAAGACAAACATAATTGGACAGGACAGATGAATGAAAAATTATTTGACTAAACGTGCATGCCAAAATGGTGGGGAAAGATTACGATATGGGGTTATTTGGATACTGTGAGAGCTATCAACAAACTTCAGTTCACGTAGTGAGCATTGAGATAAAATCATCAAACAAGTCTTTCCTCTCAATCCCTCCCAGTAAAAACATAGGTAATCACCTTTATGAGACCACCGTTTAAATAATCATATTATATGAAAATCAAAGTTAATGATCTTGGATATTTTATGGATACGGAAGTGTGGTTTGAAACAATATCTTATATCATATGTTAAACAATATCTTCTATCATATGTTAAACAATTGTTTGATAATCATACGTTCATTTCATACGGTATTGAAAGATACCTATATGCATCCTATGATACTATACAATATTGTGTCATATGATATATCATTTGAAACAATACTACAATTTATAATGATACAGTACGATATTGTAACATATGATATGACATTTTATCAAGATATGATATCGTATCATATAAGAAAGTATTGTATTGTGTTATACATTATTGTATTTGATCATAAAACACAATATCAAAGCATAATATACCACACAATATAGTATCATATGATACAATATCATATAAAATAACATATCACAATAATGTTAAATATTATATTATATTGTATGATATCGTTTTATAAATTATGTTATTGTATCAAATGATATTGTACCGTATGATATGTACTATGATATTGATCTATATGATACAATATATTTTGATGCAACATTATATCATATCATATGATACAAATTCATACAATATGATATCTTATACAATATCATATCATGTGAAACAATACCATATATATACAATATCATTGTAATGCCAGGAAAAACGTCGTTTTCCTGGCATGTAAAATATCAAAATCATTAAAAAGCCGGAAAAACGTCAGATATTTCGGACTAAGGAGGAGTGAGCATCCTCTGCTGACCGCTCACACCCGCCGTGTGCTCTTTGTCGAAATCGAAAAAAACCCGGAAAAGTCTGTAGACAATTAGTTGATTAATTATGGTCTAACAATTAGTATAATGAAAAACGTCAGTCAGCATGCGACCCAGTGGAAGATTGTATTTGCTGCCAAGGTCGTTGTATCGACCATCTAACTTACGAAAAGATGACTTCAAACTAGACTGTTGATAGTCCTGTATTATCAACTTGTTTGTCAGTAGCTTGCCTCGCCTTAGAAACTGTTCATACGAAGAGCATGCCCTTGCGAATCGAATTAACCGAGAGACAAAAACACCATATGCAGGTGATGAAGGTATATTGCTACATAAGTAATGAAAGTTGAAAAATTGAAGTCATCGCGTTTATCATAAAGTTTTGTTGTTAGGTTACCATCAATGTCCATTTCCAGTAAAATATCCAAATATGAAACAGATGACGCAGACTCTGTGGTATCTTTTATTTCAAGTTCACTGGGATATATCGAGTTGACGTAAGTATGGAAAAAAAACAATTTTCAATTGATAATACGTCGTCGGTATACCTGAATTTTGAGATGAAGGCCATATCGAGTGATATATTTTTTTACATACAAGTTTTTGGATAAATTCTCCCTTATAAGATCTTATTATTCTTATTAGGTGTGTTACTGACTGACTACATAAATGTATTGGGTTGATCAATCTCATAGATGGCGAGGCAAAGCTGAGCCGTCTATGAACTTGATCACCCCGATATACATGTATTTCTGTAGACAGTCAGTAACAAACCTCATAAGTGTTTTGTTGTTCCGAGGACTATCAAGTGACACTTTTATTCACAAAAAGCTGATATTCGCAAAGCCATATACAAGATGCCTAACATCTAGTCCAATTTAACTCATTTAAAATCTTCAAAATTATCAGTCTCACATGCGCGGATCTAGAGGGGTGGTTGGGGTCCGGACCCCCCCCCCCGGAAAATGAAAATTTATTAAATCTACATAGAAAATTATCGCAAATGCGCATCGGACCCCCCACCCCCCTCGGCAAAGCCCCCCCCCCCCCGCCCACGGATTAAGAATTTTATGATTTTGGTAATAAAAGTTTTTTTTCCTGTGTATGTTAATTTTTTCTATAGAGAAGGTATACTACGTCACCCCCCCCCCCCCCCGATTAGGAATTTCATGATTTTGGGAATTAACCATTTGTTTTTTGGTTTTTGCTTGTCAAGATTTCTGATGATTAGCGTAGCCTCCATCCCCCACCCACCCACCTACTTTCAATTCGGACCCCCCCTGGAAAAATTTTCTGGATCCGCGAATGGTCTCACCTTTCAAAAATTCTTTAAAAAATATTCGCTTCACCCATGTTTACTTACGTTTTGTTTTTCTGTGTAGTAGTTGGAGCTATATGGACCGTGGATATCGGCATGGGTAGCTCAGTGGTAGAGCTCCTGATTAGAGATGCAGGGAAAGAACCTGGGGTGATCTTCGAGGGCGAAGATCATTTAAGGAGGGAGGAATGTAGTAGTTTGGGCTATATGGAGAGTGGATATCGGCCTGGATAGCTCAGTGGTAGAGCTCCTGACTAGATTTACAGAGGTCCCGGGTTCGATTCCCGGTCCAGCCATATGTTTTCAATGTATGTATACGCTCGTTCCTCCTTTCCTATTACACTCTGCACAGATTTGAGCAAATTTAGTTGCTGCCATTTTGCTCTGCTCCAGACACAACAATGTGACGTCAATATTCAACGGGCAACTACTCTAATTTTAAAGAATTTCAAAGGGCAACTACTCCAAATATTTTAAGAACTTACGGCATGAGGTTTCTGTACTAAATAATATGAAATGTCGAAATGAGTAGGCGAAGCGGCCAATGACGGCCATTTTGCCCAATATTAATTCTCACCAAACTAACAAAGAGTCATGTGCTTTGTTTAAACCAATGAAACTGTGACATTTCAGTCCGAAGGAAAACAAAATACAATAGTGTGTCATATCATACAATACTATATCATATGAATCATGTTATATCCTTTAACAACAAACACAACTATCAAGCAAGTTTGAGTGAGGTAGGAGGGTTTTTTCAGCATCCTGGATAATTGAGATCAGGCTCTGTATCTGAAGCTACCTCTGCGATTCATTTATATAGTTAAACCAACCATGCGAGTTCTTAACCTCATCCAGCATCCGAAATCTTTGGCCCAGATTCAGCAATCAAGCTTGTCAAGTATCATAAGATACACCATCCATGCAACTTAAGTGAAGTTAGAACCAGTAATAATTAAGATATAATCATCAGAGGGCGACACCTGCTCCAAAAAATTAACCAGCTCCAAAAACCTTAGCCTCCTTCAGCATCCAAAATCTATGACTCTGATTCAGCACTCAAGTCTGTCAGAGGCATCAGTACATATATAAGATGCACTTATCCATGCAAGTTTGATGAGGTTGGGACCAGTTGTAACTTGAAAAAGTTTATGAAAGGGCACCTTCTCCAAAAACTTTCACCTGCTCCAAAAACCTTTAACCTCTTCAAGCATCTGAAATTCATGGCCCAGATTCAGCATCCAACTCTTTCATCATTCATGATCCATGCAAGTTTGGTGAAGATAGAAAAAGTAATAACTTAGATACAGGTCTGCACGCCGATGCAGGGGGTATAGCATAAGCTCCCCCAGACTTCGTCTCGATGAGCTAATACAGCAGGAGACATAATGTAAAGATATAACAATTTATTCCAGTTATAAAAAAAAGATCTGTACACTCTGCTGAAAATAAAAATGACATAGACACCAATCACACGAAACTATCAATAGTCACTCCAGCTGGTATATACAGAATAGTGACAGGGTACTTGTAAAAGGGAGGGAGGGTTCACTCCAGCTGGTACATACAGAATAGTGACAGGCTACTTGTAAAAGGGAGGGAGGGTTCACTCCAGCTGGGATATACAGAATAAGGTTCTTGTAAGTCGGGTTGGGGGTCACTTTAGCTGGTAAATACAGAATAAGGTACTTGTAAAGAGGGGAGGGGGGGGTCACTCAAGCTAGGAGATAACTTACAGTGAGAGGGTTCTTAAGGAGGAGGGGGGAGGTGTCACTCCATGTGGAAACAACAGAACTTGTAAGAGAGGGGGTCACTGATCAATAAAGCTGTATACACACTGTGACAGTTATCAACTACTTGTGATAACAGGACCAACTTCAAACAACCAACAACAGGTGCTTGTTGCTGTATCGCTACAATGAGTTCACACAGTCTGGGGTCAATGAGAACACACCAGAGGCATGTTCAACAGAGCGAGCACTCGCCAAAATTCCCTATACCCGCAACATAAAACTAAGCGAGCGCTCACGAGCAGTCGCTCTTTTGAACTCGCCTCTGTTATACACTGCTTTGCTACAGTGCATCCTAATAACAATCAAAACTTATAACAAGATTAAAAAATAATAAAACAAGTGAGTATCTAAATCATATAACACAACCAACCAAAGTTCCCCTTGACCACATTTCTTTAATGATTAGCTAAACCAATCATTATTCAAAGAAAAACCCCTATGTTTACATTATATAACAATGATCATTATTTTTTACATCAATTGATAACATGATATACTGCTGTGACACCACTGATTGACGAATCAGTAACAGTAGATATCACTACCTAAACCAAATCTTCTGTCAAAAATCATACAAATTTTGCAGTAAATTGTACCTTCATTGTGACACATAGTTAGATATCCTAGCATACAACACTCAAATCAAATATATTTATGAATAAATAAATAAAATTCATCTACTTCCTTGATATATCGCACAGACAATAGAGAAGTAAATCCCTAGATCATGCCATAGGTCTTCTTTACAATAAAACTGTCAGAATGCGGACATATCAAAAACACAATGAAAAAAAAATAATCAACCGACCATCTACAGTTGTACCAGCATTAATCTTTATCTGCATATGGGTACTAAGTTAATTTGCAAAAACTTTAAACATACTAATTACATCAGAAATTAATAGTTTGCATACCAAAATAAACCTAGGTACTATAGTTAATTAAACAAAACCTTTCTCAAATTAAAATTAGTAAACCAGGTCCAAAAAGACGTAAGCTTGTCAGTGCAACAACACTAATGGAAGATCGGCCACTGTGCTGGCCGATGATGTCGTTGTTTCAGGGGGAGGGGGAGGATCCTGATTGGTTTAAATCACAGGAGGGGGGTCTCTGAGGACGAAGTGTAGCTCCGGACACGTGAGAAAATCAGGTCAGGATAGCCCTTGTTGCCCAGCAGCTGACAGGTGTTCTCCTGTCCTGTCATCCTGTCAAATAAATCAACCAGGTAAATAAACCTCCTACAGGTGTGTAAAACAAACCAGGTAAATATACTTTCTTCAGGTGTGTGACACAAACCAGGTAAATGTTTTATGCATACAATACCTCCTACAGGTGTGTAACATAAACCAGGTAAATATACCTTCTTCAGGTGTGTGACACAAACCACGTAAATGTTGTATGCATACAAAACTTTATACAGATTTATAACATAAATCAAGTAAATCTGCATACATAGCCCCTTTGCAGGTGTACAACATTGATATCGTTAGATATTGTCTGTGAACAAACTTGAATGCACTAAGTGTTTATGTCAATGTTGTTACATGAGCAGGAGGTATTGGAAAACATTGTTTGAAAACCATTTTTTTTTCTTCACAAAGAAAATCAGGTCTGAGAAAGGTTTAATGTCTAAGACAACACTGTCTCTCACAAGAAAAGCCCTTTCTTAATTCTGACACAAACAACAAAACAAACACACTTAGAACACAGTTAATGAAAGCTTCCTGGACTCTTGTTAAAAATATCTTAATCTCTCAACTATCGCATTGGACTGACTTAGTTTTAAGTGAATCTTTGCGATTGGTGTATATAGGACATAATTACATTATGGCGCACCCTTACCCTGTCCTCACACTCTCAGATACAGGATTTGATTTAGTTGTCTACACATGATAATACGTACGTACAAGGATCAATGACCTTCATTTCTCTTTAGTTCAGATTACCGGAGAGGAAGTAATAAGGAACCACTCAACCCACACAAAAACGCAAAAAAATGCAAAGTACGTATCAAACTACGTATTTCCCTGTTTATCCTTGTTTATAATACTCTAATAAAATGCACAAATCATATAACAACATGTGTTGTTTATCCTGGAAAAAACAAACAAGAGGACCATGGTCCACATAGCTCACTCGCACAACGATCAGCTGACAAAAAACAACAAACCATCAGCCGCCTAAGTAGAATCAGAAATTAATTGTGACATTTCATATCAGAATGATGGACAAATGTCTGGAAACAATTGACGGATAGAAAAGATACTGATGGACACCTTTACCAAAATTGGGAACTACACTAATGTTACTTTGTTTTTTTAATGATACACAGGCAATTGTGCCTCATGTGAAATTTCACGTAAAATTATTTTACGTGAAATTCACATGAAAAAATTCACACGAATTTCACTTCACATGAATTTCACGTGAAATTCATGTGAACTTTACATGAAATTCACATGAAACTTTTTTCACATGAATTTCACGTGAAGCAGTTTGCTGTATACAGACATATTTTGTCAGAAAATGAATCAAGACACTCAAGCAGAGATTTCAACAAAAGTTTCCTTTCCAGGGGTCCCTCATTGCTGAATGAGAATTAAGCAGTGATATCTTGAATGTATTTGATCGAAGCATAGACATATCTTACATGTATTTGGTTGTGACGAAATAGTCAATCCACTGTAGCTTGACAAAGCTCTTTTTGCCAATCTTTACCTAACTAAATAGAATGTCATTTTTAAGTAAGAAATGTCATTTAATTACTTCGTGGTGTATCATTAAATTGATATGACGTCATAAACAATACATGTGTATGTAAAATTTCATGGTGAGTAAGTTTTCTACTCACTTAAGGTATACTTAGGTATATCATTGATTGTAAATTCCTAATTAACATATTTCATACATACATACATATTTCATAGCTATGTTGATGTAGTTTTTATGTACCAAGAGGAAGGTCATTATGGTACAACAGAATATATACATATGTCATTTCAGTATGTCAAAACTTTATCTACGTACCACGTGGTATGTCATTTCCATGTCGTTGTTATTCCTCTGACGCTGGTGTTTTTTGTAGTAGAGGATCGTGTCATCCTTAGTCTTCACTCGCTTTAACACAACAGTCACCTAGCAATCAAAATTAATTCTGTATGATTGATGTAAGTAGCAGTGGTTCTAATCATTACTGTAGATTCCTTATTTTACACGAGAACTTGCAATTCTACAGGATTGTGTAAAAACACAATACATGTTTATCAAATTGTGAACACCAAACTTTTGTTATAATTTCATGTAGTTCACAACCATCCGAAAATGAAAGTGAAATATTTAAATCCATGAGGATTGTTTTTCGCAAGTTTACGCAAATATTTATTATTCACATTTATCAGGAATCTACAGTATTCAGACATAAATCATAAGAAAATTGGATTTCGATAGTTTAACTTCAAGATAAATTGTTTTTACCCAAATTTTAAGATTTTACTTAAGGAATGAATTCAAAATTCATTAGATTTATATGATATAAAATGGTTTGGGGCAGTTTACGTTTTATAAAGCTTGAAGCGGTTTATAGAAAAGCGTAAACTGTTCCAAATCGTTTTATATTGTATAAAGCTAATGAATATTGCATTCACTGCATATAATTTAAAATTTGCTATTAATTGTAGATAAAAACCGTCATTTGACCTTTAAATGACATCAAATTGTATAAAATTCAAACCTAATATCAGGAGGATTGATACGTTTTTTGACGTTAGTCTTACTATGATGTAGGCAACATTCTTTATACTATATAGAATAATATTTTAGCCAATCAGAAAGGGGTTTACAACCAGAATTAAATTATTTGTTAATTAATTGCTTAGTAATTTTTTTTAATCTGTTGATAATTTGCTTTGAAAATTATCTTAAGTGTTGTTTTTTTTAATTTGAAGAAAATTCTGATCTATTTAAAAGCATTTTCTGATAAACAAGTATATACTCTTTTTCACACACTTGATTTTACTATAAGGAAGAGAATGTGAAGAGCTTTCCACAGACTGATAACTTTTTGAGTTTTATACCATAAGAGCAGTAATACTGCTATCTTAAATTTGTGTCAAAGGTTGATTTGTGAAATAAGGAAAACAATAAACATAATTTTTTTTTACTTCTCAAAATAAGTATTATATAAAATTATTCATCGACAGGAAAACTTTCCGCTGACTGCTGTGACATGAATTAAGAGGCCTTTTTAAAAACTTTATATTTAGAAAAAGCATTTGGACAAAGCTACATGTAGGATAAGGGTTAGACTTGAGTGCAGTAATAAGCTCTAAGTGTTGATGGATGTTGACCCCGTATGCCACACTCACTCTGTCCCCGATCTGTTTGAAGACTCCTGTGAGCATGCCTGTGTCCTTGGTAGACTTGTGTTTCAGTTTAGGGAGTACACTGGGGGGATCATCTGGACTGGTCATGATTGTCACAGCACCTGTAAACAAATATATACTGTAAACAAAGATATATCACCTATAAACAAAGATACAACACCTGTAAACAATGATATATCACCTGTAAACAAATAGATACTGTATCATATAGATATTGCACCTGCACACAGACACATATTTTAACACAGGTGATGATTGTCATTGCACCTCTAAATAGATACATCTGTAAACAAAATTATCAATACATGTATATATAATTGAAGTCAGTTTAAAACTAAGCTATAAATTGTATCCATTTATTGATACCTTTGTCATTTCTCATCAACTTTTACAATAGGTTATCATACCAAGTATCCTTTTTATGCATTTATCTCTAGCATGTTTCCTCCTAATATGTTAATTGCTTTGGCTAAAACACAAAACTTGCTTATGAAATGAGTTTGTGTTTGGTTCTTTTTTGTGCTTTTATTTTTCAATATTTTCTCTGTCAACTCTTCAATATAACCTTGTCAAATAGTTTCCCCAATAAACCTCTCAAAATTATATATATAAGGAAGAAATGTCACTAAAAAATGAACACAAGGTTAGAAAAATACACGAAAAAAAAATTTATTAATTGCTAACAAATATTTTGTAAATCTAGGAACGGGAAATTTGAGTGGTTCGTGAACTTCTTATGACCTTGATGCTATTCTTAGTACACATGTACTATCAGCTTGAAACACCAATTTTCAATTAGTCAAGGAAAAATTATACATAAAAGAGTATAATGGATATTTTGATATATATCATGTATTATTTCAAAAACAAAACAATTTCATTTTTCATTTCTTTTTAAATTTTTTATGTGGAAGGTGTGTGTGAATATCATATTCTAGTTGGGTACTATATTGAAGATATAATAGCTGACCAGGGTACTATATTGAAGATATAATAGCTGGCATGGGTACTATATAGAAGACATAATAGCTGGGTACTATATTCAACACGTAATAGCAAGTCAAGCCACTGAGAGATTGGACTTACCGTCAGGAAAGAAGCGACATTGGACTTACCATCAGGAAAGAAGCGGACATATCTGTAGTACTCCACCATGTGGAAGGGCCGGTAATATCCGTCCAGACTCTTCTCCCCGGGCCTCACATAAGACAGCTTGCTGATGTAACAACCTGCACATGTTAACAAATTGTCAGCGGTTACAATCAAAGTGGCTGTTCCATTATAAATGGGACTCAATGGTCTAAGGAATTTTGTAAAATTTTTCTACCTCTAGACAAAGAAGAGTTAGGTAAATTTTCAACTATATACATGTATATCATGAAATGAAATTCATTATTTAGCAAAATGCAAGTGATTTTTACAATGCCAAAGTGCCATTTGTGACTAGCTTTGAAACTCTGATGAGATTTGAGATGGTTACATGGACAAACTGTTGACCAATCAGTTTCCATAAATGTATATGGTATTATGTAGGATGTTGTGCAAACTGACACACACTGACCATTGTACAGGAGGTGAGGGCGCTGTATGTACATGTTCCGCCAGCCTCCAAACTTCTTACACTTCCCAGTACACGACCCCCACACCGTCTGACAACCTCATCCCTGGCTGCCAGGTAGAATCCTCGACACACCTGTCAGAACAAAGGGACCACAGACAGGAATTTCTTAAATCAATATGAAGTGCAATTTTCATGTCAGAAATTTTTACTGTTTACCAGTGATTGTGATTTACAACTAAATGACATAATGGATTATGACATATAAACATTTTAAAGTCATATTTAAATACAAAACACTATTTTGAAGATTAGATCGAAGCAAAATTACATTACTGTACAAAAATTGATTTGCTATATATAATGGTATTCCTTAGCACAACAAGATAAAATTTGATGATTTATCTTGATCTTATTTACTACTATCTACATGCAGAATTATCATAATAGCAGGTTTTGGTAGCTGAATACAATTCTGAAAATTGCTTTGAGTTTGCACAGGTTACAACATTTTGGAAACTTCTAATGGGTGGTAGGTAGTTAAAAAAAATGACCTTTACCTCTGAGAAATTTTCAAGAGACTTCATGTCAAGGTCAATAGACACGACCCAACGCAGGATGTAGTTCAAAAGTTCCACTGGTAAAACAGAGATATGGGTAGCCTAGAACAAAGTGTTAAATCTACAATACATGGCTTAGATAAAGTCAATACCCAACATGCCCTTCAACAAACAAGATATAGCATTTGAAAAAAAAAATTCTTTTCAGAGAATTTAATATCATTTATTTATAAACTGGGTGACAGAACTTTCTGTTTGACTTAATCTCTGTTCGTACTTTGGGTAACAGAACTTTCTGTATGTAATAACTTACCTTCTGTTCATACTCTGGGTAACAGGACTTTCTGTATGTAATAACCTACCCTCTGTTTATACTCCAGGTCACAGGACTTTCTGTATGTAATAACTTACCCTCTGTTCATACTCCAGGTAACAGGACTTTCTGTATGTAATAACTTACCCTCTGTTCATACTCCAGGTAACAGGACTTTCTGTTTGTAATGACTTACCCTCTGTTCATACTCCAGGTAACAGGACTTTCTGTATGTAATAACGTACTCTCTGTTGTTCGTACTCTGTGTAACAGGTCTTTCTGTTTGTAATATCTTACCCTCTGTTGTTCATACCCCACGTAACAGGACTTTCTGTATGTAATAACTTACCCTCTGTTGTTCATACTCCAGGTAACATGACTTTCTGTATGTAATAACTTACCGTCTGTTCATACTCTGGGTAACAGGACTTTCTGTTTGTAATAACTTACCCTCTGTTCATACTCCAGGTAACAGGACTTTCGGTTTGTAATAACTTACCCTCTGTTCATACTCCAGGTAACAAGACTTTCTGTTTGTAATGACTTACCCTCTGTTCATACTCCAGGTAACAGGACTTTCTGTATGTAATAACGTACTCTCTGTTGTTCGTACTCTGTGTAACAGGTCTTTCTGTTTGTAATATCTTACCCTCTGTTGTTCATACCCCACGTAACAGGACTTTCTGTATGTAATAACTTACCCTCTGTTGTTCATACTCCAGGTAACATGACTTTCTGTATGTAATAACTTACCGTCTGTTCATACTCTGGGTAACAGGACTTTCTGTTTGTAATAACTTACCCTCTGTTCATACTCCAGGTAACAGGACTTTCTGTTTGTCATAACTTACCCTCTGTTCATACTCCAGGTAACAAGAATTTCTGTTTGTAATAACTTACCGTCTGTTCATACTCCAGGTAACAGGACTTTCTGTTTGTAATAACTTACCCTCTGTTCATACTCCAGGTAACAGGACTTTCTGTATGTAATAACGTAATCTCTGTTCATACTTCGGGTAACAGGACTTTCTGCTGTTGACATCCTCAGACAACTGAAGGCTCTGCAGGTGTTCCACCAGGTTATCCTCCAGCTCTTCATTGTCTACACTGAATATTTATCATTAAGATCAATTACTCTATCATCAAATCCATTTTTATGTTATTGTTAATGAACATTCTTTCTTTAATAACAGTTTATTGAATATGGCTGATTTACATATAATTTAGAAAAAATTCTTAGAAGAATAATTAAGTCCTCAGAGGAACTGTAGTTCTATTCCACTGACATTTTTTACAAATTCTGTATCATGTGATCAGTGTATACAACTTTATGCTTCGCATCATTAAGTGGCCCTGACACAGGTGCATATCTTCCTACAGAACTCTCACACTCCTGTCTCTCTGTAAAAAAAAGCAACCACACATCAGCTTAGTCTCTTGTGATATACATATATATTGACAAGACCTTATAGTATTTTTCTGTGTTTGGATGATCCGTTTGTTCTCCTTATTCATAATCTCAAAGAAATATGAATATCAAAAAAATATGTTTAAATTCATATATATTTATTATTAACCATAGACAAACCATGAAATCAAATTCCTATTATCAACTCCCATCCCTCCCTAAAATAAATAATATTCATCAAAGAAATTTTTTTTACAATTTTTATTTCTTTGATGAATAGTATGCAATTGTGACTTGTGACTGAAACTTGTAGAATTCAACAGCTGAAATATCAATGTGATTTACTCTATTAAAAGTCTACTGATTACGTCTACTGATTAACTTTACAGCTGACATATCAATGTAATTTACACTGTTAACAGTCTACTGATTTACTTAACAGCTGAAATATCAATGCCATTTACACTGTTAACAGCCAAATAAATTTCATACAAAGCTGTAATATCAGTTTAATTTACACTGTTAACAGTCTAATAATTTACTTTACAGCTGAAATATCAGTATACTTTACTCTGTTAACAGTATACTAAATTACTAAACAGCGGAAATATTAGTCATCTATACTGTTAACAGTCTACTAAATTACTAAACAGCTGAATTATCAATATAATTTGCACTGTTAACAGTATACTAAATTTATCAACAGCTGAAATATCAGTATTGTTTACATTGTTAGCACTTAACAGCTGAAATTGTAGTTTAATTTACACTTTTAAATCGAGAGACAATCTGATTGTTTACCTTCATACAGCCGTCCAGACTGCTCCAATTGTGACCCTTTCAGGCACAAAACTTTTGCCTAGAAATGCTATTATAATACCAACAAAAAGGTCTTCTGTTCTTAAATACATGTATTTTACTTTTAATTTCTTTAATCACTTCCGTTTGTCAGTTTCCAGTCCCGAGACACAAAAAAAAACTTTTGCCAACGAGATCTTCAAACTGACAAAAACTTGAACAACCAAACTTTGTTGAAAGACAGAACAATGTATGAAGATATTTTAACCATGTCCTGTTTGATCCGCCGTAACTTCCAGTCGTCACAGGAAGTACCTGAAACTTAATTTTTGTCTTTTTGTATTGTTTTACATAGAAATAATTACTGAGAAAATCCTTCACAGCATATATTATATTCATTTTCTTTTTACAAGAAAAATGCATTTTTTTTTACCAGATTAATACATGAGGAACGGAAGACCTTTTTGTTGCTATAGCACCAAGAGTCTAGTAATTATTGTTTTTTCTAGAAGTGGTTAAAAAGGAATCGTTATTTTTTTTAGGAATTCTACGAATGGATCAAGATTCTTTTTCTCATGTTCTGGTATATTCTGATGCATTGGTAACGTTGCTGCTGCTCCTTATACTGTATATATTATTGAATGAAAATGTTTTTCACAGAAGATGGACAGAAAGTGAAACAGTAATGAGTTCTACATGGAGAAAGCTTAAAGCAATACAGTTAGCATTAAAACTTTTTACAGGTAACTTCACTGGTAAGAAAGTTTTATGACATGCACACAGACAACCCGAATTGTGTAAATCTTGTGCAGAATGATAGTACAGAACCGCAATTACAATCATTAGCATTTGGTATTTTTGCTAAATGTGCTGAGAACTGTTTCGATACCTATATGTTTGAATACAAAGGCATACTGTAAAACGAGAAAATGTGGCGCATACGTATTTTAGCGCAAATGCAAGTGCCAATACATTGGCGCAATTAAATTTTAGCGCACGCACCTTTTATTTTTAAAAAAGGTTAAATAAAATATGTTTTTGTTGGATCAACGGTTAAGCTTAAATTTAATTCTGTGTCACTCAAAGTCGTAAATACAGCGATTTTGATTTCTAACTTGCCATACGGTAAACTGCCGATGAGGACAATATACACTTAGTTTTGTCCAAAGCGTCAATATTTAAGGAATAAGGAATTATTCTTTGGGTATTATGAGGTGATAATTTCGGTCGGGGCGTGATCAAATCCAATAAAGCCTGAAGGGATTTATGATAGATTTGATCACGCCCAGACCGAAATTATCACCTCATAATATTCAAAGAATGATTCCTTATTACTTATATTTATATAATTTTAAGCCATCGTACGATTAAATATTTAAAAATAAATAAGCAAACCCCGCTGGCGCCTGAATTTGGCGTCATTTGAAGTCATGGGTAATATATACTAGCGGAAAAAAGAAACTGTGCATTATAAAATTTAATATAATTTTACTATATCTATTGTTTGTATTTATAAAATTTAAACAATCGATAATGATATTGTTTTTGACAATATCGGATGGTAACCATCCGGGTGCACGGAATGTTTCATGGTTAGTGAGCACCTGTTGTTTATTGAAGAATTTGTACGCACGAGTTTTACGGGCCAATACTGTTTGGAATAAGAACTGTAAAGGATTTGTTTAAACTTTTTTTGTTAAGGAAATCACTTTAGTTTCTACAAAATTTACCCCTATGTCATGCCACGACTCAACGAAAACCAACGTAATCGTGCTGTTGGGATGCTACAAGCTGGCATGGCACAAAATACTGTAGCAAGACACTTTGGAGTTCATCGGAACACCATCCAGTCATTATGGAGACGTTTTCAACAATCTGGCAACACCCAGGATCGACCGCGCTCTGGGCGACCTCGTGTGACGTACGTCAACAGGACAACCACATTAGACTTGTGCATCTGAGAAATCGTTTCCAGACAGCAAGTTTGACTGCCCGTAGCATTCCAGGGCTTCGACCAATTAGTCCAAGAACTGTGCGTAATCGTCTGCGCGACCAAAACATCAGACCAAGACGTCCAGCGTGCGCCCAGTACTGCTTCAACGTTATCGTATCGCCAGACTAGCGTGGTGCACACGACATCTGCGATTCAGAATACAGGACTAGGCCAATATGATGAATCCAGATTTCATTTGGATAGCAGTGACGGCCGTTGTAGGGTGTATCGTCGCGTTGGGGAGCGTTACCAAAACGCTTGTGTTGTGCAACGTCGACAATTTGGTGGAGGTAGCGTTATGGTGTGGGGTGTTATATCAGCACGTGGAAGGACCCCTCTACAAATTGTCAATGGAAATCTCACCGGCGTACGCTATCGAGATGAAATTATTCAGCGTCATGTGATACCCTTCATACAGAGACACTTAAAAATCACATCACTCTGCAGCAAGACAACACAAGGTCACACGTTTCACGTGTAGTCGAGGACTTGTTTGTTCAACAGAATGTCGATGTCTTGCCTTGGCCAGCTGTTTCTCCCGATTTGTCGCCGATCGAGCACGTCTGGGATGAAATGAAAAGACGTTTACGCCGTTTACCAAATCAGCCACTGACATTGGCTGATTTAGGCCAGGCTTTAACCAACATCTGGAACAACATCCCTCAAACATTTCTGAACACTTATGTGGCATCAATGAGGCGTCGCTGTCAAGCATGCGTGAACGCGTTATTAAATTTGTTAATTCAATTTCAAATAACAGTGACTTTCGAGTGTGCTGAAATTGACGTTATTCGACGTTGACATTAATGTGTTTTGAGATGTTGTTACGAATACATGTGTTAACAGTATTACAAAAAATAAAATTTGTTCATTGTAATTTTTAAATGTTTTTCATATATTAAATAGTGCACAGTTTCTTTTTTCCGCTAGTATAGTACAAAATCGATACGTAGAGTTATCACAGGCAAAGACACTGGAAAATATAAATATATATGTATATAAAACTTCATTTATTGCCGATGATGTCTAGATGTGTAAGTTTTTGTTGGTAAACAAGTTTGAGTTTTCGGAATTTCAATTTAACGTACCAACTGAGATAACACAAGAAGAGTTCCGAAATTAAAGTGAAGGAAATCAAATGCTACACTGTACCAGTAAGTTTCCAATTAGCGAATCTTTTTCACAGTAGTTTTACATTAAAATAACACAAACAGAGGTATCGTCTAATTATTCTTAAATCCGCTAATCATGGATTGTCAGCGTGGACGATCGACACGCTTAGTCACATTTTCACCTCGAGGCACTAAATGGAAGTGACACGGGGATTCAATTCAATTCAATGGCTTCAAGTTCAAGTTCAAGTTCATTTATTTCACTCAAAACATATAATGTTACATGAGGTGCAGAAGAATTATATACAAAAGTATAAGAAAAGCAGGATTTGTACCATTTACCCCAGATTCAGATTTCCATGTAGCTTTAAACTTTACTCATATTAGAAATCTAGGAAAAGTTACGGGGTCAGTGGACGACGCATTTTATGCTATCAGTTAGGCTCATAGATTGGCAGGAATGTTGGACGGGAAACGTATAATAAAAAGCTTACTATTACTCCTGACATATTAAGAAAATTTTGTGTAGTTTACGGAAACCAATCATGTAATTTGACAGACATTCGTATTTTTTTTGTGTTTACTAAGTTTTGCTGGTCTCTTTTTGTAGAAAAAAGTAAGACTGATTGTTAAAGAGAAGAGATTTCAGTTATTATAGCAAGTACTGATGAAGTTGCTTGTCCAGTTAGAATGCTTAAAAGATATCTCCAGATCGCAAATATTTCGGAGCTATCTCAATAGTATTTTTTTCGGCCCATCAGTTATTGCAAAATCAAATCAAATGTTTTAACAGTTGAAAAAGCATTTCTTATTAAACAGCAAGAAATATTATTAGAAATGCTCCCCAGAAAATTGGTTTAAAATTTTTTAAACTGGTTACATAGTTTGTAAGCTGGAGAAGCTACCGCAGCTGATAATAAGGGTATTTGTGACAGATGTTTTAAAACAAGAGGCCCATGGGCCACATAGCTCACCTTAGCAACAATAGGCATGATAAAATCAGCTTAATGGAGTCATAATACAAAATATCTGGACAATGTGGTATAATACATGTCGATCATGTATAAATAAAAATTCATTTTACCCCAGAATATTCTTATGTTTATAATCAAGTCCCTTTTCTAACAGGATGATTTTATAGTTATATCACATGTTGAGCATTGCAGTTCTAAAAAGATCCTAAACAATTGTTTATATATGGAATATAAAACTACATCAAACTGTGAACCCCTTGTGAGGCCCAATATTCGTCTAGGGGCCAGAGTCTTAACAATTTTAAGAATCAGCAATATGTCAAAATGCTTGCAAATAAGTAAAACCGTATGTGATAACATGTCCATTTTTGTGAGTAATTAAAATGTTTTCCTTTGTATAATTGGATCCCCAATGTGGCCCAACCGATTCCTCAAAATTTTGATTTTAACGTATTTGAATCTACACTAACTGAAGATGCTTCCACTAAAGTAACCACGTTATATCTGAGACAAGTTCACAAATGCAACACTATATAAATAGTGCCGGAGGTTGACAATAATTTTCGAGGGGTGTCAATTTCAACTGGTACCCTCCCAAACAGGCACTTTTATTTTATTATACTGAATTTTATAGCAAATTTTGCTGCTTTTATATAGAAAAGACGCGAGTTCTACGGCGAACCGTACGCGCATAATTTACGCGCATGTAACAATTTGTTCTATCGGCCCGTTGCCAAGTGTATTGCTAACGCTGAGGGTATGAGAACGGATTGTCAACTTCGTCTAAACCAATCAGATTTCAGTATTTAACATGAAAGTATAATAAAAAAGAATATATACTCACTTTTAACTGCTGCCATCCTCTCTTTGCCTCTGTTTACGATTTGTGAATCTTGAAACTTTCGATAACCACAGTAACTTATTGAAAGGTAACGACGGAAATTTTGTGTACCGCGGATTTAGCCAAGGCATCCCGCTATGAACTTTTGCCAACTTAAATATTCAATTCAATTAAAGACGAAATCGGAAACGCGTTTAGCATGATGAATAATATCAAATCAACAACAATCATGTATTGTTCTTTGTAGCTTAATTTTTTTTCAAAGAAAAATATATTTTTAAAATATGTTATCCAAAACTTAAATTAACATTTTTGAAAAATGTTCCAAACATGTAGTTATTAGAACAAAGCATTAATGCAGTAAAATGTATTTTGTAAAAGTTCTCAGACAGACACTTTGTAAAGGATTATTGTCATAACAAAAGAACATCAAAAACAATAATGTTTAAATAATCCTTTTTGAAACGTTTTAAAAACAATTTTTTAAATGTAAATGTCTGATTCGTCATATCTAACGTTGATAACAGTGCTTTAGTAACGTTATAGGAAGTTTACAATGTTGATAATACCATTTGAAAAATGTTTTTAAAAGGTTTTTCAAAAATGTTTTAGTTTTGCTGTACGTAGTCTATTTTACAACGTTATAGAAAACGTTATAAATACATTAAACAAATGTTATTATTACGTTATGCAGACGTTCATGTAGAAACAGTTTCTGATAACTTTTCTACAACGGGAATGTAATGTTAGGTAAACTTTATATAATTATGTGCTACCTGGATTGTGGAATCTAAAAAACGAATTATTGTTTGCTTATGATCGATTTTGAACAAAACTTTTCATTTTCATTCAACTGAAAAATTCCATTATCGGCTGTACAGAAGAAATGCTGGTGTTTACCTGTTAATGTCTTTGTTATGTCATCATTACAGCAGGATTGAATTTGGATGACGTAGTTGTCATATTTGAGAACTCTTAATGTCGTATGTAGAGAAATACCTGTATAAGGAATGAATGCAGAATAGTAGAGATGAAGTTTTTTCCCTTTCTGTTAATGATTGTAATGTGGTTAAAACGAACAGTGTTCACAATCAAACGTCTAAAGGAAAAATACAAAACAGGAGCATAGCAAACACGAACCTCTACAAAAATATGAGGTAGGATAATGCTACAAAAGAGTATTTTTAAATAGTTTGCCTTTGAATGTCAGTTGCCGAATTATTTGAAAAATACAGAGCTCACAATTTGTTATATACAAACAACGTTCGTATCATGCTTTTACCTTTGTTCAATATTCATGTACTAGTAAAAAGTTTTTTTTCAAGCAGATTTTTTCCCCTATGCTAGTTCTCTATTAACACAGATAAACAGTAAATAGTGTTAGTCTTATATAAAGAACTGAGTACGTTATAAAAATGTCACAAGGAAGCAATAGTATCATTAAAAATGTGAAAAAATTATTTTAATTTTTCAGCTTTTATCGTGATTATGATCCTTTAACGATATCCGATCCTCAGCAATGTTCGATAACTCTAAATTATCCAGATTTCTTTTATCCGTACCATAAATCTAACTTTTATACAGACAATATTAATTAGTATTCTAGTGTTACTATTGCCATCAGTTACAAAACTTCATGTTTGGCGTAGTGAATTCACGGAAAACTACTAATAAATTTCATGTTGGCAAAGAATTCGAGCCACCGGTGAACCGGCACTTTTTTAAAACAAGAGGCCCATGGGGCCACATCGCTCACCTGAGCAACAATGGGCGTTCAAAAGATATTGTGCCATATGGCCCCTCAGTAGAATAACAAAAAATAAATATTGTAAAGTATTCGAATTTTACACTTATTTTTGCATACACGTAATCTTTGACATTGTATCTTTATGGAATACTATTTTTACCCAGAATAAGAAAATCCTACGCAAGATATAAAACTAACATTTGGTAGGGGTACACTGTTAACTTCCAATTCCCTATATTTTCGTTCTGCCCCCACCCCCTTCCCCCACTTTATAAAGCGATCAAAATATATGAGAACATATAGGTACATTTTCTTCCTCAACTACATACTAGTTATTGTATTTTTTTAAAAAAATATCATATAATAGTTATTGCATTTTATTAAATATCCTATAGATGTGAAGAAGAAAATTGTACTCCAATCCGCTCAATTCCTCAAATTAAAAACATTCAAAAGTTTAATTTGTCTTCTCCATTATAATTAAATGACTGTTGTTTACCTGGCGTAAACTCGTGTGACTTTTATAACTTTACTCACATTTGAGTGATGAATACACTGGAATGAAAATTGTTGTCACGTGACATTTAAAGAACTATAAAAATCAATGTTACAGTATTGACAGGCACATCACTCTATTTTACTAAGGCACACCCATTATTTTCATCTTTATTCAAAAATAAAAATGGCTACAGACCAGGATAATTTTCCGCTGTAATATTTTCTTAGGAATAGCAATAATTCCTTTATCCCCGCAAAAGAAATGTGTCAGAACTATGGAAATTGTTTAACAGTGTCGTTTTTATTTACTCATGTCTGAAAAACTATCAAAATTGATGTAGATTTCACATTATTCATTGTATAAAAAGGGGGCCCCAGAGAGTAGTTATATACAGCATATCATCCGTTAATTTTTGTGTACAAGTATTTAACATTTAGCAAGACATTTCTAATGATCAACCAAAATTTCAGTGTCAATCGTAGAATTATAAGCAAGATACAGAGCTCACAATTCTGCTAGGTTTGAGTCATATTTTGTTCACATGAGTTAAAAATTATTACATTCAGCTTTAAGATTTTTAACTTGGTATTTCCTATTCAGCATTTAAAGTGGGAAAAAAAGAATGGCCTCAGATCTGTGTACATAGAATTGTGAGAAAATCTCTGTATCTTGCTTATAATTCGAAGCTTAACACTCAAATATAGTTAGTAAATAGAAATTGTAAACAATTAAACATAAGAAACATGCACTATAACAAATAAAGTGCACAATTTATTTTTCAAAATGAATCATATACATGTATATACCCACATATTTCCGTCAGCGATATATAACTCTATTTAAATTTATGAATAAACTCGAGAAAATGCTAAGCATCTCAACAAAACACATTGCATTAATCTAATATTACGCAAAAGATCATACCGAATTACCGATAGAATGAATAGTATTTTAGTACTCTTTTAATACATCAGATTTTGCTTAATTTGCGCAGGTAAACAGTTAACTGGCTGATTTACCGAAGTCTCTGTTTGATTTTGATACGTAAAAATTTACAAAATACAGGTTACAAAGCATAGATAATGAAAACGAAACGAAAATCAAAACAAGCTAACACCACCGTCATATGTGAAAACTGTCAACGCATTGAAATATTTCACCTCAATTTACTTCACAAAATCGGCACCAATGTATTTTACATGTTTCAAAGATCCCCTTCGTACGCGAACTGTTGCACAACATTGTCAGATCGACCCGTTTATCTTAAACACGAGTCTTGGTAAAATGGGTGGGCAAACCCGGGCCGGGACAAAATAAAAGCCGGGGCAGATCGGCAATCGTCAATTCCAAAATACGCATTGTTTTGCAGCAATATTTACAGCGAATACAAATATACTGGTCCGTAACATATCCTCAAAATTTTAATGAGATTGGCATATTAATAACTGCCATTCTTTTGTTTTGCCCCGGCCCGCGTTTGCCTACCCATTTTACCATGACTCATCATGCTCATGGAATACCGAACCCGAAGCTATAAACTGATTGAAACACGCCTTTCCTTTATTATTATTTTCGTAATAACTCAGATTTGAAACAGAATTAGCCCATAATTTTTGCAATTTATATTTTCCTTTCCGTAAGGATTATTTATGCTAAATTACATTGAATTTGACTCGGTAGTTCTTGAGAAGAAGATTTTTAAAAATGCACCCCCTTTTTCTACAGTTTCGAGGTTTTCTCCGCTTTGAATAAAGATCGGTCTTTCATTTTTGCAATTTATATTAACCTTCTCATAAGAATGATTTGTGCCAAATTTGGTTGAAATTGGCCGAGCGGTTTTAGAGAAGAAGTTCAAAATGTTAAAAGTTTACAGACGGACAGACGGACAGACAGACAGACGGACAGACGGACGGACAGACGGACGACGGACAAAAGGTGATCAGAATAGCTCACTTGAGCTTTCAGCTCAGGTGAGCTAAAAATCGTTTATTCCATTATATCCACCGTAGGCAAATTTAATTGCAATAACTTTGTAAAATGGATTCCATATAAAAATTGCATTTTATTTCATTTCATTTATAAAATTTAAAAGAAACATAACCCTTTTATGATAAAAAAAACCCTTTGAGGAACCTTAATGCAAGGTGCAACAAAGCCGCTGCAGAACATAATTTTTGTTGCTGGGACACTATATAATTCTCCTCAGAACTATAAACAGAATTCAAGATATACAGTTCCGTATATACACTCAACAAACTTCTAAGTGTTCACCCTGATGAATAGAATAATTTGAAAATTAAGAAATAAAATAATGTGAAATTATCAAAATTTTGTAATTTATATGTTTTTGCATCAATAGCACAGATAAAATACGACAACAACGATTGAAATCAAATAACCGTGAAGAAACTTCAAAACATTAAATTGGTATTTTTCTGCGCATGTTTAAGAAGGAGTCTTTTCTGGTTTTCGACTTGTCAAAAGTAAATTTGATTAAATGGTCATTAAATCAAGATGAAAGGAAATTAAAATATCATATTTTTCTTTCTTTTTTACAATCATACAACTTGGCATAGAAAAAGTAATCAAAGTTTAGAATCTAACAAGGACTATTTTTTGGCGGAACATTGGCGTAGGAAAATATTACATGTTTTTGCAATTCAGATTCATGAGTCTATTTAGCATTTTTTAAACAATAACATTAATGTTGGATTTTTTCAACTAATGTGAACTAATGATAAGGTACTTGTATTTTAGAATATGTGTTTAAAATATGATTTGCCTATCAATTTACATTTTCATTTCCTTTTTTAAGCACTAGTTCTATAACTAGATTTGTGTGAAAAATCTTTAAAATCGGATTTTCTCTCTTATTAAATGGTCAATATATTAGCTTTTCTGTCAATTTATATCTTTATGTAAGGTCTTCATAATGTGCAATAATCAGAAATATTTATACCGGCACTTTCTGAAGACAGTTCAGGTATATTGTTGTTACCCTGATCCGTCTGTCAGTCCATCCGTCTGTCACGTTTTACTTCCTCAAACTGCTTTTACATCTTATAAACCAACAAACTGAACTTTTAAAGTTTGATTTGTGGTATCATGTTGTTTTGTAAAAAGGTTTCACAAATTCTCTGGTAGTCATGGGGGTCAAATAATTGGTAGAAAATGACGTTTTTTCACAAAAAACCTTCTTCCTCGAACTCCTCCTACATTTTCAACAATAGACAAATCATCTTTTGGAATATGTTTTGGGGTATACTATAGATGGGCAATAAGGTTTCGGAAATTTCAATTTTGTCCTGGGTTCATTTTGTAGCTGAAAAATGTTGTATTTTCAAAAAATCTGGTTTAAAAACGTCAACATTTTTGCTGTAGCCAAATGATCTTCTAGAATATGATTGGGGGTGTCATTTTAAAGTGTGATCGGGTTTCAGAATTTTTTTTAACACAGGGGTCGGTGGGCAACAAAAAATGACGTTTTTTTGTTAAAAAAAAGTATGCTTCCCATAACTCCTCTTACAACTTTTGGAGTAGCTATGTCATCTCTTGGGATATGATTGGGGCTGTCCTATAGATGTGCAATAAGGTTTTAAACATTTAAATTTCATCCAGGGAGTCAAATAATAGCAGAAAATTGACGTTTATCACTCATAAACATAACCTATATCCCAGAACTCCTCTTATGATTTAATGAATAGACACATCATATCTTGGGATATGATAGGGTCTGTCCTATAGATGTGCAGTAAGGTTTTGTAAATTCCCAGAACTCATCTTATGATTTAATGAATAGACACATCAAATCTTGGGATATGATAGGGACTGTCCTATAGATATGCAATAATGTTTTAAAAAATATAATTTAATCCTGGTAGTCAAATAGTTGCAGAAAATTAACGTTTATCACTCCTAAACAAAACCAAGATCCCAGAACTCCTCTTATGATTTAATGAATAGACACATCATATCTTGGGATATGATAGGGACTGTCCTATAGATATGCAATAAGGTTTTGAAAAATTACATTTAATCCTGGAAGTGAAATAGTTGGAAAAAATTAATGTTTTTAACTCCTTAAAAAACCTAGATCCCAGAACTCCTCTTATGATTTAATAAATAGACACATCATATCTTGGGATATAATAGGGGCTGTCCAATAGATGTGCAATAAGATTTTAAAAAATTTAATTTAATCCTAGTAGACAAATAGTAACATAAAATTATCATTTATCCCATGCGCGCATCTAGAGGGGGGGTCAGGGGTCCAGATCCCCCCTTCAACATTCAAATTTATTTAAATTACATTTAATTTATAAAATTTTCAAAAATATGCCTCGGACCCCCCCCCCCCCCCCTCGCAACTCAAATAACTGTTGCTTCCCCTTTTCCCTGGAAAAAAATTTCTGGATCGACACATGAACGTATCCCTCCTTAAACTGTAAAAATAAATAACGGTTTTTTTCTCTCAAAATATTCTCTAGATGCACATAAAGATTTTAGAAATTGCTTTTTAATTTTTATCGATAAGATAAACAAAATGTTATATGTATTCGGGGCAATTGTAAATTCTCCTAAACAAAGCAGGATCATCATTAAGATAGGAACTACCTATATGGATCAAACACCACATATGAATAAGATATCATACTTTATTATGTCCAGTTCTGGAAAGTCACGGTGTCTCCAAGGGGGCATAACCTATATACAATTTGATGCGCACAAAGAGCAAGAATAAATATGGTTTAGGGATGAAGGATCTCGAAACTTAAAAATTATCAAAGTATATCATCATTTCCTATTTCAGAGGGAGGGGGGTAATTGGGTAGTGGTGGTTTAAAGACAACAATCCCATAGTTGACAGTTTAAAAACACTTCATAAGGCCAAAATGATAATTGAGAAAACAGTCAGAGCTGTTTGAATATTGTTGTCTGCATTGTTTTTACGACACTTTGTACCCACCTTAAATTTTCTGGTTATTATGTCCTCGACATTGTTTTGAATATTAAACAATCAAAATGAAACGTTATTCTGATACATTTTTTCTCTTTAATAACCATAAAGTCATTTCCATAAGCAACTTAAAACAGCATTAAAACTCTGAGCAAAATTCAACCAAACCGGAAGTGTATGTGATGTTTAGCAAAAGTCAAGGTCTCGGGTCGCAACCTAAGGTCAAGGTCAATCCATCGTTTCTAACTATTGGAAAGTTAAGTGGAAATCAGTCACCCCGTAGACAACGTAGACAAGAGAAATAAAAATGTTTATTTCATATAGTAAAGACATTATACTGGGTGAACACTTAGAAGTTTTGTTGAGTATATGTGCAAGTGAGGCTCATACAAAGATAAGAGGTTTGGAATATTATGTAAATATTGAATGAAAAAAAAACCCATAGAGACCTGAGCAGTCATTAAAAGCAGAAAATTCTTTCAACGTGATTGATACACATGCTCTGGGATTCTGTGAAGAACTGGGATGCTGAAATTAGTTTGGTGTGAGCGATCTAAATCTTGCCCACTGTTCAAGGATTAGAGTAACATCGGTCAGCTCATCCAAACCTTAAACAACTGATGAATAAGTTGTTGTCTTTAATAGTATGGCTTTGGACAACTTGTTTTCATTCATATAATGGACAAAAGCAAAAATAAGGCCCAAAAAATCTTAAAGCAGAATCTGAACGTGGATGACACTTCTGGTTCACTTTTAGGCGTATTCTGATAATCGCCACCGGAAAAAAAAAAGTTTAAAGCATTCAATAGAAACTCTTCTAAGTTGACGTTTTTGTTGATATCCTCATATCAAAGGTGTAATTATTAATGATAAACTATCTTAAAAATACATGTAATATGTTAATGTACAAAATTTTATCCATCTAAATTAAAACAACGATAAAGAAGCAATCGAGTGAAATCTAGAGAAAAGCTAGGTACAATCGCACTCTTGCTCCATGATAATACGTCTAGTTTACCCCTAGAGATGCGGTTGCTGAAGTGGCTAACCTTGGCTTAAAATTAGATTTAATTTAAAATGTAAAATAAACACACCTAGCTCCATCTGTTTTAAATTTTCTCTAATTTAGGGCTTAGTTTTGTTATTAAGCGTCATTAGAAGAATTCGCCTCTCAAATTTTACAAACCTGTTAACTCCTTTCATTAATTAAATCTTTGTCTTATATTAAAAAAATTCCTAGCTTTTGCTTTACTGGTATTTTAAATATGATGATGTCATACCTAATATGGTAGAGTTAATGGAAGACGGATTTGCCATCTTCTTTCATGATAGGTCTTTAATGCTCAAGCATCATTGCAGCAAGATCTTTGATATCAAAGGGGATTATGTTAAACAATAGAGGAAACTGTTGTTTCTCTCATTCAATGTGAACGAGGCCATGTAGGTTTTGATCAACCCTTGTGTATGGGAAGACCTAAATACAGCGAAGAATATGAAAATATATACATGTAAATAATATATAAAATAAAGTCCTGGTAAAAGACTACAAACAGACATAGCTACTAGTGTCAGCTTGCTTTCTTTAGTTCTAACACACATTTTACAGGTAGGAAAATTCAAAAGACGCACCTGTCTCGTTGGTCTCTTTGTTGCCAGTACCTAACTTAAAACAGTGCCCTTCCTCTAAATCAATTGTCTTCCATAGTATCTCTGCAAAACAAAGTTATCAACTCCTGTTTCAAAGTTGACAAGATTTGATTCAAGGATTATTTTTCAAAAGTACATATCAAATTGTTATGGAAGTTGGAACGTTTCGTTTAATTGTTCAATAATAAATATATTCCAAACGCATGATGGCGTATATATTTGTGCTCATGCGCCGTGAAAAGGAAATTGAACGTCGCAGATTTCCAATGCAAACATAATGGGACATATACACTCAATGTAAATTCTTTTACGTGATCTGTCCAGACTCTCATAATTTATCCAGCTTGGTTCCTTTATCTCCATATATGTTAAGTTGTAGCTAATCGTGGTGATATTCAGAAGTGGACACAAATTCATGGCGGACGTGAAATTTGCGGTATTGGAAGATAACGCTCTGTCCTCTAAAACAAAATGAAACGAATTCACTCACTAATTCCACTAATCATGTTGACACGCAACCGTTTATTAAAAAAATAATAGTGAAAAACAATGTTGCTTCTTCTGGCAATGATTTACAAATTGTTATATCCTCACTCTACACAAGACGGGGTGTGGTATAAAAACATTTATCTTTTCCAAACAACCCTTCTTGACTATTTTTCTCATTTCTTTAAACATTTGTTTAAACATTTAAAATCCAATTTTTGATTTTTGTTAAGCCAGGTATCCAATTAAAAAAGACAAATTCAAAATATTATTTTGTTTAAAAAAAACTGTCACTAGCTTTTTCTTCCTTTTTTTAAAAGGCGCTATTGTATGAATAATTATTAAACTTAATACATGTACTAGCTAGCACCCACATTCAAATTAATAATATCAACCCGAAATTTTTATTCTCAAAAAGAAGAATTTATGTTTTATCACTGGTTGGATCAATAACAACGAATTCATTCATTTTCTATTGAATCAAAATGAGAACTTTCAAGAGATTTCCCCTTTAGATAAACAGTTGCAGCTGAAACTAAATTTGCAATGTTCAGACTATGGTCAGACAAATATTTTATTCAACAAATCAGCTTCTTGATCTGATCTGGTTTACTGCTTTGATTTTATTTATATCTTTCAATATGGAAAGATGACACATACAATTTATTTCATATTTTACCGACTTTTTTTTATTTAGGCGAACTTACATACCACAGATATATCTCAATAAAGCGTTGGTAGGGTAACTCTGAATGACGATCAATTCTGTAAAAAAAAAAGTCGTACGGATTCAATCGGTAAAATTGACCAGACATGTTTATCTTATAACCATACATGTATATCTTATAACATATCGTATTAAGAGGGAAGTTCTTTTTTTTCTTGGTTTAAAAGGTGTTATTCAAAGAAAAATGTTCTGAAAAAGTAATTCCTAAGTCTATGTGTTATTTGGAAACACACATTAATCCCATCAATGAAGAGAAGTCTTGAAGAGAGTTACAAACACATTTAGTAGAGTATGGATGTATTTTTGAATTATCTAATATTTCCCGATTTACATAACCCTCACTTGAAGAAAACTTATAATGCAATTATATAAAAATATACACTATAGTATTCAGCACAACGTGTTTCGCTTTCATTTAACAATGGTAAGGTTTTTTGCAACCAAATTGAAAGTTAACAAAAACATTAACGACAAAAATATCACAGCATGATTCGAACAATTGCTTCAACATTCTTTTGTTTCATATCACGAATTCAGATGGCAATGCAGTTGTAAACTACATTTTTGATAACGGGTAGTTCTTGGTAACATATTAATGAGGGATTAAATTAAACATTTCGTTCATTGTTTGTCCTCACAATAAAAAGATAAATATTCATAAATAATAAATAATTTTATTCAACCAAATAACGCGTTACAAACAATGAATAATTTGCGACTCACTGTTTGGCATTATACCAATATCTATGGTCGGGAAGCCTTTCAGAGAACCATTTTGGATTTCCTTAAACAATTGGCAGGACTCATCTGCAAACAATAAAAGAAAATTGATTTCCTGTTATTTGACACAAATCATATGATAAATTTCGGAAAGAGTAAACAAACAGTGTAATTATTGGATGACTAGATTTTTAATACTCTTGCAGTTGAATGCTTAAATGACGTGAAAATCTTTACCCTTTGCTGATCGTTCCCTAATAGGTGCCGCGTGTGTTTTATGATTTGCTGGTAAACTCCCAGGAATACCCCTGAAATCCAATCAGATCTCGTGAATAAGGCACCTGTCCTTAAACTTTACAATGTTTTGGTAACTGAATAACGTTCTAAGGTAATGATCTCTCTCTCTCTCTCTCTCTCTCTCTCTGTGCCAACAAGGACAGCTTTCCGGAGAGAAAACGAATATAAAAATTCCGGAGTGTAAGGAGATGTACTAACTAACACAAACACAAACTTCAAAGAGTTTTTGACAACAATATACTTAATAATAATAAAATAATTAATGAAACCATCAAAAGATCTAGTAAAACTCGCGCAAATGCTAAGATTAATATATCATTTCAATAT
Organism: Magallana ariakensis; assembly: GCA_020458035.1. Taxonomy (NCBI): domain Eukaryota; kingdom Metazoa; phylum Mollusca; class Bivalvia; order Ostreida; family Ostreidae; genus Magallana; species Magallana ariakensis. The sequence goes on from CM035818.1 coordinate 4,521,100, forward strand.
CATTGTGTAGCAATATGTACTGTGCGACACAGGAAGAAAAAAAAGTGACATTTAGCCTTTAAGACAGTTTGTATATTTACATTCACTTTCTTTACCCTATTCAATTGCATTGATTGATTTGAGTGATAACAAAGAAGATCGAATCACAAATCTGGTGCGTATGAATAAGCTTTCAACAATTCATTTCTTCAGTATTTCTTGAAGTAAAAGCATAGCTGACTTCCAACCGGATCACGACCTGATATTATACCTACGCTGATAAACATTTCATTGATATAAAATATTAATTTTGTTGGCGGCAATGGCCGTTAAACGAATTCAATTTAATAATATATTATTTTACCAAAGGTTATATTCATCGAATAACAGAATGTAAAATAACACTGTTTAGTTAGAATTTATAGCGCTGTGCACTATTTCTGTCAGCATAATTCGGATGTTCCAGTATGGCTCTTCCGTTAATTGCGCATTACTCGTAGAATAAGGCGGATATTTTTAAAAATAAATCATAATTGCGGAAAGAGATTAAGGATAAATAAGCAATCTATAATTGTTTTCCAAGATTTGGTCTCATAACTGCAACGATGTGTGCAAACAGTTTTTCATAACGCGCTAGAGCGCGTAACTCAGTTTGTATGCAAACACAGCTGCAGTTATGAGACCACAGCTTTCAAAATATAAAGATTCAGTGCCTAAATATACACATATAATTGGGTATTCTATTTAGAGAAGTGGTAATATAAAATGTTTTAATCACTTCTCTAAAGAGAATAACAAACATCTCTGACCTCATCAATGTACCTGATAAATATAAAGTAAAATATATAGCCGGTACATCGTAATTATTCGAATAACAAATAATCGAAATAGTGTTGGGCGTATCCACTAAACAACGACTATTGAATATATAATCACCCAATTTCAATGAAACTACAATCTATAATACGGTATGAGAATCAGAAATAAATCACACAATATGAATTATTATTCCATAAGGCCAATCGTGTCTACTACAAGATGATATACGTACATAGATCAGAAATCATATAATATTGACCTAAGAGCTAAATGAGTTCACGTACGAGGGTTGTTCGGAAATTATTGAGACATTTACTCTTACTCCCTTGCGAAAAAAGATGAACCATTGAAATTTCACTAATAAGTTAACCAGGGTACCATTTATTAATGTGAACATTTTCCAGTCAATAGCTTCATCACATCATTTCTGGTAAGCTGACAAACTTGCTTATGTCCAGTGACCCGGCGCAACCTAAAACTCATCGCAACGTCATTTTAACGCGTTTCCCTGCTCCTATGTTTTAAACGTCTTACAAACAAACGGAACACATGAATTATTCTTCATTTCTCATCTATTTTGTTCATTTTAAGATGTCAAAGTTTAAGTATCTTCTCCATTCTTGACTTTTTTGTGAAAAAATCGAGTTATTTCTACCCAAAAGTTAACTTTCTGTGAAACGTCTGTTAAAGTCATTCTGTACATATTTAATAAAATGTTGACATCGGTTTTTGTTTAAAAAGTAGTAGATCTTTAGTCCCTTTGTTTTAATTCTAGTTAAAAAATTAGTAAAAAAAATTCCGATTAAATGGAGCTCTTGACTCCTTTATATTGTATAGTTTGTGTATAAGCCATAACTTGGCCTGTAAAGGTCTTCTTCTGTGTTTCTGACCAATTTGATGTATATTCGCTGCGTCGCCTTGACGTCAAAATTCAATAAACCGTCGTGGCCAGATTTCTATTGCTTGGTATATATATTTGTATTATCTCCGTATCTCAACTCGAACACTAGTGAAACTTGCACACAAGTTAGTCACAATAAATAGCAACATGAACATATATAATTTGATTTACTTTCCTATAATTTGTTGGTCATCCGACACTAAGTAAGTTATTGTTAAAGTTTATTTTATTTCCCAGTTTATGACTGCGCCGGGTACCCCTACCACCGACTTTTTTATGTACCGTCGTAAACAAAATATTAAAGATTTTTTAATATAGCTTTGTTTGATTATTTGATTAGGTTTCTTCAAAGTTTATGCCAATTTTTACCTTAATTCGTCACTTAGAAAGGAAAATATTTGCGTTGTCTCAATAATTTCCGAACAACCCTCTTATTACACAATAAATAGAAATATTTTAGGATTAATTCGGATGTATTTATATCTTATAATACAAGTATTTATTTTCAATGACTCGTGACCCATAAAATTACTAAAAAAACCACTAAACGTATGTGTAAAGGACATTCCTAATAGTCAACACTGCAAAGTTTGGTATCGATTTTTAAAATTCAAATTTGCAATAAATCGCACCGTCCTTTGTTACGTCATTTATTTCTACCTGTTGCAATGATTCAGAAAGATTGGCAACTTCCTTCTGAGTAGATCTAGATTTATCTTTTTGTCCAACTTTATTTTAGAGCAACATTTAAGTTAGGGTTTTTCGCACCGTTTCAAATGACCTGCAAAGGGGTTTTTGCTAGTGACTAGTATGGTGTATTGTATGCTAGTGACTAGTATGGTGTACTGTATACTAGTGACTAGTATGGTGTTTTGTATGCTAGTCACTAGTATGGCGTATGGTATGCTAGTGACTAGTATGGTGTACTGTATGCTAGTGACTAGTATGGTGTACTGTATGCTAGTGACTAGTATGGTGTACTGTATACTAGTGACTAGTATGGTGTACTGTATACTAGTGACTAGTATGGTGTACTGTATACTAGTGACTAGTATGGTGTACTGTATACTAGTGACTAGTATGGTGTACTGTATACTAGTGACTAGTATGGTGTACTGTATACTAGTGACTAGTATGGTGTACTGTATGCTAGTGACTAGTATGGTGTACTGTATACTAGTGACTAGTATGGTGTACTGTATGCTAGTGACAAGTATGGTGTACTGTATGCTAGTGACTAGTATGGTGTACTGTATGCTAGTGACAAGTATGGTGTACTGTATGCTAGTGACTAGTATGGTGTACTGTATGCTAGTGACTAGTATGGTGTACTGTATGCTAGTGACTAGTATGGTGTATTGTATATTAGTGACTAGTATGGTGTACTGTATACTAGTGACTAGTATGGTGTACTGTATACTAGTGACTAGTATGGTGTATTGTATACTAGTGACTAGTATGGTGTACTGTATGCTAGTGACTAGTATGGTGTACTGTATACTAGTGACTAGTATGGTGTACTGTATGCTAGTGACTAGTATGGTGTACTGTATGCTAGTGACTAGTGTGGTGTACTGTATACTAGTGACTAGTATGGTGTACTGTATACTAGTGACTAGTATGGTGTACTGTATGCTAGTGACTAGTATGGTGTACTGTATACTAGTGACTAGTATGGTGTACTGTATGCTAGTGACTAGTATGGTGTACTGTATACTAGTGACTAGTATGGTGTACTGTATGCTAGTGACTAGTATGGTGTACTGTATACTAGTGACTAGTATGGTGTACTGTATGCTAGTGACAAGTATGGTGTACTGTATGCTAGTGACTAGTATGGTGTACTGTATGCTAGTGACAAGTATGGTGTACTGTATACTAGTGACTAGTATGGTGTACTGTATGCTAGTGACTAGTATGGTGTACTGTATGCTAGTGACTAGTATGGTGTACTGTATGCTAGTGACTAGTATGGTGTACTGTATGCTAGTGACAAGTATGGTGTACTGTATACTAGTGACTAGTATGGTGTACTGTATGCTAGTGACTAGTATGGTGTACTGTATGCTAGTGACTAGTATGGTGTACTGTATACTAGTGACTAGTATGGTGTACTGTATGCTAGTGACTAGTATGGTGTATTGTATATTAGTGACTAGTATGGTGTACTGTATACTAGTGACTAGTATGGTGTACTGTATACTAGTGACTAGTATGGTGTATTGTATACTAGTGACTAGTATGGTGTACTGTATGCTAGTGACTAGTATGGTGTACTGTATACTAGTGACTAGTATGGTGTACTGTATGCTAGTGACAAGTATGGTGTACTGTATGCTAGTGACTAGTATGGTGTACTGTATGCTAGTGACTAGTATGGTGTACTGTATGCTAGTGACTAGTATGGTGTACTGTATATTAGTGACTAGTATGGTGTACTGTATACTAGTGACTAGTATGGTGTACTGTATACTAGTGACTAGTATGGTGTATTGTATGCTAGTGACTAGTATGGTGTACTGTATGCTAGTGACTAGTATGGTGTACTGTATACTAGTGACTAGTATGGTGTACTGTATGCTAGTGACTAGTATGGTGTATTGTATACTAGTGACTAGTATGGTGTACTGTATGCTAGTGACTAGTATGGTGTATTGTATGCTAGTGACTAGTATGGTGTACTGTATACTAGTGACTAGTATGGTGTACTGTATACTAGTGACTAGTATGGTGTACTGTATGCTAGTGACTAGTATGGTGTACTGTATTATGCTAGTGACTAGTATGGTGTACTGTATGCTAGTGACTAGTATGGTGTACTGTATACTAGTGACTAGTATGGTGTACTGTATACTAGTGACTAGTATGGTGTACTGTATACTAGTGACTAGTATGGTGTATTGTATGCTAGTGACTAGTATGGTGTACTGTATGCTAGTGACTAGTATGGTGTACTGTATACTAGTGACTAGTATGGTGTATTGTATGCTAGTGACTAGTATGGTGTACTGTATGCTAGTGACTAGTATGGTGTACTGTATTATGCTAGTGACTAGTATGGTGTACTGTATGCTAGTGACTAGTATGGTGTACTGTATGCTAGTGACTAGTATGGTGTACTGTATATTAGTGACTAGTATGGTGTACTGTATACTAGTGACTAGTATGGTGTACTGTATACTAGTGACTAGTATGGTGTACTGTATGCTAGTGACTAGTATGGTGTACTGTATGCTAGTGACTAGTATGGTGTACTGTATTATGCTAGTGACTAGTATGGTGTACTGTATGCTAGTCACTAGTATGGTGTATTGTATACTAGTGACTAGTATGGTGTATTGTATACTAGTGACTAGTATGGTGTATTGTATGCTAGTGACTAGTATGGTGTACTGTATACTAGTGACTAGTATGGTGTATTGTATGCTAGTGACTAGTATGGTGTACTGTATACTAGTGATTAGTATGGTGTATTGTATGCTAGTGACTAGTATGGTGTACTGTATACTAGTGACTAGTATGGTGTACTGTATACTAGTGACTAGTATGGTGTACTGTATGCTAGTGACTAGTATGGTGTACTGTATACTAGTGACTAGTATGGTGTACTGTATACTAGTGACTAGTATGGTGTATTGTATGCTAGTGACTAGTATGGTGTACTGTATGCTAGTGACTAGTATGGTGTACTGTATACTAGTGACTAGTATGGTGTATTGTATGCCAGTGACTAGTATGGTGTATTGTATACTAGTGACTAGTATGGTGTACTGTATGCTAGTGACTAGTATGGTGTAATGTATACTAGTGACTAGTATGGTGTACTGTATACTAGTGACTAGTATGGTGTACTGTATGCTAGTGACTAGTATGGTGTAATGTATACTAGTGACGAGTATGGTGTACTGTATACTAGTGACTAGTACGGTGTATTGTATGCTAGTGACTAGTACGGTGTATTGTATGCTAGTGACTAGTACGGTGTACTGTATACTAGTGACTAGTATGGTGTACTGTATGCTAGTGACTAGTATGGTGTACTGTATACTAGTGACTAGTATGGTGTACTGTATCCTAGTGACTAGTATGGTGTATTGTATCCTAGTGACTAGTATGGTGTACTGTATACTAGTGACTAGTATGGTGTACTGTATGCTAGTGACTAGTATGGTGTATTGTATGCTAGTGACTAGTATGGTGTACTGTATACTAGTGACTAGTATGGTGTACTGTATACTAGTGACTAGTATGGTGTACTGTATGCTAGTGACTAGTATGGTGTACTGTATACTAGTGACTAGTATGGTGTACTGTATACTAGTGACTAGTATGGTGTACTGTATGCTAGTGACTAGTATGGTGTACTGTATACTAGTGACTAGTATGGTGTATTGTATGCTAGTGACTAGTATGGTGTATTGTATGCTAGTGACTAGTATGGTGTACTGTATACTAGTGACTAGTATGGTGTATTGTATGCCAGTGACTAGTATGGTGTATTGTATGCTAGTGACTAGTATGGTGTACTGTATACTAGTGACTAGTATGGTGTACTGTATGCCAGTGACTAGTATGGTGTAATGTATACTAGTGACTAGTATGGTGTACTGTATACTAGTGACTAGTATGGTGTACTGTATGCTAGTGACTAGTATGGTGTAATGTATACTAGTGACGAGTATGGTGTACTGTATACTAGTGACTAGTACGGTGTACTGTATGCTAGTGACTAGTACGGTGTATTGTATGCTAGTGACTAGTACGGTGTACTGTATGCTAGTGACTAGTACGGTGTATTGTATGCTAGTGACTAGTATGGTGTACTGTATACTAGTGACTAGTACGGTGTACTGTATGCTAGTGACTAGTACGGTGTATTGTATGCTAGTGACTAGTATGGTGTACTGTATACTAGTGACTTGTATGGTGTACTGTATGCTAGTGACTAGTATGGTGTACTGTATGCTAGTGACTAGTATGGTGTACTGTATACTAGTGACTAGTATGGTGTACTGTATACTAGTGACTAGTATGGTGTACTGTATACTAGTGACTAGTATGGTGTACTGTATACTAGTGACTAGTATGGTGTACTGTATACTAGTGACTAGTATGGTGTACTGTATACTAGTGACTAGTATGGTGTACTGTATACTAGTGACTAGTATGGTGTACTGTATACTAGTGACTAGTATGGTGTACTGTATGCTAGTGACAAGTATGGTGTACTGTATGCTAGTGACTAGTATGGTGTACTGTATGCTAGTGACTAGTATGGTGTACTGTATGCTAGTGACTAGTATGATGTATTGTATATTAGTGACTAGTATGGTGTACTGTATACTAGTGACTAGTATGGTGTACTGTATACTAGTGACTAGTATGGTGTATTGTATACTAGTGACTAGTATGGTGTACTGTATACTAGTGACTAGTATGGTGTACTGTATACTAGTGACTAGTATGGTGTACTGTATACTAGTGACTAGTATGGTGTACTGTATACTAGTGACTAGTATGGTGTACTGTATGCTAGTGACAAGTATGGTGTACTGTATGCTAGTGACTAGTATGGTGTACTGTATGCTAGTGACTAGTATGGTGTACTGTATACTAGTGACTAGTATGGTGTACTGTATACTAGTGACTAGTATGGTGTACTGTATTATGCTAGTGACTAGTATGGTGTACTGTATGCTAGTGACAAGTATGGTGTACTGTATGCTAGTGACTAGTATGGTGTATTGTATATTAGTGACTAGTGTGGTGTACTGTATGCTAGTGACTAGTATGGTGTACTGTATACTAGTGACTAGTATGGTGTACTGTATTATGCTAGTGACTAGTATGGTGTACTGTATGCTAGTCACTAGTATGGTGTACTGTATGCTAGTGACTAGTATGGTGTACTGTATACTAGTGATTAGTATGGTGTATTGTATGCTAGTGACTAGTATGGTGTACTGTATACTAGTGACTAGTATGGTGTACTGTATGCTAGTGACTAGTATGGTGTACTGTATGCTAGTGACTAGTATGGTGTACTGTATGCTAGTGACTAGTATGGTGTACTGTATATTAGTGACTAGTATGGTGTACTGTATACTAGTGACTAGTATGGTGTACTGTATACTAGTGACTAGTATGGTGTATTGTATGCTAGTGACTAGTATGGTGTACTGTATGCTAGTGACTAGTATGGTGTACTGTATACTAGTGACTAGTATGGTGTACTGTATGCTAGTGACTAGTATGGTGTACTGTATTATGCTAGTGACTAGTATGGTGTACTGTATGCTAGTCACTAGTATGGTGTATTGTATACTAGTGACTAGTATGGTGTATTGTATACTAGTGACTAGTATGGTGTATTGTATGCTAGTGACTAGTATGGTGTACTGTATACTAGTGACTAGTATGGTGTATTGTATGCTAGTGACTAGTATGGTGTACTGTATACTAGTGATTAGTATGGTGTATTGTATGCTAGTGACTAGTATGGTGTACTGTATACTAGTGACTAGTATGGTGTACTGTATACTAGTGACTAGTATGGTGTACTGTATGCTAGTGACTAGTATGGTGTACTGTATACTAGTGACTAGTATGGTGTACTGTATACTAGTGACTAGTATGGTGTATTGTATGCTAGTGACTAGTATGGTGTACTGTATGCTAGTGACTAGTATGGTGTACTGTATACTAGTGACTAGTATGGTGTATTGTATGCCAGTGACTAGTATGGTGTATTGTATACTAGTGACTAGTATGGTGTACTGTATGCTAGTGACTAGTATGGTGTAATGTATACTAGTGACTAGTATGGTGTACTGTATACTAGTGACTAGTATGGTGTACTGTATGCTAGTGACTAGTATGGTGTAATGTATACTAGTGACGAGTATGGTGTACTGTATACTAGTGACTAGTACGGTGTATTGTATGCTAGTGACTAGTACGGTGTATTGTATGCTAGTGACTAGTACGGTGTACTGTATACTAGTGACTAGTACGGTGTACTGTATGCTAGTGACTAGTATGGTGTACTGTATACTAGTGACTAGTATGGTGTACTGTATACTAGTGACTAGTATGGTGTATTGTATACTAGTGACTAGTATGGTGTACTGTATACTAGTGACTAGTATGGTGTACTGTATGCTAGTGACTAGTATGGTGTATTGTATGCTAGTGACTAGTATGGTGTACTGTATACTAGTGACTAGTATGGTGTACTGTATACTAGTGACTAGTATGGTGTACTGTATGCTAGTGACTAGTATGGTGTACTGTATACTAGTGACTAGTATGGTGTACTGTATACTAGTGACTAGTATGGTGTACTGTATGCTAGTGACTAGTATGGTGTACTGTATACTAGTGACTAGTATGGTGTATTGTATGCTAGTGACTAGTATGGTGTATTGTATGCTAGTGACTAGTATGGTGTACTGTATACTAGTGACTAGTATGGTGTATTGTATGCCAGTGACTAGTATGGTGTATTGTATGCTAGTGACTAGTATGGTGTACTGTATACTAGTGACTAGTATGGTGTACTGTATGCCAGTGACTAGTATGGTGTAATGTATACTAGTGACTAGTATGGTGTACTGTATACTAGTGACTAGTATGGTGTACTGTATGCTAGTGACTAGTATGGTGTAATGTATACTAGTGACGAGTATGGTGTACTGTATACTAGTGACTAGTACGGTGTACTGTATGCTAGTGACTAGTACGGTGTATTGTATGCTAGTGACTAGTATGGTGTACTGTATACTAGTGACTAGTACGGTGTACTGTATGCTAGTGACTAGTACGGTGTATTGTATGCTAGTGACTAGTATGGTGTACTGTATACTAGTGACTTGTATGGTGTACTGTATGCTAGTGACTAGTATGGTGTACTGTATACTAGTGACTAGTATGGTGTACTGTATACTAGTGACTAGTATGGTGTACTGTATGCTAGTGACTAGTATGGTGTACTGTATACTAGTGACTAGTATGGTGTACTGTATACTAGTGACTAGTATGGTGTACTGTATACTAGTGACTAGTATGGTGTACTGTATACTAGTGACTAGTATGGTGTATTGTATGCTAGTGACTAGTATGGTGTACTGTATACTAGTGACTAGTATGGTGTACTGTATACTAGTGACTAGTATGGTGTATTGTATGCTAGTGACTAGTATGGTGTACTGTATACAGTATTACTTTGTTTATGAGGAAGTCCTTAAGAATTATATTCTTAGTGTATGAGGAAGTCCTAAAGAAATTATATTCTTAGTTACTAAAATTCTTACAGTAGTGAAGGAGAAACTTCAAGAGTACTGTACAACAATAGACTCCAGAAGTGGTGTGAATCAGATGTGGATACTAAAAATCTCGCTTTATACAACCATTCCCCACGACAAATTAAAATCTAGGCTTTTTGATATCATCGACAGTCGTAAAAATGATTACCTTGTCATTGGAAATCTAAAAAATTATTTTGTTAAAAACCATTCTGATTGCACACACAAGTACTCTGAAGTTGACATTAAAAAGATGCTAAAGTTTCTGATAGACGACATCTATGTAGTTTTTGGAAATCAAGTCTTCCAACAATCTGTTGGAATTCCCATGGGTACCAATTGTGTCCCATTGTTAGCAGACCTATTTTTGTAATTCTTAACAGAATTTATTCAAAAACTTGTACGTGAAAAAAAATAAATCACTCGCTGTGGCCTTCAACTCAACATTCAGGTATATCGACGACGTATTATTAATTAACAATTGTTATTTCTATACTTACGTCGACTCGATATATCCGAGTGAACTTGAAATAAAAGATACCACAGATTCTACATCATCTGTTTCAATTTTGGATATTTTACTGGAAATGGGCATTGATGGTAACCTAACAACAAAACTTTATGATAAACGCGATGACTTCAATTTTTCTATAGTCAACTTTCCTTACCTATGTAGCAATATACCTTCATCACCTGCTTATGGTGTTTTTGTCTCTCGGTTAATTCGATACGCAAGTGCATGCTCTTCTTATGAACAGTTTCTAAGGCGAGGCAAGCTAGTGACAAACAAGTTGTTAAAACAGGACTATCAACAGTCTCGTTTGAAGTCATCTTTTCGTAAGTTCTATGGTCGATACAACGACCTTGTCAGCAAATACAATCCTCCAATGGGTCGCTGACGTTTTTCATACTAATTGTTAGACAATAATTAATCACCTAATTGTCTACGGACTTTTCCGTTTTCCCCCGATTACGACAAAGAGCACATGACGGGTGTGACCGGTCAGCAGAGGATGCTCACTCCTCCATGGCACCTGATCCTGCCTCTAAGGTTTTCCAGGGGTCCGTGATTGCTCTGCTGTGGACTGTTGATGAATACAGAATTGTCCTCGGATTTTTCTCCGTTTTTCCCGATCATGATATTTTCCCTAAATTACGACATTTTTCCCGATAATGACATTTTTACCGATATGACATTGGGCGCACGGCGGGTGTGACCGGTCAGCAGAGGATGCTTACTCCTCCATGGCACCTGATCCTACCTCTTTCTTTTTGGAGGTCCGTGTTGCTCTGCTTTTAATTTGTATTTCGTTTTCTGGATTTTTGAGATGGTTTTTTCGGGGGGTGGGGGTCTCTTTTTCTCTTGCAATGCCACCCTCGTTTAATACCAAACATTTATATTTATTTAATCAAGATATCATAAACTCGATTCTTCCTTACTGCTTGTGAAGTCGTAGAACAATTGACAAAAAATCCTACTTTTGGTAAGCGCTTTTAGCAGAATTCTCTAACCATGCCATCCAGTAACATACAATAGTCAATTTATGGCAACAATTGAATGGACTCACGTGTGAGTGGTGCCCCTATGGGTAAGGTTCCACCCTGGTGCCACATCGTGGGGTACCGTGCCTTCCTCCGTGTCCTGTGGGGAACCAATGGGGACCTCGGCTGACCCACCATCAGGCAATAAGAGCGTCTTACTAGTTGGAAGGGCTGACGGAAATGACAAACAAGAGGCCCATGGGCCACATCGCTCACCTGAACAATAGGCTTAATGGAGTCATAATACAAACTATCTGGAGAATGTAGTATAATACATGTAGATCCTGTATAAATAAAAATCAAATTTTCCACATTCTTATGTTTATTATCATTAGTCCCTTTTCTAACAGGAGACCATTGCAGCTCTCAAAAAGATCCTAAACAATTGTTTATATATGGGATATAAACCTACATCAAACTCTGAACCCCTTGTGAGACCCAATCGTCCAGGAAACATCCAGAAGCCAACACCTTAACAATATTAAATAATCACCTGGCTGATTAGTTTCTGAGAAGAAGATTTTTAAAGATTTACTTTTAATATTCCTATGTAAAAAATTCCACCCCCATTGTGGCCCAACTCTACCCCCAGGAATCATGATTTTTACAACTTTGAATCTACACTACCTAAGGATGCTTCCAAAGAGGTTTCAGCTTTCCTGGCTTATTAGTTTCTGAGAAGACGATTTTTTAAGATTTACTCTATATATTCCTATGTAGAAATTCGATCCCAAATTGTGGCCCCACTCTACCCCTGGGGGTAATGATTTTCACAACTTTAAATATACACTACCTGAGAATGTTTCCACACAAGTTTCAGCTTTCCTGGCTGATTAGTTTCTGAGAAGAAGATTTTTAAAGATTTAATCTATATATTCCTATGTAAAAAGTCAACCCCCCCCCCCATTGTGGCCCCACCCTACCCCCGGGGGTCATGATTTTCACAACTTTGAATCTTCACTACCTAAGGATGCTTTCGCACAAGTTTCAGCTTTCCTGGCCAAATGGTTTCTGAGAAGAAGATTTTTAAAGATTTACTCTATATATTCCTATGTAAAAAATTTAAACCCCCATTGTGGCCCCACCCTACCCCCCGGTGTCATGATTTTCACAACTTTGAATCTACACTACCTGAGGATGCTTCCATACAAGTTTCAGCTTTCCTGGCTGATTAGTTTCTGAGAAGAAGATTTTTAAAGATATACTCTATATATTCCTATGTAAAAATTCGACCCCTCATTGTGGCCCCACCCTACCCCCCGGGGTCATGATTTTCACAACTTTGAATCTACACTACCTGAGGATGCTTCCACACAAGTTTCAGCTTTCCTGGCTTATTAGTTTCTGAGAAGAAGATTTTTAAAGATATACTCTATATATTCCTATGTAAAAATTCGACCCCCCATTGTGGCCCCACCCTACCCCCGGGGGTCATGATTTTCACAACTTTGAATCTACACTACCTGAGGATGCTTCCACACAAGTTTCAGCTTTCCTGGCTAATTAGTTTCTGAGAAGAAGATTTTTAAAGATTTACTCAATATATTCATACGTAAAAATTCAACCCCCCATTGTGGCCCCACCCTACCCCCGGGGGTCATGATTTTCACAACTTTGAATTTACACTACCTGAGGATGCTTCCACACAAGTTTTAGCTTTCCTGGCCGAATGGTTCTTGAGAAGAAGATTTTTGAAAATTTCTCAATTTTTAAAAATAAATTCTAATTATCTCCCCTTTGAAAAGGGCGTGATCCTTAATTTTCACAACTTTGAATCCCCTTTGCCTAAGGGTGCTTTGTGTCAAGTTTGGTTAAAATTGGCCCAGTAGTTTTTGAGGAGATGTCAAAAATGTGAAAAGTTTACAGACAGACGGACGGACAGACGGACAGACAGACGGACGACAGACAAAATGTGATCAGAAAAGCTGACTTGAGCTTTCAGCTCAGGTGAGCTAAAAAAGTTCATAAACAAATTGATGAAATTATCTTCTAAAATGAATTAATTATGATAGAAAGTGCTGACAGACTAGCTGCGATAGAGTTATTATGGTCCCTCTTTATGGATGAATCTATGGCTGCAATACACACAGCGTGTTGATAATGACCTCAATATTATAGAGTATGGACTAAGGTTGTCCCGATATCGACAGAATGCATGTAGGTTTATGACTCATAAACACATGTGTTTGAAATACTAATGATATACATTTATTCTATGAGTTTGAGGCGTGGCCAGAAACTACCATGCTGTGTGCCATTGTCCGTATGTTTGTCAGTAAGGCTTTATGGTCGTTTACCTATTATTTGTCCTTAAATAGTAAATAATGCGTTACTTACCACCGAAGCAGTCACAAACAAGTATCAAAAATAGTATCGACTGGGGTATCCAATGAAAAACCGCTAAAATAAGGGACATTTTAAATAAAATAGTCCTCTCCATTGCTGCACACTCTTGTTAAATGAAAACCCAGGAACAAGAAACTGGGGTACTGCTGTTTTAGGCGCATCTTCTTACGTGAACACAGAAGGGTTTTGTGTCGGGAGGCCGCTGGAAGGGCAGCCCAGTAAATACGTTACCCGGGCTTTGTCGCGTGGGAATAATTAGCACTGACCCAGAGAGAAAAGGACAATGTATCTCAAACCCAAAGGTTGAGAACAACGTCAATGTTGCTTCAACGTTCAGCGACGAAGTATTTTCATTTTAACCCCGTCTTGGACCTCTTCCGTCTAATCTTCTGTGGAAAAAATAATAAAGATTTTCTTGTTTTTTTTTAGAGGAAAACTTTAAAGACTACTAGTAAAGAATACTGGGATGTTCAGTCAGAGAAACGAACTTTTTGTTCGTAGTTTATAACACTAGACAAAATGGGTATTTGTAAAGTGCACATTTGTGAAAATATGAATTCATTTGTAGATATTTTTGTAACCAACTTTTAAATTTGATTATTACTAGGTGCCTGATTAGTAAATGTTATGTAGTATTTTTTAACAAATTATGTTTTCTATTTTACAGTTTAGATAATTAAAATCTGAAAAATTAGCCAAAAAACCTAAAATTTCAAAATTTTATTTCAACGTTTTGAATGTGAAATTTTGAATAATAAGCCTTAACAACACGTCAAAAACGTTTTTAGTTTATTTAAGCATTGAATCAATATTTTTTGAAAGATGCTGTCTCATAATTAGCGCGCGTTATTAAATTTGCATGCACACACCGTTGCAGTTATGAGACCACATCTTTCAAAAAATAATGATTCAATGCTAATATATGTTTATATATATGCTAAATGTATGATTTTTCAAACCTTTATTCCTTTCCGCAATTATGATTTATTTTTCAATATCACTGCCTTATTCTATGATGAGAAATGCGCAATTAACGTAAGAGCCGTTAGAACAGCCGAATTATGCTTTCAAAATTAGTGCACATCCCTATAAATTCTTAATACACAATTTTTTTTTCACTCTCTTATTTGTAATATTTGATGAATATTAAGAAATTGAATTCATTTAACTGATAAAAATATTTACATCAATGAAACGTTTACCAGCGTAAGTATAATATCAGGTCGTGATCCGGTTTAAAGTCGCGAGAAAAGTCAGTCATGTTCTTCAATCAAATCAAGCAATGCAATTTAATAGGGGAAAAGAAAGTGAATGTAAATATTCAACGATATAAAATGCAATGTATATATCCGTTTTTTTTTTATATAGGGACTAATCCGACTTTTATTTTTATTGAAGTTTCATGTTTTAAAACCATCAACTAATTGAAAACCTTATTTAAAAACCAGATTTCATATATTCATCTTTCATATTCGAATTAAATGTTAAAAATCTTGAGTATGTTATAATTAAGCTTTAAAGTTTTTAAATTTAAAAATAAAAATTCCAGTTTTTTAAATGATACATGTGCAATAATAATATCTTGATTTACCATACCTTATTTAAAATCAAAGGCCGGAACGGCCACAAAGACGTCGAGCTGACATTTTCTTTAATATAGAAATAGTCAATAATTTGACTGAATTTCTGTACTAATAGTCGTATATCAAATAATATTAGAATAAAAAAGTAAATTATGTTTTGTGCTGCTTTAAAAACAAAAATCAGTATATTTCCTTATGAAAATAGGTAGTGATGCGTTTATAAAACAATAATTAACTCATCATGGTTACAAAAATCGAAGAAATTTCAAAATTCAAAAATAATTTTTTTTCTTTCTGCTTTAAACAGTCTTTGAAAATGTTCACAGGTTCATAATTTGAATAAATTAATAGTGTGTCCCTAATTATAATAATAAAACATACTTTTAGTTATCTCCTATCCAGTTTGAAACAAGATTACCTATGGTATGGTTGTTTATAGTATACAAACAAATCCACACCACGTGCTATCTAAAATGCTGGACCAAACCAACTGCATTATCGTGTTTATTTATTGCAACAAAATCACTAGATACGTTTTATCGCTTACATTTATTTTGGAGACCGTGCCCGATAACATAAATTTACATATTTTTATTTTCGATCGGGCACGGTCTCCATTTAAAATGTAAGCGATAAACTAAAATAATATTTAGTGAATTTTTATACCTTATTGTATTCATTCGCCATTTCTTGATTAAGCAAATTTATACCTATACAATGAGTTATCAATAACCAGGGAGGCAAAGTTGGGTTATTTGTACACAATTTAGTTGAATAAATGGAAGAATAAAATATAGTAATACTTTTAATACTATAAGGAACTTATTTCTTATGCGCATTAAAAAGGCGGTGCAGAATGTGAGAATTTGGACGGTTGCCAATCCAGACGATCGCTAGAAGGCTGCCCGAGCATTAGCTCGACGCCTTAAAAATGTGAAATGTATGACATCTAACGTTTAAATACATGTGTAACGTTTTAGAATTTTAATTCAGATTACGAATACTTGAGCGGTTTTTAAAAATGCAATTCTTTATTTTTTGAGAATTAACTCTAATATACAGTAAAACCTCTATTTTTCTGTATAAATGTTCAAAATTGTGTCCAAGAAAACTTGTTGTTATTGTGGCCTTATACACATTGTATGTATCTACATGTAGACAGACAGAAAGACAAACATAATTGGACAGGACAGATGAATGAAAAAATATTTGACTAAACGTGCCAAAATGGTGGGGAAAGATTACGATTTGGGGGTATTTGGATACTGTGAGAGCTATCAACAAAGTTCAGTTCACGTAGTGAGTAATGAGATAAAATCATCAAACTAGTCTTTCCTCTCAATCCCTCCCAGTAAAAACATAGGTAATCACCTTTATGAGACACCGTTTAAATAATCATATAATATGAAAATCATAGTTAATGATCTTGGATATTTATGGATACGGAAGTGTGGTTTGAAACAATATCTTATATCATATGTTAAACAATATCTTATATCATATGTTAAACAATACCTTGTCAGCAAATACAATCTTCCACTGAGTCGCATGCTGACTGACGTTTTTCATACTAATTGTTAGACCATAATTAATTACCTAATTGTCTACGGACTTTTGCTGTTTTTATTTTCCCGATTACGACAAAGAGCACACGGCGGGTGTGACCGGTCAGCAGAGGATGCTCACTCCTCCATGGCACCTGATCCTACCTCTATCTTGGAGGTCCGTGTTGCTCTGCTTTGAATTTGTATTTCGTTTTATGGATTTTTGAGATGGTTGACGGTTTGTTATTGTCATTTTTTCATCTGATATCATATGTTAAAAAAATGTTTGATAATCATACGTTCATTTCATTCGGTATTGTACGATACCTATATGCATCCTATGATACTATACATTATTATACTTTCTTGTTAAATACTGAAATCTGATTGGTTTAGACGCAGTTGACAATCCGTTTTTATACCCTCAGCTTTAGCAACACGCTTGGCAACGGGCCGATAGAACGAATTGTTACATGGGCGTAAATGATGCGCGTACGGTTCGTCGTATACCTCACGTATTTTCTATATAAAAGCAGTAAAAATTGCTATAAAATTAAGACATTCAGTATAATAAAATAAATAGTGCCTGTTTGGGAGGGTACCAGTTGAAATTGACACCCCTCGAAAATCATTGTCAACCTCCGCTTCGCGTCGGTTGACAATGGTTTCTCGGGGTGTCAATTTCAACTGGTACCCTCCCAAACAGGCACTATTTATATAATATTGTGTCATATATCATTTAAAACAATACTGCAATTTAAAATGATACAGTATGATATTGTAACATATGATATGACATTGTATCAAGATATGATATTGTATCATATTATAAGAAAGTATTGTATTGTGTTATACATTATTGTATTTGATCACATAACACAATATCAAAGCATAATGTACCATACAATATAGTATCATATGATACAATATATATAAATATATATATATAATAATACATCACAATATTGTTACATATTATATTATATTGTATGATTTAGTATGATATCGTTTTATAAATTATGTTATTGTATCAAATGATATTGTACCGTATGATATGTACTATGATATTGATCTATATGATACAATATATTTTGATGCAACATTATATCATATCATATGATACAATACTATATATTACAATATCATTGTAATGCCAGGAAAAACGTCGTTTTCCTGGCATGTAAAATATCAAAATCATTAAAAAGCCGGAAAAACGTCAGATATTTCGGACTAAGGAGGAGTGAGCATCCTCTGCTGACCGCTCACACCCGCCGTGTGCTCTTTGTCGTAATCGAAAAAAAAAAACCCGGAAAAGTCCGTAGACAATTAGTTGATTAATTATGGTCTAACAATTAGTATGAAAAACGTCAGTCAGCATGCGACCCAGTGGAAGATTGTATTTGCTGACAAGGTCGTTGTATCGACCATCTAACTTACGAAAAGATGACTTCAAACGAGACTGTTGATAGTCCTGTATTATCGACTTGTTTGTCAGTAGCTTGCCTCGCCTTAGAAACTGTTCATGCCCTTGCGAATCGAATTAACCGAGAGACAAAAACACCATATGCAGGTGATGAAGGTATATTGCTACATAAATACGGAAAGTTGAAAAATTGAAGTCATCGCGTTTATCATAAAGTTTTGTTGTTAGGTTACCATCAATGTCCATTTCCAGTAAAATATCCAAATATGAAACAGATGACGCAGACTCTGTGGTATCTTTTTTTTCAAGTTCACTGGGGTATATCGAGTCGACGTAAGTATGGAAAATAACAATTGTTAATTGATAATACGTCGTCGATATACCTGAATTTTGAGATGAAGGCCACAGCGAGTGATTTATTTTTTTCACGTACAAGTTTTTGGATAAATTCTCCCTTATAAGATCATATTATTCTTATTAGGTGTGTTACTGACTGACTACATTAATATATTGGGTTGATCAATCTCATAGATGGCGAGGCAAAGCTGAGCCGTCTATGAACTTGATCACCCCGATATACATGTATTTATGTAGACAGTCAGTAACAAACCTAATAAGTGTTTTGTTGTTCCGAGGACTATCAAGTGACACATCTATTCACAAAAAGCGCTGATCTTCGCAAAGCCATATACAAAATGCCTAACATCTCGTCCAATTTAACCCATTTAAAATCTTCAAAATTATCAGTCTCACATGCGCGGATCTAGAGGGGTGGTGGGGGGGGGGGGGTCCGGACCCCTCCTGGAAAATGAAAATTTATTAAATCTACATAGAAAATTATCGCAAATGCGCATCGGACCCCCCCCCCCCCCGCCCACGGATTAGGAATTTTATGATTTTGGTAATAAAAGTTTTTTTTCCTGTGTATGTTAATTTTTTTTCTATAGAGAAGGTATACTACGTCATCCCCCCCCCCCGATTAGGGATTTCATGATTTTGGGAATTAACCATTTTTTTTTTTTTTGCTTGTCAAGATTTCTGATGATTAGCGTAGCCTCTCCACCCCCCCCCACCCCCCCCCCACTTTCAATTCGGACCCCCCTGGAAAAATTTTCTGGATCCGCGAATGGTCTCACCTTTCAAAAACTCTTAAAATATATTCGCTTCACACATGTTTACTTACGTTTTGTTACTATTCAAATTTTAATATTTTCTCCCTTTTTTCTGTGTAGTAGTTGGGGCTATATGGACCGTGGATATCGGCCTGGGTAGCTCAGTGGTAAAGCTCCTGACTAGAAATGCAGGGGAAGAACCTGGGGTGATCTTCGAGGGCGAAGAACATTTAAGTAGGGAGGAATGTGGTAGTTGGGGCTATATGGAGCGTGGATATCGGCCTGGATAGCTCAGTGGTAGAGCTCCTGACTAGAGTTACAGGGGTCCCGGGTTCGATTCCCGGTCCAGCCATATGTTTTCAATGTATGTATACGCTCATTCCTCCTTTCCTATTACACTCTGCACAGATTTGAGCAAATTTAGTTGCTGCCATTTTGCTCTGCTCCAGACACAACAATGTTACGTCAATATTCAAAGGGCAACTACTCTAATTTTAAAGAATTTCAAAGGGCAACTACTCCAAATATTTTAAGAACTTACGGCATGAGGTTTCTGTACTAAATGAAATGTCTGAAATGTCGAAATGAGTAGGCGAAGCGGCCAATATGCCAATAAACTAACATAGAGTTATGTGCTATGTTTAAACCAATGAAACTTTGACATTTCAGTCCGAAGGAAAACAAAATACAATAGTGTATCATATCATACAATACTATATCAGATGAATCATGTTATATCCTTTAACAACAAACACAACTACTAGCAAGCAAGTTTGAGTGAGGTAGGAGGGTTTTTTCAGCATCCTGGATAATGGAGATCAGGCTCTGTAGATTCATTTATATAGTTAAATCAACCATGTGAGTTCTTAACCTCATCCAGCATCCGAAATATTTGGCCCAGATTCAGCATTCAAGCTTGTCAAGTATCATAAGATACACCATCCATGCAAGTTAAGTGAAGTTAGAACCAGTAATAATTAAGATATAATCATCAGAGGGCGACATCTGCTCCAAAAAATTAACCAGCTCCAAAAACCTTAGCCTCCTCCAGCATCCAAAATCTATGGCTCTGATTCAGCACTCAAGTCTGTCAGAGGCATAAGTATCATAAGATGCACTATCCATGCAAGTTTGGTGAAGTTAGGACCAGTTGTAACTTGAAAAAGTTTATGAAAGGGCACCTTCTCCAAAAACTTTAAACTGCTCCAAAAACCTTTAACCTCTTCAAGCATCTGAAATTCATGGCCCAGATTCAGCATCCAACTCTTTCAAGTCCATATGTAGGTCCAGATGCATCATTCATGATCCATGCAAGTTTGGTGAAAATAGAAAAAGTTATAACTTAGATACAGGTCTGCACGCCGACGCAGGGGGTATAGCATAAGCTCCCCCAGACTTCGTCTTGATGAGCTAAAAATACAGCTGGAGACATATAATGTAAAGATATAACAATTTATTCCAGTTTAAAAAAAAAAAGATCTGTACACTCTGCTGAAAATAAAAATGACATACACACCAATCACACGAAACTATCAATAGTCACTCCAGCTGGAATATACAGAATAGTGACAGGGTACTTGTAAAAGGGAGGGAGGGTTCACTCCAGCTGGTACATACAGAATAGTTACAGGGTACTCGTAAAAGGGAGGGAGGGTTCACTCCACCTGGTATACTGTGGTTTCATTAATATTCAAGGGTATCAATTTTCGTGGAAAAAGTGAAAATCGCAGTTTCAAGGATACGTAAATTCGTGGCCATTGACCCTATTCAATACAAAATGTTAGTAGAAATTGAACTTCAATGAACATTTAATTTCATGGATAAACTTAAGAACGAAATCCACAAAAATTGGTATTCAACGAATATTGATGAAACCACAGTATACAGAATAAGGTTCTTGTAAGTCAGGTTGGGGGGGTCACTTTAGCTGGTAAATACAGAATAAGGTACTTGTAAAGAGGGGGGGGGGGTCACTCAAGCTAGGAGATAACTTACAGTGAGAGGGTTCTTAAGGAGGAGGGGGAGGGGGAGGTGTCACTCCATGTGGAAACAACAGAACTTGTAAGGGAGGGGGTCACTGATCAATAAAGCTGTATACACACTGTGACAGTTATCAACTACTTGTGATAACAGGACCAACTTCAAACAACCAACAACAGGTGCTTGTTGCTGTATCGCTACAATGAGTTCATACAGTCTGGGGTCAATGAGAACACACCAGAGGCGTGTTCAACAGAGCGAGCACTCGCCAAAATTCTCTATACCCGCAACATAAAACTAAGCGAGCGCTCACGAGCAGTCTCTCTTTTGAACTCGCCTCTGTTATACACTGCTTTGCTACAGTGCATCCTAATAACAATCAAAACTTATTACAAGATTAAAAAATAATAAAACAAGTGAGTATCTAAATCATATAACACAACCAACCAAAGTTCCCCTTGACCACATTTCTTTAATGATTAGCTAAACCAATCATTATTCAAAGAAAAAACCCTATGTTTACATTATATAACAATGATCATTATTTTTTACATCAATTGATAACATGATATACTGCTGTGACACCACTGATTGACAAATCATTAACAGTAGATATCACTACCTAAACCAAATCTTCTGTCAAAAATCATACAAATTTTGCAGTATTAAATTGTACCTTCATTGTGACACATAGTTAGATATCCTAGCATACAACACTCAAATCAAATATATTTATGAATAAAAGATAAAATTTATCTACTTCCTTGATATATCGCACAGACAATAGAGAAGTAAATCCCTAGATCATGCCATAGGTCTTCTTTATGATAAAACTGTCAGAATGCGGACATATCAAAAACATAATGATAAAAAAAAAATCAACCGACCATCTACAGCTGTACCAGCATTAATCTTTATCTGCTAATGGGTATTAAGTTAATTTGCAAAAACTTTAACCATACTAATTACATCAGAAATTAATAGTTTGCATACCAAAATAAACCTAGGTACTATAGTTAATTAAACAAAACCTTTCTCAAATTAAAATTAGTAAACCAGGTCCAAACAGACATAAGCTTGTCAGTGCAACAACACTAATGGAAGATCGGCCACTGTGCTGGCCGATGATGTCGTTGTTTCAGGGGGAGGGGGAGGATCCTGATTGGTTTAAATCACAGGAGGGGGATCTCTGAGGACGAAGTGTAGCTCCGGACACGTGAGAAAATCAGGTCAGGATAGCCCTTGTTGCCCAGCAGCTGACAGGTGTTCTCCTGTTCTGTCATCCTGTCAAATAAATCAACCAGGTAAATAAACCTCCTACAGGTGTGTAAAACAAACCAGGTAAATATACCTTCTTCAGGTGTGTGACACAAACCAGGTAAATGTTTTATGCATACAATACCTCCTACAGGTGTGTAACATACATGTAAACCAGGTAAATATACCTTCTTTAGGTGTGTGACACAAACCACGTAAATGTTGTATGCATACAAAACTTTATACAGATTTATAACATAAATCAAGTAAATCTGCATACATAGCCCCTTTGCAGGTGTACAACATTGATATCGTTAGATATTGTCTGTGAACAAACTTGAATGCACCAAGTGTTTATGTCAATGTTGTTACATGAGCAGGAGGTATTGGAAAACATTGTTTGAAAACCATTTTTTTTTCTTCACAAAGAAAATCTGGTCTGAGAAAGTTTAATGTCCAAGACAACACTGTCTCTCACAAGAAAAGCCCTTTCTTAATTCTGACACAAACAACAAAACAAACACACTTAGAACACAATTAATGAAAGCTTCCTGGACTCTTGTTAAAAATATCTTAATCTCTCAACTATCGCATTGGACTGACTTAGTTTTAAGTGAATCTTTGCGATTGGAGTATATAGGACATAATTACAATATGGCGCACCCTTACCCTGTCCTCACACTCTCAGATACAGGATTTGATTTAGTTGTCTACACATGATGATACGTACGTACAAGGATCAATGACCTTCATTTCTCTTTAGTTCAGATTACCGGAGAGGAAGTAATAAGGAACCACTCAACCCACACAAAAACGCAAATAAATGCAAAGTACGTATCAAACTACGTATTTCCCTGTTTATCCTTGTTTATAATGCTCTAAAAAATGCACAAATTACATACTGAACAACATGAGTGTGTTGTTTATCCTGAAAAAACAAACAAGAGGACCATGGTCCACATAGCTCACTCGCACAACGATCAGCTGACAATAAACAACAAACCATCAGCCGCCTAAGTAGAATCAGAAATTAATTGTGACATTTCATATCAGAATGATTGACATATGTCTGGAATCAATTGACGGATAGAAAAGATACTGATGGACACCTTTACCAAAATTGGGAACTACACTAATGTTACTTTCTTTTTTTAATGATACACAGGCAATTGTGCCTCATGTGAAATTCACGTTAATTTCACATGAAATTAACATGAATATTTCCATGTGAAATTCATGTGAAAAGAACTTTCACAAAAATTTCACGTAAAATTATTTTACGTGAAATTCACATGAAAAAATTCACATGACTTTCACTTCACACGAATTTCACATGAAATTCATGTGAACTTCACATGAAACTTTTTTCACATGAATTTCACGTGAAGCAGTTTGCTGTATACAGACATATTTTGTCAGAAAATGAATCAAGACACTCAAGCAGATTTCAACAAAAGTTTCCTTTCCAGGGGTCCCTCATTGCTGAATGAGAATTAAGCAGTGATATCTTGAATGTATTTGATCGAAGCATAGACATATCTTACATGTATTTGGTTGTGACGGAATAGTCAATCCACTGTAGCTTGGCAAAGCTCTTTTTGCCAATGTTACTCAGCTCTAGCTCCTGTCAAATAAAAACCTTAGTTACCAAACAAAACAAAACAATAAAGCAGTTGTTTTGTACATAACTCTAAGAAAAGCAACCTACAACATTACACATCATTTACGTAGTCTTTACCTAACTAAATAGAATGTCATTTTATAGTAGGAAATGTCATTTAATTACTTCGTGGTGTATCATTAAATTGATATGACGTCATAAACAATACATGTATATGTAAAATTTCATGGTGAGTAAGTTTTCTACTCACTTAATAGGTATATCATTGATTGTAAATTCCTAATTAACATATTTCATACATACATACATATTTCATAGCTATGTTGATGTAGTTTTTATGTACCAAGAGGAAGGTCATTATGGTACAACAGAATATATACATATGTCATTTCAGTATGTCAAAACTTTATCTACGTACCACGTGGTATGTCATTTCCATGTCGTTGTTATTCCTCTGACGCTGGTGTTTTTTGTAGTAGGGGATCGTGTCATCCTTAGTCTTCACTCGCTTTAACACAGCAGTCACCTAGCAATCAAAATTAATTCTGTATGTTTGATGTACATGTAAGGGGCAGTGGCTCTAATCATTACTGTAGATTCCTTATTTTACACGAGAACTTGCAATTCTACAGGATTGTGTAAAAACACAATACATGTTTATCAAATTGTGAACACCAAACTTTTGTTATAATTTCATGTAGTTCACAACCATCCGAAAATGAAAGTGAAATATTTAAATCCATGAGGATTGTTTTTCGCAAGTTTACGCAAATATTTATTATTAACATTTATCAGGAATCTACAATATTCAGACATAAATCATAAGAAAATTGGATTTCAATAGTTTAACTTCAAGATAAATTGTTTTTACCCAAATTTTAAGATTTTACTTAAGGAATGAATTCAATATTCATTAGATTTATATGATATAAAATGGTTTGGGGCAGTTTACGTTTTATAAAGCTTGAAGCGGTTTATAGAAAAGCATAAACTGTTCCAAATCATTTTATATTGTATAAAGCTAATGAATATTGCATTCATTGCATATAATTTAAAATTTACTATTAATTGTAGATAAAAACGGTCATTTGACCTTTAAATGACATCAAATTGTATAAAATTCAAACCTAATATCAGGAGGATTGATACGTTTTTTGACGTTAGTCTTACTATGATGTAGGCAACATTCTTTATACCATATAGAATAATATTTTAGCCAATCAGAAAGGGGTTTACAACCAGAATTAAATTATTTGTTAATTAATTGCTTAGTAATTTTTTTTAATCTGTTGATAATTTGCTTTGAAAATTATCTTAAGTGTTGTTTTTTTTTAATTTGAAGAAAATTCTGATCTATTTAAAAGCATTTTCTGATAAACAAGTATATACTCTTTTTCACACACTTGATTTTACTATAAGGAAGAGAATGTGAAGAGCTTTCCACAGACTGATAACTTTTTGAGTTTTATACCATAAGAGCAGTAATACTGCTATCTTAAATTTGTGTCAAAGGTTGATTTGTGAAATAAGGAAAACAATAACCATAATTTTTTTTACTTCTCAAAAGAAGTATTATATAAAATTATTCATCGACAGGAAAACTTTCCGCTGACTGCTGTGACATGAATTAAGAGGCCTTTTTAAAACTTTATATTTAGAAAAAGCATTTGGACAAAGCTACATGTAGGATAAGGGTTAGACTTGAGTGTGGTAATAAGCTCTAAGTGTTGATGGATGTTGACCCTGTATGCCACACTCACTCTGTCCCCGATCTGTTTGAAGACTCCTGTTAGCATGCCTGTGTCCTTGGTAGACTTGTGTTTCAGTTTAGGGAGTACACTGGGGGGATCATCTGGACTGGTCATGATTGTCACAGCACCTGTAAACAAATATATACTGTAAACAAAGACATATCACCTATAAACAAAGATACAACACCTGTAAACAATGATATATCACCTGTAAACAAACAGATACTGTATCATATAGATATTGCACCTGCACACAGACACATATTTTAACACAGGTGATGATTGTCATTGCACCTCTAAATAGATACATCTGTAAACAAAATTATCAATACATGTACATATAATTGAAGTCAGTTTAAAACTAAGCTATAAATTGTATCCATTTATTGATACCTTTGTCATTTCTAATCAACTTTTACAATAGGTATCATACCAAGTATCCTTTTTATGCATTTATCTCTAGCATGTTTCCTCCTAATATGTTAATTGCTTTGGCTAAAACACAAAACTTGCTTATGAAATGAGTTTGTGTTTGGTTTTTTTTTGTGCTTTTATTTTTCAATATTTTCTCTGTCAACTCTTCAAAATAACCTTGTCAAATAGTTTCCCCAATAAACCTCTCAAAATTATATATATAAGGAAGAAATGTCACTAAAAAATGAACACAAGGTTAGAAAAATACACGAAAAAAAATTTTATTAATTGCTAACAAATATTTTGTAAATCTAGGAACGGGAAATTTGAGTGGTTCGTGACCTTCTTATGACCTTGATGCTAATTCTTAGTACACATGTACTATCAGCTTGAAACACCAATTTTCAATTAGTCAAGGAAAAATTATACATAAAAGAGTATAATGGATATTTTGATATATATCATGAATTATTTCAAAAACAAAACAATTTCATTTTTCATTTCTTTTTAAATTTTTTGGAAAATTCATTTTTTATGTGGAAGGTGTGTGTGAATATCATATTCTAGTTGGGTACTATATTGAAGACATAATAGCTGGGTACTATATTCAACACGTAATAGCAAGTCAAGCCACTGAGAGATTGGACTTACTGTCAGGAAAGAAGCGACATTGGACTTACCATCAGGAAAGAAGCGGACATATCTGTAGTACTCCACCATGTGGAAGGGCCGGTAATATCCGTCCAGACTCTTCTCCCCGGGCCTCACATAAGACAGCTTGCTGATGTAACAACCTGCACATGTTAACAAATTGTCAGCGGTTACAATCAAAGTGGCTGTTCCATTATAAATGGGACTCAATGGTCTAAGGAATTTTGTAAAATTTTTCTACCTCTAGACAAAGAAGAGTTAGGTGAATTTTCAACTATATATATCATGAAATAAAATTCATTATTCAGCAAAATGCATGTGATTTTTTCAATGCCAAAGTGCCATTTGTGACTAGCTATGAAACTCTGGTGAGATTTGAGATGGTTAGATGGACAAACTGTTGACCAGTCAGTTTCCATAAATGTATATGGTATTATTTAGGATGTTGTACGACCTGACACACACTGACCATTGTACAGGAGGTGAGAGCGCTGTATGAACATGTTCCGCCAGCCCCCAAACTTCTTACACTTCCCAGTACTCGACCCCCACACCGTCTGACAAGCTGACCGCCAAATTCCCTCATCCCTGGCTGCCAGGTAGAATCCTCGACACACCTGTCAGAACAAAGCAACCACAGGTAAGAATATCAGACAGGAATTTCTTAAATCAATATGAACTGCAATTTTTATATCAGAATATTTTACTGTTTACCAGTGATTGTGGTTTACTACTAAACGACATAATGGATTATGGCATATAAACATTTTTAAGTCATATTTAAGTACAAAGATTAGATCAAAGCAAAATTACATTATTGTACAAAAATTGATTTGCTATATGTAATGGTATTCCTTTGCACAAAAAGATAAAATCTGATGATTTATCTTAATCTTATTTACTAGTATCCACATGCAGAATTATCAATATAGCAGGTTTTGGTGGCTGAATACAATTCTAAAAATTGCTTTAAGCTTGCACAGGTTACAACATTTTGGAAACTTCTAATGGGTGGTAGGTAGTTTAAAAAAATGACCTTTACCTCTGAGAAATTTTCAAGAGACTTCATGTCAAGGTCAATAGACACGACCCAACGCAGGATGTAGTTCAAAAGTTCCACTGGTAAAACAGAGATATGGGTAGCCTAAAAGCAAAGTGATCAAATCTACAATACATGGCTTAGATAAAGTCAATACCCAACATGCCTTTCAACAAACAAGATATGGCATTTGAAAATTTAAAAAATTCTTTTCAGAGACTTTAATATCATTTATTTATAATCTGGGTGACAGAACTTTCTGTTTGACTTAATCTCTGTTCGTACTTTGGGTAACAGAACTTTCTGTATGTAATAACTCACCCTCTGTTCATACCCCAGGTAACAGGACTTTCTGTTTGTAATAACTTACCCTCTGTTTGTACTCCAAGTAACAGGACTTTCTGTATGTAATAACTTACTCACTGTACATACTCCAGGTAACAGGACTTTCTGTATGTAATAACTTACTCTCTGTTCATACTCCAGGTAACAGGACTTTCTGTATGTAATAACTTACCCTCTGTTCATACTACAGGTAAAGGACTTTCTGTACAAATAACTTACCCTCTGTTTGTACTCTGGGAAACAGGACTTTCTGTATGTAATAACTTACCCTCTGTTTGTACTCCAAGTAACAGGACTTTCTGTATGTAATAACTTACTCACTGTACATACTCCAGGTAACAGGACTTTCTGTATGTAATAACTTACTCTCTGTTCATACTCCAGGTAACAGGACTTTCTGTATGTAATAACTTACCCTCTGTTCATACTACAGGTAAAGGACTTTCTGTACAAATAACTTACCCTCTGTTTGTACTCTGGGAAACAGGACTTTCTGTATGTAATAACTTACCCTCTGTTGTTCATACTCTGGCTAACAGGACTTTCTGTTTGTAATAACTAACCCTCTGTTGTTCTTACTCTGTGTAACAGGACTTTCTGTTTGTAATGACTTACCCTCTGTTCATACTCTGGGTAACAGGACTTTCTGTTTGTAAAAACTTACCCTCTGTTCATACTCCAGGTAACAGGACTTTCTGTATGTAATAACTTACCCTCTGTTGTTCGTACTCTGTGTAACAGGACTTTCTGTTTGTAATGACTTACCCTCTGTTCATACTCTGGGTAACAGGACTTTCTGTATGTATTAACTTACCCTCTCTTGTTCATACTCCAAGTAACAGGACTTTCTGTATGTAATAACTAACCCTCTGTTGTTCGTACTCTGGGTAACAGGTTTTTCTGTTTGTATTGACTTACCCTCTGTTCGTACTCTGTGTAACAGGACTTTCTGTTTGTAATAACTTACCCTCTGTTGTTCGTACTCTGGGTAACAGGTCTTTCCGTATGTAATAACTAACCCTCTGTTGTTCATATTCCAGGTAACAGGTCTTTCTGTATGTAATAACTAACCCTCTGTTGTTCGTTCTCTGGGTAACAGGACTTTCTGTATGTAATAACTTACCCTCTGTTGTTTGTACTCCAGGTAACAGAACTTTCCGTTTGAAATAACTTACCCTCTGTTGTTCGTACTCTGGGTAACAGGTCTTTCTGTATGTAATAACTAACCCTCTGTTGTTCTTACTCTGTGTAACAGGACTTTCTGTTTGTAATAACTTACCCTCTGTTGTTCGTATCCTGTGTAACAGGACTTTCTGTATGTAATAACTAACCCTCTGTTGTTCGTACTCTGGGTAACAGGACTTTCTGTTTGTAATGACTTACCATCTGTTCATACCCCAGGTAACAGAACTTTCTGTTTGTAATAACTTACCCTCTGTTGTTCGTACTCTGGGTAACAGGACTTTCTGTTTGTAATAACTTACCCTCTGTTTTCGTACTCCGGGTAACAGGTTTTTCTGTTTGTAATAACTTATCCTCTGTTCAAACTCTGGGTAACAGGACTTTCTGTTTGTAATAACTTACTCTCTGTTGTTTGTACTCTGGGTAACAGGTCTTTCGGTTTGTAATGACTTACCCTCTGTTCATACCCCAGGTAACAGGTCTTTCTGTTTGTAATAACTTACCCTTTGTTTGTACTACGGGTAACAGGCCTTTATGTTTGTAATAACTTACCCTCTGTTGTTCATACTCCAGGTAACAGGACTTTCTGTATGTAATAACTTACCCTCTGTTGTTTGTAATCTGGGTAACAGGTCTTTCTGTTTGCAATAACTTACCCTCTGTTCGTACTCCGGGTAACAGGACTTTCTGTTTGTAATAACTTACCCTCTGCTAATACTCCAGGTAACAGGACTTTCTGTATGTAATAACTTACCCTCTGTTGTTCATACTCTGGGTAACAGGTCTTTCTGTTTGTAATGACTTACCCTCTGTTCATACCCCAGGTAACAGGTCTTTCTGTTTGTAATAACTTACCCTTTGTTTGTACTCCAGGTAACAGGACTTTCTGTTTGTAATAACTTACCCTCTGTTCATACTCCAGGTAACAGGACTTTCTGTTTGTAATAACTTACCCTCTGTTCATACCCCAGGTAACAGGACTTTCTGTATGTAATAACTTACCCTCTGTTAATACTCTGGGTAACATAACTTTCTGTTTGTAATAACTCACCCTCTGTTCATACCCCCAGGTAACAGGACTTTCTGTATGTAATAACTTACCCTTTGTTTTTCATATTCCAGGTGACAGGACTTTCTGTTTGTAATAACTTACCCTCTGTTCATACTCTATGTAACAGGACTTTTTGTTTGTAATAACTTACCCTCTGTTCATACTCCAGGTAACAGGACTTTCTGTTTGTAATAACTTACCCTCTGTTCATACCCCAGGTAACAGGACTTTCTGTATGTAATAACTTACCCTCTGTTAATACTCTGGGTAACATAACTTTCTGTTTGTAATAACTCACCCCCTGTTCATACCCCCAGGTAACAGGACTTTTTGTATGTAATAACTTACCCTCTGTTTTTCATATTCCAGGTAACAGGACTTTCTGTTTGTAATAACTTACCCTCTGTTCATACTCTGGGTAACAGGACTTTCTGCTGTTGACATTCTCAGACAACTGAAGGCTCTGCAGGTGTTCCACCAGGTTATCCTCCAGCTCTTCATTGTCTACACTGAATATTTATCATTAAGATCAATTACTCTATCATCAAATCCATTTTTATGTTATTGTTAATGAACATTCTTTCTTTAATAACAGTTTATTGAACATGGTTGATTTACATATAATTTTGAAAAAATTCTTAGAAGAATAATTAAGTCCTCAGCGGAACTCTAGCTCTATACCACTGACATTTTCTACAAATTCTGTATCATGTGATCAGTGTATACAACTTTATGCTTTGCATCATTAAGTGGCCCTGACACAGGTACATACCTTCCTACAGAACTCTCACTCTCCTGTCTCTCTGTAAAAAAAAAAAAAGCAATCACACACACCACTGCGAATGTGTTCGGAATGTTTTCTTTATCGTTGTTAAATATGTAATAAATCCAGAGGTGCTCGAATGAAAGTTCACGAGACTTCGCCAAGATTTGTTCAGTTCCTGTGAAAATTCGAGCGGAAGTAAAAGTGTTCGGATAATATTCTCAAAATACGTAAGTACTGGCCGTTTTTCATATCATATCCTACTTGGATTTATATTAAAACATGAAAATCTATTAAGATATATGTCTTATTTCATCATCTAGCAGTTATTTAAACTAAACGATGATATTCAGTAAAGAGTTATCGTTCGTGTTCAACCACTCTACACGTGGTTGAAAATGTAAACATTAGGTTGCTTGATAAAATCATAGCCATGTTTTATGATTTTGGTAAGCAATACCATGCTTTTTAAAAAATGAATTGGTGTCTGTTTTGTATAAAAACTTAGTATGTCGAGCAATTTTCAAGTAACATTCTGCATAAAATAATATAGTCTGTTTCACTATTGATGCTATTACTAGGTCAGGCACGGATCGAAAATTAATCCTAATGGGGGATCGCTACTAAGCATGTTAATTGTTGCAACAGCTTAAAAAACCCTACATTTACTATTTTCACATTTATTTCTTGAACTCATTTTATCCACCAATTGATGAAGATAAAGTTTAACATCAATAAACGTCTACATTTTATATTTGATTACAAGTACCTAGATTATAGGAAATAGACTATAAACACGAGGCATGATTTTTACTGCGAAACTGAAAGGGTCAAATAAAACCACGTGGTCTAAATTTAAATGACAATAACATTCGCAGGGGTGACACATCAGCTTAGTCTCTTGTGATATACATATATATTGACAAGACCTGAATAGTATTTTTCTGTGTTTGGATGATCTGTTTGTTTACCTTATTCATAATCTTAAAAAATTATGAATAGCAAAAAAATATGTTTAAAGTCATAGATATTTATTATTAAAGGGACCTGGACACGATTTGAGCTCAATTTTTTCAAAATTTATTTTTTCATATCTGATGTCTAGAATGGTCAATATGAATGTTTTTTTTAATGCTCTGTCAAAATTTGAAAGTCAAATATCGAGTTACAAGCGAGTTACAGAGGTTAAAATTCTTTGTTTTGTAAACAAAGCTCGAGTCCTATTATTGTTTACATATTTCTTGAATTGGTAAAAGTTTCAATCTAATGTTGCATTTTGTTGTTGATAAACTTATTAATGAACACATTTAATATTTAAAGTTTATCTTGTTTCCACAAGTTATTTTGTCAAGAAATGGTAATTTCTTTACTTTACATTATTTGTAAACAAATACAAGACTCGAGCTTTGTTTACATAACAACGACTTCTTTCCTCTGTATCTCGCTTGTAACACGACTTCTTACATTCAAATTTTGGTAAATTATTCAAAATACACAAGTAAACTATTTAATACATAAAAATCAAAAAAATAAAATTTTCATCTGAAATTGTGTCCAGGTCCCTTTAACCATAGACAAACAATGAAATCAAATTCCTATAATCAACTCCCCTCCCTCCCTAAGATAAATAATATTCATCAGAGAAATTTTTTTACAATTTTTATTTCTAATGAAGTATGCAATTGTGACTTATTTTCTGCTATGATAAACTGCAAGTTTTACCTCTTGAGCCATGGAGAGATGTAAAGTCGACTTGAAACTCAATATCAGGTACCAGCTGGGTGGCCCGCTTGTAGAATTCAACAGCTGAAATATCAATGTCATTTACACTGTTAACAGTATACTAAATTACTAAACAGCGGAAATATTAGTCATCTAAACTGTTAACAGTCTACTAAATTACTAAACAGCTGAATCATCAATATAATTTACTCTGTTAACAGTCTAATAATTTACTTTACAGCTGAAAAATCAGTATAATTTACACTGTTAACAGTCTACTAATTTACTTTACAGCTGAAAAATCAGTATAACAAACATTGTTAACAGTTTTCTAAATTACTTAACAGCTGAAATACCAGTAAAATTTGCACTGTAAACAGTCAATTTAATTACTTAACAGCTGAAATATCAGTATAATAAACACGGTAAACAGTCTACTAAATTACTTAACAGCTCAAAATATCAGTATAATTTACACTGTTAACAGTCAATTTAATTACTTAACAGCTGAAATATCAGTATAATTTATATGGTTAACAGTCTACTAAATTACTTAGCAGCTGATATATTAGTATAATTTAATACTGTTAACAGTCTACTTAATTACTTAGCGACTGAAATATTAGTATAATATATACTGTTAACAGTCTACTAAACTACTTAACAGCTGATATATTAGACAGTATAATTTATACTGTTAACTGTCAACTCAATTACTTAACAGCTAATATATTAGTATAATTTTCATTTTCAACAGTCTACTAAATTTAATCGCACACAGTTTATCTACATTCATTAACGGTTTCAACATGTGTTTTACATGTGAGTCAATGTTAACACATGGATAATATAAAAGTCTGTCTGTACAGATACATGAGAGGAAGTAACATTTAATCACTTCATCACCTCAATGTAATTGTTTACCTTCATATAGTCGTCCAGACTGCTCCAATTGTGACCCTTTCAGAAACAAAACCTTTGCCTAGAAATGAAATAAACAAATATAACCTACTCATTCAACGCACTACAGAGCTCTGTATTACTTCTACCAATTAATTTTTTTCTTTTTGGAGATCATTCAAAGAATAAATTGAATACTAGCTATCAAATCATGAAAACAGCTTTGGTTGGGCAGCTAATTTACAATTAAAAAACTTCAAACTTTGAATGTTACATCCAGCAGATTTATAATTTTTCTACAAATTATATATACAACATTATATGGATTAAAATTTTATCTATTCAATTAAAGTGTGAAAACTAAAATTAAATCACTCCCCAAAGACAGTAAAGAGTTATTAGAAGGGAATTCAAACAAACTAACACATGTACCTGCTCTAAGACATAGTCATTCTGTGAGTCAGTGGCCTCTGGCTGACCTCTCGGTGACCTTGACTTTATCTCCTGTTGCCATTGACTACGGAAATTACTCAGCTCATCCTCAAGGTCAAGGTTGCTGTTCCTTTGTACATCGCTGCTCAACAGACTAGGAATGTTGGAATCATCCTACGGAAAACAAACCTGTTCTTATCACACAAACAGAGCTATCTAGGGCTACACTAATCTAATCGTGTTTTTAGGTTAGTGGAAAATACTCTCTGTAAAATGTTAAATGAGGTTTTTTTTCATTTATTTTTAAGAAAATGCTTTACTTCCATTAAACTTTTATAGAAGACAAAACGATGAACCTAATCTTTACATAAAGACAAAAAAAAAACCCACAAACATTATAGGCTCAGTATCAATTAGACCCAAGATAACAGAATGTAAACCCCAACTAAACCCTAGGTTTACTTTCGGGATTTACTCTGGGTTTACTAGAGTGGACCCTAAGTAAACCCAGAGTAAACCCAAAGTAAACCCAGAGTGGATACAGAGAGTAAACTCCGATCGGAAGTATACATGTACCCTTGAAAGCAGACGCTACATGTGAATTTGGAATATGCAAGGGGCAAGAATTATAGGCAGTAAGATGATAAGATAAAAGACGGGTCAGCTTCACACTTCAGTGCATACAGTGGACCCCAAAAGCAAACCCAAAGTAAGTTCACAGTGGATGCAAATTTTCAAAAAGCAGACCCAGAGTAAGCTCCAAGTAAACCTCCAAAGTAAACCCTGGGTTTAGTTGGGGGTCTGCTCTGGTGTTAGGTTGGGTCTAATAGGTACTGTAGATCTTTTGATCAATATTTGAGGCTATTGATACTCTCACATTATGGCAAGATAAAAAATAAGTTTAGTGCAAAATTTATTTTGGAATGGGCAGAAAATAATATATCAGATGCTTTCACTGTCTTTCTAGATAAGATAGCAAGTTTCATCTTATAAATGTAATATATACAGCTGTAATTCATACAACGATAAAATTTAAACAAAATGCACATGCCTGTTAGCAAGTAACATATTTGATATAAATAATAAGAATTCCATTCCCTTGTTCATTTCTACAGATGCTGGCAACTTGTTAATGTTTACCCCCCCCCCCCCTTTCAATGTTTCTGATGATGTTTGAAAGTTTTATTCCAAGACAATTTAGATCCCTTACTTAAAATTGTTTACCATAAGGACAGGTCATCAGTGGATGATATGGCGTACTAAGAAATTACACATGATTACAAACTACAGGATATGTTGTTGTTATTCAAAGTGAAACAACAGATTTTCACATCCTTCACATATATATGAAAGTTAAAAATTGCATCAGCACCAAGCTTGAGAATTCACCATTAATTCTTATTCTCTTTCTTATATGTCATTCGACATGAATTGCACCGAATTTGGAAAGATAGTAAATAACAGGATAAGCTAAACCAGAGATATATAATAGCGAGCGCAGCTCGCCGGCGCGCAGCGCCGGCGCGAAGCGAGCTCTAACGGCAAGGCGTGTTCGAATAGAAAATTCGGATTAGTTGCACATTCATTCAACGGATTTTTTTGGCGTCAGTAAATCGGACCAGTAATGCATTGTTTTAATCGTCCCAGTAGTTCCCTGTTATCATGGCAATTTTTACCACTTCACACTCTCGCGAGAAACAGCAAGACAATCAAAACAATAACGATGTATACGACATACAGTCAATGTTACCTCTAAAGTTCACCTCAGTACACTCTCAATCAAAAATAATCGAGTGACGTCACAAAGGTTTGCACATTGATCCGATAGATTTTTTCGGCGTCAGTAAATTTTGACCCACAATTCATAGTACCAATGGTTTCCAAGTCCTCACGTTCTCGCGAGAATTAAAGTAAAACTTTTGAGAAGCATATAAAATGTGTAATTTTAAGAACATCATGCTTTTTAAGTAAATAAAACAGTATACTTCGCTTACTTTTATTTCTCAGGGGAGTTTTAAAGAGTCAGACGACACTTAAACGTGAACTTTGACGTCACAATAAGGGGAAATTACTCTAACTGAAGTTATTGTAAATCTGCTGAAATTACCAAAATCCTCTCAAAATCTTGCAAAGCTAAAGAATGAGGACATTTCTTCAGATATAGGAAACAGTTATAACTTGCACTCATTTGGATGAATGCTCACATTTATTTTATTCACTATAATTACGGTAATTTCCAGGAACGTACACGTAGTATCGGTTTTTTTTAGGGGGGGGGTGGATGGCAGCCTCATCCAAAAAATCTTTACAAGCAAAAAGAAAAAAAAGATAATTCTCAAAATTCTGAAAATTCTAATCCTTCAGCTCTTTAGCAGTTCAATGGTTTCTTTATTTTCACTTCCATTTATTACATGCTCCCAATCCCAAGGGGGGGGGGGCAACTCCATGTCCCTTTAATATGATAAGCAAATATTTTTAAGCGTAAATTAAAAAATAATAATAATTAATAAGAAAAAATGTCGACTGCAAAAAAGGGGATGAACTGACGTTACAATCACTTTAAAAGAGGAGATACAGTGCAATGAACATTTATATTAAAATCTTTATTATTCAACAACATATTATCTCATCTGAGATTAAACTATTGTTCTACTTATAAATAAATAAATAACACATCTTATAACATATGAAATCTTATAAACTATGCATGGATAATGGAAATTTACTGAAAAAATAGGTATGTTTATTTTTTTTGCAATCAAATTTATTTACGTTGTTAATTTTATTTTTATTGATTTATCATAATTCATTGTTTGATCACATGCTGCGCTCGCCCCAACGGTCGCACCGTAAAACATATTAAATGGATTATGAGTATTCGTAGGCCAAGATTTACCATCGTGTTTAAAGTGTAAAACAAAATTGCCAGCTGTGACAATAGTTTGGTATAAAACACCAACTTACCATTGTTGTAATAAACGGCAAAACTTAGACATACAGTTCTCGGAAAGAGTAAATAACTGCAGAATATGACAACAGCTTTGCAAGTCTCACGGCTGCCATTTTTCCTACTGCATCTATAATTTCCGAGGTATTGCGAATGAATGAATACAATTAACTGAATATCGATCCCGATCAATAAATTCAGTATTTATTAACTTTTGTTTAGACTATATATTATTTATTCATTATCTCTCGTAGTTTCTTTTATTTAAAACCTGTGATAAATTAAAATATAATAATCGAGTTTAACGTTTAATGCATTTGTATGCAGAAATGGATCCATCAACTCATAAATCTACATGCTGATTTTGAATTTAATTAATATAATTAAGACTTATATTCGACCTGTAAAAGACGGCGTATTCAATGTGAAAGTAATTAATCTATATTACAATTAAGCGAAAATAAATTAGAAAATTAATTTGAATTTTCTTGTTTCTTCCGAAAACCTTCACGTTTTATCATTCACGTACATGTATCATACATGGGCGTCACTGATATTCAAACATGATTTTAAAATCAGTCAAGTGTTTGTAGTTCATACAAATAAACTAACGAAGACAATGCATGATCATTGACAATAAAGGTTAATAAATTATAGTAGGCTGTATAAAATTAAGATATAAAATATTCTATTAAAAATACAGGAATGAATAAATATTTAATGAAATACCAGAAATGTATATATCTCTGGTAACAGAATAGATGATTTGAAAAAAAAATGTGGACTAAACCTGGATTTGAACCAGGACCTTCCGATTTACCGTCGAAGTTCTTTATAATCCTGGAGACCATTCTCACGTCGCGCCTGTACGCATACTCACATTCCCTGGGGGGCAGCGCCGCCTCTTGTGGAAAGGAGAACACTTGACGTTCCTGAGGAGAATCGAACCCAGATCCCTCCGAACTCTGTTCGGTCGCTCTACCCATTGAGCTATTTAGTCCAATGAATATTGGGCTGAATTATTTTTGACAGTTTCTAGCGCTTGAATAGTATTCACCTATAGAAACGACGCAACACAAAAGACCGAGGTACAGATGTACCATGTCTTTTGTGTCATGCTTTGGCTTTGAGGAGTATACTCATGATGGTGTATAGCAATTGGCAGAGAGCAAGAAAACCAAAGAAAATGATACCCCTACCCTTTCAATTACCAGTGACAATTTTTGATTTTGCTCGATCGATTCGTTTTACATTCACCCTTAGAAAACTAACTGGTCAGCCATCCTCTCACGCCACAACATGCCCGGATTCTTCGTATTGTTTGTTTATGAGAGAATGCAAGCGCTTTTTTAAAAAACTGTTGCGTATAATATATATAAGATGCTCATTGGTTCAGTCGGACAATTTTATTGTAGAGATTGCCTGTGATAAATTCTTATAACATTTACAAACAACCCCCGATTTCTTGCCGTAATCAGATGAATTTGTATAGATACATGAATAAATCACTTTCCCACAACCTCAAAGCACAATCTTGTCTCAAACACTCTTACCGACAAAGTATTCAACTCACATTAATCATGTGATTAGAAATGCTATTTGTCCAAACGAGTACAGACTTCTATACATATGTACATGTTATTTTAATCGAAAACTGTAACACATTGTTGCGGGTTCAAGCCTCTGTTGCTGAATTCATATCGTAGAAACATAATAATTATATGGACCGATGACCATTCATAAAATAATGACATCGAAGTTTTAACCATGACCCTTTTGAAGATTTTTAATGCATGTATACATATCGTATTTCTACATTCTCTCTATAATAAAGACCCTGGGAGTACACGTGCACGTATATCTCCTTATTTTCGACCTATAAAGGATGGCATATTCAATGTAAAAGTATTTAATCTATATATTACAATTAAGCGAAAATAAATTAGAACATTAATTTGAAATTCCTAGTTTCTCCAAAAAAAAACTTCCTCACGTTTTATCATTCACGTATCATTCACGTATCATACGTGGGCGTCATATATTCAAATATGATTTTCGTAATTCATACAAATAAATTAATGAGGATAACGCGTGTACATTAAATAATGTATGTCTCTGGTAACAAAATAAATGAATTGAAAAAAAATGTGGACTAAACCTGGATTTGAACCAGGACCTTCCGATTTACCGTCGAAGTTCTTTATAATCCTGGAGACCATTCTCACGTCGCGCCTGGACGCATACTCACATTCCCTGGGGGGCAGCGCCGCCTCTGTTGGAACGGAGAACACTTGACGTTCCTGAGGAGAATCGAACCCAGATCCCTCCGAACTCTGTCCGGACGCTCTACCCATTGAGCTATTTAGTCCGATGAAAAACTGGCTGAATTTTTCTCTACAGTTTCTAGCGCTTGAATAGTCTTCACCTATAGAACGAACGCAACACAAAAGACCGAGGTACATATGTACCGTGTCCTTTGTTTGAAGAGTATGCACATGTAAGTTTATAGCAGTTGGCAGAGAACAAGAGAACCAAACAAAATTATAACAACCCTCCTCAATCTTGATGGTAATAATTTGTGATATGGGTTTTGATTTTTTTTCATTTTGTTTTACAATCAACCTTAGAACTTGGCCATCGTCTCACGCCTCGATTCTTCTTACTGTTTGATCGTGGTTATTAGGATACTAGTATACAATCGCTTTTTTCGAACTGTAGCGTATAATATAAAATGTATATTAAAGATGTTCATTAGTTCGGTCGTACAATTTTTCTCTCTCAAAAACTGTCTGTGATTATAATTCTTACAACATTCACAAAATCCTGATATCAGTTGGATTTTATAGATACACGAACAAATCACAATGGTGGTTGAATGTATTTCACAACTTCAAAAACCCAATCTTGTCTCAAACGCGCTTACCGACAAAGTATTCAATTCACATGAATTGTGCTAATAATTCCTATTTGTCAAAGCGGGTACAGACTCCTATTTAATACATAATTATGTAATTTTCATCAAAAACTGCAACAAAATTTAGCGGGTTATCACTTCAAGCTGCTGTTGCTGAATTCATATCTTGCAAACATATGTTGAACGATGACCATTCATAAAATAATGACAAAAAAGTTTTAACCATGACCCTTTTGAAGATACACGTCGTGTTTTCCATAATGACATGAACAGCTAGGAGTACACGTGCACGTATATCTCCTTACAGCCCTGTAGAGACAGGTTTATATGGTCTTTCTCAAATCATGTCACATTAATCGACACCCGCTTACAAATGGCTCCACCTCCCAGCATATCCAATAAATAATTACACCAGTTAGCGCATTATTAGTTTTTATATAACATCGGCATGTGCCGAGACTCTGCTCATTCCGGAATTTTCTCTCCCCAATTGCGAGAACCACTACCATAAGGTTTTGTTTGCAGAACTCTTGGCATATTTGTGCATCTGCAGCGCGGTGCGTCTTTAGATGAGAAACCGACGGTGAGACGATTTGTGTGATTACGTGACTCGGTTTCTAAAATTCTGCTCCTCAAGAAGCTCGCGCGAAATTGGTCTTTGACTACATTGTGTAAGGGTAAGACTCCCTATATATGTGTGTCTGCCTCAAGCGGATGTCTTCACGACATATCAGAGAAAGTAATGTCTTTTGTGGGGCTTCACAGGTTGATGAAGTACCTGTTGGCGTGTCTGGTCGGGGGAACCCTCATATTGGTTTTCCTCAAATTGATTCCCGTAAACGTAGAAAAGCCGGACTGTGAGAAATCAAGAGTCGTCATAAAGTGCATAGAGGACCCCAGTGACGTCATGGCGGACGGGTTGGAATCTGTCCAGACGATTGTACCGCCAAACGACCGCTCAAATAGCCCCGCATTGTGTCATGATAGGATACACCCCATCAAAACGGAAAACCGACATCTCTCTAAAGTCGAACGAACCCAAAACGAGTTGTGCATGAAAAATTACAAAGAAGAAATAAAGAAAGGTTGGAAGCAATTTCAATCCAACAATCAAGAACCTAAACATCGTAATCACCATAAATATCTGACGTCAGAGAGTGTCGTCATCGAAGTGGGCGGAAACAAGGGTGATGACGCAAGCGCAGTGATAGAATTGTATCGTCCTTATATGTACATTGTTCTTGAACCAATGAAATTAGTTTTCAGGAAACTGAAGGAACGATTTATTGGGACTAAGAATGTAATGGTGTACAATTTTGGCCTCGGTGCATTAAATGGGATATTTTATGTGAATATTGAAGGAGAGGAAGGAGAGTTTACGTCTCTGTACAGAAGCTCGTCAGTAAAGGGCACATGCTCTCTAAAAATTGTTAACGCCACCTCGTTTTTCCTTCTGCTAGGAGTGGGTTGCTATGAGGTGGAACTTCTTATCTTAAATTGCGGGGGCTGCGAGTTTGACGTCATAGAGTCCCTTCTGGCCAGCAACCTTATAAATTTTTTCCGTCATGTACACTTTGTTAGCCATTCTTCGTTAGAATCCGTGCCTGATTCTGTGGAGCGGTACTGTAGAATTCAGCAGATGTTGCTCCGCACCCACCGACCGACTTACCAGTTCCGGTTCGTCACAGAAACTTGGCAGCGGAAGGATATCATCTTGAAATAGTCAGTATTGCAATGTTTACACCGGTATTTCGATATAAAATGTGTTTTTATCAGAATAGTTTTTTCCTTGTAATATTATTTTCTTTTGGTTTCACTGTAATCCATGAATAGTATGCCTTTGAACATGACGTTTTGTAGAAATAGTTTATTTCGTTTTGAACTGATTTTTTGAGTCTTTAAATGACTGAT
This sequence comes from Magallana ariakensis, assembly GCA_020458035.1. Taxonomy (NCBI): domain Eukaryota; kingdom Metazoa; phylum Mollusca; class Bivalvia; order Ostreida; family Ostreidae; genus Magallana; species Magallana ariakensis. The sequence continues at coordinate 4,563,532 of CM035818.1, forward strand.
ATGTCTGATTATTTCCCCGATATACTTAAGGACGACGGACCCAATTCAAGATTTCGCACCTCTGCGCAGAAACCGCGCATATGCTATAAATATGACTGTCGTAATTACGTACATCAGAATAAGTGAAAATAATAAAATTTTCATTTAACTAAACATAACTTCTAATGCCAAAATATTTTTAGTGAAGAAAAATTAAGCAAAATAAAAAATTAGTCCGAATTTCCTCTGTTTGCGACAAATCCGTTTTATTTCCACGGTTTATAAATCGTACAACGGCGAAAGACAGTTTATAGTCTTATATTCTGGTAGATATTGAATTTATACATCAACTTAACAATATTTATATATAAAGCAGTTATGTAACGTCAGGCAATAAATAATTGTGTCCTTTTTTCAATGATATTTCTGAAGGAAAAATGAACCATGCAGTGAACTTTGACACAACCCCTCAAAAAATTTAGGTCGATGACCTACATCTTTTTTCTTTTCTGTTCATCGGTAAGGTAATTGACTTCTTATTATTACAATTTAATTATAGTAAAAAATCTATTGCAGAATTTTTAAAATATCAGTTTTTATACCACGCCCCAGAAATTTCCCATTACTTTCTATTATATATATATCTGCCGACTTTCATACCCAAATTATGTAACGCCCCTAGCAAAAAAAGGAAGTCGATGATCATGTAATTTTTTAATTGGTTTTCACTCACCATTTACTGATTAACATTATATAAAAATTTGAATAAAAAATCTATTGTAGAAATGAATTGGGTCCGCCGTCCTTAAAATATACACATTGATAATTTAACTCGTGTATAGCTATATGTGGGATGGTTTAATAAGTAGAATATGCTTAATACTGTATATCATTTGATGACCTGCCAAGAAATTTAAGTTTGTCTTTAAACAAGTTTCTGCTCTCCAGACTTACTAACAAGAAAGTACCCTAAAGTTTTCAAATGTTAAGCTAACTGTAGAGATACCAAACAAATCTTCTTCAGCTGTCAATATATCTATGTAAAACTGTTTACACCATTTACGAATGGAAGAAAATCAAAGTATTTGAGTATGGTTTTAAGTCATATAAGTAACCAGTTTTCCACCACGCGTGCCTTATAATAAGCTGATAATATTTCTCACATTGTTGTCCGTCATGAATTATTCTTGAATTGTCATTCTTATGTACACTGTATCATAAATTATTGATTACTATGTTATCAACCATCGATTTGGATACTATGTCGAGGGTTCTAATTCGCTCCTCTCACCACTAGTACTACGGGAGAGCAGTTGATTCCACTGACTTGCATGTAATATTGACATCAGAGAGAATAAGATGGTATAATATGTATATACGTCTGTATGCTTATTTAAATGATGTACATGTACACGTGTAACTGCTCAAAATATTAAAAAGATCGAGCTTTATTGTCATATATTTACATTTTCTATTGTCTTTCTGTGTGATAACAGTATGAATCAAATTTGTACCGGATTTCATTTGATTTGATCATGCCCCAACCGTAATGATTACTTAATTGCATATATACAACAAAAATAGCTTGTACTGTACCTTAGGAAGTTAAGTTTCTATCATTTCATTTTGCTGTTTACGATTATATAATTAAGAATGACGTTTACTCAGTTGACAAAACATTTTACATATTTTAATGAAAAAAAAAACAACAACAAAAACCACCAGTTTTTGTATAATGGCGCTGCTATTAACTTGATCGAGTAGCTACATTTCATGCCATTGGTCTCTTAATATTTTAAATTGTACATTATGACAAAGATTTTCTTCAAAGTAAAATATTGCAAGTTCTAGAACTTTTTGGAGAAAGCAATACAGTGAAATAAGGATAGTACATGTACATGTATTACAAAATATAAAAAAAAAATGAGAAGTCCTATAACTTTACCTGAGCATTCACTGAATTCTACCCATTTTATTTTTGATATTACATTAAACTGAATACGCAGTACAGTTACTTAAGGCGGCCAATAAAAATATCGGCGAATTTTTGTACTGAAAAAACGTATACTTTAGTTCATCGGACATGTCCTTTTTAAAATCAATAACAGTCGCTCAAATGCAATATATTTCTGAAATATATATATAATAGTACAATATTTTATGTTCATAGTGGTCACGTGATATGGCAGTCGCATGGTAAAAGCAGATGTATTTGTGGTTTTGAGGTCATTTAAAAATGTGAATATTGCAAGGGCATAATCATGTCAAAATTCACAACTGAATTATAAAATAACTTGATGTTATATATAGTAGATTTTAAAAAATGTTGTGAACTTTGTAAGATAATATTATTTGTTAGAAAAAACCATAATTTATAATGCATATGTTGAATAATTTTGAAGGTCACAGTGTTAATTTCATTAAAAAATAATAAATTTGTGAGATTTCACAAGGATCTTAGAAGTTTTTAAATTTCATAGCATATTTCAAATTTACATGTAAAAGTTTGTCATGATCAGATAAGTGTATGCCCTTGCAATAAAGTGATTTATTTAGGTACCAATCTTTAAGATATATACGATATTTTATACAAAACCGAGGTTGCCTCTTGATACGATGCATAATTATAACAAATTGAAAATAAGACTATATAGGTAGCATTTTACTAATAATAATGTTAAACAAAATATTCATTTATAATTTTCCGTTAATCTATGTTTATTTTTCATCGCTAAAAACCGCATGATAGCCTTCAATGACTCATTTTGAAGCGTATGACGTCATATTTTGTAGTACAGCGAGAACGACCTCTCGCTTATTTTTCAGTGTGTACGATATAACAGACATCGAAATTGTAGGTAATAGCATTCGTTGTTCTTAATAAAAAGAATAGTATGAATTAATTTTGCTTGTAAATGAACTAATTATACTCTGTCCCTGGATTCACATTTTGCTTAATTACTCAATATTTATAAATACCTCAGGGTTTAAACGATGTTCATTCAAAAGTATGAAAAATTTCCAAGATTTCTCAGTTGAAACGCCCCCGTTAGCTTATCAGGTTTCAATACACGGCTAAAAAATGTGATGTCTACGGAGATTTTGTATTGCAGTAAGCCCGGATGATGACGTTGAAAAATTGCGCGAGATATTCCGAGTGATTCCGAATGGAGAAAAGATGTAAACATTCCCCATTATAAATCTCCGTAAGAAATCTGTTTTCGATCCTGTGATTGTTTTCGAGTGAAAAATAATAATGTGTCAATGAGAATATCTTGGAAAATTTCCCTTTCATCGAATTAAATTGCACTTCTTTCACAGGTATGTATATTTTTATTAAAAATCGATCAAATGTGCTGCATAAATATCTTGGGACAGACTATAGTACTTTCGAGGTTTGTAATATTCTGTGATGTCATAATGCACATTTCCCGTACTTTTTGTCTGAACGGAATTTATTGACAGCCTTAGACCTAACTGTGCTGCGTTCTAAAAGTAATAAGAGCTCAAAACTTTCATTCCCCAAGGATACTTATATCGATCGTTCTTATTCAGCTTGCATTGAAATCATATGAGGTCACCGATCAACTATCTGAGATGCGCTGTCTGGAATTGATTTTGCAATTGTGTACAACCTGAATTACCTTTCCAGTAAAAGAAAAAAAGTAAAATTTAGTGTGAATTTCAATGATATCAATATATCATCATTTCTACATATTTTTTTGTTTACAAATAGAGTAAAATATTCAACATGAATATTTATATTACTTTTAGGTGTTACATATATATATATATATATATATATATATATATATATATATATATATATATATATATATATATTAAGCGTTAAGATAATATTTTAACATCAAAAAATAAACTTAAAAACAATCTGTTTTACCAGCGAAAATCCTAGGCAATCATTTATTTCTGGTAAAGGAAAATTTACCAAGAAATATGGTGACTAGTGCCGGTAAAGAGTCAATAGAAGGTAGGATAGTATAATAGAGTGAAAAATAATAATACAATACATTCCACATTACTTTCGAAATTCTGTTCTCTACGAAGTTTGTTTACAAACTTTTCTGTCAATCAGTTTCTAGATTTTAAGTAACTTTCATTCTTCTTCAAATTGTCGCACAGAACTTGAGGACTCCTTTTGTAGTATGTACAGAAATAAACAAGTTTTATTTGTACTTAGTACAATATAATATAAATAACTGTGAGCATGTATAAAAGATCAACAAAACAACGTATGTATGTCTGTGTGTCAGTACCGGCTACTGTCGTCAAACACCGGGTTCAGATATCCGTCCCTGTTCCGGAAGCCGTTTGGGAATTTTTTTTGTATGACGAACATCACAATGGCGCCTAATATCGCTCCAACCGCTAGACAGGCCAACGCTATTCCTACCGCCCCGCCTGTTGTAAATACAATTAAAAATAAACGTTTCAAAAGGAAAACCATACAAGTGAAATGTAAACGAGATAAAATCCAAGGAACCAAGGCATATGCGCAGTGTTTTAGTGAGTAAACAAATGTGCTTTACGGAGAGTTTACTAAATGAAATTAAAATGAAAAAAAACCCTAAGTAAACACATTTCATTTTGCCCCAACACCATAAAACAAATTACATTTATATTTATTATACTTTCATGTTAAATACTGAAATCTGATTGGTTAAGACGCAGTTGACAATCCGTTCTCATACCCTCGACGTTAGCAACACACTTGGCAACGGGCCGATAGAACGAATTGTTACATGCGCGTAAATTATGCGCGTACGGTTCGCCGTAGAACTCACGTCTTTTCTATATAAAAGCAGTAACAATTGCTATAAAATTAAGACATTCAGTATAATAAAATAAATAGTGCCTGTTTTGGAGGGTACCAGTTGAAATTGACACCCCTCGAAAACCATTGTCAACCTCCGCTTCGCGTCGGTTGACAATGGTTTTCTCGGGGTGTCAATTTCAACTGGTACCCTCCCAAGCAGGCACTATTTATATAGTGCTATAACTACTAGTCGGAATAATTTCATTGAACGAGAGGAGATCAACGGTCTCTTTCCATGAGATTTAGTAAATATTGTGAAGTTGCATATTACGAACCTGCGTTAACACCCTTGCTTGATTGTTGCTGCGCCTGCGCACTAAGATGACTTGAATCTGGAACCGGTGTGGTGCAAGGTGGTGGTGGTGGTGGTGTAACCGGTGGACATGTGGTCTTTGTGTATACGGGCATGTTTGTTGGTTTTTGTGGTGTTGTTGCACGTGGACATGTGACTTTTGGACATGTACATGTTGTACGAGGACACGCTGTTGACGTCATTTGCTTCGGAGTAGTAATCACAGGACAAGTTATTTTTGGACATGTTGTAGGATTTGGACACGTGCTCTTTGGACATTTACATGGTTCTGAAATAAACATAAAACTGACATAACAAACTAGTTATTAGCTAGTCATCCAGAACATTTAAGGTATAGAATGGAACCAATCATTGTCTCATTGATTTTTGAGGAATTTATTTGCCATCATTTTTTAACATTTATCTGCACCTCTGCGTATGTTATTGTCATTTAAATTTAGACCACGTGTTTTTTACTTGACCCTTTAAGTTTCGCAGTAAAAACTGTGCCTCGTGTTTATAGTCTATTTTCTAGAATCTACGTACTTGTAATCAAATATAAAATCTAGACGTTTATTGATTTTAAACTTTATCTTCATTAATGGGTGGATAAAATGAGTTCTAGAAATAAATGTGACAATAGAAAACATAGGTCTTATTTCTGCTGTTGCAACAATCAACATACTAAGTAGCGATCTCCCATTAGGAATGATTTTCGATCCGCGTCTGACCTAGTAATAGCATCAATAGTGAAACAGACTATACTATTTTATGCAGAATGTTACTTGAAAATGGCTCGATATACTAAGTTTTTATACAAAACAGACACCCATTCTTTTTTTTAAAGCATGGTATTGCACACCAAAAGCATAAAACATGGCTATGATTTTATCAAGCAACCCGATATTTACATTTTCAACCACGTGTAGAGTGGTTAAACACGAACGATAACTCTTTTCTGAATATCATCGTTTAGTTTAAATAACTGCTAGATGATGAAATAAAACATATATCTTAATAGCGAGCGCAGCTCGCCGGCGCGCAGCGCCGGCGCGAAGTGAGCTCTAACGGCAAGGCGTGTGTGAATAGAAAATTCGGACCAGTTGCACATTCATTCAACGGATTTTTTTGGCGTCAGTAAATCGGACCAGTAATGCATTGTTTTAATCGTCCCAGTAGTTCCCTGTAATCATGGCAATTTTTATCACTTCACACTCTCACGAGAAACAACAAGACAATCAAAACAGTAACGATGTATACGACATACAGTCAATGTTACCTCTAAAGTTCACCTCAGTACACTCTCAATCAAAAAAAAAAAAAAAAAAAAAATAATCAAGTGACGTCACAAAGGTTTGCACATTGATCCGATAGATTTTTCGGCGTCAGTAAATTTGGACCCACAATTCATAGTACCAATGGTTTCCAAGTCCTCACGTTCTCGCGAGAATCAAAGTAAAACTTTTGAGAAGCATATAAGATGTGTAATTTTAAGAACATCATGCTTTTTAAGTAAATAAAACAGTATACTTCGCTTACTTTTATTTCTCAGGGGAGTTTTAAAGAGTCAGACGACACTTAAACGTGAACTTTGACGTCACAATAAGGGGAAATTACTCTATAACTGAAGTTATTGTAAATCTGCTGAAATTACCAAAATCCTATCAAAATCTTGCAAAGCTAAAGAATGAGGACATTTCTTCAGAAATAGGAAACAGTTGTAACTTGCACTCATTTGGATGAATGCTCACATTTATTTTATTCACTATAATTACGGTAATTTCCAGGAACGTACACGTAGCATCCGTGGTGGGGGGGGGGGGGGGGGATGACAGCCTCATCCAAAAAATCTTACAAGCAAAAAGAAAGAAAAATTTAATTCTCAAAATTCTGAAAATTCTAATCCTTCAGCTCTTTAGCAGTTCAATGGTTTCTTTATTTTCACTTCCATTTATTACATGCTCCCAATCCCAAGTGGAGGGGGGGGGGGGGGGGGCAACTCCATGTTCCTTTAATATGATTAGCAAATATTTTTAAACGTAAATTAAAAAAAATAAGAATTAATAAGAAAAATGTCGACTGCAAAAAAGGGGATGAACTGACGGTACAATCACTTTAAAAGAGGAGATACAGTGCAATGAACATTTACATGTATATTAAAAATCTTCATTATTCAACAACATTGTATCTGAGATTAAACTATTGTTCTACTTATAAATAAATAATTAACAAATCTTATAACATATGAAATCTTATAAACTATGGATAATGGAAATTATTTGCGGAAAAAATAGGTATGTCTTATTTTATTTTGCAATCAAATTTATTTAAGTTGTTAATTTTATTTTTATTGATTTATCATAATTCATTGTTTGGTCACATGCTGCGCTCGCCCCAACGGTCGCACCGTAAAACATATTAGCGAGCGCAGCTCGCCGGCGCGAAGCGAGCTCTAACGGCAAGGCGTGTGTGAATAGAAAATTCGGACCAGTTGCACATTCATTCAACGGATTTTTTTGGCGTCAGTAAATCGGACCAGTAATGCATTGTTTTAATCGTCCCAGTAGTTCCCTGTAATCATGGCAATTTTTATCACTTCACACTCTCACGAGAATCAGCAAGACAATAAAAACAATAACGATGTACACGACATACAGTCAGTTACCTCTAAAGTTCACCTCAGTACACTCTCAATCAAAAAAAAAAAAAATAATCGAGTGACGTCACAAAGGTTTGCACATTGATCCGATAGATTTTTTCGGCGTCAGTAAATTTGGACCCACAATTCATAGTACCAATGGTTTCCAAGTCCTCACGTTCTCGCGAGAATCAAAGTAAAACTTTTGAGAAGCATATAAGATGTGTAATTTTAAGAACATCATGCTTTTTAAGTAAATAAATCAGTATATTTCGCTTACTTTTATTTTTCAGGGGAGTTTTAAAGAGTCAGACGACACATAAACGTGAACTGTGACGTCACAATAAGGGGAAATTACTCTAACTGAAGTTATTGTAAATCTGCTGAAATTACCAAAATCCTCTCAAAATCTTGCAAAGCTAAAGAATGAGGACATTTCTTCAGATATAGGAAACAGTTGTAACTTGCACTCATTTGGATGAATGCTCACATTTATTTTATTCACTATAATTACGGTAATTTCCAGGAACGTACACGTAGCATCGGGTTTTTTTAAAAGGGGGTGGGGGGGGGGGGGGGTGGATGACAGCCTCATCCAAAAAATCTTTACAAGCAAAAAGAAAAAAAAGATAATTCTGAAAATTCTAATCCTTCAGCTCTTTAGCAGTTCAATGGTTTCTTGTTTTTCACTTCCATTTATTACATCCTCACAATCCCAGGGGGAGGGGGGGGGGGGCAACTCCATGTTCCTTTAATATGATAAGCATTGTATCTGAGATTAAACTATTGTTCTACTTATAAATAAATAAATAACAAATCTTATAACATATGAAATCTTATAAACTATGGATAATGGAAATTATTTGCGGAAAAAATAGGTATGTCTTATTTTTTTTTGCAATCAAATTTATTTAAGTTGTTAATTTTATTTTTATTGATTTATCATAATTCATTGTTTGGTCACATGCTGCGCTCGCCCCAACGGTCGCACCGTAAAACATATTAGATTTACACGTTTTAACATAAATCAAAGTAGGATATTATATGAAAAACGACCAGTACTTACGTATTTTGAGAATATTATCCGAACACTTATAAATACATGTACTTCAGGTCGAAATTTCACAGGAACTGAACAAATCTCGGGGAAGTCTCGTGAACTTTCATTCGAGAACCTCTGGATTAATTACATACTTAGCAACGATAAAGAAAACATTCCGAACACATTTGCAGGGGTAATCTGGTTCTGTTTATTGTCTTACAAGAGTCTGCCTTTAAATACTTTCAGTACTTTGATTTTTCTTACCCGATCTGTTGCTGGTTGTGAGTTTAGTTGTCGGGTTCGTTGCCTGTGTGGTGACCTTGTGTGTGGGTCCCGTGGGTGGGGCTGGGGGTGTGGGCATGACTGTAGTGACTATAGTCCCCGTGGTTTGGACCGGAAGTGTGGGCACAAGGAATGTCCCCGTTGTGGTTGGCTGGGTTGTGGTTGTCGTAAAATCGTACGGGTAATAAAGCGGAAGTATCCCCATCGCTGTCAACTGCAAGTTCTATAACAAACAAAGTTTACGCGTACAATATGATACAAAACAGAGGAAGTATACTTATCACTGTTAGCTGCAGATTCTACAACAAGAGAAAGTTTACCGGTACAATATGATTCAATAGTTACGCAGCGGAAGTATCCCCATCGCTGTCAGTTGCAAGTTGTACAGTGCGTACAATACGGTACGTGGAAGCTAAAGCAGGCACGTAACATCTTTTTAAGGTGCTTTTGGTTAAATTAAAATCTTGAAATGCACTATCATAAATGTTAAAAACCCAAAAATTATAAACAAACTCCAAAGTTTTTGAGAGATAGAGAGTAAGATCCCCTCACCAGTGTGGGTTGGGTTATGTTGTACACCCAGGGAGTGTCCACGTATCCCGTCAAGAATCCGAATGCGCTGTCCAGCGGCTCCTTCATCAGAACTGGCGGGAAAATGTTGTTATTGTCCACGGGCGATTTATCAAGCAAAGTGGCGGTGAAGTACCAATCGTTCACTCCAAAATTATCAAACTGATTATAGAGTACAAGAATGTCTGAATGTATTAATCAAAGGCCGGAACGGCCACAAAGGCGTCGAGCTGACATTTTCTTTTATATAGAATGATATCAATAATTTGAATTTCTGTACTTATAGTCGTATATCAAATAATATAAGAATAAACAAAGTAAAAGAATTATGTTTTGTGTTGCTTTAAAAACAAAAATCAGTTTCCTTATAAAATAGGTAGTGATGCGTTTATAATACAATACCTCATCATGGTTACAAAAGTCGAAGACATTTCAAAGTTAAAAAATAAATCATTTTCTTTCTGCTTTAAACAGTCTTTGAACAATTTTCACAGCTAGGTTCATAACTTGAATACATCATGTGTCCCTAATTATAATAATAATTTTTTTTATTTATTTCAATTCCCGTTTGAAACAAGATTACCTATGGTATAGTTGTTTACAAACAAATCCACAACACGTGTTATCTAAAATGCTCGACCAAACCAACTGCATTATCGTGTTTATTAATTGCAACAAAAATCACTAGAAACGTTTATCGCTTACATTTATTTTGGAGACCGTGCCCGATAACAAAATAAATTTACACATCAAATTTTATTTCTATCGGGCACGGTCTCCAATTAAAATGTAAGCGATAAACTTAGTGAATTTTTACACCTTATTGTATTCATCCGCCATTTCTTATTTAAGCAAATTTATACTTATTTATACTTGAATAAATGGAATAAAAATCTTGTAATACGTTTAATACTTATTTCTTATGCGCATTTAAAAGGCGGTGCAGAGCATGAATTTTTGGACGATTGCCAATCCAGACGATCGCTAGAAGGCTGCCAAGCATTAGCTCGACGCGTTAAAAATGAACAATGCTTCAGTATGACCGCAATTATCGATTAAATCAAAGACTGAACTATTGAGTTCCCACGGATGGAAATAAATTTATGACGATAAAACCATTTTACAAGCACAGTGTATGTACATGTTATAACTGAAAGAAATTCAAATGTTTGCAATTTCTCTTTGAACTACTTTTAAAAACTAATGGCTTTTAAAACTTGAAAAAATTACATTCAATTTACTTGTATTTAATAAAAATATTTAGTTCATTTTAGGGTCCTGCCATTTGATCCATAGTCATATCTTCAAAGATACTAATTACTAAATACTAGTAAATAGGATTTGCAAATAGCCTTTACTTTCCTTAAACTTTGAAAAATTGAATTTTCAATGACATATTAAGTATATTTTAATCTTATTTCCAGGAAATTTCAAATAATTATAAATAGCCTACACAATAAAAGGCAGTTTGTTCTGCATAAGATAACATAATATGGTATATCGAGTACCTCTAAGTACAGTGCGATTAGGAAAAGCGCTTTCTGACCATAGAACACCATGATTTTTCTTGAATTATTGCATGTAATAAAACACTGCTTCTCAGTTACACAATGAAATCATTGCATTTTTACCGCAACATTGCTAAATCTGAGGTTATCCAACTGCGCTTGTGTAGTGAGAATTTCTTGTATTTGGTCCCGTATGTAGTTCAGACTCACTTGACTCAGATCGAGGCCACTTGCTTTAAATGAATGAAACAGAAATGCAAACAAACATTGAAAGAGAGATTACATCAAAAACCGCAGACCACGAAATTTGAAATCATAAAATGAGTTCTTAACTACAAAACATCACATGTACAGAAAAGTTAGGGGTTAAATTGAAGGACATTCACAAGTTGCTCACCTGCGAATTTGATGACGAAGTTCCGTTTATGTGCCCCCGTGAAACAAGGCCCGATATCAAACGCGGTGAGGTAGGGCGGGGAGGGGTCAAGTTTGTGGACGTTGTGAATGATAGGGAAATTCGAATTAGCCTGAAAGATTAGATATATTAAAGTTTATGAGAGATGAACGTCTGAAGAATTAAAAAGACCTTAAGTTGCAATTATGCAAATTAATTGGTATTTGTTTGCTCAATAACAGGTTTCTGGTAAAAATAAAAGTTTACTCACCGCCCAGACATCAAATCTGACCAGACTCCCTGGGGTGATGGACGTACCGATGCCCTCCTGCCAGCCCTCCTGTAAATTACAAGTGTGTCAAGGGTAGGTCAATCACAAGTAAATCTTCAAAGTGTACCAGACAGGTAGATGTATTGTCTGTACTTACCCCAAGGAAATACCATTCCACCGTCTGATTCTGACCGATATTTAGGTCATAGTAGAGCCCCACCCACACGTCACAAAATATCTTTCGCGTATACCTCTACAAGTATGAAAGGTGTCCTGATTAGGATACTGTATTACAAAAGTGTTACAAATACAACAGTATGACGTCACATACTTCATATAGAATTAAGCAATGGATCCCAGGGTTCGAACACTCTCTCAGTCAATAAAATTCACTCAGGATATTTTTTTTCAATACAATTTTTATATGATCTGACAATGTCATTGTACTGTTAAAGAAAATTTTAACAAATTTGTAAATATGTTGATTTGTAATATGCGACAATATTTTTTAAAAAGAACATGATTTGCAAATATTTATTATGTATGTTTGTTTACAGGTAAAGCTCCAACTTTCATTTACATTTTTTTAATATAGTTATTCCACTCCGTGTTCATTACTCTACCCCCCCCCACACACACACACACACATCTGCAGCAGCAATAACAGACTCTGTAAAAGGAAGACTTACCTTTCCCACGTACTGGACCGTGGCGTTCTGTAGCTTAAAGAAGTCCAGAGAATTCTGCATCTGGATCCGTGTTATGGGGGAGGCCGTCTGGTCCACGAACTTGTCTCCCCTTTCAATGATCGTGGGCGGGTCACAAGAGCTCGTGTATGGGTCCATGGAGTACCTCACCCCTGGTTAACCAAGAAATATCATTGTTCATAACTTAAGAACTGTTTCCTGTGCATCAATGCTGCACTAGGACATCTGAGCATTATCTCAGCTACATGAGCTCTGAACAACCCTAATTGTTTTCAGTTTGAAATAACTGGTTGATATATGTCATACAATACGGTTTTTAAGTTCATTTAAAGTTTGTTAATAATACAGCGATGTTAATCACATTTTTGGACACTATAAAATAGAAGTACCGTCATAGAAATCGAACACGATCCTAGTCGGGTCTACGTCATCGCCGCTGGCTGATTTAGTTTCGTATCGAACAAATTTCCTCCGTGAGTCAAACCAAATCTAAATCAACAGAAAATAGTCCAAATCATCATCATCATCATCATCATCATCATCATCGCCGTTGTTAGTGTAATTATAAGAATCAAAAACAAACAACGGATTACACTTGTAACCGTTAACAGTGTACTACAAATACTGACCGTTTCGTACGTGACCTGCTTGTCATGAATATTAACCCTCTCTATGACGGTGGAGAAGTCCGTTGGTACAGGAAGTATCGGCATCCCGACATCCCTCCCGGCACAAAACATGCCTGGTTCTATCTGTGAAAGCATGATAAAATCGGGTAGTATATAAATGCAGAAGTATATTTAGTGAACACGGACCATTTTGCAGAACATGTTCTCATACTAAAAACATTGAAATAGTGTCTGTGAAGAATTAGGTGAGCAGGACTTTCTCCCGATATTTACAGTCTGTGTACTTACTTGTATACTGTTCTTATATTGTAACGTACCTATAATTTACACAGGTATATAAATACTTATACATTCTGTTCACTTCGTACCTGTACGTTGTCCAGGTTTGTGGGCGGTGTAGGCAGGAAGTTGACGTAATCGCCGACCGCGTGGAACCTCGTCTGGTTGTTGTTGTAGGACCCTCGGAGTTCCAGACGTACAGGAACCATGGCGTTAGGGGCCGCGAACGGCATGGGCCACCCTTCCGCTGGAAACACAAGGGAAGCAATTCAAAATGTATAATAAAAAACTATTACATAAATTAAATTTATTACAGAACTGAATTCGATAACCACAAAAACCACCCTGTGTTCAAAATTCTAGAAACCATGCATGTATTTTATAAAGAATTAAGACCGCGGAACATTAACTGGCAAGATTGGAAATATAAAGCTTACTGTTACAGTCAAAACATTTGAAATGGACGGGAACAAATGGACGCAGACGTCTGAGAAAACATTGGATTGCAACTGTAGCTATAGGAAGTGTATCAGTGACGACTGATTCTCAGAAGTCATCGAACAATGCTTGGCCTTGCGTATAATCTCTCCCGAATTGGGATCTTCTCATATTGGCGGATTATATACTTATTGAGGAAAAAAAATGTTTTTCAATCGCTTTGCTAATACTAAATAAAATGTGTTTCGATCGCATTACTTATATAGCAAGTTAGAAACGCTGAGGTGGATTGAAAATACACGTTTCAATCCAACGTTTTCTCGGACGTCCGCGTCAATTTGTTCCCGCTCATATCAAATGTTTTGACTGTAACAGGTGAAATTAAGGTAAGTTGTATATTTCCAATCTTGCCAGTTATTGTTCTGCGGTCTTAATAAAACATTGTACATCTGTATATATTGATGCATTTAACAATCTTTTGACTCAATGTTTAAACATTATTGGAATATCAACGTCTTTTATCCCGATCTAAAAACAATCCATGCATCAACTTTTGGTCGATATGGTGGAGATACTTGCCTGCAAAGTAGAGGGTAGCGGAGAGGGTGACGTTGTACTCCAGTAAATAGACACAGGTGGACCAACTCTGAACCACCGTGGATCTAATTGTCTGGTAGCCACCGTACACCTACAGAACAGAACAGAGAGTGTGCAGTGCATGTCGATATAAGACCGTGAATTGTCTGGTAGCCATCATACATTTACAGAACAGAAGAGAACAATGTTAAGTGTGTATAATCAGTATCTACAGAACAGAAAGCACAGCAAGGCCTCACTATCAAATAATTTAATTTTGGTTGTAACGCGCTTTCTGATTGGCTAACAAATTATTTATATCGTATAAAGAATGTTGCCTACGTCATAGTAATATTAACGTCAAAAACGTATTAATCCGCCTGACGTTGCGTTTGAATTTTGTACAATTTGATGTCATTTTATGGGTCAAATGAACGTTTTGATGTACAGTTACTAGCAAAAAATTAAATTATAAGCAATGAATTCAAATATTTATTAGTTTTATACGATATAAAATGGTTTGGAACAGTTTACGCTTTTTTCTAAACCGCTTAATCAACCTTAAATCAACGTCGCGCTGTCTCAGTCTTTGGAATCCTGGTACCTGTGACGTCATCACAGAGTAAATATTGTTCTATGATGCATAGAAACGACATAAATAACCATGCAATCCTTCATCTCAGAAAGATGTACATGTACCAATTAATGATTAATTTTTGGAAAAGACATTGTTATATATAATGAATAGAGTTTAATGCATTATAGCTCAAGTAATTTGTTATAATTATAATAAACTTTGACCTTTCAGTTTAAAATCCTAATTCTTTCAATCTTTTCTCTGAGGACTTTAGAGTATTTTTTACCACAAAGATTTGTTTTAGAGGCCATTTGGATTTGTTTTAAGGGACTGCCTGTTTAAAAATGATCTAATTTAATAAAGAGTAACCGCGAGGAATTGAATCATGATCTGATATAACTTTTCAATTTATTATAGGATTTGTGTCTTCGCGAAGGGACTGTCTCAGTATCTAATATAACTATGGATTACTAGGATATGTGTCTTACCGTAATGGACTGTTTCAAGATCTGATATACTAGTAACTGTGGATTCCTAGGGTTTGTGTCTTACCGTAATGGACTGTTTCAAGATCTGATATACTAGTAACTATGGATTCCTAGGATTTGTGTCTTACCGTAATGGATTGTTTCAAGATCTGATATACTAGTAACTATGGATTCCTAGGATTTGTGTCTTACCGTAATGGACTGTTTCAAGATCTGATATACTAGTAACTATGGATTCCTAGGATTTGTGTCTTACCGTAATGGATTGTTTCAAGATCTAATATAACTACGGATTCCTAGGATTTGTGTCTTACCGTAATGGATTGTTTCAAGATCAAATATAACTATGGATTCCTAGGGTTTATGTCTTAACGTGATGGATTGTTTCAAGATCTAAAATAACTATGGATTGCTAGGATATGTGTTTTACCGTAATGGACTGTTTCAAGATCTGATATACTAGTAACTATGGATTCCTAGGGTTTGTGTTTTACCGTAATGGATTGTTTCAAGATCTAATATAACTATGGATTACTAGGATATGTGTCTTACCGTAATGGATTGTTTCAAGATCTAATATAACTATGGATTACTAGGATATGTGTCTTACGGCAATGGATTGTTTCAAGATCTGATATACTAGTAACTATGGATTCCAAGGATTTGTGTCTTACCGTAATGGATTGTTTTAAGATCTAATATAACTATGGATTCCTAGGGTTTGTGTCTTACCGTTATGGATTGTTTCAAGATCTAAAATAACTATGGATTCCTAGGATATGTGTCTTACCGTAATGGATTGTTTCAAGATCTAATATAACTATGGATTCCTAGGATTTGTGTCTTACCGTGATGGACTGTTTCAAGATCTGATATAACTGCTTTGTCGTTGACTTCCAGATCTCGCTCCCAAATAAAACCACGTCAAGAACGTAATTTTGTGTTGTGCATTGATCTGAAAGGAGACAATTTTACTTTGCTTTTATTGTCTGCTTAAAGTAAATATTTCATCCCAATTTTAATTTGTGGTAATTGGCATTTTAGTGCATTATATACAAAAGCTGGTTAAAAGAAGCTTTTCTTATGATAATCCTACGTTACACTAACTTAAGAATGAATCATTTAAGGAAATAAACAATATAAAGGATTCAATATTGTTTCATAAGTGTTTGTCATGAACATTGCAGAAAATTAATACATTCTGACGTGAATTTGGTATACCCGTATGAAACAGCAAAAACAATTTTATTGTTAAGATAACCGCATAGTGCATCTAGTATACATCTTTTTAGACTTTTAGAATTTTTTTTCAATCCACCTACTATTAACTATATCTAGCAATATGTACTGCTGGGCGGCTTCGTCATAGATGATCCTTGACGTATGACCTTCTTGTGTAATACGTATGCTACTTAACTTCTCCATTCCGATGACGTACTCGTCAATGCTGATCGTGCTGTTATTGTGGAGAAGTTTCCATTCGACGGTCGTGGAATATGATTCTGACAGCGCCGGAATAGGTGAAGCATCTGGAGGATTTATAAAAAAGAACGTAAAGTCGGTGTGTTTACTGTTTATGAGCACATCGCTTTTAAAGAGGTTCGCTCCTTAGGTTTTAGGTAGCCATTTTGGGTCACCTCTAGTCTGAAAATTCTGCATCACATATTAATTCTTGAAGTATATTTAAATTTTACAATGCCAAATAAACTATATTGAATAGAATTATTTTTAAAAAATTACATTTTTACAGAGTTTAGTAAGGGACTATATTTTGTCGCGGAAGGTTTTCAAGAAGGAATTGAACAATTTTCATAACTCACTAGTTTTAGAGTACTGTTACTTTAGCTTCCTAATTTTCAGCGCAGACCAAACTTCTAAATAGTTTGTGTATTAAGATAAATTCATGATGTCCTAATAAACATAATTAAACAATATTTTGATATTTCTATCGATATATTGGGACATATTTAGCAGTTAAGAAAAAATGAACTCCAATGTTGGCCTAAAATTAGCTTATTTCATGCTATATCTCAAATTTTTGAGATGTGACCCCTACTTATTTTATTTTTAAATGGGACATTAAATGTATGTCTATTTGTATGCAAAGTTTTGGAAAGATGACATTACTATAATTTTTTTTATTTGCGTTATAATTTGATTACTCCAAAATTTTGTAACATCTGTTGTTGTGTTCATTATGTACTGGCCTTTGAAGCCACCAGTAAAGCAAGATTTTTTAAGCTTTGACTTGGATTTTACTTTTATAGTCACTACATGTGTTCAACTTCATACTCTATTAAAATCATAACTAAATAATAGTTCAAACTATAAATATTTGTTTGATTTCTTCAAATTATCAGTTTCTATTTCAAATTTTAGCAAGCATTTCAGGAAAATTATCATTTCTGTTTGGGACCCTATATTTCCAAAAAATGGCATGTGACATGGGTCAAAAATAAAATAAATGAACATTATAGGTCCTCATCTTTATATCCAAGTGGTTTTCGGATGATTGACGTTACTATTATTTCAGGTGCCAACCTCCTTAAGTCAATTTAGATGGTACATGCATATCAAATTCATATCCCGCCTAAATGGGAAATCATGTGACTTTGTTAACCAATATCAATAAGCCTTCCTCGTGATTGTCAGGTTTGTCAGACTATGGAGGTATGGATAAGGAAAGGTTTCGCTGTACCTCAACAGCGAAAACACACTAGATTGCATAACATTCCTTAACTACGTTGTATATTTGAGTAATGTTGATAATTTTCAGTAAAACTGTTCACATTGAGATGAAGGAAATGTTTACATTGTAATATGTGAAAAATTTCGATTTTCGTTGAAAATCGTCAAAAATTTGCCTTTATTTATTTCTTTTATCTTTTTTTTTTTAGCAAAGAGAGGAGAGAAAGTCCATCTACCTTGACACAGGAGTTCGGACCAACAACATTTAAATAACATTTAATGTCAGTAAGGTAAATGGTATCTACATCGTATACTCAGTAAACCAATTCCAATCATATCATAATTTTGTAGTTAAATGTTCAGCAGTATTGAGGAGATAAACAGGGTCTATCTGTACTCGTCTCGCTTTGTAATTTGACAACATTAAATCATCCGGCCAGGAAATAAAAATGGTTTAGTATCTATTGACTCGTTTTGTGTTATATTTGACAACAATTTATAGTCTATCTTTATACTTGTCTTTTAGCAACATATAAAAATAATTCGTATAACTGAACAATTACAAATTACTGGGGATAGTTTTTTCCCTTACCAGAAATGTTGGAGACCGGAACACAGATACTTTGGTCGATCTGGCCACGGGTCAGTGACAGTAAACAAAAGAAAACACTGACATGGAATCCCGGGAGGAGCATTCTTTAAAATCTGTGAAAAAAGTGCATCAAAAGTACATCAGGCGGTGATGATTACGAAGGTCCAACTTAATAAAGGACTAAATAATCTGTCATGTTTATTATACATCCAGGTAGATATAATTGATCCAATGACAATTATTCTTTGATTTAATTTGCGTATTACGTTTTTTATCAATTGGACTCATTTTTAAATATATATTAGATGGTGAAATACCAACAATGAACAATCAATAACAACACACATGTATATAAACACAATGAAAACCCGACATGACAGCATATAGATAAAGTCGAGTTAACCCTTTCACGTGACCCGATTTGCCTTTTTGCCCCGATGTTCCCCCCTCCGAAAGGATCTCGCCGATTCCCTATGCCTATCCATACCCTAAACTCGATGAAAACAACTTACCTTTATGTAAAGGTAAAAACGTTCTCGGTTCCTTTCTGAATCTAGTGGGTCAATCAGTGTTTGGATTATTTTCAGTAATAGTCATCATCTATACCCCGACACAGTGCTATCTTGTCAGGCCTGCTCGGTTATCTTATCAACCCTAGTGGGGCTACAGGGTTCAGCAAGCTAAATATTAATACACAGCAATCTTATAACTGTGATATCAGCCACCCATACAATACAGTTTGACTGACAGTAAATACCCCCAGAAACAAATTAAAAAAAAACCAAGCAAAATAAACCAAATTTTTAATAAATAGATATAAAAATAAGCAAAAAAAAACCAAACAAACCCCAAAGTAACAAACCAAACAACAACAACAACAATACCTAAACAAATATCAACGTTTATAAATCAAACCTTTAGAAATGCTGTATTCAGAATTCAGAGTAAATATATAATTTATAAATATGAGTTTAGATAAAACAACACAATAACACGTATCTTGTATGTCTCTAGTTATAGACCACTTTCCCATCTTCATTGGTCAAAAATTTCGTAAAAAGAAATGAGGCGCGGACCACGGGCCGTTCAAGTTTCCTTAAAAAGTAACTTTTTCTGTAGTTTGTCGATCCAGGTTACTGTTTCCGTCACTTTTCGACGATTTTAAAACGAAAATACACATCTGTCAAAAAAAAAAAAAATGAAATCGATAAAAGGGGAAAATCCTAGATTTCTTCATTGATACATCATCTCTATTTGCTTTGAGAAATTTTCAAGAACGAAAACAGATTTCTTACAGAGATTTAAAATGAAAAAATCTAGCATTTTTCTTCATTCGGAAATTCTTAGATCTTCGCACAATTTTTTTAACGTAAACGTCCAGGTTCTTTCATGTTGTTTGCAATGCAAAGTCCCTGGATACTTTTTATTTTTAGCTAGCCTTGTACTAAAAGCCGACAAGCCTGTGTGTGTGGGGGGAAGGGGGGGTTCAAATGCGAAATATTTCTGAAATAATTGAAGAAAATCCGATGCGATGATATCTTGGAACGGATTATAGCATGCACCTATTCTTGGTAAAAATTATCGCTAAAATTTTACATGCAATATTTTTATGTATGCAAAGGGAAACAAATACTTAAAATACAAAAAGCCAATCAAATTACGAATAAATATTAAAAAAAACCATTTCTTACATAATTATAGTTAAAATATACTATGATTAAATTCTCCAAATGCTAAAATTAAACGTTTTAATCATGATAATGACTAACAATAATGAATAATGTATAACAGATGTGGTTTCATCCAATTTTATTCCAAGCACTGCAAAAAGACAGATATGTTAACAAATATTGAGAAAGGCGTAAAATACAGTTACTTGCATGGACTGTTCAAAATGTATTTACAAAACGACATGAAAGAAAACAGTTTGTTTAATATTGATAAAGATATGCCCTCAACCGATCAAAAGAATCAACAAATAACGAGACTGTACTTAAAATAAAATTAGATAGCTAAGGCGTCGGTTGCGGCCTCGGGTATGCTATTTACGTCATTTCCAGTAATAAGCTGAAACACAACGCTAATATGCTCGGAATTTTGGATTCCAAAAAGAGGCCATAATGGTTCCGACAGCTCGGAGACAACGAGATTTTTGAAATGGAATATAATCTTATTGGATTTGGCATCCACAATAATCCAATGATGCTTGACAGTATCCAGAAGAAAACCATAGCGCAGGCGCACACTGGTACCGGGGGGACTTGGCGTTCTGGGAGAAAGGGCATTGTGGGTAAGCAGCTGGCCATTGTGCCAGGTCTGTAGGCAGACTTTTCCGCACACGTGACAGCCACGCGCGCTGACCGCCCATGCATACGGAAAGCAATCAACAGAGTGATGTTTGTCAACCACGCCTAGGCGAGCGAGGGCCACCTCAAACAGTGAGCCTCGTCGGATTAGTCGGGTCACTCTGTACTGGACGGCCAGCTCAAAGTAAAACAGGCCAGGCTTGTAGAGAGGCACGGTTGCCATCGTGCCTCGATAGTTGAGGAGACGTCCGGATTCTGTGGGATTGGAACTTCCACCATGGGAACGTTTCAAAGGCTTAGCTTTCATGGTCTTTGCTTCTTCTGAAATCTCAATGCTTTCATGCGAAATAGAGGTGTCGAAAACAAACTCAGGACCTATGAAAGGGTAAGACAATATTATGCTGGAATTAAAAGCACTTTTTAAAAATTTATTAAAGATTGGTTTGTTAATCAAATATTCTTTATTTTTATTGAACTGCAAGCACAAGACAAGTGTGCATTACGTACATGCGATGTCACCAAGGACAACATTCACTCCAGGCGTGGTGGTACGACTTCCGCCAACTGATATAAAGAACATCGAAATCAACCAATTAAAATTACAGAAAAGATTTGAAGAGTAATGAGACAAACACTTTTGGTGTCAATGAGAACGTAAGAACGTGCACCTACCCCCCGTTGTGGATGTGGTAGAACTCTTCAGCCGTTCTCTGTCTGAAACGAAACAAGAGAATTATGAATTTCGTATTGATCTGTTCTGTTCATTAGAATAGCTAATAATAAGTTGGATGTAAATTGTGACTAAATACTCGTTTCTTACTGAAGGTGGCGCCACTGTGGGTTCGACCTGTGACGACATAGAAGAAGAATCCTTCCGGATTCACGTCTTCGCCTAACACGTAAACGTTGCTCTTATGCTTTCCTGTCTTACTCCCTAGGAACAAGACTTTGTAACAGCCATCAGAATGCATGTAGTCTTCCACGGTAGCCTGGGTGATCTTTCCATCAGGATCAGTCACTTCCGCCCTTATATCAACCTTCCCTAAAAATTTACCGATTATAAAATATCATGCAGGCACTTCATCGGTATTAAGACTAACCCTATGAGGAAAGAAAAAGAAAAAAAAGAAACTGTAACCTTCCTGTTGCTGTTTCCCATCCACATCAAACAAATAAACGACCATAGCAACTTCCTCTTCGTCAATGATGACGTCATTGGTTTCAACATGAGTGTTGGGAGGGTAAGCAGACGTTGACAAGGCTGTCCCACAGCTATTGATGAATTCTTTAAATTCTTCTCCAAGACAGCTTTGCTGAAACTGTAAAATTCATTGTTTCTTTTCAGTCCAGTACATGTACATGTATTTGTATGTACGGTACCTATATATAACACTGAGTTAAAAGACAATTTGATAATTTACTTGTACCTATACCTTTATATCCGCATTGTCGTGAGGGGTGGTTTCAAATGGCTTTTCTATTAAGTTTCTCAGTCGTTGTTTGATGAAGTCTTTCATGTTCAGACTTCCGGACGGCGTACTGTAGGTAGCCACACTTCCGGCGATCTCGCTAGCGTCATCCATGTTTCTTTTGTGCTGACCCAGCTCCTCTGTTTGCCGCTGCAGCCGGTTCTTCTTGGCTGGTGAAAAGTAAAAAAACTAATTTAAAAAGTTATAAAAAAAGAAAGTTTTTAGTGTAATACACAAAATTTATGCAAATTTATTAATAAGACACGATGTTCAAGTAGTTAGTACATCAATACCTTTCACGATAGCATCTAGTTTATTTTTCAGCTCTTTTCGCCGCCTCTCGACAATTTTCTGACATTTGTCGAAAACGGAGTCAATCTCCTTGGCAACAGACGTCTGCTCTGTTTCGAGTTTCGAATTGATATTTTCAATGGATGCCAGGGTGTCGTCTGCTGACAGCTGTCTGTGTTTGACGTCTGACATTAGGACTTCGACAGCTCGTCTGTTCTCCAAGTAAACGTCATCTATGTTTCTGATCTCGTGGCCTTTGGATTCTTGGTGTTCTTTGACGGCACATAACGCGCATACCGGCTTGTCGCAGGATTTTGAATAGCAGTAAAATGCAAATGGTTGGTCGTCATGACCCGGAACTTTACACGTATGCACGTGTTGGTACTCCTCTAATGTGGCCTCCTTAAGGTTCTCAATACTAGTCACCCCGTGTGTTTTAGTTATTTTTGTCCTTCTGTGAGCGTCGGTACACTCGCTGCAGAGAAACTGGGAACATTCCTTACATCGATTTGTAGCCATTTTCTTGTGATCACACTCTTCGCAAATGATTTGGCCAGACTTTGACTGAACTTTCCTGTAGTTTATGAGATATTCCCGACTCTCATCTACTGGAAAATTACAAGTGTCGCCCCCAGGGATATCGTAAGCCTCTTCGCAGGACGAACACTTGATGACGTCACGCGTCACAAGTGTTTTGACGCATTGGTCGCAAAAGGAGTGAAGGCATGGCAGGACGCGTGGCTTTCTATCATTGTTGTTATATTCATTCCTACATATCCCACACTCTAGAAACTTTTGCCTAACGTGTTCAATTTGTGGACGCAGTGACGCCTTGCTGGAGACGCGTGGTGAATGTGTCATCACTGGGTGATACACGTTAGAAGAAGACAATTCCCTGTTTGAATAAAATTAATTCACCAACGATCAAGTACAAATGTATACTCTAAAGATCTATTCTTGTAAGAAATCAGCTAACATCAATGTGTCATATAGTTGATCTGAAAAGTTTCATGAAAATTTATATATTTTCGGATCAGACAAAAAATGCAAGTACCAAAACAAAAGGATTATATATGTATTGGAAGCTGATTTTTGATTAGAAAGCAATTTAATTGGATACATATGTAAATGTTAATTGTTTGGGAAAATTGGGTCTAATTTATTAGAATAATGCGTTATAAGTTAATTAAACAGCATTGCCACTATATATGTACAAAATCACATGCACATATAAATCTCCATACTGATTTTAAAGAATGATAATGTTAATACAATTTTCTTGATAAGTTTACATTCAAGACAGTATATAGATAGTAAGTATTTCTACAGAAAACATCAAAATCATCCTACCTCTGTATTTTGAATGTCAAATAATATATTTCATTAACTGAGGCCTATGTACCTTTTGATTTTTTAAAAGCGAAAGTGTATTTCACTTTAATATGGACAAGGAACATACAAGTCGCTCATTTTGATTTAAAAACAGAATGTTATTTAATGTACATGCTTTATTCACTTTGATATCATGTTGTTAAAAATCATTAGGCCCCTATTTAAACGTTAATTTTGACAGTAATTCAATAATGAACATTTTAAATATATAGTATATATATCCAGACTGTGCATGTGTAACATTATATATAACGGTGGTAGTTGCTTGAAATATTCCACCTTCGTTGAGAGAAATAGATAAATATGTATTTAAAAAAATGAAATCTTATATTCATAAAATAGATTAGACTTACTGAGAAGTAAAAACGGACATGTTCCTATAAACCGTGCGATTTCAACTTTTCAAACAAACGATCGAGACTTTAAATTGATTAGTTTTGTTTTTCAATAGATTTTCTTTTGTTTTACTCTAGAAAATGGACAAAAGATTTGGTCTTTTTAATTTCATGCTTGACAAAACAACTTTTTGGGTATCCGGAAAATGAGTTTTCGTTCAGTGTGGTTTTTATATTTAAACAAAACAACATGGCTGCGCCCATGATTACAAGGTCAAAATAATTCTGATGTTGTGATTTATAAAGAATCTGTCATGTTTCGTGGTAGAAGTTTTTACCAGCTATGAAATATGTTACTGTCTGTACCACGTGCGATTCTTCGGACATATTCTTCGACGTGTGTTGCCTTAAAAGCTCGCAGATTTTCACAGTTGGCGAGCAGACGTAGTCAGACATCATGCATATTCTACATCTCTCCGTGCTGGTTACATTCTAAACGACAGGTACAAAGATCGCACACCAGAGAAAATGTTGCCGCCTCCGCAGACAACAGCTTATCGTCGTTAAAGTCTGTGTATCAAAATGTGAAAGAGACACTGTCGCGAGTGACCGTAAAAACAGAGCCAATCAGTTCGTTTGCTGAACTCGCCGTCAGGTATATCACAGTACATTCACTCCGTGATTTCTACATAGAATGCCCTCACGGTATTCTGTTTGACGCCTGTTATGTAGACTCTCACCCAGATGGGGTCATTGGCGCGGACCTTAAGACCGTGGTGATTCTGCCAGGGAGCCCTGGCTCACACCTTGATGTGTTGCCCCTAATGAGACCCCTAGCCAAGGCCAGTCACAGAGTCATCACTGTTAACTTTCCAGGTTGGAAGAATATATTTTCTTAGGTTTTTTTTGAAGTGTTTCATTTTGAAGATATTTTTCTCTCCTTTTGTTGTTAGCTCTGGCTTTTGCTGCAGGTCTGTAGCTCCCCTTCTGAAAAAATTTGGATGGACTTCCTTAAGTGTTAAGAAGTTGAAATTTAAGGCACATAAAATCTTGCGCATATTTTGGACTGATTAATAATATTTTTTAACACATTTCTACAAATATTCGATTCCAAAAAAGTGTGAATGCCTGATCTCTATGTATTTTGCAGGCTATAGTGAGACTAATCCAATCCTTTCAACACAGGATTTTTTATTCAGAGGAGCTACTGATGAAAAATCTGACTTCATACTTCATTTCCTCAAAGAACTGAACATAGACAGGTATATTGTCATTTAACGCCCATAGATAATGTGATACAAGTTTAACTATGCATGATTATATATATTATTATATATAATTATGATTCTCAAAAGATGAGAAAAAAATGAATAAAAACTTTGGCTAGTGACAAATGTCATCTACTGACTGTATACTGTATACTTACAGATTTCCAGGTATCTTTATTTCAAAGTTATTATTATGTTCAAAGAAAAGATAATTAAAGAACTAAGTTGTTTTGGTGGTGAAAATTTTGGTGAAGGGTTTTTTTCTCAGTAAATGACTCCTGCACAGAAATGTCCACCATTAGAATGAGGAAGGTTGTCTCTTTTCAGGGTGGACCTGATGGTAGGGCTTGGTTCTGGGTGTTACCCTGCCTTAGACATGGCTGCCTCACACACCTGGATTAAATCTCTAGCACTAGTCTGTCCCAGGGGACACAGGGTCTTCAGGTAAGATGACATATTCAATGTATATACTATACAATTGAATCAAGGAACTTAAGGAGGCTGGGGGGTCAAAAAAAATTTTCTCCAAAATTCACAAAATTTGCAGAAATGTTTCACATAATCTTAATTTACATTTTAATGTGAAAGACCACATCACAATCATCGTTAATTGTATCATGTATTGCATCTGAAGAAATTGCACGTTATGTAAAAAAAAAAATTATGAAAAATATATGAAATAAAAATAAAGGCAAAAAACATACCAATAACATCACAAAAAATTAACACAATAATAAAAACTTAACATTTTTTGTTATAAAGAAAAAAATCACAATTTTACCAAAAATATATATGTCACAAAAATGCAAATATGTAAAACAAAAAAAAAGTAACCACAAGATTATTTCTAAATTTTAACATAATAATAATCAATACATGTGTAATAAAGATTGAGCATTAAAAAAAAATTTCGATGGTAGATTTAAAAAAAATAAAAATAAAAGGAAAATATTTGAACAAAATATTTGGAGTTTTACAAGTTACCTCCCTTTGAAAAGTTAGAAAATGCTGAAAAACAGCCGAAATTATTTTTTTGCATCTTGTAACCCTTGGTTTACCATCAATTGACTCTTTTAATAATGTTTCAATACCATCATATCCATTTCTTTTAAGAGACAAATGCAGTACAATGTAAGAGTTATAGAACATTAAAGTGAAAATCTTTTTTGTGTAGAGATAAAAACGCTTTAAAATGGCAGCCACCCCCCCCCAGCCTCGTTAAGCATACCTGTATACACATGTATGATTAAGGCTTAGATTATATTGAGAGGCTATTAAGATCTTAGAAATCATAGTGTCTGTCTGTCTGCATGTCTGTTTGTATGTCAGATCATGTCTGTCCCTCCATCCATCAACATATATTATGGCAGTAATGGCACAACTCAAAATAGATTTCATTATTACTCTTTGTTTAAAATAGAGGTGTTACCCCATATGAACAGTTTAAGAGAATGGCCCGTATGTATGACAACAGGATGTACCGCTTGTTGCTGTTACCAAGGCTCATGGTCATTAAGTACATACAACGGAAGTGGAACATGCACCATGTCCCGATTCTCCACCTGATGAAATACGTAGTGGAAGCAGCCAACTACCAGTTTGAGAATGTAAGTAGTTGGTAACAATCTATGTCATAGATCAGGAGCTTTTACCTTTTCATTGTACACGGTTGGTAGAGTTTCTATGGTTTTCGATTTGGATTGTCAGTTGCTAGAGTTGTGCCCCTTTATCCATGCCATACTTTGTGTGACTGTCTGTCAAAGTTTTAAGCTGCAGAACTTGTAGCTCTACAGGAAAATTCGTGCCAGGTTGGACTTATTAGTCTTATTTCCTAACACGATCTGTTATAGTTATTGTTATTTGTTGCCAGAGAGTTCTTTCTTCATTTTACTGTTGATTTTTTATCTTCACTTGCTGCAGACGTTCTCTTAAAAAACCTCACGAACCTGAAAAAGTTAATTTTGTTATATTCATGCGCAGAAACTGATCTAAAAACTGAATTGTAACCATGGCTTCATTTATTTACAGATGGAAACAAATATTTTCGCTATAGCTAGTCGACAGTTGCCTGTGACGTTTGTTTATTCGGGTAAGGATAACGCCATGGAAACAGAGATTTCTGAAGAGCTGGCCAGGCTGCTGAATTTAAAACCTGAAGAATTTTGCCGACTGGACATAAACCACGACCTTAAATTTCCAGGTAAACAAGGACACATCAGTGATATTGATCAATTTTAACAAACCTAGGCTAATTCAAGGGATACTCTAGGCTGCATAAGAATTTCTTGTGAATGTTTGGTTTGGCCCACCATAATGGTTTTGATTGAAACTTACTTTCCTTTATTTACAATAAAAAATAAAAAAAACCCTGTCAGAACACAAATTCCCAAAGTGTGTACAGTACGTGCTTGACCTTGACTAAGGTCACTGACCATCCAAAATCAATCTTTACCCTTTTATACTTAGCTCGTTTGTACCAGCCTGATTATGGAGTCCCATGGAATTGCTCTGTTGATTATTTTACGCCTGTAGCAGGTTATTATTGTGGATGTAAAATTCTGTCCATTTTTGAGGATTATAGTGTATTCCAGTAACAGTAGTATAATGAAGTCAAATTTTGAATATTTTACTAATGTAATATACATGCATTAACATCTCAGTTTTTGCCCCATCAGTTATGGGGATTAAATGCAAAAATACACGAAGAATATCTTCATTAGTGATAATGTTTGGTTTTCAGGATATTAGATTATGTTAACTTTGTATATTTCACTTGTATAACATTAAACATTTTTTCTTCTTTGCTTTGCAGGCAAAAAGAAGTTATCCCAAGGTTTATTTATAGAAAATGGGAGTCACAATCCATTTGAAACACAAGAACACTGTGATGTGATAGCATTGATGCTTATAGACGAACTAAGAAGGACTACAAAGGGTTCCTCCTGATATTGTGAAAATAATTCTTATTTTGTGTGGTCCAGCAGTAATGATTAGGAATGCTCAATGGGTCAAATGTTTTCTTAGTGCTCATTAGTACTGTACCAGATGGATGGAGAAAACTCTTTTAAAGTGCACCAAGAAAAAGATTTCCTACACTGTGTAGCATTCATATTGAAATGTTGAAAATAAATGCTCTGTTGATAATGTTAAACCATTGGTACCATGGCTTGAAATAATCTGCATGTATATTATCTGACCTTCATATTATATTATTACACTTTCATGTTAAATACTGAAATCTGATTGGTTTAGACGCGGTTGATAATCCGTTCTATTACCTTCAGCGTTAGCAACACACTTAGCAACGGGTAACACAACGATGTATCATGCGCCTAAATTATGCGCGTACGGTTCGCCATAGAACTCATGTCATTTCTATATAAAAGCAGTAAAATTTTCTCTAAAATTAAAACATTCATTATAATAAAAAAATAGTGCCTGTTTGGGAGGGCAACAGTTGAAATTGACACCCCTTGAAAACCATTGTCAACCTTCGCCTCGCGTCGGTTGACAATAGTTTTGTTTGGGTATCAATTTCAACTGTTATCCTCCCAAACAGGCACTATTTATAAAATACTGACCTCCTACACATCAACTCCCGCAACTTGGTTCCTTTGCAAGGTCAAAAATACAATATCAATGATAATGCGTGGTCATCAGTAATACAGTATCAATGATACTGCGTGATCATCAGTAATACAGTTTTATTTAAACAGCGTATCAGATACAATCATCCCCTACCCAATGCTTCGAAGATTTTCAATTGGGGTTATTGTTCTAAATTTCTTTCATACAATTGAAAACTTCGAATCCCCTTTAAATGTCAACCAATAGCTTATGATTATTCAAGATAACGGCAACTGCAATATCAAGTGCTAAAGTTAGACTGAAAGAATTTCCTTTTAAAAATTAAAATCATTGAGGAATCTATCTCTCTCTCTCTCTCTCTCTCTCTCTCTCTCTCTCTCTCTCTCTCTCTCTCCAGTTATATTTCTACATGGCGGGGATATTGTTATGAAGTGTTATTAAAATGATTTATTCACCTTTAACGTGCTCTTGGGAATAAAAAGAAATTAATTTGAGAAACTCAATACGTCTGAGGAAGCTTTTAATTCGACTTGTGATGTGTTTCTCTCTCTATAGAGATCCCCCATTGCTCTTTTGAGGAGTGAATCTACGATGCTTCATAATATAACTGGAATTTTAAATGCTTTTAATTATAGAGCGGGTGTAAATACATGACGGGGACTCGATTGAGACGATTATTTTTAGTCGGGTGGATTTATAAAGCGGTGAATATTGACAGGACAGTCTATAGAACGGTGCAGATTTATCCTGTGCCATTGAATGAGGCGAAAATATCGTCTACGGAATTAATTTAAATGTAGGATTAAAAAGAGTTTACACCATTTATTTGCAACTTTTTTTTTTGATTGGACTCTTTATTATAAGACGATGGACGATCATTGGTGATGAATGTTGTCCTAAAGTCGTTTAAGAGAATAAGATAGAGTTTAAAATTACCAAATTAGGGCTCATGTATATCCACTTTGAGAACATTTTTTTCCTTTGTGCGTTTGAGTGAATATAGCAAAATAAGTTATGCGTGTAGCGCATCTATAAGTCCAGTCACTTCTATGGCACTGCAACAATATTTTATCAACTGTAGATCAGAACGAAACATATATTTTAAAAGTTTAGACTGTGTGGTATTTTTCTGAAATAATCGATTTTCAGTATAGAACGTAATTTTAAGGAAACTTTTATAAAAGAAACGGAAGAATCTAGGATAATTTACATCGGAGTTATACATGGAGGTTGATGTCAGCATCTATAAATGACTGACAGTGTCGTGTAGCTAGGTACTCACTTTTCTTATAGTGTTCTTTTCGTATAGTGTCCCGATGGAACCATTTGGACTTTGCCTTCAAGGTGTAGATCGATGAGAATGCGAAGTTGCGACGGCGAGAGCCTGAATATACGACGGCGAGAGCCTGAATATACGACGGCGAAGGAGCGAAAGTGCGAGGATGCAAAGGCGAAGGAGCAATACTAATATCGCCGCTTCGCTATCACACTATTTTTACTACTGTAGGTTTTTTGCATTTTCGGTATTAGTTTCGCAGTTTTGCCTTCGCAATACTTTGTATAAATTACCCTTTACATCTTAGAATAGGTAATTAATATATAGACGGAAGTGTAAACAGGTCGAGAATATTTCGTATTTTTTAACAACGCCTGATCAAAAGCTAAAAGTTTAGTATGATTAAGGTGGTATGGGAAACCTCTATATTGTGACTACTTCCTATCGAAATAAACAATAAATTCAAGTAAAAAAAGGTTTGTACTAAAATACCTAACAACGTAGCGCAATGGGCTAGAATGTAAACTGCGAATATGTAAGTCCCGAGTTCGAATCCCACTTGGGCTATTATATTTTTACCTTTCCAATTTAAAAAAAAATCCACTTTTTGGTCAAATATTGTAAAAATTTCAAATTCTAAACCGGTGAAAGTTATTTGATTATAATGTACTTTTATCTACATTGATATTAACGGATGCCCCAAACCGCCTTAAGAAAACTTTTTAATCAACAGTTACTATTGCCGACATAGAGATGTAAAGATGCAGCAATTCAATCCCCCAGTCACCATTTTAATTAATATAACTCTATAAGTAAATGTATATTTGTATTACATGTAAATATGTACATGTACATTTACAACTCATTAACAATAAAGTGTACGAAAACAACTCCTTACAATCAAGTCATTATTTCCACCTAATTATCCATGTAGCTTTTATAACGATGTTGCTAATGACGTTGTACCAGTATAACATACATCGACATACATTATTCTTATTTCCCATTGTGTCCGTATACTTTAAGACTTGTTTAATTGTTCATCACCTGACAATAAAATCGTGGCTATTCATTCTGCGATTCCCTTTTGTTGCACTTCCTGCGGCAATTTCTCGTGACTTCACGCCTAAAAAAGAATTGTAAATCATTCTGTGATCAATAAAGCCCAATTCAATATATCATAACCGGGTGATAGCCCCTCCCACTGGATGCCCTTTTTATCGTCTAGATTTATTTTTATCGCGTAAACAACACACTGGACACTTTTAAAAACCGTTCCAAGCGAGCGGATCTTTCATCCCCTTAGTCCCTGGATAGAACCGATGGGTTTATCGTTTACCGATTGATTTCACTCAGTCAAAAAACCCACAAACAAACAAAAAACCCACGAGAGAGGAAATTGATGGGATTTATTGAGGATATAAATACGGGATCTTGTCACGTGATCTCTGGAACTAAGGTACTCTCTCTCTCTCTCTCTCTCTCTCTCTCTCTCTCTCTCTCTCTCATTGACATTTATTACGACTTTATAGTTTGCTTTTCTAAAACTAAAACATGCATTCGGTTGCACTGAAGCAATGGGGTATCGTTGCTCATCCATCAAAGTCAATGAGAAAGCCCAACTAGAATGTAAAGTTTGATGAATATAAAAAGTTATAAATTGACTGCCGTCATGAGAAAAGGGCCCTTATCTTTTGACGTCACAATGCTCAGAAAACGACGTCATAGTAGCGGCATTGTAAACGCAGTTTTTTATTTTCTGTTTCTATTTTTTTTTCTGCGTCTGTGTTGTGTTTTTTTAATAATTAGAGTATGGCCTTGTTTAAATACGGATAATAATAATTGATAACTATTAATAATTTATAATAAATAATTAAAAAATAATTAATAATAAATATGAATAAAATAATAATTGACGTTCGTGACGTCGTGTCGTTTTCGACCAGCTACGTCAAAGTCGTGTTAACATGTCTTACTAAAATTGTCATAAAATGCTTAAAACACACAAGATCTTGGATATCTTTGTATATTTGTATTTAGAAAGAGTTGACTAATCTTAATTGAGAAAAAAGTGAGTTTGTGAAATTTTGACCTTAAGGGCCCTTTTCTCGTGACGGTAGTCAATTGCATTTGCTCGTAACAGTATGATAATGTATTATCCTACAATGCAGGTGCTTTTTAAATTAATTGAATACGCAGAGATCATATACTGATGCATCAACTATTTATCTCTGTGATGATGATGATGATAAACTGAAATTTCCTGAAGCACTATCATAATAGATGTACAACAGAAAACAACATTTATTATGTTGTGATGCTTAAAAATATTGATATTGTTACTGTAAAACACGGTATTTGTTGTTTGAACATAACTGTTAACACGCATTGTTTTGTGTGACCATCGTAATGCAGTATGAATTACTGTGTTTGTGAATCGGTTAGCTCCAACTGTTTTATGGTCAAAGGCAGAAAAGTTTATTTAATGTCAAGTACATGTAATTATATATAATGTATGGTCAATACAATAACAATTTAATGTATAGCAAAGGCAGTTTGTTGAATGGTCCAAGTCAATACGATTTGTTGAATGGTAAAAAGCAATATAGTTCGTTGATTGGTCAAAGGCAGTACTATATGTTGTATGGTCAAAGGCAATACTGTATGTTGAATGGTCAGAGGCAGTACTGTATGTTGTATGGTCAAAGGCGGTACTGTATGTTGTATGGTCAAAGGCAGTACTGTATGTTGTATGGTCAAAGGCAGTACTGTATGTTGTATGGTCAAAGACAGTACTGTATGTTGTATGATCAAAGGAAGTACTATATGTTGTATGGTCAAAGGCAGTACTGTATGTACAATGGTCAAAGGCAGTACTGTATGTTGAATGGTCAGAGGCGGTACTGTATGTTGAATGGTCAGAGGCGGTACTGTATGTTGAATGGTCAAAGGCAGTACTGTATGTTGTATGGTCAAAGGCAGTACTGTATGTTGTATGGTCAAAGACAGTACTATATGTTGAATGGTCAAAGGCAGTACTGTATGTTGTATGGTCAAAGGCAGTACTGTATGTTGTATGGTCAAAGGCAGTACTGTAAGTTGAATGGTCAAAGGCAGTACTGTATGTTGATTGGTCAAAGGCAGTACTGTATGTTTAATGGATAAAGGCAGTACTATATGTTGAATGGTCAAAGGCAGTACTATATGTTGAATGGTCAAAGACAGTACTATAATTATGTTGAATGGTCAAAGGCAGTACTGTATGTTGAATGGTCAAAGGCATTACTGTATGTTGAATGGTCAAAGGCAGTACTATATGTTGAATGGTCAATGGCAGTACTATATGTTGTATGATCAAAGGCAGTACTATATGTTGAATGGTCAAAGGCAGTACTATATGTTGAATGGTCATAGACAGTACTATATGTTGTATGATCAAAGGCAGTACTATATGTTGAATGGTCAAAGACAGTACTGTATGTTGAATGGTCAAAGGCAGTACTGTATGTTGAATGGTCAAAGGCAGTACTGTATGTTGAATGGTGAAAGGCAGTACTGTATGTTGAATGGTGAAAGGCAGTACTGTATGTTGAATGGTGAAAGGCAGTACTGTATGGTGTATGGTCAAAGGCAGTACTGTATGTACAATGGTCAAAGGCAGTACTGTATGTTGAATGGTGAAAGGCAGTACTGTATGTTGTATGGTCAAAGGCAGTACTATATGTTGAATGGTCAAAGACAGTACTGTATGTTGTATGATCAAAGGCAGTACTATATGTTGAATGGTCAAAGGCAGTACTGTATGTCGAATGGTCAAAGGCAGTACTGTATGTTGAATGGTCAAAGGCAGTACTGTATGTTGAATGGTCAAAGGCAGTACTGTATGTTGTATGGTCAAAGGCAGTACTGTATGTACAATGGTCAAAGGCAGTACTGTATGTTGAATCGTCAAAGGCAGTACTGTATGTTGATTGGTCAAAGGCAGTACTGTATGTTGTATGGTCAAAGGCAGTACTGTAAATTGTATGGTCAAAGGCAGTACTGTAAGTTGAATGGTCAAAGGCAGTACTGTATGTTGAATGGTCAAAGGCAGTACTGTTAATTGTATGGTCAAAGGCAGTACTGTAAGTTCAATGGTCAAAGGCAGTACTGTATGTTGAATGGTCAAAGGCAGTACTGTATGTTGAATGGTCAAAGGCAGTACTGTATGGTGTATGGTCAAAGGCAGTACTGTATGTACAATGGTGAAAGGCAGTACTGTATGTTGAATGGTGAAAGGCAGTACTGTATGTTGTA
Organism: Magallana ariakensis; assembly: GCA_020458035.1. NCBI lineage: Eukaryota > Metazoa > Mollusca > Bivalvia > Ostreida > Ostreidae > Magallana > Magallana ariakensis. The sequence continues at coordinate 4,598,540 of CM035818.1, forward strand.
TGGTCAAAGGCGGTACTGTATGTTGAATGATCAAAGGCAGTACTGTATGTTGTATGATCAAAGGCAGTACTATATGTTGAATGGTCAAAGGCAGTACTGTATGTTGAATGGTCAAAAGCAGTACTGTATGTCGAATGGTCAAAGGCAGTACTGTATGTTGAATGGTCAAAGGCAGTACTGTATGTTGTATGGTCAAAGGCAGTACTGTATGTACAATGGTCAAATGCAGTACTGTATGTTGAATCGTCAAAGGCAGTACTGTATGTTGTATGGTCAGAGGCAGTACTGTATGTTGTATGGTCAAAGGCAGTACTGTATGTTGATTGGTTAAAGGCATTTCTTTATGTTGAAGGGTTAAAGGCAGATTTGTATGTTGAACCATCACTGATAATACAGCTTTTATTGTCAAACGCAAAAAGCAATGGGTTATATGTACGTGTATCAACGAACCTTAAAGCAGTTTACATTTCGATGTATGATGAAAGCAGAACAAAAAATGGTGCACATCTAACGCATCAAGTCTGTTTTATAATCAACCTTAAAAATGCACTGTGATGTATGGCCAAATTTGCCCAGCGCGTTGCATTTCTAAGGTGGCACGGAACATTTTTTTTATACAGTTCATTGTAGCCAGGGTATATGTGTCTTCGGAACTCTGTAACTAGAATTTCCTCAGTTCCCATTCAGCACAAATACCTTTAATTCACTCATTATAAAGCCAATCACCAATTTCTGAAGAAAATTACTAGTCAAAACCTGTAAAATTGTCTAACTAAGACATACTGGTTTTTATGCGAGTTTGACCTTTTCATATTTTGCTAATTTTTCATGAGTTTCAGCATTTTAGACCTCCCCCAGCTAATTCCTTGCAAAGGGTTGACCTTCCGTACCGTGTGCATGTTGCACCATCACATGTCAGAAACTTACCGGTGTATAGTTTACAATGTCCCATCCCCCTACTTTTCGTGTTATTTTACCTCCCGTCTGTAACTTGCAATTTCACTGTGTAAAGTCAACACAACAGTCATAGCCGCAGGCTAGGTTTCGCATTTTACTTCTGAATCTCATGTACCTAACATATGGGGCCTACATGTACATATTGCATGTCAATTTCAACAAGAGACATCCTCTCACTAATGATAATCATTAAAAAACATTTAATGAATTTAAGCAACACTTATAAGCCTTCTAGTACAGCAACTCTCAAAACAAACTCTACATACAGTGTCAACTCTTGTACAACTCTTTCTATATGATATAAAATACCATTGTAGTTATATTTACGGCGATTTCTGTTAAATTAATTTTATAATAATCTGTGTGTCATCGGATTATATATTTTATTTCTTTTAAATATTATATGTAAACAGTAAACAAATCATGATTCATGTAGCTCCGTAGGGAGGTTTCGAACCATCGACCTTTCGGTTACCGCGGTTTCAATACTACTAACACAGCTAAACTGAGGAATTAAGAAATAAAATGGATTATGAAAACTAATGAATTTATATCAATAAGTATAAATCTTAGGTTAAAGCTATTTATTCTTGTTCAATGGGGCACGCTTTAATCCGTTTTATAAGTGCACTTGTTGGTAAGTTATGCCGAGGTTTGATTATACGTTAATCGAAGAAGTTTTGCAATATTCTCTTTTAAACCCTCTTACCCCCTGTAAATATTTGCGATTAATGAATGATATATTTTTATTTTTTCGCATTTTCTTGTTTCTCTTAAAATCTGGTTTGATTTATTTTAAAGGCAATATCTTCAAATGAAAAAAATACATTTCACTCGAACTCTAGAGTACATGTGACTTTTACAAATCACCTTATTATGTCACATGAACTACGTAATAGAACTAGCAAATCCCCCCAAATTAAAACAGAAGTTGACCTCGAGTACACGAAATTAATCTGGATTTTGACCCCAGAAGAGGACAGGGATCCACGAAGAAACTTTTGGTTATTTTTTTAATTATAATTTTTTAATTTTCTTTATTCTGTTAAAAATCATGAAGATATAGTGATACATTGGTTACGCTATCATTATATATATTAAAGCATACCAATAAATATTAAAACCAAAACGATATTCTTCGACATCAAAATCATGGGGAAAATGAACGGGTCGGAGAAGTTCTCCTTTTTATGCATGACGGCTGTATTATCACTGCCAATTCTCTAGAAGGGTGTCACTTTTCGATTTTCATCGAGATCTGTACTTATTGCGTATTGAAAACGATATAATTAACTTTGAAAAAAAAATCTAAAAAATACAGTGTGCACCATGTACCATAGTTATTACGCTGGGTTGAAATTTCACTGAATTAAAATGTAATTTCGTAAAATTTTTGCCCAGTCTCAATCTATTTGTTTGCATTTGGTGTTAGTGCAGCACTGGAACAACATTTAAAAATAACTTTAATCAAGCACTGCATGACCAAAATAACTTCAGAGGGAGTGGATTACAGCGGTTTACAGTGCGACTGAGACAAAGCGAGAGAACTTTTGGCACGTGGGATAAATATGCCAATACATGTATATGTAATTTTTACTGTTAGAATAAATATATAATCCAAAAATCACATTGACTTGAATGAACAATATTTTCCCCTTTTTTAATCTTTTCTTGAGAAAATATCAACACATGAAATAAATCGTCCGAAACCCACACTGTCTCATTCTTCTTGGGTAAGGAAGACAAATAATGCATTGCTTTGGACAGAAGTTTGTTCGGTTTCCTTTTCGTACAACTCAAGTCTGCTCATTTAGGTAATCGTGAGGAAATAAAAAAACAAAGGAGCTCTTCTGGATTGTTGGAAATCAAAAGCTTTAAATTTTTATCACTTCAAATTAACATATAATGTGATTAGCTAATTGTCGCACACATATGGTTTTAATCGTTTCATTGCAATGCCGATCAGATATTTCACTTTCACAGGCACCTTTATAATAAAAAATATATTCCTTTAACCTAATAATAGGGTATATATTTTTTATCATGAGAAAAAATATATATAACGTCAGGTGCCTTTGTTCACTTTCTAGTGACGTGATACTACGACACGAGATATTGAACTTCCGGTGCCATATGGTAATTCAATACAAGCTTATCTTTTTAAAAAAGATTGGTGAGCTAGCGCTGTAGCCATCATAAAACACAGAAGAATCGGCAATGGCATAGCTCATTGACTGTGCCTTAATCATTATGTATCTACTGTAATTTCAACTTCGAGCTGAAAATTTTCAAGAACCATTGGTACCGTTTTGTAGCAAACGTATCTTCTCGGGCCTTTCCGTCAAGCTCGGAAAACATATCAGAGGTTATTTTCCTAGCTTGAAGGTAGTTAAAATAAAGCTAGCTATTTATTATAATATTTAAAATAACTTTGCATAATAAGACCTTAGCGACTGTTACTATTTTGACATTTACAATATAACACAAAACTTCGTGTGAAGATGATAAAACGAAATTCACATGGTACAGTTTATCTACAGTAGTACAGTATTCCCAGAATCCCCTACTATGGAGTCGAGCATGCGTATTCAAGTGAAAAAGACTAACGTAGTTGCTAGCGCTCTCTCGAGCGCTAGCAAAAATTGAATGACCAGTAAATTAGTCGATCAGACCTGGCGTGATCGCATGTAATGTTGGTCTATGGACAAACCAGAGGTGTTCATTTGCTAATGATTCAATCGGAATACCTCGGTATTAATCCTTAAGTTCGTTTGAAATATAATTTCCCGAAAGAAAAAAAATCCAATTTACTAATTGGTGGAGTGGTATATTTTTTTTTCAATTAATTTTTGTAATTTTATTTTATCCACTATGAACATGCAAACACGTGCACGTGTACTCAAAGCTGAAACTGAAATTATTCAGCTTATTAATTTCCTAGATAAATATACCGATTAACACCATCAACTCTCGACGAATCAAATCAAAGTCCCACACGACAACCCGGCGACTCGTTAGGCAACCTTTGGGCAGACTCTACGACTAGTGCAGAGAACGGATTTCCTCGGGATTACGACTCACCTTGAAACGGTTGATCTTGTTGTTTTTGAAGGAATTATTGATTGTGACCGATTATGAAGAGATTAATTAATACACACGAACTGTGCGACTATTTGGTGTTTGTGTCAATGTTAACATAAGCCTAGTGACTGGGGGGAATTGTAAACCTGTTGGTGAGATAGCAGATAATTCCTTGTCACGGTGCATCAGATTATCTAGGGGATTCTATACAAGAAAAATGTGAGTAGTTTCATTATAGTTGCGTCATCATCATTTATGTTCTATAGAAAATTCTAATTCGTTTCTCTGGGATTCTATACACTAAATAAATGTGAGTTGTTTTATCACAACTGCTACGATATAATTTATTTTTAATAGAAACTTCTAATTCAGTTTAAAGTGAAAAATAAAAGTCACTTAAACGTATACTTATACATCTTTAATGCTTGTTTTTTCTGGTTTGTCAAATATATCAGAATAAATAATTCATTTTGTAAATCATTTGATATATAATAAATCATTGGATGTTTGAAATTTCAATTATTTATCAATTTGCTGAATAAAAGAGTTAAGCTTTCTAGGGTAATCGAAATAATCACATATAAAGTGTAGCAATGAATGCGTTCTTTGAAGATTGGTTGGAACATTAGGTTCCCGGCTTCCTGTAAATGTTAGATCTGACATTCCTAGGTACAAGTAATTGCGTATTTTGATTAATTTTTCATTTGTGTGGAATCCGTTCAGTGATATTTAAATGTTTTACATATACCAGTGAGACTGCCAGCAGAGTTTTGAGAAGTAAGTTAATGAAACTGTGACCTTTTATGACCGTCTTAGCGACACGATACAGTACTACCCCGATGTGAGGAAGACAATTTTTTAAAGAGATCTCTAATTCGTTCTTCAAAAGTCTTGGATCCGGACGTCATTTGTTATTCCTATTTAGTCGTTATTTTTCTGCAAGGGTTCAGAGTCAATGCTTGATAACTGTTGACAGAAAGTGACATTGACAGAGAGAAAGCTAGAGGTCTCCATCCCCGAGCGAAGTCAGGGACTTTGTTAATTATCGTGTACTTCTTCCACAGCAAGGTCAGTGAGTCGGGATCGATGCCATATTGTGTTTCTGTGACGGACCAGTATTAGCGACATCCTGTTTGACACAGTCCCGTGACAGTACAACACGCACTTAAATGGAATCACCTAGTAGTTAAGGGCTGAGCGCGATCCTCCTGTTTGAATTGGTTCATTACCCGATCGCAGGCTCTGCTCGGTTCCCGCTCGCCTCGGGCAATTCAAGTGATTTACTGATATGGACGTCTTTGGATGGTACTACTAAGGGTTCACTGTTAATGGCTTTCCTTTCCGTGTTTTTTAACTTGATTTTTGCCCTGTCACTGTCAGGTACGTGGATTGTGCGATCGTTGCTTTCATAATTCACTCTGTTGTTTCAAAACTTTCAGAGAGCACAGAATGTGTAGCGCTATATAGCGGCAGGAACTGGGCAATGACGTAGTGTGGGAGGGAGAACGCAGCATGGGGTCAAACGACATCTCTGCCCACGTGTACGAGCGGGTCATCAGCATCATCAGTAAGCCCCCTCACCGCCGGACAGACCTGGAGATAGGACAGATCTTGTCCTGGTTCAAGAAAAAGTCCGACTTGTTCAGACAACTCAAAGACGGTAAGCATAGAAAAAATTATCCATGCTTATACCTTAAATGTGTAAAGGTAACGTGTTGTATTTTATCCTATTTTTCTAACTACAATTAAGTGGGCTGAACAGTCGTGGCCATCTTTGACTATATTTATCTCCTTGTGACGAAGAGCTTTGTATAAGGATATGGGAAAAGATTTAAATTTTTACCTAAACTATTTGGATGTTTTCTTTACTAAAAAATTAGTTTATTACTTAAATAATATTTACAATTATAAGGTGGATCTGGTGGTAATTAATTTAGCATCCAGCTTCCTTAAGTCACTTTTTCTTGAGCCGAATAAAGAAAATTGTTAAAATATCGAACAGTTTTTGAAACGATTAGCTTAGCTTATTGTGAGATAAACTTGATTTGGAATGGGTGACGTTTATGACCCACTTGCTATAAATTGGCCATTATCTCTTCCGATGCATGCCCCTTCTCTTCCTGACTAACGGATAATTTATCTAATTTCATACGAAAAATCTCTGCTCTGTGCGGACCAACATAGAGTTACAAGTATTATGAATAGAAATAATAACTGATAAAGAATTGTGTCAATTTCATCAGCAATCTTAAAGCGTTCGACGATAAGCCCCATTATATCACTGAATAAAAGCCATTTCTGTAATTGGTTCGAGTCGACATCGCTGATTTGTTTAGTGGTTAGAGACGTGGTGATCAGGGTAAAATAAAGTACATGTAGAAAAAAAGCTCCATGAAAGCTGTCTGAAGGGGACCATTAAAATTTGCATATTCCGAAATAAAATGACTGCAATTAGACTTAAAAGCAAAGCTTGTTATCATTTTATTTCGTTTATTGTCCCACAAAAACAACAAACATTTCTCTCGGCTGTTAACAATAGCAACAATTGAACGTTTCTGTCACGGTCCGGGTTACAGAAAACGGAACCAATTTAGATTTTATAAGTGGTTGTTCGAATGATGAGAATTGTAATCTTTAACACGCCTAGAATAGACATAAAGACCCTGGGTCTGAGTTTATACGGCTCCTGACGATTAGGACCCAGAGACTGTAGATTAACGTTTATTGTTATTCAATGACAGGGTGCGTTAAATCTATTGTCGATCATTCAGCGATTTACAACATTAATTATCTTATGACAACTCTTTCATGCCTATTAAATTCCCCCTTTCGTTCTGATATTAAAAAATGAGAAAAATAGGTGGACATCATGTTTCAGAGCTATTTGCACACAATCCCATTAACTAGTGGGTATTATCGACCTGTTTGGATTAATAAAACGAGAAGTCGGCGTGAACATGATTAAAATCGGATAAAAACGGATATTATGACAGTATGGCGTATTTATAAGAGAAATATTTGCTTGCTTCTCTTGGCGATATCTGCGAAGTGTTTATTCACAGAGTTCTTTGTTTTCTATGTTTCGTCCGGGACATATCTTCTGGTTCGACAGCAGTCAATAGGTATAAATATGGAAATGCTAGTGTCTTTTGAATCCGAACTCAATTCACCTGGCAACATACCTGTAGGAAAGGAAAGGTGTTTTTATGAACATGCTTTCATGTTATAAAAAAGTTCAAAACTAGATTAGAAAGAATATTTTCTTTTTAAAAATTCTTCCATTCATAAAACATTCAGTGGTAAGACATTTCAACACCTGCAGTGGTGGTGGGATTTAAATCATTTCAGACAGGCGTTAGCAAACATCAAAGGATGCAATATTCCATTATCTTATACTTGTACATAACTTTTGTTTATCTATCAAATATCAATCTTTTTATAGATATGTCAACAAGGACATCTTGTAGATAATGTGAATATGTTGTACTAAAGATGTGCACTCTTGCGCTTTTTGTGAAAAAAAGATAAAAATGACCGTCAACACAAAAGATAACCATCTCTTATGCTGAAGAAATGTTACCTTGAGTATTGAATAATAATTATATATTCAATAAAATCAGGGGGAAGTGTGGCTTCGGGTGGGTGGGGTGGTGGGGGTGGGTGTAGTTCAGGAGTAATCCACTGTTATCGCAGCAGTTTGATGTAAGATACTTCAATCAATAAGACTGCGGAACATTAACTGGCAGGATTGGAAATATACAGCTTACGTCATTTTTAATTGTTACAGTTAAAACATTTGAAATGGGCGGGAACAAATTGAGCGGATGTCTGAGAAAACCTTGGATTAAAACTCAAGTTCAAGGAAGTTAATTTTTATTTCTAACATACTATACATGTATTTGTTGAAGAGATCGAAAACAATTATATTTAGTATCAGCAAAGCGATTGAAAACATTATCAATTAGTATATAATCAGCAAATATGAGAAGGTCATAATTCGACGGGAGAGATTATACGCAAGGCAAAGCATTGTCCAATGACTTCTTATCTAAAACATTTTGTATATTTTATTATTGCATATAATTTTAATTTATTAAATCGGAATTTTAATTATTCTTCTCTTAGAATATAAACCCCGTTTCAACAATGGCCACACTTGATTTCAAACTTGTGACGATTGATTTTTGAAGTAATCGAACAATGCTTTGCCTTGCGTAAAATCTCTCCCGAATTGGGATCTTCTCAATTGCTGATTATATACTAAATCTTATTGATGAAATGATTTTTTTTTCAATCACTTTGCTGATACTTAATATAATTCTTTTCGATCGCTTAAACTTACATGAATATAACAAGATAGAAACTCTGAGGTAGATTAAAAATACATTTCCTTTAACTACAGTTTCAATCCAATGTTTTCTCAGACGTCCGCGTCAATTTGTTCTCGCCCATTTCAAATGTTTGGACTGTAACTGGTGAAATTGACGTAAACTGTATGTTTCCAATCTTGCCAGCAAAACTTGTTAATGTATTGAATAATTTTAATAACCCATGGTGCGAAGCCATTAAGAAAATCTTAAATCAATGTGGATTGACATATATATGGTATGAAAACATAATAAACATACCCTGGTTAAAATCTAAAGTATACAATATTTTATTAGACCAGTTTAAGCAATCATGGTATAGCGAGGTACAAAATTCTCCAAAAGGTTTAAATTATAGGATTTTTAAAAAATCACTGGATTTTGAAAAGTATTTATTGATTTTGCCAATAAAATTATGCAAGAAATATTGTAATTTTAGAACGGGTAATGCTAAATTACCTATTGAAACAGGTAGATGGTTTAATATTCCTAGAGAAAACAGAATTTGTAAATTATGTGCCTGCAATGAAATTGGTGATGAATTTCACTATCTTTTTAAATGTACTGATGTATATATATCCAATTCAAGAGTTATATGTTTACCAAAATATTTCATAACAAATCCAAATGTTGTTAAATTTGAAACACTGTTTAATGTCACAAACAAAAACCAACTTACCAATATTTGTAAACTATTAGTTACTATATTTGAGAGAGTTAGCTCTCTTGGTTAAACTATATCTGTTATCCCTTCATCATGCCTGTACCAATGATATTCATCTATTATATTGTAATTTGTACATACTGTGCATATGTATTTTCTCTTCACTGTTTATTCAGTTATGAGAATAAAGTTCATTGTCATTGTCATTGTCATTGCCAGTTAATGTTGCGCGGTCTTAATACAATACAATGTTTTTCTTACAAATCTTGTCATCTATTTCAAAAATTTTCAAGAAACTATGGGAGTTAAACAAAAGTTTGATAAAGCATACATGTACATAATTAACTTAATATCTTATGGAAATATAACTTATGGAAACATGTTTTATTTTTCAGAGATCATCACAGATATAGTGAAGAACTGTGAATTTGAAACAGACGAAAAAGATGACATCATAATCAAACAAGGAGAAAAAGGCGAATGGTAAGGATATATCAATACACCGAACTATGGCTTTGATGATCTATAAAATTACACAATTCGTTACTCTCATTTAAGTGTTCCTTTGAGTGTTATTCTTTTAGCAAATTACTTTAAGGGACAAATTGATGAAGTTGTAAATTGTTTGGATAGACAACACTGTACAATTTGTATTGCTTTTTCATCAATGCTACACATACGTTCTTATGTACATGTTGTGTAACTGCCTTTTAAAAATTAGTTTCCTATCAATGTCATTAACTTCCTTATTATTAATTATCCCACACCCTAAACCTGATCTTTAAAAACTAAAAAGTTTTATTCGTTTCTTTATTGACCATTTTTTTATTGCACCAGTTTCTTTATTATCCTGAGTGGGACAGTGTCCATCTATATCAACACAAATTTTGGTCCTGATGACGAAACAGGAGACATCGCCTCACCGGAAGCGGAAGAGGATGGATCACACACCGGAAGAAGGAACAAACCGTTGGACCGTTCTTTATACGGAAACTATGTCGGCAAAATTGGTAAGTTAACAAATGTCTTCAACAAGACAGTGAGACAAAATGCTTATTTTTCCTTGCCTACTGCATACTTTCTCCAAAAAACCTGACGGATTTATAAAGCTGGCTTGAGTTGTGGTAACCGTAAAACTGGGGTAATTATTAAATGTTCAATGAAAATTAATGGGGGAATAAGACAGCGCAAATGCCCATTTGGTTTTGTCGTAAAATATCATTTCAAAGTTAATTTCTTCCAACTAAATATACTTGATAATGTTAAAATACAAGTTTACAAAAGGACAATTTCTAACTATATTCAGTTTTGAATACTTAACAAATGATGAAAAAAAAATTCTAAAGTTTGGTGGTATCGAAACCACAACCTAAAACCCTAGGTCTATAATGTTACCAAATGTCTGGTGCTCTTAACACTGAGCCATTTCGCTAACTTCAAACTCCATTGTTTAAATGCTTTATGAAGATTTACGGACTTGTATTATTTTCCTAAAACGTTCAATTGTTGGGATACAAAATGACATCTCTCCACGTTTTTGTTGATTAAAATCGATTTAATTTACTTTAAACCTTATAGAATATGACAAAAATATGGAGCTCAGACCCACTCTATATTAAAAGAAAAGGCATTGAAGTTCTAAAAAATGACACTATTAGGAGGTTTTGACACGCATACGCCAGTTTAAATTAACCTATTCTAAGTATTTAACAAATATAAGGGTTATAAATCGATGTTACTGTAAATATACATTGTTTTTTAATATTTTAGAAAAAAAAAATGAGATTTGTTGATATTTTGATTTTATTGCATCCTAGCTATCCTCATATAGGCAGTTTACACGCCTTATTCACACATCTTCTTTTTTTCAATTATGAAATGACGCATATACGGTATTAATCTTTGCAATCACGCCCCACCCGTAAAAAAAGAAGAAAAAAGAAGAAGACAGAAAACAACAAAGTAGAAAAAAATGTCATTATGTTAAGCTAAAAAGATCGAATTTTATTTCCTTTCCTATATTTGATGACAATTATGTCGTCGATTGCATCGTGGCCTTGCTATAATCGCTTTCATTTTGTAATCTCTGTTCCTTGAAGTGACATTAAGCGTTGACAGATCACGGCAGCTATATAGCTCTGTTTTTATATAAGTGTTGATGTGGACTTCATAGGCTTAAGCGGGTCAGAAATCTACAGGGAAAACCCCGGAGGTTGTAACTGTGGTCCACAAATAAATATCAGAGATTTCAGAGTATACTTGTAAAGGGTTTCGTCATCCTAATTCATTTTGATTAGTATGATGCAAAGAACCATTTTGTGCTCTTTTTTAATCGATCACTTTAATTAATTGATATGAGAAAGGTTACAAAAACGAGGATGTTTAATTTATGATTCAACCTGCATGCAATTTGTAATCAGTTTGTAATAAATAAGGCGGTAGAAAGATGTAAAAAAAAAGACAGTTTACCTTTAGACACACAATCCCCTCGCAAATACATGTAAACAATACTACAAACAAGAAATAATTTATTGAATGAATTCAAGAAAGATTAGGAAACAAGCATACCTATACATTATATACCGGTATATAAACACATTGATATGATGGCTTCTGCCGACAGATGCCGGGCGGAGTTTTGGGGAGCTGGCCCTGATTAATGCCGACTGTATCCGGAACGCCACCATTATTGCCGACGAGAAGACTGACCTTGTAATTGTCAATAGGGACCTGTACAAGCGCTCACTGCACGAGTTCCAGTCCAAGGACTTCGAGGAGCGCAAGAGGTTTGTGGACAGCCACGCCATGTTTGACAACTGGCTCCCCAAGTACAAGAAGCAGATGGCCATGAGTCTGAGGCGGGAAAAAGTCCTGTTTGATTCCACAATCGTCCGCCAGGGGGCGCCCGTGGATGGAATCATGTTTCTGTTGAGGTGAGGGACACTTTGTACATAGCATGTAAAAATCTTTATGATGTTTTTGAAGGGCAAATGGACCAATCTTGGTCTAAGGAAGTGATAATTAATGGTGTCTTTCTGGACAAAACGAAGGGACCAATATTTATACACATATAACTGAGCTCTAATCTCTTTCCTTTGGTGGTCCATATTATTTAATCTCATTATTCAAACAAGCAACTTTTATATCAACCCAGAAAACTTTTTCCTTTCGTCGCGTATTTTGATGGCGAACCTTCCTTGTGGTATCTAAATATGGACTGCAGCGAGTTGTGTATTATGGCTTCGCTACTTACCCAACGGGTTAATCTCTCTGACGCCACTCTGATTACTAGAGGGTGGGAAGCCATTGTCGGAATTTGATGTAAACCGTCAGTCCAAAACTTATAAACCCGCCATAATGATTTAATCCAGTTCCCGCTACGTCAGTCGTAAGAAATTGGTTAGTCGCGTGGATCGCAAGAGGCAATGCACGTTTAATCGACATTTAATTTGTTTCATTTTTTAGTTTGAATACCTGGGCTAAAAAGGATTTAATTAAAACGAGTAAATGAAGCAAGAGTTAATGTATTCCTAAAATTCTTTGTAAAGAATAAAGTAGTTCTCCTTATTTTCCTCTCTGACATTTACGGAAAACGGTTTTAAGATCAGGGATTGAAATATATCGTTTAATATCACATATTGACTATTAGAGTGTTATAAAACTAGTTTGGAATACATGTCAGTCGGCCGAGCAACTCTGTGTAACATAATTTTTCAACATAAAATCAGCAATAATTAATGACCGACAGTACCAAGTTGATGGTTTTCTTTGGAATAAAGTCCTTTGAAAAACATGCACATACTTTCAAAAAGTTAGTTGTCACTTCTAATATAACTTAGGGCTAACATGGCTTGTGTGACTGAGGTTTGAACATTTATTTTCCTCTACAGCGGACAGGTCAAGCTGTTGATGGACCCCGTGCTACACACTGTTCAGTACCCAAACTACTTCCCTATAGCAGACCCAGCGGACCTAGAGAGGGTCCAGGCCAGAGAAGTTCTACGCAGGTCTGTTCACATAATGACGTGTGTGTCAGAGAGAGAGAGAGAGAGAGAGAGAGAGAGAGAGAGAGAGAGAGAGAGAGAGAGAGAGAGAGAGAGTATCACCACTGGTATACACAATATTTTGGCTGGTTTGCTATTTCAGGGAGCTGAGCATTTCCCCGTCTAAGCAGGACGAGGTCAAAAAGTGGTCCCCGACCCCGGTATCCGCGGCACCGTCCGCCACCGAGAGCAGGAACAAAATGAGGTCTCCCCAGGTCCCCCGACACGCGATAGAGGTCTGTAATCTGGGGGCCTTTGAAATCATAGGTAAGAAGCTGGACGTTGTTTATGCAGTTTTTTCAAAAACATTTCAAAAATATGTACAAGTCATATGATCTAGAAGTGTGGAGATTTTTAATAATGACCAACTATGATTCATTCTGTTCAGATACATGCAGACATGAAGTTTGATGCATTTAATCTTTGTTCAATTGTTACTTTGACATATACTTGAAAACCGACATTTATACTTCTTCAGTAAATATATTGTATATCCGTGAAACTGACGGGTATTTTGATGACATTCTGACCTTTATCAGGTGACTTGGAGGCTGTCGTGGACCTCCCCACCTACTGCTACACAGTCAAGTGTACTCAGGAATCCGAGGTGTTTATCCTGGACCAGAAAAACTACGATAGACTGATAGAAAAACGCAATCCTAGGGTCATCGACATATTTAAAGAGTCCGTCAGGGAGAAATACCGTCTAAGGTTATCCTGGCTTCCGAACAAAGAACTTCCGCTCATCCGCTACTTCTTGTATCAGCTCCGCGAGGAGGAGCGATCAAAACGAGACCGTCCACTGAAAACGACGGTACGGGAACCAGTACAGGACTGGAGCGTGTCCAATTTAAAGAAGGGACCCCTGATTGACATGTTCGGGCCCGGAAGTGTGTTTTTTCTGATTCGGATGAAAGAAAAACAAAGACAGCTGGAGAAGGAGCGCTATAATGGCGCCAAAAAGAGGCTGCAACAAACGCGCCCCAGAAACCCGCCCAAAACTGTGCCGACTGTGGATTCTTTAGCGTACCAGATGTCACGTGAAAATACCTTTGTGTCTCAGTTAGGGCGGACTTCTACCGCGGAGAGTGGGTTTGGTTCTGGTAAAAGCCAGGACAGGGGTCAAGGAATGGAGGACGATGTTTTCAATGACGACAGTGGAATTGAGTCCGCGAACAGTCGGCTCGTGTGTGAGAGTTCACAGGGTCGCACGGGCGACTCGTCGCCTAGAAACGACTTCACATTTATTGACTCGGAAATCAACGAAGATAACCTTGTACGGCTGGAAAAACGGCTGGAAGCTTGGAACAGTAAAATGACGGCGGACTCTCAACGGAAGAGGAACAATAAACCTGTAAAACTACCTCGATATGTTCACGAGGTAAAATACTTTTAAAACCATGAAAACGATTAGGTTAAGAGTTATTCTGATTTAGCAATTTTATGAAGAGTATCACAACACTTATTGGGGTACTTTTCTTCAAGGGTGCCTTGGCTCCGATTCCCGGCAAAAAGGTCTTCATCAAACCGATAAGGAAGAAGGAGGTGGATATCATAGAGACGCTTAAACAGACCATGGATGACAGTAGTTCTACTCACTCAATGAGGTCAGTCACGTGGTTTGTATGTGCCCCCAAAACACGTGCTTCTCTTTTTATGTTAAATATGAAAGTAAGATACAATCCTGACTTTCGTTTTCGAACACGTGCAGTTACAGAGACGGAGAACAAACCGATTGCAGCGCCACTTCAACAGGTTCGATAACTCGCTAGTTTTTAGGTTTATTTTGCTTTTGTAGCCCAGAGTCTGAATGCTGAAATTTGGATATATATTTATATTTTCCCCATTAATATGAATTAATTCAAACATAATGAAATCATTGTATCAGTGAGATCATATCACAGGTAGACGACCTTTATGTAAATGATTTTCATATACATTATCAAGCCAATATGAAAAATCTAGACTTGCTTTAGCTATCAGATTGCTTTTGCACGCTTTTTTCTATTTAGTTAAGTGTAGATATTTGTACTTTAAATGATAAAGCATATCTTATAGAAAATCATGATTTCAATATTTCAGGTTACAAATATCATTTTAGTGATACACAAGTGTAATTTTATTTGTAATCAATATAACATTTTCAAAAAATCATCCCTTATCTATCAAACCAATATAACAGTACAAAATCCAATGTTCTATTTTATCCTTGTGTTAACACATGTACCTGTAAATTAACAATGTGTAAAAAGTATTTCAGGAAACATTTGCTTTAGAATGACTTCAATACAAAAGATTTAAATTTCTGCTTTTTTATAACAATCCACCATTTTGTGTCTGACAGTGTCGTCGGCAAGAACCCTGGGAGACGGAAAGGGAAGACGTCATCGGCCGTGTAATGTGTCGTTTGGTCAGAGGCCCGTCATTCGCCGGAAACGGGTAAGTCGGGGTTGTCCCGAGGAGTCCCGAGAAGTCCCAGTGTTAACAGTCATTGTTAATCCAATCTTTACAAATATTCACCCTATTTTAAAATTTGCCCAAACATTGTTCTTTTTAGAAAAGGAATGTTTGCATTTAAATATTTATATTTAATATCAATTTCAATAATCATAAAATCCCCGTATTTTGCCAACATATAATGAGAGAGATTTTTGAAATGTTGCTTTTTGGAATAAATGACTAATTTAATTGTGTGAATCATTTTGTAAGCGGTTATATACATTAAAATATCAATATCAGAGGTATCGTTTTAAGCTTAAGTACTGATTTAATCAAACACCTTTAAGATTTTCTATTAATATTATTAAAAGAGCTGTTTTCTCTTGCAGGCAGCCACAGCGAGACAATACACTGCAGAGGAATACGAAGCTCTGAAGGGAGAACTTCGCCGGAAGCAGCTCTCTTTCAAATCCATTCTCTGTCGGCCCCAGTCCGCCTTTGCTTAAGAGACCTCGCAGTGTTAGAGAGTGATAAACATTGATGGAAAGAGAGAGAAAGAGAGGGAGAGAGAGAGAGAAATACTCAATTTACACATACTTCTGATATATATATATATATATCACATGTTGTTGAACTACTCATTATGATTTCAAAGGCACTGAAATAAATATTGTCTTTTTGAAGCTTACGAAATGTTAATATGCATGAAAGATAACCATCTTTTTAATATTTAGCATAGCTACATAGCTAGAATGCTTGTATTGAACTAAGTAAGTGGACATATTTACTGCTCAAGTGCACCTGCATTCCTTCCGAGTTCAATTGTCCCCATCATATTTCAGAAGTTCAATATATGTTCTAATTGGCTGATTAGCAATTAAGATAAGGACTCATAATGTAACCGCAAGATACCGGTATTATAGAATTAGATGTGTGGATTCTTGATGTGGATAGGTTTATTTATGAATTTATAATATGACAATTTTTTTTACATCCATACACTACATATGATGATAAATATATGATTAAAACGACGTAAAAGCTGAAATGTTCATGTACTTTCAAAAGCTAATAAAGACATCATATGGTTTAGCAAGTGTTTCTCGGGCCAGCAATGAAAGAACCACACGTGCATTCATTGTAGGGCAATTCGCAGTTCGCTATTCGCATTTCAAAAGTGAACTGCGTTCTATCGGGCTTAGTCGTAATTCAAACGTGAACTGCATTCTAGAACGCAGTTCGCAATTCAAAATTTATAATTCATATTTGGGGCCTGAAATTCTCAGGGTCATCTACTAGTGGTATATCACCACCAATGTGAAAATATGGTATACCACTAGTAGATGACCCTGAGACTTTCAGGCCCCAGATATGAATTATAAATTTTGAATTGCGAGCTGCGTTCTAGAATGCAGTTCACTTTTGAATTACGACTAAGCCCGATAGAACGCAGTTCACTTTTGAAATGCGAATAGCGAACTGCGAATTGCGTTCCAAAAACCGATTGCCGAACAAAAGTGAACTGCGTTCTATAGAACGCAGTTCGCAATTCAAAATTTATAATTCATATTTGGGGCCTGAATTTCAGGGTCATCTTTTAGTGGCATACCACTACCACTGTGAAAATATGGTAAAGTGGTCAACTTTTTTTTTTTAGATTCGGGCTATTTCACAATTCAAAAGTGAACTGCATTCTAGAACGCAGTTCGCAATTCAAAATTTATAATTTATAAATGGGGCCTGAAATTTTCAGGATCATCTTCTAGTGGTATACCACTTACACTGTGAAAAAAATGGTAATCTGGTCATCTTAAGTTTTTGAGATTCGGGCTTATTCACAATTGAAAAGGGAACTGCGTTCTAGAACGCAGTTCGCAATTTAAAATTTTTAATTCATATTTGGGGCCTGAAATTTCAGGGGCATCTACTATTGGTATACTACTACCACAGTAAAAATATGGTGAAGTGGTTATCTATAGTTTTTGAGATTCGGGCTCACACTTATAGAAAACTATTCATTATAATGGAATTTAAAACATCGGGCTAGAAAACATCGAGGGCCCTACCCTGGGCGCTGAAATTTTCAGGGTCTTCTAATAGTGGCATTCAACTACCCCTGTGAAAATATGGTTAAGTGGTTCAGTTCGCTATTCGCAATTCAAAAGTGAACTGCGTTCTAAATTTATTTTTCAACTTTTGGGCCTGGAATTTTCAGGGTCATCTAATAGTGGTATACCATTACCTCTGAAAAAATATGGTGAAGTGGTTATGTCTAATTTTTGAATCTGTCAAGTCCACAGTGTACTAATGTTAATGTAATGGGCTTTTTTAACAACACAAAGACACGTCGGCGTAGTCATGGACATCGGTCTTATAACAAACCAATTATACACGATGTTTCCTTTGATTCATTATTACCTTATGTAAATAAACAATTGGGTCTCCATTACATTCGCACCAAACTTTACTCTGTTCCTTTGAAAGAGCTAAACAATCTTCTTGAAAAGACAAGGAAAAGCCGCTTTTTGATTTTTCTACACAGGAATACAGACTCGGATCCATGATTATGGATATTGCTTATTATCGGCTTTTTAAACCTACACAAACAGAAAATACTGCTCATGCACCACGTTATTTTTTCAAACTGCAGTATGCCAACAAGGGAATCGATGCCGTTAATATAAGCAATATTCTTAATCACAAAAAAGTTCAGTCCTGCATTCCGCCATATTTCAAGATAAAGTCAACCCCTTGTATTTCTTACAATTATACTTTAACCATTGCTTCCAAACTCTTCAATTACAAACAAACTCTACAAGACCTTAATATCGAACATCTGAAAGAGAATCCTCCAACGTGTCCATGTTCTTCTTCACCCTACAACTATAGTCCTGCCGGACACGTCATTACTGGTGATGTTAATTTAGTTAACAACGAAGACCTAAAATCGCTTATTATGAAAGGACCAAAATTTACGGAGCCTATATCCTTCACATGGCGTCGTAATTTTATACATATCATGAATTCTGTTGAAGAATATGCCAAGCGATGGGCAAAATCTAAAAAAGAAGACCTTGATACCTTGTCAGAGTGGGTTAAAAGCATAAGATGTATACTAGCGGAAAAAAGAAACTGCGCATTATTTAATATATGAAAAAAAAATTATAAAAATTACAATAAACAAATTTTATTTTTTGTAATACTGTTAAAACATGTATTCGTAACAACATCTCATAACACATTAATGTCAACGTCGAATAACGTCAATTTCACCACACTCGAAAGTCGCTGTTATTTGAAATTGAATTAACAAAATTAATTACGCGTGTGACCACCATTTGCGTTCACGCATGCTTGACAGAGACGCCTCATTGATGCCACTAAAGTGTTCAGAAATGCTTGAGGGATGTTGTTCCAGATGTTGGTTAAAGCCTGGCCTAAATCAGCCAATGTCACTGGCTGATTTGTTAAACGGCGTAAACGTCTTTCCATTTCATCCCAGACGTGCTCGATCGGCGACAAATCGGGGGAAACAGCTGGCCAAGGCAAGATATCGACATTCTGTTGAACAAACAAGTCCCTGACTACACGTGCAACGTGTGGCCTTGCGTTGTCTTGCTGCAGAGTGATGTGATTTTGATGTCTCTGTATGAAGGGTATCACATGACGCTGAATAATTTCATCTAGATAGCGTACGCCGGTGAGATTTCCAATTTGTATAGGGGTCCTTTCACGTGCTGATATTCCACCCCACACCATAACGCTACCTCCACCAAATTGTCGACGTTGCACAACACAGCGTCCTGGTAACGCTCCCCAACGCGACGATACACCCTACAACGGCCGTCACTGCTATCCAAATGAAATCTGGTTTTATCAGTGAACAGAATATTGGCCCAGTCCTGTATTCTGAATCGCAGATGTCGTGTGCACCACGCTAGTCTGGCGATACGATGACGTTGAAGCAGTACTGGGCGCACCGCTGGACGTCTTGGTATGATGTTTTGCTCGAGCAGACGATTACGCACAGTTCTTGGACTAATTGGTCGAAGCACTGGAATGCAACGGGCAGTCAAACTTGCTGTCTGGAAACGATTTCTCAGATGCACAAGTCTAATGTGGTTGTCCTGTTGACGTGACGTCACACGGGGTCGCCCAGAGCGCGGTCGATCCTGGGTGTTGCCAGATTGTTGAAAACGTCTCCATAATGACTGGATGGTGTTCCGATGAACTCCAAAGTGTATTGCTACAGTATTTTGTGCCATTCCAGCTTGCAGCATCCAAACAGCACGATTACGTTGGTTTTCGTTGAGTCGTGGCATGACATAGGGGTAAATTTTGTTGAAACTAAAGTGATTTCCTTAACAAAAAATTTTTAAACAAATCCTTTACAGTTCTTATTCTAAACAGTATTGGCCCGTAAAACTCGTGCGTACAAATTCTTCAAAAAACAACAGGTGCTCACTAAACATGAAAAAGTCCGTGCATCCGGACGGTTACCATCCGATATTGTCAAAAACAATACCATTATCGATTGTTTAAATTTTATAAATACAAACAATAGATATAGAAAAATTATACTAAATTTTATAATGCACAGTTTCTTTTTTTCCGCTAGTATATATTGAAATCTCGTATTAAACGACTGAGAGGTCAAATGAAAACCATTTATCCTTCTGTTTTCAATAAAGCAGAAGTGAGAAAAGAACTAGATAGATTGCACGATCAGTATGTACTGGTCCCTGCTGATAAGGCAATTAACAACATTGTCTTTGTTTGTAAGGCACATTATATTAAATGTATTTTCAAAGAACTAGGTTTCGATTCTACACATGGTAATTCTACCTACACCCATAGCAGCCTTTCCAAGCAGGAAATACTTCAAAATCATAAATCGGTTATGGATATCTTTAATATCCCAAATAAACAAAATGAATTTGATTTACCTTATTTGTACCGGATTCCAAAGCTTCACAAAAGTCCTTACAAATAGAAATATATAGCAGGTTCCAGTAAATGTTCTACTAAACCTTACTAAATTCTTCCAGTAGTGAAGGAGAAACTTCAAGAGTACTGTACAACAATATACTCCAGAAGTGGTGTGAATCAAATGTGGATACTAAAAAACTCTAAAGAATTATTAGAAACTTTGAGGCCACAAAATTTTACCAAAATCAATAGCATCAAAACGTACGATTTTTCAAGCTTAATACAACCATTCCCCACGACAATTTAAAATCTACGCTTTTTAATATCATCGACAGTTGTTTCTTCAATAAAAATGGAAGTCGTAAAAATGCTTACCTTGTCATTGGAAATCTAAAAAATTATTTTGTTAAAAACCATTCTGATTGCACACACAAGTACTCTAAAGTTGACAATAAAAAAGATGCTTGAGTTTCTGACAGACAACATCTATGTAGTTTTTGGAAATCAAGTCTTCCAACAATCTGTTGGAATTCCCATGGGTACCAATTGTGACCCATTGTTAGCAGACCTATTTTTGTATTCTTATGAAGCAGAATTTATTCAAAAACTTGTACGTAAAAAAAATAAATCACTTGCTGTGGATTTCAACTCAACATTCAGGTATATCGACGACGTATTATCAATTAACAATTGTTATTTCCATACTTACGTCGACTCGATATATCCGAGTGAACTTGAAATAAAAGATACCACAGATTCTACGTCATCTGTTTCATATTTGGATATTTTACTGGAAATGGACATTGATGGTAACCTAACAACAAAACTTTATGATAAACGCGATGACTTCAATTTTTCTATAGTCAACTTTCCTTACTTATGTAGCAATATACCTTTATCACCTGCTTATGGTGTTTTTGTCTTTCAGTTAATTCGATACGTAAGGGCATGCTCTTCGTATGAACAGTTTTTAAGGAGAGGCAAGCTACTGACAAACAAGTTGATAGAACAGGCTATCAACAGTCTCGTTTGAAGTCATCTTTTTGTAAGTTCTATGGTCGATACAACGACCTTGTCAGCAAATACAATCTTCCACTGGGTCGCATGCTGACTGACGTTTTTCATGCTAATTGTTAGACCATGATTAATCACGTAATTGTCTACGGACTTTTCCGTTTTTTCCCGATTACGACAAAAAGCACACGGCGGGTGTGACCGGTCAGCAGAGGATGCTCACTCCTCCATGGCACCTGATCCTGCCTCTGAGGTTTTCCAGAGGTCCGTGATTGCTCGCTCTTGACTATTGATTAAATACCGATTTGTCCACGGATTTTTCTCCGTTTTTCCCGATCATGATATTTTTTCCAAATTACGACATTTACCCCGATAACGACATTTACCCCGATAATGACATTTTTACCAATATGACATTAGGCGCACGGCGGGTGTGACCGGTCAGCAGAGGATGCTTACTCCTCCATGGCACCTGATCCTACCTCTATCTTATTGGAGGTCGGTGTTGCTCTGCTTTGAATTTGTATTTCGTTTTCTGGATTTTTGAGATGGTTGACAGTTTGTTATTGTCATTTTTTCATGCCTCCACTTATAGAACACTATTCATTATAATAGGGTTGTAAACATGGGCTCGGAAACATCGGGGGACCCCAACTCTGGGCGCTGAAATTTTCTGGGTCATCTACTAGTGGTATACCACTACCACCGTGAAAATATGGTAATGTGGTCATCTCTAGTTTTTGAGATTCGGGCTTAGTCGCAATTCAAAAGTGAACTGCATTCTATAGAACGCAGTTCGCATTTCAAAATTTATAATTCATATTTGGGGCCTCAAATTTTCAGGGTCATCTTCTAGTGGTATACCACTACCACTGTGAAAATATGGTGAAGTTGCCATTTCTAATTTTTGAGATTCGGGCTTATTCGTTTGTTTGTTTTAATTTTGGCGAGCGGGGGGGGTTAGTTTCGTTTTATCATCAGATACGATTAGTTCATGATATGAGTTAACAATCCTGAATTATCGTAAAAAAATTAACCTTGAAAAATAAACAATACCCATTAATAAAGTCAAGAAATAGAAAATTAAGTGTCTTCTCACGATTTCGTCTGCTGGAGACTAATAAATATTAAATGATATGCAAATATGAAAATTTGTATGCACACATCGCTGCAGTTATGAGACTGTATACTTCAAAATATCATGATTTAATGCTTATATTTACATTTTTTTTAACTTCTTGCCATGTCTGCAAATTTGATTCATACCTTAAAATTCCTATCTTATCCTAAGGGTAAGTTAATATCAAAGGGGCATGGTAACGATTTTGGTCAAAACTTATTTTCCCGATTTTAATGTTTACAATGCTTCAATAAGGCATTTTTAATAGGCAACCAAAATTTGAGCGTCATTCGTTAAGTTATAAGCGAGTTACAGAGCTTATAATTCTTTGCTATGTAAACAAAGCTTTTGTTTACATTTTGAACGTTGAAGTGAAAACTCCAGTTTTAGATAAAAAATGAATGTAGTAAACGTTAGAATCTGTTTATTTATGCTTAAAATGATTAAGAAGATGGAAAAATCAGCTTGAAAAAGAACTTTTACTGGTATATTGAACTAATGTAAACAAAAACAGGGCACAAGCCTTGTTTACATGACAAAGAATTGTGAGCCATGTATCTTGCTTATAACTTCACTACTGACTCTCCCATTTCATTTGGTCATTGGTAATGCATTCCTCAAGCGTTGTAACTAATAAAACAGAAAAATAGAACTTGACCAAAATCGTGACCATGGCCCTTTAATGGAAGAGCCACAGTAACAGCCACAAGCGTGAACTTTGATTTCGCTTGTGACGTTGCAATTTATAGCGTTCAACGTTTGTGACGTCATAATAAAACTCGTCATTTTAACCTATGAGTACCCAGTGATTACTTGTTGCATTTAAAGACATTAAAGATCACATAATTTAATGAAAAAACACAGTAGAATGTAAATATTATAGTGTTAAATATGAATTATAGTAAAATAAAAACAAAGACGATGAAACAATCTATATCAAACTATGTAACGAAGGTTTTAGTGACTTTATAAAATGTTGTTCTTTTTCCCTTCGTTCAATTGGGTTGTCCTTATAGAGTTTATAAAACGGAGAAACTGAAAATTGCCCGTGGCCACAAATATCAAGGTGTTCACTAAGTTTAATTTTTCTGTACTTGGGTTGATTGACGTGCTGTTTGTGTATACGAATACGGGTGCGTAGAGTTGTTCCAGTTTCTCCTATATAAAATTCTTTACATCCGCTACACGTAATGTTGTAAATAACATTTTTAGAGGCACAAGACATGTCCGCATTAATTATAAAGTCCTTGTTTCCGAATTTGAACGAATTCCCGACTTATATATATTGGCAAGTTCCACAACGGGGATCGTTACACTTGTTGACCGAATAAGATTGATGTTGTTGAAAAGAAGACTTGCAAAGTGTCATGTTGTAAATTTTGAATTTACTGGGTGGGTGTAAATACAAAATTTACAAGTTGTTGTCATGTTGTAAATTTTGTATTTACACCCACCCAGTAAATTCAAAATTTACAACATGACAAAAGTATCCTTCGGAGATTTTTGGGCTGTCTTTTACTGTTGATGAACTTGTAGTTTTTAAGCACTTCGGACATTTTTTCATCAGTTTGTTGAATGTCGTTAAGCTGACATACAATAGGAGTTATATTTTTGTTATTCGGATTATGCGGAGTTACGAGTGGTGATATCTTTAAATCAGAGATGTTGTTTTCAGGAGGATTAATAAGGTTTTCCCTGTTCAGTGCTAATGCTTCTTTGATACCATCGTCTATGATTCCTAGTGGATAACATTGTTTAATCAGGCTCGGTTTTAATTCATGTAAACGTTCATTTCTTTTTTCGTTGTCACTAACTATGGTACACACACGCCTTGCTAAGTTGTATGGAATAGCGCGTTTAGTATGGCTCGGATGGCAAGACTTGAAATGAAGGTATTGACGGGTATCTGTTGGTTTGTAATACATGTCGGTGGTTATACTTTCGCCGCATTTAGAGATAAGGACATCCAAAAATGGAATACAAATCGTACTTTCATCTAGCGTAAAGTTGATGTTTAGATCCAGATTATTCACAATATCTAAAAAGACTGTAAATTGGCGTGGCTCTCGTTCCAAATAATAAAACAGTCATCAATATTTCTTTTCCATCCGTGTTTTATATTCTGTGTTGTTTGATCATTAAAATGCTGTCTAGTTTTTTCATACATCTTCTCTTCTAAGTAACCTAATGTGAGGGTAGCATAAGTAGGGGCCATTTTAGTCCCCATAGCCGTTCCTTTAAGTTGCAAATAATATTTTCCGTTGAAAGAGAATGTGTTATTTTTAAGTACTAAACTGCTTGCCTCTAGGATAAACTCTTTGCTGAAACGGCTGTTGATATTTTGTGGATATTTATTTATCAAGTATTTAAGGGCATTGATACCAAGATCGGTGGTTATGTTTGTATACAAATTAGTTACATCCATTGTGACCAACTTTGCATATTAGTTAACTTTATCAGGTAAATATCTCAGGAAATCTAGATAATCTCGAACAAAACTTTTTTACTTCTGAACATAAATGCTTTAGTAATATATATCCATAAGATGAGTCGTTGTGTTGGAGCGTTAGGTCCTCCCACAATTGGTCTAAATGTTAAATCTTCCGGTTTGATACAAGTAATGTACGCATTATTTTGCATTTTGATGGCATTCGTAATTGTTTTTGACTTATTATCTTAGGAAGTCCATAAAAGACACGTTCCCGGAAATATATAAATATATATATATATATATATATATATATATATATATATATATATATATATATATATACAGCCTACTCCGTATATATTGAAATTCAGGGGACCATGCAAACAAATTATTTCAATATATCCGTTATTCAATATAAGCGAAATCGACTGACGTGAAGCAGCCATTTTTGTAAGTTCAATCCCGATCTAAAATATAAAAATAGCAAACCCTGACAAATTATTTGGTAATCTTTTATCTATTACAGTGAACAAATTACATGGAATTTTTATTTTTTATTTATTTATTACAACTTTCAACAATAAAACTATATAACTTAAACTATAGTTTAACACAGGATATAATGTATATTATACAATCTTTTCCACGTAGACAAGGGAATTACATACAAAGTCCACTCCGTAGTCCATTTAATCCCTTGTCTTCCAACTGGAGGACTGCACCCCCAGAGGGTGGAATGAAAGTAATGTATGCATAAAGTTACATATAATTACTTAAATTAAGGTATATATTATCAGTACATGTAATGCTTCCAGATTTTTTAAGAACACAATTTTCTACAATTAAGTTATTTTTCACAAAATATTTTAAATTTTCTTTTGACATTCTTTCTTGATTTTTTCTACATGACATTTTGTATTTATAAATTGAAAAGCTGATAAATGACATGATATTATTCAATCTTCTTGTTTTGATGTTATTTTCATAATGGAATCCCAGTACTAGTATCTTCCATGATATTCCAAAATTAAAAAAAATTCCCACCTCTTGCCATATATGTTTTACTAATTTACAACTAAATAAAAGATGTTCACAGTCTTCGATCGTTTGACAACATTCACATTCGGCTGATACATCTTTGTTCCACTTACTAACACTTAAATTATTGTTGAGTACACAGTTCAATAACTTATAATTAAATTCAGCAATTTTCTTATCATACATGCATTTTATTTTTTGATTATAAACTTTTTCCAAATAATTTTAGCCGATACGTCAAACAATTTGTTCCATCTGTTTTCATATACAGATCTCTGAAATTTCATATTCACAAAAATAGAATAATAAAAGTTACTCATTAAACATTCTGTATTTCTACTAAGGCCATCTTTAAAGACAAACCGAGCATTTTGTTGTACATTAATGTATTTTGCATATGAACAATCAAATCTATCTATGTAATTCTTAAAACACGTTCTAAGCATAATGTACTCACAGAATACATTATTTTTCTTTTTTATGATGTTCGAAAAATAATTTATATCATACAAATTCTCATCTGCATCAAAAATATCTTTCACATATAAAATATCACTTTTGATCCAATTTTGAAAGCATAATGGTTTTGATTTGTATGTAAAAAGATTATTATTCCAGATAAATTCTGTTAAGAATTCATCTCTTTTCATGTGACTTACTTGTCTCCGTTTTTGTGATCGGCTTCGGCCGATCACTGTTGTGTCCATATGAGGCATCCGGCAAATGCTTCCACGTGCGCACACATTCCGCTTGAATAAGTAGTTCTTATAAAAACTTGAAGTTTGGTTTAGTATTTATATAACATTTTACTCGGTTTTATTTCAATTCATTTACCTTAAGAGATGCAAACATACATAAAATACAGTTCGACCTGTAAATTCAAGAATGCACATTTTGTCTCACGCGTAAGAATTTCGATCGAAAGATTCATTCAGTAATGCAGTTGACCTCGATGAACTGACCTCAATCATAAGAAGATGCTCCATGAACTGACCTCAATCTATTGATGTTGCATAATAGTAGCTATGAAGACGGCTTGATTTATAAACAAGGTTACGTTATAATGCGACCTCAATAGCAAGTTATGATGGCATTCAATGTTTTTCAGTCGCATTAAATTATTTTAATAGAACTCTTTCTTTGTATACGTGTTAATGCTCTTCGAAGAGCCCTACTCAGTATTCTGAAGAAGAAGAAGATACATTAACATTTAATAATTACGTCAAAAATATAAAATTAGACAAGGAATTTACGAACGGCTTTTCCCAAATTTATTTCAAAATTAAATTTGTTGACGGTTTATAATAATGAAATTATGGTGTACAGATTCAAAATATTCTATATTTTGTAAAAATACAGTACTTTTTTTTTTATAATTTCACATCAAACTGATCATGTTGATTGCTTCTAGCTATCAATATATCATTATTGCCGATCATTCCTTTAAAAGGAATACTTGTTTTCACATTTGTTTAGAGCAGTAATAACTTCAACATAAAAGTGTGGAAGTTTTGTCATTTTAAAAAAGTCTGATGCACCAAGGTTACAATCATTCGTTTTTAATACATCATAAATTGAGATATTTGTTTTATCAAGAATACTCGGTATCAGACAGGGTTCTGAATGTGATGCTTCTCTCGTCTAAAATACGAGAAATCCAAGATGCCTTGGCAGCTTAAAATTTACTCTCTATGGTTACAATCCCTATATACCCCCTTCTTCGATATCGCCAATAAGAGTGTTTCTTTAATTCTATCTTTTTTCTTCCACAGAAAATTTAAAATTAATTTTGTCACATCTTTAAAAAATCCATTGTCTGGATTAGATAATATAAAGGCATTATACACGAGTTTTGAAATTGCTAATGTGTTAACAACTGTGCATTTACCAAATATTGTTAAATTTCTTCTTTTCCAAACGCTTAGAATTCGTTCTAGCTTTTTTAATTTGCTGGTCCAATTTTTTTCATAGCATTCCTTATAGCTATGACCAAGATATATACCCAAGGACCGAACACTATTTTTATTAATTTTAACTCCATGTATTGAATTTTCATTCGCATATATTTCAATAAAAGACCCTGTTAAAAGATATTCTGTTTTTCCTAAGTTCAACTTCGGTCCAGCCATTTTGCTGAATTCATTAATTATTTCTATTGCCTTTTTCAGAATATTTGTATCTTTCAACATAACTGTGCAGTCGTCAGCATCTTACCACTATTTTCATTAAATGTCAGACCATTTATATCTTTACATTTTCTTATTTCAACAGCTAGTATTTCAATTACAAGTACAAACAAAAGTGCTGACACAGGGCATCCCTGCCGAATTCCTCTTTGCATTTTACAAGATTTTGACAGCCATCCATTATTCTTTATCTTAAAATTAGGCTCATTGTAGAGTGTTTTTATCATTTTAATAAACTGCTCTCCAAAGCAAAAATTTTCTAGTGTTTTAAACATAAAATTGTATTCAACGGAATCAAACGCTTTTTCAAAATCTAGAAAAAGTAAGATATCATCTAATTCGTTCTTCATGTAATATTCAAAAATATCAAGTTTCAAGCGCGCATTTATATCTACTTTTAATGTAGGCACTTTGTTCTTGTCCAATTATTCTGTTACAAACTTTTTGAAGGCGCTTAGCTAACACATGAGCAAATATTTTATAATCAACCTTGGTTAGACTAATTGGTCTGTAATTTGATATATTTTCCTTTTCCCCTTTTTTATAAATTAAAGACATAATTGCGCTCCTTTGAGAAAAGGGCAGCATACCTTGCTCAATGCTTTTTAAGAGCGATGCGTAATATATTTCTTTTATATCGTTCCAAAATATTTTATAAAACTTCGCGGGTAGACCTTCTTGACCAGGCGATTTATTATTTTTCATAAGTTTTATAACTTCTTTACATTATTCTAGTTCGGGGAGTTGATCGCATAATTCTCTTTCCGCTTTTGTAATTTTTCACGATCTATATCGTTTAAATATTTTTCTACTTCTTCTTCAGATACGTTTTTACTACTATAAAGTGAACTATAAAAATTGTATATACATTTCATAGCATTTATTTTCATTGTCACTATAAGTCATATCATTGTTATCTTTAATCTTATTAATAGCATTATTATATTGTTGTTTTCTTTCGAGACCTAAAAAATATGAGGAGCTTTTTTCGCCCTTTTCAATCCATATAGCCCTCGATCTTATGTATGCACCTTTGCATTTTTCATTATAGTAATCATCAAGTTCTTTTTCAAGCTTTCGTTTTTTTAACATATCTATCTCAGAATGATGCGCTAGTTCTATAGATTTAAGCTGGGCTTCTATGAATTTAATTCGTTTTTTACATGGAATATTAGTCCTTGAAAATTTAATTAAAATATCAGTTAGTTTTGTTAGTTTCATTTTGTTACAATATTTAACCTCATTATAATCCCCGATCGCATTCTTTAACGTTTTGGAGAAAAATCACAGGACTCAATTGCTTCAATTACTGCTGAACACTGCTTGTATATCATCGTAAATGTACTCGGGTTAATCTCAAAATCCTTAGCTATTTCGAAATTAGGATTTTTCAATAGCCATTTCTAGTTTGTATTTAGTGTCCAAATATAAGGGTTTTCTAGATCTATTCTGTGGGGTTTCAATATTACGTCTTGCCTCAATAAGTCTGTATACGTTAAAACAAAGAATTCAACAGTGAATAAATTTCTTTTATAAAAACGTTAACACATAAGGTGAGAACTTATCAGTTCACACCTTTATATATCAACCGGTCAGTCAGGCATAATTACTGTCACTAACCGTGACGACAGCCACCAGGGAGTACCGTTATGAAAACAACTCATTATCACCTCTGGGGACCGATCAGTGGCTTCAATATACACGTAAGCGATAATAAAAATAGCCGATTTTATTATAACCGTTAATTCAATGCAAAAAAAAATGAAAAACTAAAACTGGGGATTTATTTCTATTTCAAAATAAGCGATTTCAATATAAGTGGAGTAAGCTGTGTATATATATATATATATATATATATATATATATATATATATATATATATATATATATATATATATATATATATATATAGGGTGTTAAGAAAGATCTTTCTGTTTCTATATATATATAAAGGGTGTTAAGAAAGTTCTTTCTGTTTCTAAATTAAAAAAAATAAATTGATAAAAGCAATATTTCTGTTTCAAATTCACACTGATTATACTATAGGATTTTCTCTAAAACTATTACGTCATCAAACAAGATGCCGAGTTCGGTGAAAAATCAGACGTCTTGCACAAGTGTCGATACTGTGAACCATCGAGCCCAAGCTTTGGCTTTATTAGATGCAGGATAACAAAGTGGAGACGGAGGCGAAAGCAAAATAAACAGCTCACCGACCAACCAAGATTGGGCCGACCGTCGAAAATAGTAGGCGTAGTAAAAAGAAAAATCGAGAACATCAAATACAAAAGAGGAAAATCAACAAAAAAATGCAGCAAGGAACTCAAGAACTCAGGCTTTAATGTTAGTCATGTGACTGTGTTTAATTATTTACGGAAAGTAAAAAAATGAAAGGCATTTAACGATCAAGAAATCAGCTTTTGACGAAAACACAAAGACAGAAGATTGAAATTTGCTCGTGATCACAAGCACTTGACAGCTGAAGACTGGGAGAACTACATCTTCAGTGACGAATCTACAAAATATCTGTTTCATGTTCCGAGAACCGATAAGACGATGTTGTGTGGGGGTCCCAGTCGGATAAGGTACCCGACGTCAGCTGCGTCAAGTCAAGCGCCAAAGTCATGATATGGGGTGCGATGGGAGTTAACGGTTTGTCAAAGCTACACATTATTCCATCCGGCGAAACTATAAATGCAAAATATTATGTGGATAAAATTCTTCAAAAAGAACTTAAACCTGCACTGAATCGACAGAGATTGATGAACAATGATTGATGAAAAGTTGGTTCAATATCCAGGACACGCTACGCTTGATCAAGATGGTGCGACACCTCACACTGCCCTCGTAACACAGAATTGGTGTAAAGATAATTTACCAAACTTTATTTCGAAAGAAGAATTGCCTGGTAATTCTCCAGATCTCAACTGCATAGAAAATCTCTGGAGTATTCTGGACAGTGAAGCCTACAAGTATCTGCGTCTGACATCCATGGACCAATTTCGCCGCCTTCTTCAACGAGCATGGAGGGAGAATTTGATCTCTTTAATTCATTAATTCATTCAATGCCAATAGAATAAAAAATGTACTGAAAAACAAGTATGAGTTGTTTATTAATGAATCTAGGCTAAAGTTAATCACGAAACGAACTTTCTTAACACCCTTTTTATATATATATATATATATATATATATATATATATATATATATATATATATATAAAAGAAATTTATTTATTCCATTTTTAAATATTTTTATACAGGTTCAAATCGACCCTAACCATGTAGAAATGTAGTAACTAAACTAGCAATTTCCCTACATTTATTTTTAGGTAACTAAGGTAATGAAAAAACCAACGTCTAAATATAGTGTCCAAAAATTTTCAAATCTAAATCGGATAAAAACTCTTCTTGCATAATTTATTAAGAAAGAGACTCTGAGGAACAGATCGATCTAGATCGTAGACGCTCAACAGCGGAAATAAGATAGAAGGATACAAGTAAGTTTCATAGTCAATTTTATTTTATATGCCAGTTAAGATATCCAATGTATTATGACTACATTTTGTACCGAATGTATAAATAATCCGATATTCTTAACCATGATATCATTTTGAATTTATCAAATAAAAATACTCCACCAAAGGAATTTTCAAAGTTCTTATTATTGTTCAATTAATTGCACCTTGAATTTTACATCTGAATTCTATGGGCATATAAAGTCTATGTGCAACGTATGCTTTGTTAAGATATTGTATATCTATTTTCATAAAAGGGTTACCATGGTCATGAATAAAGACCCAGAACTAAATATAGTTCTAGAAAATTTTCAAACCCTATAAGTAACATAAAATAATTAATAATTTTTGTAAGTAAATGTGAATACAGAGATTACCAATTACTTTTGTCTAAATTCAAAATGTTATATTATTAATATCCACGAAATATGGAAACATTGAAAAGGTATTAAATGCCCTTCATGTTTATTTTTAGGTTACCTAGGTAAAGAAAATCCCATACCTTAATATAGTATCTGAAAATTTTCATAACAAAAACGAACTTGCATGTACATAAGAGAGCTATCATTTAATAAGAAACGATTCCATGTAGGCAAAACGGATCATCGATGCTGGGCTATTTTATAGAGAAAGAAAAGGGGGCTAATTGCAAAAAGAAAACGTGTGCAAGTAAGTAGTTTCATTTCCACTTTTGTATTAACTACTTGAATTTAATTCGTAAAGCGGTTATGTACTCTATAGGGAATGGTCTTTCATATGATATACTAGTATATTATTTTTTAAAATCTACATTTCAGAAGGGACAAAAGTGAAAAATTGACAGTGACATACTTATCCTGCACAGTCATTTTTCTCTATTTATATACATGCATCAACATTTTGAGAACCAAGAGTAAACACGGTTCTTATGCTGAACATACTGTCTTATTTGATTTTTACATGCATATAGTGTAAAAACGTAAAAGATTATTAATGATGTAATCCACTATAAAGTCATAATAAGCAGTATCTTACAATTATTAGAAAACACTAAATTTGCATAATATGTATTAATTGTATCAAACTGTCTCATCGGAGACCTGACTAAAACAACATCTATAATTTATCCAGCGCTTCCCTGTGTCTCATTTCAATGCAATAGTCCCAAAACTTTTTGGACCGGACATTGCAAAACGGGTTCTTCACAGCAAGTTAAAGCATTCCCAAAACCAATATCGACAATTAAGGGCGTTACGATATTGAAAACAATAATTTTCTTCGTAGTATTTACGAGACATAATTAACATAGATAACACATATGTTTTGGTAAAAATAAGGTTTGACTTATAACAGTGCTTAAGCATTATGCTACTAATATTTACATTTTCCAGTGTCTTGCCTGTGATAACACAACGTATCGATTTTGTACTATATAACCAATAACTTCAAATGACGCCAAATTGAGGCGCCAGCGGGGTTTGCTTATTTATATTTAGATATTTAATCGCACGATGGCTTAAAATTATGTAAATATAAGTAATAAGGAATCATTCTTTGAATATTATGATGTGATAATGTCGGTCGGGGCGTGATCAAATCTATCAAGTCTATCATAAAGCCCTTCGGGCTTTATTGGATTTGATCACGCCCCGACCAAAATTATCACCTCATAATACTCAAAGAATGATTCCTTCTTCCTTAAATAATGAATCGAAGTGCAAATATTTTTTTTCAATTTTATAAACTAAAACACAAAACCACCAACTAGACCATAAGCAGATACCGTGTAGTTAGCAATTCTATTCCCCTCCGCAACAACTTTATTTGTAGACAAAAGGGTCATCACATTTAGCTGTACCCGTTATCTCGACTTCGTAATTGTATTGTTTTTTTAATCTTTGACAGAAAAAAGTTAGCTAGTAAATATTATCATTGGTATTTATGCAATAGTAATTGTTAACAATGGATAAGTTTTTTAATTTTTCAGATACAATATGCACGCATTAGTCGAAGGGATCATTCTCAGAGAGATTTAGAAATAGCTAAGAGGGACAAAGCTAGCATATAATGGCCACAGAAAAAACGTAAGTATTAGAATAACATAAAAATCAGCATATTTTAACTGCAATTAAAAAGATCTGGTTTCGTGGCAGACGAATTTCGGGAATTGCCATTTTTATAGATTGATAGAGTTGTATTTTCGATTTGGATTCTAGGAGGCTCATGAAAGCCACGAAAAATAAGCTACTGTGAATTGTAGTGATGCTTCACACAAGCACCTGACGTTATATATATCTCACACCCCTGCGAATGTTATTGTCATTTAAATTTAGACCATGTGGTTTTATTTGACCCTTTCAGTTTCGTGTTTATAGTCTATTTCCTAGAATCTAGGTACTTGTAATCAAATATAAAATCTACACGTTTATTGATTTTAAACTTTATCTTCATCAATTGGTGGATAAAATGAGTTCTAGAAATAAATGTGACAATAAAATTTTTTAGGGATTTTTCTGCTGTTGTAAAAATTAACATGCTTAGTAGCGATCCACCCTAAGGAATAATTTTCGATCCGCGCCTGACCTAGTAATAGCATCTATAGTGAAACAGACTATACTATTATAAAGTAGGATATGATATGAAAAACGGCCAGTACTTACGTATTTTGAGAATATTATCCGAACACTTATACTTCCGCTCGAATTTTCACAGGAACTGAACAAATCTCGGCGAAGTCTCGTGAACTTTCATTCGCCGAACACATTCGCAGGGGTGTCTCATATATAAAATATATATACCCTCTACCTAATAATACACACGGTACCCATAGCCGCCATCTTGGATTTATTCAAAACTGTCACATCGCTTGAAACTCGTCGGTGAAATTATTTTGCGTTCCTCTACGTCTACCGGCCGGTCATTCAACATCTAAGCTTACAACCGATTCAACCAAAACGGCGCACCTGTCATTAATAAAAATCGCCCCCCAGTTTGCATCTTCTGCCTTCGATATGCTACAAAAGGCTAAAGGGGGGACGGAAGTTGACATAATTGCGTCATACTTTTCTCAACCCCTAAAGTCAGCGACAAAAGGCACTAAATCTCTTGTACATAACTCAAATTCTAAAGTCAGCGACAAAAGGCACCAAATCTCTTGTACATAACTCAACCCCTAAAGTCAGCGACAAAAGGCACAAAATCTCTTGTACATAACTCAACCCCTAAAGTCAGCGACAAAAGGCACCAAATCTCTTGAACATAACTCTACCCCTGATAACCTATTGTTTTATTAAAAAAGACATTATTTAATTTAGTAACCGCTTCTGTATAAATATGCGTTTAATATTTTTGGGGGGTTAAATTGTTTATACATTGCAATGGTATTACAACGCTAGGGCTATTAAATTTATTTGTTTGTGTTGATTGATTATAATTACTGGTTTATGAACATTTCCCTCCGTGTTTCTACAGATAGCGTGCGCAGGCAAAGCATAGGGTGGATATATCATGGATTCAAATAATGATTTACTTTTACTTTCTGAAGACTATAGGGAGATATTATGAACTAATCAGTTAATAATATTATTCTTTCGCAGTGCCTTTTTAGCCACTTATAAAAAAGTTACTGCTACGAAATACCCGGAAGAGGATCGCAATACACTAAAGTGGCGGTGTCGTCAGGTTTACCCATGTAACAGTATTTTATGACATATAATTGTTTCCTGACATATTTAATCTTTTCATCATAAACAAGAGGCCCATGGGCCACATCGCTCACCTGAGGAACAATAGGTATGATAAAATCAGCTTAATGGAGTCGTAATAAAAACTATCTGGACAATGTAGTATAATACATGTAGATCCTGTATAAATAAAAATCAATTTTTTCCACTGGATATTCTTATGTTTATTATCATTAGTCCCTTTTCTAACAGGATGATTTTGTAGTAATATCACATGTTGAGCATTGCAGCTCTCAAAAAGATCCTAAACAATTGTTTATAAATGGGATATAAACCTACATCAAACTCTGAACCCCTTGTGAGACCCAATTGTCCAGAAATCATCCAGAAGCAAAAATCTAAACAATATTAAATAATCACCTGGCTGATTAGTTTCTGAGAAGAAGATTTTTAAAGATTTACTCTATATATTCCTATGTAGATATTTGATCCCCAATTGTGGCTCTACTCTACCCCTGGGGGAAATGATTTTCACAACTTTAAATATACACTACCTGAGAATGCTTCCACACAAGTTTCAGCAATCCTGGCTGATTAGTTTCTGAGAAGAAGATTTTTAAAGATTTAATATATATTCCTATGTAAAAAGTTGTCCCCCCCCCAATTGTGGCCCCACCTTACCCTCGGGAGTCATGATTTTCACTACTCTGAATCTACACTACCTTAGGATGCTTCCACACAAGTTTCAGCTTTCTTGGCCAAATGGTTCTTGAGAATAAGATTTTTAAAGATTTACTCTATATATTCCTATGTAAAAAGTCGACCACCCCTTTTTGGCCCCACCCTACCCCAGGGGGTTATGATTTTCACAACTTTGAATCTACACTACCTGAGGATGCTTCCACATAAGATTCAGCTTTCCTGGCCAAATGATTCTTGAGAAGAAGATTTTTAAAGATTTACTCTATATATATTCCTATGTAAAAAGTTGAAACCCCCATTTTGGCCCCACCCTACCCCATGGGGTCATGATTTTCACAACTTTAAATCTACACTACCTGAGGATGCTTCCACATAAGTTTCAACTTTTCTGGCCAAATGGTTTTTTAGAAGAAGATTTTTAAAGATTTACTCTATATATTCCTATGTAAAAAGTCTACCCCCATTGTGGCCCCACCCTACCCCCGGGGGTCATGATTTTCACAACTTTGAATCTACACTACCTGAGGATGCTTCCACACAAATTTCAGCTTTCCTGGCCTAACGGTTTTTGAGAAGAAGATTTTTAAAGATTAACTCTATATATTCCTATGTAAAAAGTTGACCCCCCCCATTTTGGCCCCACCCTACCCCCGGAGGTCATGATTTTCACAACTTTGAATCTACACTACCTGAGGATGCTTCCACACAAATTTCAGCTTTCCTGGCCTAACGGTTTTTGAGAAGAAGATTTTTAAAGATTAACTCTATATATTCCTATGTAAAAAGTTGACCCCCCCCCCCCATTTTGGCCCCACCCTACCCCCGGAGGTCATGATTTTCACAACTTTGAATCAACACTACCTGAGGATGCTTCCACATAAGTTTCAGCTTTTCTGGCCAAATGTTTTTTTAGAAGAAGATTTTTAAAGATTTACTCTATATTTCCTATATAAAAAGTCGACCCCCCATTGTGGCCCCATCCTACCCCCGGGGGTCATGATTTTCACAACTTTGAATCAACACTACCTGAGGATGCTTCCACATAAGTTTCAGATTTCCTGGTCAAATGGTTCTTGAGAAGAAGATTTTTGAAAATTTCTCAAAAATTTTCATTAATTCCTAATTATCTCCCCTTGTAAGAGGGCTTGGTCCTTAATTTTCACAACTTTGAGTCCCCTTAGGCTAAGGATGCTATGTGCCAAGTTTGGTTGAAATTGGCCCAGTGGTTCTTGAGAAGATGTTGAAAATATAAAAAGTTTACAGACAGACAGACAGACGGACGGACGACAGACAAAATGTGATCAGAATAGCTCACTTGAGCTTTCAGCTCAGGTGAGCTAAAAATAGTATCACAAGATATAATAGGTTTGATTATGTTGGATGTTGTATGTCCAAGTAAAATATTTAATGAAAATATTTTTATCCTCAGCATATTAAGGACACTCGAAGAAAAAATAAATAAATGCATTTTCATTATGAAAACTACAATTATCGCAAATAGAATTATTATTTTTCACATAGTAATCATGTAAAATGTTGCGCTGTAATACACACACACACACACACACACACACACACACACACACACACACACACACACACACACACACACATATATATATATATATATATATATATATATATATATATATATATGTGTGTGTATAGCGCGTGTCTTTTTCGCAAAAGAAAAATTGGAAGTAAAACGAACAATCCCTAGGCGTTTTACATTTGGAAATAGATATTCATCCTTATTTTTTTCTAAAACTGAATCTGCTTTTTGCTACACTGGTACACTGACTGCCTTCAAAATTTTTCAAATGTAAACATATGTAGTCTTTGGACAGATCACGATTTTTTTCGGCCGGGGGGGGGGGTATTGGGAAAAGGGTTATTTTGTGAATTTAATAAGTTTTACTTTTTTATTGCCTGGGGCTCCTCTTGATCCCAACCTGTTGTGCATGATCAAACAATATATATATATATATATATATATATATATATATATATATATATATATATATATATATATATATATATATATATTCAATATCTTGTAAAGTTTATTCAATACTTTACGATTGATCAAAAAATGCTAAATTTCCTGTGACGTAATCAACATCAGATAAAGTAAAAAAGATGGGGTAAACGTGGTAAACGCTAATATTAAGATAGATAAAATATCAAAGGCAAAAATATCAACAAATTTGATATTTCTTTCCAAGATTGGTTCCAAGCAACGCATACTTAACATAAAATCGTTTTGTAGCTCTAAAATATATTCAGTCTTAGAAAAACATTTGAACGTTTTGAAAAATAATGAAATGCTGTAAAATCGTTGCCAGAGCCGCATGTATCATTTCAATAGCGCAATTGCACATTGAGCAAGGTTAGAGCACTAGACTTTTTAGATTGAGGGCTTAATACCATCAAATCTTTAGGCAATTCAATTATGTTTTGTTGTTCTTTGTTTAAATATTGATTCTCACTGTCAGACTAAAGTCAAAAAACATATTTTGCAAAATTGTATTACAATTTCAAAGATTGATTTAAATTTATTTAAAATGTGTATTTTACAATTAAACAAATATGGGCACTTGTTCCATCAAATCCGTTCACCGTCTTTCAGTATCTCAAAATCACATTATTATAATTAATCTTCTATACTTCAAATAAAGATGAGATATAATTTCCAGTCCATGCTTAACAATTTATCTTTTCATGTTAAACTATTAGTAATAAAGGTAATTACATGTATTTACTCTCCCCAACTGTCTAAATAAATTATCTGCTTCAATATTTGTTTATAATAATTCTGTATATCTTTTTTTTCTTTTTTTTTTAAATAAAATTTAGGTTTTCTGCAAATCCCTTTCGAATTCGTCAACAAATTTTTCACATCACATTAATCACATCACATTAATTTACACTAGAGTAGGAATAGTGTTAATTAACAAATTTTGAAGATAATCACAGTGAGGACAATAGCTGCAACAATATTAATGTAGCTCTCTCTCTCTCTCTCTCTCTCTCTCTCTCTCTCTCTCTCTCTCTCCCTTTTGGGAGGGAAAGTAAACATCAAATATAGAAGAAAAAAACCCCAGATAGGGCTATATTATTGCAGCTATAAGAACAAAACAAGTAATGCAGGCATAAAAATGCATAGTTTAATTCGAACATTATTATTGTAGAAAGAACAATATGTAATTACAAATAAATTATTGTTTATTGATTTCTCAATAATTCAGATTTATGAATGTTCTATAATTAACATACATGTACTGTATGCATTATAATGGAAAAACAAATAGGTTATTATAATAAAAATACTCCTGCATTAATTGAAATGATAAACATATCAGTAAATTTTTAATTGAGTATTCTCTTTAGCAGATTAATTGTCTCTGAGATAAGTTTACCAAAACACACTTATTTTAAAGCCATTAAGACACGAAAGTGTTCCATGTTTGGTAAACATTGTTTTAACTCTCACTCGCTATCAGTCAGAATTCTCTTCACTTTAATATTCCAGGGGGTATACGAGTGAAGCCACTTGTTTATTAGGGGTATTCCAAACTGGAGAGGGAAAGGGATATATGAACCCTACTTTTGTTAATTAGGGGTAGCGTAGAACTCTCTCTCTCTCTCTCTCTCTCTCTCTCTCTCTCTCTCTCTCTCTCTCTCTCTCTTTAAGATTCACTAGGTGCAATGCTGGTGTTAGACAGGCTAAGTTTTTTCCCTTGGGTGAAGCACGGTTATAAAGAAAACACACTAAAAATATGATTACCATAAATTACAGGCACGTACCATCGCTTTTAAGAAAGTGTGTGTGGGGGATGAGGGGGGGGGGGGGGGCTGACATGTACTCCTTCCAATTTCAATGTTCTATATGTAAATTAATTAAGAAAAATGTTCCTGCGAAGAAAGTACGATGCTACTTGCCTAAATCAGATGTACCTCAAAATACGTAGTAGAAACTTGATGGTACCAATTTGGGATTATTGTCACTCTCTCTCTCTCTCTCTCTCTCTCTCTCTCTCTCTCTCTCTCTCTCTCTCTCTCTACACACACACACACACACACACACACACACACACACACACACACACACACACACACACACACAGTATTTGCATGCCTCTTGACGACCCCGAATAAAAATATTTAGGGTAGTATTGGATATCATTATAAACACGATCAGTGCATTTTTAACCATATGAAATGCATTTTGGATATGATATTCGATGTATTGTCTTGCTACAATGATATTATTTTTTCGGGATTGTTATATCTTTTTAAGAAATCGTACAACATTTTTGGCAAAAACGTGGTGCTCCGGTAAACATATGAATTCATGCAAAACATGGTCAAAATTTCAAGAACCAAAGGTTTACTGATTCATTTACAACTATAATACATGTGCGGTAATCCATTTGAGTTTCAAATTTAGGACATCACTTACCATGTTCTAAGTCCATCCTAAGGCTTAAAATTCACGTTTTGGGGATATTGTGTTAACTACCGACACGAACAATTTTCTCTGGCAAAATGTTAAATGATTAATCCCTACAAAAGTCTCTCAAATTCAATCTGTACGAATAAATGTGAAAAATAAGAATGGTTGTAGAAGGTTAGGATATCCTAACTTTAGATGTTCCTAAGTTACCGTCGAGCTACATCTTAAGACGTGTCCTAAGTTGATCTTAGGATGTTTCTAACTTTTTTCCTAAGTCATATCTTAGGAACACACTTTGTTTATAACTTAGGAAAGTTTCGTGAACATGCCTGCTAGTACATTATCTTTTAAAGTTTAATGATTTATCCCTACACAAGTCTCTCAAATTCTACCTGTGAATAAATGTCAAAAATAAGAATAATTTAGTAGGTCATGATATCCTAACTAAGGATGTTCCCTAGTTACATGTACCGTAGAGCTACATCTTAAGGCATGTCCTAAGTTGATCTTAGGATGTTCCTAACCTTTTTTCTATGTCATATCTTAGGAACACACTTAGGTCATATCTCAGTAAAGTTTCGGGAGCATGCCTGCCGGTGGATAACGTCCTCAAAATGATTTCAATTCAAATTAATTAATTTATTAAATGTATTTGAACCTATTTGAATGATTTGAAATTTCAATTCATATTATATTTCATTTTACTTCTGAATGTCTAATCAACAGATATGACGATTTCCGATATCTTTCATTTATCGCATAATTCTCTGTGTATAGAGTCGCGCACCTAGGAAGACCCAGGCCACTCCAGCAGGCATGTTCACGAAACTTTCCTAAGATATGGCCTAAATGTGTTCCTAAGATATGACTTAGGAAATAAGTTAGGAACATCCTAAGACCAACTTAGGGCACGTCTTAAGATGTAGCTCGACGGTAACTTAGGAACGTCTTAAGTTAGGATATCTTAACCTTCTACAACCATTCTTATTTTTCACATTTATTCATACAGATCGAATTTGATAGACTTTTGCAGGGATAAATCATTAAACATTTTGCCAGAGAAAATTGTTCGTGTCGGTAGTTAAATATGTATCAGTTACCAATAGCAATTTAGTTAAAAAAAACAAACAAAACAACACAAAACTAAACTAAAAAAAAAAAGAAAAGAAAAGAAAGAAAGGATGACCCCCAAAAAAAATTAATTGCATTTTTTTTAAAATGAAGATATGTATCAAAACAGAATTGGCTTACAAGCAACTGATTATTTAAACAACATGTGTCCATTCTTTGAGTGCAAATTAACATTTGATAATTTTGTCAATCACGTACATGTAATACATAATAAACACACGCTTTTCATAGAATTTAAAGTTACATATAGAAACACAACCAATTTACCTTTAATCTGCAATATATAGAATACATGAACACGATGTCCTAAAGTTAGGACAAAGTTATGACGGTTCCTAAATTTAGGAGAGCTTCGAGAAACAGACTTAAGACTAAGACGTATCCTAAGATGTACTTTGGAAGCACCATAGTCCTAAGATAGCTTCGTGAACATACCTGCAGGTAATTGATACCTGTTTAGATTAGGCCCGCCTACTATTCCAGTAACCGTACGGTCATGAAATGGGTCGTTTAAGTTATATATATCTTGTATGATATTTGAATGATAATACTATGTTATATAAGCGTAATAAAACAAGCATGTGCTGTAATTTTTTCGTTGGAAATTCTCGTTGTAAAAATAATGTAATTTAACTACATAAATTCCACACTTAATTTTGAAGGTTTATTATAAACAGAATCATCATAAAAGCACGTTTGGCAGCAAAAGAAAATTCTAAATAATACAGCTCATATTCTTTTAGTATTATAGCGACTTTGCATTAAAAACTATACCGTTAATGAAAATGAACTGCAATTACGTGAAAATTATCAAATGGAAATTTGTTTGATCATTATACCAACATATTATGACCGTATTTACTTAATACAAGTTCATTGTGGTTTCATTGTGGTTCATTGCAGTTCATTGTGGTTGAAAGACGCGCCGTTAAATTATCTCTCTTTCTTTCTCTTTCTCTATTTCTATTTCTCTATCAATCATTTGTCCCTTTCATCTTTCATTACGGTAATTGTTTTAAGTTTTGTCAACCTCTATGCTTTTCTTTTTACGGAATAAGCCAACTAATGCAACAAAATTTCAAGTCGGTAATGAATTTTGTCAACCTCTATGCTTTTCTTTTTACAGAAAAAGCCAAATGATGCAACAGGATACATGTCTATTATGTTTACATACTTCATTTGAATTGATTCGATTACTAGATTATTCCTTGCAGTAATTATTCCAAATATACATTATGTTTTAATTTGATCAGGTCTGTCCTTTGCAATATTATTATACATTCATTTGCAAAGCAATACTGCAAGGAATTCTGTAATCACTTAAATAGACATTGAACATTGAATGTTCATCATTATTTGTGAATTAAACTGGATTTTAAGCATTTATAAATCACACCCAGGTAATGTAGGTTTTCATACCAATAGTATTTATATTAGATTTAGGTAATCACTCTATTTCCACTTTGATATGATTAGGTAATACATGTAGTGATGATTGTTATGATTTTTCCATCAATTCTGCATTGCTGGAAGATTCCACATTTTGTTTATTTCTCCCCAAGTGATAATAACACTGTGCCGGATAATTATTCCAGTGCCAATGTGACCATTTTTGCACTCGCTTAAGATGCAATTTCGTAAAAATCCA
The DNA here is from genome assembly GCA_020458035.1 of Magallana ariakensis. Classification (NCBI taxonomy): domain Eukaryota; kingdom Metazoa; phylum Mollusca; class Bivalvia; order Ostreida; family Ostreidae; genus Magallana; species Magallana ariakensis. The sequence continues at coordinate 4,641,925 of CM035818.1, forward strand.
AAAAACCCAAATGATAGACCATTGTCTAGAGAGTATATAACCTCTTTTGTTTTTAGTCTGTCTCACCTGACAGGTGAGATATTTACCTTTAAAAATTAATATCCCATAGGAAAACAATAATTCCCATAGGAAAAATAACTTTCCAACAGGAAATATTGAAAATCCTATAGGATTTTTTTTTCTAAAAATCCTATTGGAATTAAATTTCCTAGAGGAGAAAAGTATTTCCTGCAGGAATTTGATTCAGACAGGTAGTTTTCCTATAGGAAATTAAGATTTCTATCGGATTTTAAAGGGAAAAATTATTTTCCTGTAGGAATTTATTATTTAAAGGTAAATATCTCAACTGACAGATGAGTCACCTGACAGGTGAGATACATTAATATCAAAGGTGGTTATAAACTCTTTAAGCAATGGTCTATCATCTGGCATATTTGAATTTTTCGATACATGCAGCTTAGACGGGTTCAAAAATGCCACTGTGGCAACGCACTTTGAAAAAATTACGCACTTTGAAAATTTTTTTAAAAGTGCGTTAAATTTTGGTCCAAATCAACGCACCTTGAAATATTTTTTCAAAGTGCGTTATGAGTTATGACCAACATTTTTTTTACATCATGACACTTAACGCACTTTGAAAAAAATATTTTTTTTTAACATTAAGATGTAAAGTTGTGTTTATATATGAAATATCACTTGATATTTCGTTTTCGATGAACCGATACGGCGATCCATTCTTTCAGCAAGCTCCGTTTCTCATGCGCTGATCCATACTGGATGAGCTTCCTAAATAGAACATTAATCCTACCGCTGGATTCAGTTCCTCCCAGAGGCCTGATGAATTGTGTTTGCCAATTTATTAGAGACCAGATACAAATGTATAGATTTATGAAACAATTCTTTGAAGGGGATTATTGCACCTACCGCGGTCATTGTAAAGAAAAACAAAAAGATTCAATAGAGCACATATACATTTCGTATTTCTTCCCCTTTCCAACTTCGCGGGTAATAAAGCGATGATTGTTCAAATCAATTTAATTCCGCCTACAAGTATAAACAATGAGTTTTAAATTCATTTTTTTCTTAAACAAACTAAGAATTATTAATAAACGTTAAAAACGTTGTTCTAACCCAGCTTACGATGTCTAAGTATAAGGTCGCTAGCTTTTGAATTTAATTCAGTCGTTATTTAAATTTCAGTTCTAATGTGGAGTAAAGAAGATCTTTTAGCATCAAATTATGAAAACAAAATTATAAAATGGGTAATTAAAAGAATTTATTCATTTTTGAAATCCTATTTTAACACTGATCTATCTTTATACTGAATGTACATTTCAGTCAATTATAAACATATTATTTAATATTTAACACTAAGTAATTTGACGGCTTCTTCTGTGTAAATAGTCCTTCAATTCGAAAAGAAAAATATAAACTCGTCCTAAGATTCGCGTAGACAGGGATTTTGAAATATGGATCTATAATTATATGTAATATGAGCGAGGGCTATTTGTTTTTTAAAAAAAGGTACTCTTTATACACATAAAAGAATTAACGAAGAAGGAGACGCCTTCTGTTAAAAAAACAACCCAATAATGTACATGTATAATAAAATACCGGGTAATACTTCTTCTTTTCTTTTTTACATGTTGTTCATATATGAAATATATACAGAAAATGTAAATTGCCAATTTCCTATAATAAATAATAAAAAAAAGTGTGCATTGTGATTGATACTTAATTATTAACAAAGACCTCACCCTTCCCCATTTTAATTTGATTTATTGTGTTTTCTTTTTCTTCTTTTAACATCCTCTTGAGGGTTTTAATTAACTATGTACATGTACACATTGACGCTCCCCCACTCCCATGGAAAAACATATGGCTAATTGGCAACTATTAAAGTTCTATCCATCTACCAGTGGGGAACATGATCACACTTATTAAGTGGTTTTTGCATCAGACAGTTGATGATTTATAATCAAGGTGATGTCAATTAAACATATGCTATCCTTTTGGTTTATAATACTAAAACAGAGAAGTCAAATCTCTAACATTTAATATTTGTTTATTAATGATATATATTTCACGTCAATATGTAGTAGTGTCCTAAAATTGTACTCTGTATGAAAACACACACTTCTTACTTTAATCTTGTGATAATGTTATTACCAAATTCAGGTACTGTAAATTCCTTATTTTACGCGAGTACTTAATTCCGCGATCCGACTGTTCTGTATCAAATCGCGAGAACTTAAAACCGCGATCCCACATTGCGTTGGACTTATTATTCGCGTCTGGTCTTGTTAACTAACAGTAAAAACCGAAACCGGTGTAATGTTGTATTCCGAAATAAAAAGAGTTATCTTTCTTTGTTATTGATTAAAAGAGTTATCTTTCATTGTTTACTGTTCTTGAGGTTTGGTCAATCACGTGTGAACATGAGTACTTTTTATGCGATTAAATTCACTCCAATACTTAGATAAATAAGTTCACTAGTAAAAGATGACCACTCCGTCGATCAAGACGTTTTTTTCTCCGCAAAGAAAAGCTTTATTACTTGTTGCAATCTCGCCATTACAAGAGACTGTTAACAAAAATGTGGAAAGAGAATTAGTTTTATCTTCTGTATCACCTGCTAGTGAATCGAGAAAAAGGAAAAAATATGGGAAATACTCGGGAGAACAAAGAGCCAAAATTGCATGGTATGCCATCGACCACGGAAACACCGCAGCAGCGCGCCACTTTTCGTCAACACTTGACGCAAAAATAAATGAAAGTACTGTCCGTGGCTACGAAAAAATGAGAAAGATAAATGAAAAGTTGAAAATAGCAACCAATATTACTTCTATTCCAAAATCTCCAATAGGACGCCCGTTGAAGTTAGGCGACATGGACACTGAAGTGTGTGACTATTTAAGAAATCTTAGAGTTGCGGGGGGTATCGTTAATTCGAGAATAGTTATAGCAGCAGCTAAAGGCATCATAACAGCTAGGGATAAAACCCAACTATCCGAATATGGCGGTCCGATTTTCGTGAAAAGAAAAGGGACAAAGGGGGTCAAAAGTCTTCCTGGTGATTTTGGGCAAATAAAAAAGGAATTTCTGGATAGAATTCAGACAGCTGTAAAAACCCATAATATACCAGATTCACTTATCATTAACTGGGACCAAACCGGTTCAAATTATGTACCAGTGGATAATTGGACAATGGACTTTGAGGGATCCAAGCAAGTAGCGGTATCTCATATTGACGATAAACGCCAAATGACCGTTCTTCTTGACATCACGAAGTCCGGCTCGCTTGTTCCACCTCAGCTGATCTACCAGGGAAAATCTGACTCCTGTCACCCTGTGTACCTCTTTCAAAATGACTGGGATATCACGCACACAGAGTCTCACTGGTCGACATCGGATTCAATGGACAGGTAATTAAATAGTTTTAGAACAAAGTTAAATGAACTGGAATTTGACCCTCCCTCCCGCAATTCCCAACCCTTTTCTTGACTTACACGTTATTCATATTTATTTTATTTACAGGTATATAGACAAAGTTGTCATTCCATACATCGAAAAGATCAAAGATCAGGATGACCTTCCACTGAAACAACACGCTTTATGTATCTTTGATGTTTATGCTGCTCATCGGGGGGAGCAGTTTCTAAACAAATTACAGAAAAATAATATTCATGTTGTGTTTGTCCCTGCCAGTTGCACCGACCAATTACAACCGTTAGACTTGGCGATTAACGCGCCGTTTAAAAAACACATGAAAGCCCAGTTTGAGAATTACTATTCAAACAAAGTTGCGGATCAAATTAAAAAAGGTGTGAAAGTGGAAGACATTAAAGTTGACCTGCGGCTATCTGTCGTTAAACCTCTACACGCGAAGTGGGTGACGAAATCAGTTGACGAGATTTCGAAAAACATGGAACTTATCACGAAAGCGTGGGCAATGGCCGGAATCGAATAGTGACTCAAGAATTGACCAATATAATCAGACGTTTTTATGCATTATTTGTTTTTAACTATAACAGTGTTGTGTCTTATTACAATAAAAACTTTTTAATTTACGCATTGTATATATTGTGCCTGAAACGAGAGTAAGAGTTATCTCTCATGTAATCATGGTAATATGTCGTCAGACTAACGAGTACGTGGAGTCTTTAAAACAGAAATGTAATGTAGATAATTGATGTTTTATTTAAACGAATGCTTTAAAATGGTATAATAATCATACATAAAGCGTGAGAATTACCTGGTTAGGTAGAAAAATCAGGAATCGCGAATTTCAAATCCTTTGAGTACACAATTGATAATGATAATAAAAGCGAGATTTTAGAATCCGCGATGGGGGCTTCTCGCGATTTTACGCGGATATAAATTCCTTGCTTTTAATTAGGAATTTACAGTATTTATTTTCTATATCCTTTTATAGTGAATAGAAATTTCTCACTAAATATTTATGCAATATTGAAGGTTGTGATTTCATGAAAAGATGAAGGTCCTTGCAGTGTTGCTATATTAGTTCAATTGAACCAGTGATTTTGAATTATAGTGTTTTCTGAAAATGTGGGGATTTACATAGAAATGCTAGTTGAAAGCAAATAACAAATTAAAGTTAAGATGTGGGAGATTTGGCGCTATTTGTCGCTGACTTTTTCATAGAGTTTAAGTGTGGGAATTTTGGTGCCTATTGTCGCTGACTTTTCCAGTGTTTAGGTGTGGAAAATTTGGAGCTATTTGTAGCGGACTTTTTAAGAGAGTTTAAGTGTTGGAGATTTGGCGCTATTTGTCGCTCACTTTTCCAGAGCGTTAAGATATGGGAGATCTGGCGCACTTTGTCGCTGACTTTTCATGGGTTTACACGGGTTATGCATTACTGGTGCTATTTCATTGGCATTAACTGTTGTGAAGAATATTGAGGCTACCTACCAATTCCCCTTTTCCCTTTTGGTTTTGTGACTTCTCACATGAAAGATAAACCGTGCAGGGAAATCTCATATACATATAGGTGACAACTTCCGTCCCCCTTGTGACATTTATCGCACATCTAAGACAGTAGATGCAGATTAAGAGTTAAGAAGATATTTTTATTTTTTGCAGGTGTAATGCATGGTTTTGGTTGAATTGGTTGTAAGCTAAGGTGTTAAAGGACCGATCGGGAGACGAAGAGAATCGCAAAATAATTTTACCGATGAGTTTTTAGCAAAAATTTCATTTGATGTGACAGCTTTAAATAAATTCCAAGATGGCGGCGATATCTTGTGTATTGTTCGGTAGAGGGTATATATTTTTATATATGAGATATACACATGTATAACTTAAGGTGCCTATGTATCAGAGATACCGGTATTCGATGATTTGTGAGTAGCATGTAGACATACAACTGAGAGAAACGTCGGATAAAGAGTCATTTCCCATTGACAAAGATAAAATATAGACAAACCTGTAGTATTTTCTCATTTTTTTTAGCAATTCTGAAGAGAATTTATCAGAACGTGTTTTTGAGGCAATGTGTGAAATTGTTGGAACCTCACAAATTGTTGCCCAGAGAAGAGAAATCATGGATGTAAATGAAAAGCTTTGTTCATTCACTGTAGAAGGTGACTATGCATGTTCACAAATTCAAGCTGGGAGTAAACGAGACGGATTCCGATTTGATCAGTCTGATGAAGATTTGATGCTCTGCTTCGATGATATAAGAGTTATTTGGGATCGTTTTCAGTTTTCTAATAGTACTGAACACAAAACACTTTTTGACAATTCAGAAAGTCAACCAGGATATGGTTTGTTACAAATTTTGGAGAAGCAGAAAGCAGAATCATCGAATTTAATTATCACGATTAAAGGTAAATCATATTTATCTGGCTCTGCTTTAAAAGCTTATATTTGTTCATTCTCGCCTCTGCTTCGGATACATGGACCTTGTGCCTCTTTTAATAATGGAATCACCGACGTCGATTTAGCAGTATGTCTAATGAGTGATGATTGGCCTCCGCTTGCATCATCATTTGTAGGAAGATGCAACAAAAAGTCATGGCCAAAACCTGATCTTATTCAGGATATAATTAAATCCGGATGCCATGTAGTACCTGTTGGTTCTAAATCAGAGAATGAAGATGTGGAATGGAGAATATCTTTCTCTGTTGCAGAAAGGAAACTGGTACACGACATGTCCCACTGTCAGTTCTTGCAATACGGATTGTTGAAATTGTTCTTGGATGAGGTCATTAATAACTGTTGTGAAAAAGACAAATTGTTGTGTTCATACCATATAAAAACAGCGGTTTTTTGGACTCTGCATGAAAACCTTCTTTCTGAATGCTGTCCAAAAAACCTCCTCAAATATTTCTGGGTCTGCTTGCGACGTTTGCTCGAGTGGGTTAATGGGGGAAATTGTCCAAACTTTTTCATTCCGGAAAATAACATGTTCAAAAACAAAATCTACGGCCCTGCTCAACAGAAACTGTCAAAAAAACTGCAAAGACTATATGAAGATGGTCCGCTTTGTGTTTTGAAATGTCCATCTATCAAAGAATATTTATCAAGTATTCATACAAATGACAGACCTGTTTTAAAAACATATGCTGACCCACTTTTATTAGAACTACTCGATGAACTAGAGAATATTAGTATACCGTCTCTTTATTATGGTAAACTAATCAACTGTTTAGAGCCTTTGGAAGTTATTGAACAATTATTCAATTCAAACGTGTCAAAAATCGAAGCCCTTGTGTTAAGAAGAGCAACAATTAATGTACTTGAAAACATTGCTTTTATTTTATTGTCTCTAATTTCAGGCGAAAACAGATCTTTCTACGTTGTTGACAAAATAGCCTGCCAAGCATTGAAGTTATCAGCTAAATTTGGCAATGTTTCTGATATGTTATTTAGTGCTATGTATTATTACAGGACATCCCGTTTCAAGGAAGCCTTATCCGATCTAGATTTAGCAAAGGCATTGTTAACACAGTCATGTTTGATGGATTCCGGCATTGAACGCTGTGCTGAGATAATAACAGGACAATCATTGGTTACAGTGACAGATAGAAAATCAACTTCTATCATAACATTATACAATAAAGTTGTTTATATAAACGAATTAGTCAAAGAGCAGACACACAGTTTAAAATATCCCTGGTTCGAGTATCAGTTATTTATACCCTCTTACGTTCTTCTACTCATGCTAGAATACCTTTGTCAACGATACGTTGATGAAAATAAAGCACAGGCTGCTTTAGCTAAACTCTTTGTTGTTGTACACTGCGACGAGGGTATGCATATCACTGTGGATCTTGAAGACATATCATGGCAAATTCTAGGAATCTGTCAAGAGCTTTCAGGTAATCTCCACGGTGCTCTGTGCGCGTACAAAAAATCACTAGCTTGTGAACAAACATTAAATCGAATAAGGTCAGCGTCAGAGGAAAGACTTCAGGATGTGGAAAACTTACTTCAAAGAAACAATGATACTATATCTTAAATAAAGATGACGATTTTTAAAATGCATGCCTATAATAGAATGAATGTGAAACTGAAAAAAATACAAACATATCTACTTTTCTTAAACAAATAATTTTTAGCGATGTATATTTAGCATTATATATGTAAACTTATTTTTAACATTGTTAGTTCTAAGCTTGAAACATATTGGTTTAAACTAATGTGAATTTTCAAACTGTCTTATGTTTTAGAACTCCTTAATATATCTTGGAGCTGGCATGAAATCCACCTTTTTGCTTTGCTGTGGTATATAATTTAAGTACATTTAAAAAAATGATCAAACAAACGTTTGTAGTGACAACCCATAACTATACATAAAAATATCAGTTTGTATATTTGAACTACTCTGGAAAGTAATCACCGATCTTCAAATGTTAGACAAAGTATACAACATATCGATATAATACATTTTGGAACTCAATACCTCTAGAAATTAGAGATTTTACAACTTTAAAATGCTCGTTTAAGAACATTTCCTCCCGTTCTAGATTACCCACCGCCTAATTTCTATTTTGGAGAACAATATCGGAATGTAACTCGTAAAGGATAGAGACATATATGTATTTTGAATAAGAATTTGTTAGGTTGCAATATTTATTATTGACAGTCCTGTTCTGGTCATTCAGAAAACGAAAATATAATTTCCAATGTACAATTACTTTTGGAGAAATTTGGTCGGTTTCGAGTTTATTGATTGTCTTTATTATCTTAAATATATATTGTCTGTTAATTTATTTTCCTGTTTATCTTCTGCTCCAACTTTCACCACTGTAAAGTATGCATGTCATATATACATGTATTACTTCAAAGAAACAATGATACTATATCTTAAATAAAGATGACGATTTTTAAAATGCATGCCTATAATAGAATGAATGTGAAACTGAAAAAAATACAAACATATCTACTTTTCTTAAATGATACTAGTGTTTTTTTTTAAATATTGAACATCACATTATGCTATCAATTATAGGAAGGGCGTTCTAAATTTTTAGAACCTAGAACTATTTTTGAAATCAAAATTTGATTTGCCCTATATTTTGTTGAAAAACTTGACATTGTATTCAATCTTCAATAGGTATACCAACAATCTTACGAATAACAAAACACAACCGCTCTATAGAACTGTATGTGTCCTATCAAAATAAATTATTTCAAAATGTTATTTTATGTTCATGTTTTCCATTCTATGTATGAGTGTTGTAGCTTGATTATTGAAATCTTGATAAAAAAACCGTACTTCAAATCCTGACTTTTTTGTTCAAAAGTTAATTTTACTCATAGTGACATAACCTACGTGTTTCTCTATGCAAACAATACTATAAATAATTGTCCTTCTTTACTATTTATGAAAATCTATTTATCTTTAATTTTCCTTCAACTCTTCCGGAAGAGAGAGAGAGAGAGAGAGAGAGAGAGAGAGAGAGAGAGAAATACTCAATTAACATATAACTAATAAACACATCATATGCAGGCAAACTACTCATTATTATATCAACATCACTGACATAAATGAACACTTGCTATCTTCTTTCAATCGATGGGAGTTTGATAAGAATACTTTATCAACTGAACCATCAATACGACATTTTTAACATTTTATCTATTCAGTTTGCAAGTTTTAAGAAGTACACATTAGTTTCATAGATTGAACCATGTATGTAGTCAAACTGCGATAAGAGAGTGATATTAATGCTGGACCTTTTTTGTATAAGTTTATAATTATAGTAACTGTTTTCGATCCTACCTCAATTTTTTAAGAAGTCCGTGTCCGTGTTCCTGTTTTGTAATTTTCCTATGGACTTTTGATTTTGAACACTGTTCGTTATCACCACATGTCATTCTGATTTGAACAACTTTAAACCCAAGAAAACGGAAGTTATTGTTATACATAAACACGAACTCTAGATTAAATCAAAGAATTCAATTTGATGAAATGCTTTCGACTGGTCTTGCCTTTGCTTTTCATAACAAGTGGCGACTGCGTGATAGTTTTAGCTCGATCTTCTACACTTAAGTAATCAACTTGAAATTGATATAAGGTCACCCGTATTCAGCAAGTTAGAAAAGCATCCCCTCCAATTTCAGAGAAACTACACGAGTTTAACTTGATTAACTATTTAAAATTAATGAAGCACAACAGCAGATACTACATCTGAATGATGAATTTATTTTACACGAACACAGCTCCTTACAGAGATATATTGAACAAAGTGGTGGGCTAATGAAAATGAAATAAAAGAAGTAGTAATCATCTTCATCGAAACATCATTTAAAATACTACTTTTTGAAATTATCCTTAAAAGTTTAAACTCTGAAAGAAGAATCGGGGTCAAAATCTAAAATGGACGACATTGTACAATACGCTCAGCGTACCTGCCTTAAATTTTAGGAACCTAAATGAAATAAATAAATAAAATAAAACAAATGAAACAGCATGCTCAGTAAGCATCATCAACATGAAAACACCTCAAAGGAACGGTCAAATCTATGACTTCTCGAAAATTTCTCAAACCTACAGATACGGACCGATGGCTCAAGGAAAACATGAGACACAATTTTTCGGTTCCTTTAAAAGTAAATGAGACCGCTATATGATCTATCAAAATGCTTAAATGTTTGCGCAATCAAAGCTTTTATTGAAATTTAAGGAGTTTCTAGGGAGAATGTTTTAAACATACGATTTCCCTTTATTTTTTTTTCCAATGAAATGTCAACTTGTGTGTAAACTACGTGCCAAATATAAAGTAAATTGACCGGAAAGTATACCCGTTTACCGCTCTCAAATTTTGGTCGTTTGTCCGTATCATCCCCGACATTTTATATAGAATTATATAGTAAAAAGGGAGGCTATCATTTTCAATTTTATATGCAAAAATTATAAACATACGATTTTCTTTTAATTTTCAGCAATGAAAGAGAATTGTATAAGTAAACTTTTTGCCAAATTAAAACCAAATCGACTGGATCGTTTTTATGCTATGATTATTTAATCCGACCTCATAGTTTGGCCCTATACACGTGTCTTGCCAGCCATGTTACATATACAATCGTACAGAAAAAAAGGATGTTAACTTATCAAATACAATTTTATTTGTAATAGATTAAATAATACTAATCGCCACACATATAACGGATCGCGCATGTTTTTATTTTGCAAATCTTTATTTCAATTTTAATTATTGATGCTGCAATAAAAAAACCGCACGACGTTTATTTTTTGTCAATTGTTACATCAAAGACTCAATTGACGTCATCGTAAGACGTTGACTCCGATGTGAATAACGTCAATTTTGAAGTAGCAGCAAAATGATAAAAATACTTCTGAACATTATTCTGAGGATTCATTTCACTAAAATAAAAATTATGATATGCATTTTTTAAAGAATTAAAACGTTATATGATAAACTATTTGTTTGATTTTTTACTCTGCTTTTGCGTTTTACGACATTGAACCGATTTTTTTAAAGTAATACATAATACCTGAATTATAGGCCTAATCCAGTTCTGTTGAATTCTTACATAGTACCTATGAAAATGCAAAAACCTAAATTCAATTAAAATATGCTCAAAACAGGACAGGTAATTACTAGTATTTGTTACGGGAAAAATGCGACTGGGCTCTAAAATATGTACGTTCTTAAGCTGTTTGTATACATTTTAACTCACCTGAGCTGAAATTCAGGTGGGTTTTTCCGTCTGCTAAATTTTTCTTTTCCAGCACCGCCGGGCCAATTTTAACCCAAATTTGGTACAACGCATCCTTTGGCAAAATAAAGTAGCGGGTCTGGGTTTGTTTCAATATTTCCAACTGACAGCAAGAGTTTTACGCAACTGAAGCGATGATTCGTGAAAATAATTTTTTGTGTGAAACAATACATAGAAAATAATATCTACGTCCTTTCCCCTCGCAGCTGGAAGAAACAGTCGACACATTCGGTTGACATACCTCAGAGGCCTAAAAGTATAGTTACTTGAACTTATAATAGTGATATTAGTGGTGCACACCATTTTGTGTGTAGTATTTTACGTTCACTTGATATTTAAAATTATATTAAAATCAGAATATTTTCTCTTGGCTTTCGTTAGTTATTAAACAACCAATAAGAAAAGAAAAAAACCCCACCAAATATGATGGAAGAGTTACTCTAAATTATTCGATAAAGAGGGATTATCAAAAAGTTCGGTTAGTGGATTAATGCGAAAAACCAAACAAACAATTCTCATTACAATACAAGTGATTATATCGAGCATATTTTCTGAAGTGGGAAGATTTGATCTAATTAGCCCATAAGAAAGCTAATTTTACCCATTTTTGTATTTTACTTCTGGTGACTCGTACATTAAGTTTCCTTTTAAGAAATGATTTAACTAAAAACTAAGTGGTAGATTTCTATTTTAAAAATCTGAGTTAATTTGAATCAATAATTGAAATGTGGAATATACACTGGAGATCTGAAAAAGTTCGAAAATACCTTAGAAAGAGCTATAGATACTAAAATAAAATAAAGTAAGTCTGGTGGTTTATTTAAATATAATGTTGCTACCTGGTAATCATTCATTTTTACATACGTAGTATTGTTAAAAATCCTAGTAACTTTATAACAGCCACTGGAACTTATGTAGATTAAATGATCAAAAATGATACGTACACTTTTAAGAATATCATAGTTAATGAACCTAGTAGAAGACTAGTACTGGCTCACCTGTCATTATATTGAATCTATTTCTAACATTTAAGAAAAACAAACCATAATTTGCACGTTTAAAATCTACAATATGGCAAACCTAAAAAGTCTGAATTAAGACCTACAAGATACCAATTGTGACGAAGCAATGTTTAACACCAACAATATCAACATATCACATCCCCTTTTATCATATGTCGATCTAATCGACAAAGACAATCGAAATCACAATTACATTTATTACTATAGAAATTTTCAGGGAAATGTGATAAAGATTTAAAGTAGAAGAGAAGGAGAGTAAAAGACCAAACTAAAATCTCAGCTTATGATCAGCCCTTTTCACTTTGCAGGAAAGTGTTGACGCAAAAAAAAAAAAAATAATAATAATAACGTGGCAAGGTTAATGTTACAAAAGTCCCCTTTGCGTCTTTTAAATTACATTGATTGTAGAGTATTGATTCATACCGATGATAAGGCAGAAGACTAAAATATAATTTAGTTATATCACATTTTGACAACAGAACTACCATAATATGAATTTTATTAATTGAAATTTATTATTAACTAACCAGTTAATTGGTAGCACATACATATGCAGTCAAGATGGTAATCTATCCTAACCATGTATATACCCTTTGAGGAAGTTTTAAAATAGAAAAATATTATCCAGTGCTCAAATCTAAACTGCGCAATTTACATATTTTGTTATTGAGTCACAAGGCATTTAAATTTCTTCAGTTGGTCGCCATTTTGGATTAGTAAATTCAAATCGCTGCTTATTTTACAGGTACACTTTTTCAGGGTACGGTATGTAATATGAATAGGTGATCATAAATTTTTTATCATCACAATGATTATAATTTTTTTTTTACACTGTCAACGAAGTGCTGGCAGATTACAAAGAAACAATAATTAATACCAACTTCATTTATACACTTTTTGTTTAATATGCATATGCATGTTCCTTTTCATACCGTATAAATACTCTATTTTTCATCAGCAGTATCATGGCAGGAACAGGAAGCTCCAACACGCACGATGTAATGATAAGCTACAACTGGGGAAGCAAAGAAACTGTTTTAAAAATACGAGATAATCTGAAACAAAATGGTGTAACTTGTTGGATAGACGTAGAAAAAATGTCAGGATCAACCCTGGAAGCAATGAGCGCAGCTGTAGAAAACTGTACAGTATTTTTGATGTGTTATTCTGCGAAGTACTCGCAAAGCAAAAATTGTCAATCAGGTAATTCAGGCAAGTGAAAATTGGCGGATTCATGTTGGGCTGGTAAAAATGTCCCATCCCATTTTCCTGATTTAAATGTCTAGACTTATGCACATATATTTACCTAATTATGTTTTGTGACTTTAGAACCATGCACAATCTTGCTCTGACTAGTATTTCAAACCCACCAACTGTACTTATTCATTACATTCTCTATGGACTGCGTTTTACAAAAGAACCGATGACAAAATTGTAAATCTTTCCTGTCTTTAACGTTCAAAATTTATTTAACACCATTTAATCTAAACAATATCAATAGCCACGAGTAGATTTTACTGGTGCTGAACGTGTTGTAACTGGTGGATAGTGAGTATTTATAAAAATGGTCTCTTAAGATCAATTCTATGTAAAAAAAAAAACTTTCATAAAATCGAAAAGCATAGTCAGAAATATTCTATATATTGCGTGCATGGATACACATTTGATGTAAAAGTTAGCATGACGCCATACATTTGTTACTAGGGGCAATTGTTCCATGGAAACAGAATATAAAGATGGACAAATGGCAACCCAAGCTACTTTATAGTAATATAGAAAATTTTTGCATTTTATCAGTTGCGAAATTCAAAATTTATCTGACCTTATATAACATACTAGGAAGATATTTATCTAACAAGAAACATTACTTTTGTTGGGCTCAGATAATGAGGAAAACGTTTCTAGATATTGTGATTCAATTTCTTATGGAATTTTGGTACTGTTTTGATCTAATAAAAATAATTACCAAAAAGTAACGTTTACATTTTATAATTTAATTGGCGAGTGTAAACTTACCTTACACAAATCGAGTTTTTGTTTCTCGTAAATTAATCATTCAGATATTACAAGATTAAAAATAATTTAAGGTTCTTGTTTTCTCATTTCGACAAACAGCGCTGTTCAAACTGTACACTTCCGTTCCTTCAGGCACACACACAGACGCGCACGCACGCACGCACGCACGCAAGGACGCACGCACGCACGCACACACGCACACACACACATCAATTTAAATATGTCTTAAAAAAACATTAAATAGCAATTTATTGATTTTTGCCTCTGTTACAATGGTAACAAGTCCCAATAACTACCATTGAAGGCTCGCTTGAATCTTTATTTACCAAGCGTATCAAATGAATTGTGATGACAAATTTCGATGATTTCATATTATTAATCGTAATACGTATTTTTTTTCTGTAAAACGTAGTCCAAGTAACGATACTTTATCGTAATATGTTGATGCTTCTTTACTGATTTGCTTCTTTCACTAATTTATAATGTGACACTTATTGTTATTTCTGATGAAATTCCGAAATGCAAGGAAGGGGTCCATTTGTGGAAAACACGTCGCATGGAAAAATGCTTTTATTTCCTATAATCAAACAATTCAGTGACTGTCGGGATAATACTAACATACACAAAGCTACAAAAATACATTTTGACATACAAATAAATAAACATGTATTACATTTGACATATTCTGATCAGTTGTATTGTGTAAAATTTCCAAATTAAAAGTACAAAAGTTGGGGGAGTTTCAGGAGTTAGTGATATTAGGCAAATTTTTTATGATTTCCATCTCTTTGCCAGCAGACCATTTGATGACCAAATGACAGGATAATGGAAAGAAAACAGTAATATTGCGTGCACAATTTTTTTATTGCACAAACAAATACATGTATGGTTATTGTCTGGTAGCAGAACAGAACGGGCATGCTTAATGTGTTCAGCCATTTATGGAGACAGAATATGATCTATTTGGAAAAGATCATTGTGTAGATTTGTTTTTTTGCTTTGTCGCTAGAGGCTAAGTTCTGACTTGTTTGATAAAAGTATAGAAAGCTTTTAAAATACATGCATGTTCCTCTTTGGTCGTATAATGTGGAAATGACAACAAAAAAGACTTTCCTCATTGCGAGTGAAGATTAATATGTTTTAGTTATTAGGATTTTTAAAAGTCGATTTTCTAGACCTGTGGCCATAGGGGACTCGTCTGAAAATTGTAATAGTCCACTGGACTCTGTGTTTATGGCTTCATGTAATGCTTAAGAATTGATTGTATTTTAAAACTTCAAACTTTTTCTCAACAAATGGTTGTAGAGAGGACACCAATGAACCCCCTTCATAATTTTTCATACTTTTAAATTTTCAAAATAAGTCTGTAGCTGGGCAGTTCGACAATGCGACAGAGTGATTAAAAAGGCATTGTCCTGTTATTGTATGCATACTTTTCAAACAAAATGACATGTAAGACTTCATATTTATTGCTTTTATATCTAATATTTTTGGCCAGTTTTGGACAGAAACAAGCCAGTTCAAGAAATGTTAACATTCTTATCCTCAAATGTACAAGATTGCCGCACATCCCCCTTAAGTTTTGTTGTAACAAGAAGCTAGTGGTGGGATAAAATAGACGCCAATAAAACAAACCGCATTCACCTTTTACTTATTTCTCTCCAATTCACCTCAGCACTAAAGCTTCAAATCTCAAGCTAATTGACATCATTAATACCACAAGAACCTGGTGAAAAGAAAACACTCATTTCTGCCTGAAGAAATTCACAATAAGTCGAGAAATTGCAGGATTTCCATCAGCAGAAGCCAAAGATAGAGCGTGGTAAGGAACCGAAGCTTGAGTAACATACGTTTACAATTTGTCCCTCTGACTTTGCAAAAGGAAACAATGATTGAATTGTCAGCCTCAATTATTGGATAGTGGGGTTTCCCTAAGCCATGCTTGACTTTTGCTGCGACGTTAATTTTGTATAACTGTCTGAAGAGCCGACATTGCTGAAAGCGCTAACAGTAAACAATTTATTTAATTTGGACTGTCGCATTCTGTTTTATTTATTTAAGAATTTTTTGCTGTACCAAGGCTTTATCTATCTATCTATCTATCTATCTATCTATCTATCTATCTATCTATCTATCTATCTATCTATGCGCGTGAGCGTGCGTGTGTGTGTGTGTGTTGTGTATTTAATTTTCTCTACCATATTGTGCTTTCAACAAAACTGCGAAAAGAATGCATAAAACATAAGACTTGAAGGCGTTTAAATTGATATTAAAGTGCATATATTAAGGCACAAGTTTTTAAAACAGCTATTTTACGTAGATAAGTTTTGTTAACTTTTAACTATAGTTAGATTTATAACATAATTTTAACACAATCTATTGGCATAAAATTATTTTTAACGTCCCGAAACCAACGAAAGAAACGGAATAAAATAATACATTCAAAATAAACCTTATGTTTTACAAAAATAATGTAGTTTCATAGCGATTCGAAAAAAAATTAAGAGGTTGTACCACAGTAAAAAGAGTCATTTGTGACATGAAGAGCATATTTGTTTGTTGAAAAGGATCGCATTTGTACATGTTTATATATGTTCATTATATATATACTAGCGGAAAAAAGAAACTGTTCATTATAAAATTTAGTATAATTTTTCTATATTTGTTGTTTGTATTTATAAAATTTAAACAATCGATAATGGTATTGTTTTTGACAATATCGGATGGTAACCGTCCGGGTGCACGGACTTTTTCATGGTTAGTGAGCACCTGTTGTATTTGTACGCACGAGTTTTACGGGCCAATACTGGTTGGAATAAGAACTGTAAAGGATTTGTCTAAACTTTTTTTGTTAAAGAAATCACTTTAGTTTCAACAAAATTTACCCCTATGTCATGCCACGACTCAACGAAAACCAACGTAATCGTGCTGTTGGGATGCTGCAAGCTGGAATGGCACAAAATACTGTAGCAAGACACTTTGGAGTTCATCGGAACACCATCCAGTCATTATGGAGACGTTTTCAACAATCTGGCAACACCCAGGATCGACCGCGCTCAGTGCGACCTAGTGTGACGTCACGTCAACAGGACAACCACATTAGACTTGTGCATCTGAGAAATCGTTTCCAGATAGCAAGTTTGACTGCCCGTAGCATTCCAGGGCTTCGACCAATTAGTCCAAGAACTGTGCGTAATCGTCTGCGCGAGCAGAACATCAGACCAAGAAGTCCAGCGGTGCGCCCAGTACTGCTTCAACGTCATCGTATCGCGATTCAAAATACAGGACTGGGCCAATATTCTGTTCACTGATGAATCCAGATTTCATTTGGATAGCAGTGACGGCCGTTGTAGGGTGTATCGTCGTGTTGGGGAGCGTTACCAGGACGCTTGTGTTGTGCAACGTCGACAATTTGGTAGAGGTAGCGTTATGGTGTGGGGTGGAATATCAGCACATGGAAGTACCCCTCTAAAAATTGTCAATGGATATCTCACTGGCGTACGCTATCGAGATGAAATTATTCAGTGTCATGTGATACCCTTCATACAGAGACATCAAAATCACATCACTCTGCAGCAAGACAACGCAAGGCCACACGTTGCACGTGTAGTCAGGGACTTGTTTGTTCAACAGAATGTCGATGTCTTGCCTTGGCCAGCTGTTTCCCCCGATTTGTCGCCGATCGAGCACGTCTGGGATGAAATGAAAAGACGTTTACGCCGTTTACCAAATCAGCCAGTGACATTGGCTGATTTAGACCAGGCTTTAACCAACATCTGGAACAACATCCCTCAAGCATTTCTGAACACTTTAGTGGCATCAATAAGGCGTCGCTGTCAAGCATGCGTGAAAGCAAATGGTGGTCAAACGCGTTATTAATTTTGTTAATTCAATTTCAAATAACAGTGACTCTCGAGTGTGCTGAAATTGACGTTATTCGACGTTGACATTAATGTGTAATGAGATGTTGTTACGAATACATGTGTTAACAGTATTACAAAAATTTAAAATTTGTTCATTGTAATTTTTAAATGTTTTTTCATATATTAAATAATGCACAGTTTATGGAAAAAGTACAGAATTTATTTATCATAATCAATATTTATAATGGAATTACCCGACGCTTTCTTTCTGATGCACTCTCCCATGAGTATATGATTCGGAGACGCTGAGAGTCGGTGTCTTTCCTGTTGCAAACAGCAGATGAAGAAGGTAACAGAATTACTTGTTATTTACTTTGGGACCCATACAACTGACTCAGTGGACCAAATGAAGCTTGTTACTGGAATGGTATACTTTACTCATAGTGGTTATAAGCCACAGTACTTACATGTACAATGTGTCAGGAAGGGTAGCAAGTGCCAGGATTAGGGACCTAAATAGAACAGATCTGTCCTTGGTGCTTCACTATCTATTGTAGTATTAATAATTTGGTTTCGTCCTTTATTGCATATCATTTTGTTGTATTTGATTATTTCTTGATAAAGTATGGTTATGTTTAATATATATAAATAAACTCAGCGACTAAGAAAAACTGTGTGCCATTTATTTATTTTAACAAGCAACGAAGCAATAGGACTCAAATTAAGCAATGAAAGGTACTAAATTTTTATTCCCTCAGAACTTTCCTCATGAAAAAATAAATATTCAGCACCATTTTTCTCCCTTTTTAAGGTAGTATGGGACACTTCATTATTGTGAGATACTTCCTATCAAAGTAATCAATAAAATATAAAAGTATACATGTAATTTTATATTTTTTCTTTCCCGAATTTGGTTCCTAATCGCGTAGCGCAAAAGGTTAGAGCGTGAGCTACTAATCTGTAAATTATGAGTTCGAGTCCCGCTGGGGCTTTTTTAGTTTGTGTTCTTTTAAAAAAAAATTAAAACATATCTTTTGGTGAAGTTTTGTAAAGTTTGAAAATTCTAAAACGGTGAGAGTATGTTGATGTTTATGCACTTTTTTCCACATTAACATTGACAGTGTGTGTCCCATATCAGCTTAAGGGTAAAATTAAAGAGAACAATAATATACATGTATACCCTTTTGGGGCTACTCGATGCAATGTGCCATGAGTCTTCGGTTTAATGATAATCTATGCCCCTTTAGCTTTCGGTAGATATACTTAATTTTGTGAACTCCATGAAAATTATTTTCATAGGAAAATTCTGGGACTCCGAGTCCGTCCAGGCAAAATTGGAATCCAAAAGGACCACGGAATAACTCTCCCTGTACCGAGGAGCGATGCTTTTGTGATGTTTTTATTGGATTAAAAAATACATCCCCTACAGTCATCATGATATTATTTCTTAATGAACAAATTCCTACGGTGTCTCTCTCCAATCTGCCTGTTGTTAGAGACAAGCCACGCCGTAAATTCATACATCCAATAAACAAGTGCCCCGTATCAACCCGATCTGAGCAGCAGTTTTCAGAATATACACTGAAGAGTAAATAGGGAGATGATATAATATCTGCCAATATGGAAAAAAATAAAGTTCATAACAAAATAGCTAGCAACAAACAGTAGTCCTGATGGATGCGATATTGGAGCAGTTTAATGTCAGGCAGTAAACAATTCATTAAAAAAAGGGCAGGTTGTCATGATATGTTCCTAAGACCTACTGAAACATTGAAAATGAGCTTTCAAGGTCAAACCAAAATATATACCCTATTATTAAAGATGTGAAGGAGGTCAGCTTCTTTTGGTAGTTGGACATCGTTACACAGGTAAGCGATGTTGCCCATGGAATTTTGTTTTGAGTATTACCGACGTTACACATTGCAGTGGGCCAAGCAAAATCTGAATTAACGTCAGTATTGGAAAGGGGACGTGTTTTTTGTAATGTAGACAATTGTGTCTTTAAACGCGACAGATTTGGAGGGGGTGGCGTCAAAGTCTGGGATCCATTAATTACAATCTTTGGTCACATTTAGTCAATTTGAACGATATCCTAACTGCCATGAGGAATGTAGAAGAAATTCTTCAACATGTTTTAGCAGAATTATTGCAGCAACATCGACAAGGCAACAACTTTATTTTCAAACTGAGCAATGCGCGCTCGCATACGGCATGGCTGACACCAACTTAACTTTAAACGGCATCAACGTCCTTCATTGGCCTGCTATATTCCCAAAATTAAATCCACTAGAGCATTTGTGTAACGATCTAGGGAGACGTGAACGCACTCGCCAGCGTCAGCCTGAGAACCCATAAGAACTTGGGAGAGCACTGTTGGAAACGTGGCAAATATTCCTTAAAGAAATGTCTTTCAGTCAATTACACATCGCGGCGCCGTCATCAGTGTAAATGGGGACCATACCCGGTACTTGTGAGCAAAACCACATTTTTGACGTACCCCCATTGACATCTTTTTCAATTGTAGCCTCTTTTTGAATTAAATGATGTTAAAAATCAATGGACACTTGACATGGTAGATTATTTTCCAGATATAATTTGTTTATCAGATCTATGAATAAAACAACAATACAGAAATATATTTCAATTTTGTCGATCAAGTTTTTTATCAAACCGGGAAATTTGGATATTGCTTATTTATAGGTATATGTATTATAATTATCGTGCACTATGAGATTTATAACCTAAAGATTCGTTTGTAGTAACATAATGTCAATGTTTAAAAGTATAATAATCACATCGTTTATAGGGTGAAGACCTTATCATATCTAACAACGAAATATTTTCTACTTATATTTTTTTCATGTAGAAGCAGAATATGCCCAAAAGAAACAGAAGATCATAATCCCATGTAATATGGAGAAAAGCTTTGACCCCAGCGGATGGTTGGGCATACTTATTGGCAGCAAATTGTTCTTTGATTTTTCCGGAAAGTACCCGTTTGAAAAGAAAATGCAAGAATTGCTTCGCGAGGTCCAATTGCATCTTAAAAAGGTGACAGACGACAGTCTTGCCACAAAGGTAGAGACTTCTCTTAGAATGGAAGGTGATCCTATTGAGAATAGCAAAGGAGCAGGTACGAAAAATGAAATACCCTATGTAGTGTGTAGTCAAATATATTTTTTTTGTACTGACATAACTCTTCCTCTACAGAGAGAAAAAGAGGTAAGGAAAATATAGCATTTGTGTGCATAATTTGCATACTAAACAACAAGTTAAACATTATATTAATTGCTTTTTTATCTTTTGGCAACAGTTTTGGTCAGTTTTTAGGAAAAGAAGCCAGTTGAAGAATGTTTTACATTTTGGTAATGTACAAGATGGCCGGACATCCTTCTTAAGCAAAAGTAGAGTAATAGACATGCATCTTGATAATTCGCAAAACTCTAAGTTTTTTTGCGTTTGGAAAAAACAAAGAATTTGTGATGGGTCAGCGATTGATAGCTCCCCCAGAGTGTGGAATGACTGTAAACTTTGCAGTCATATAGCGTTTGCGCTCACCAATATATCTGTTATATGCCAATGTATTGTTGTTTTGACTGTTTTTTTTTACAACTGAGAACAGAGAATTTTGAACAAATCTGCTTGTCTGATTTTCTCCAGTTTTCATACAAAAATAATTTATCATACTAATATTTGAACTACAAGTAAATCACGTTTCTTATTATGTTACCATCCGTGGTAAACCTGGGATGGTCAATTTTAAATCTATTGATATACTTTAAACTTTCCCTTAAAGACCATGAACCAAGACACCGCTTAATTTTTGACTAGCAAATCAGAACATTCATCTTTAAGATAAAAATGTTTTGTGCAGTGACTTTCTCATGGTAAAACATAACTCGGGAAAAGTCGTATTGAATCTGCATGAGGGGGAAGGGTCTTTGTAGACGCTTCGATAGATTCATTGTTTCAGTGTATAGTTTGTCTTTTGACAGATCATCAGCCTAAAAGCAACGACAAAATCTGGTTCATTTTTGTTTCATTACTTTGTCAATATAGATGATGTATATACACACTCGCAAAATTTTAGATTTAAGGACATTGGCAACGAAATAGTATCTGACTCTTCGAATAAAGACTACACCTCCATTTCCAGATCATGTTTGGTTGTCGAATATTAATGTCAAGGTCTTATTTCACATTCTGAAAATCGGTCGGAAGTTCTCCTTGTTGCTCGCAACGATATCATGAATAGTTGTGGCTATTATTGCTCAGGTGAGCCATGTGACCCATGGGTCTCTTGTCTCTCATTCCGGTCATGTTTATGGCGGACCTTTCCTTACTTATGTAGCAATATACCTTCATCACCTGCATATGGTGTTCTTTCAGTTAATTCGATACGCAAGGGCATGCTCTTCGTTTGAACAGTTTCTAAGACGAGAAAGCTATTGACAAACAAGTTGATAAAACATCAACTATCAAAACTATCAACAGTCTCGTTTAAAGTAATCTTTTCGTAAGTTCTATGGTCGATACAACGACCTTGTCAGCAAATACAATCTTCCACTGAGTCCCATGCTGACTGACGTTTTTCATACTAATTGATAGACCATAATTAATTATCTAATTGTCTACGGACTTTTGCGGGTTTCCCCCCCCCGATTACGACAAAGAGCACACGGCGGGTGTGACTAGTTAACAGAGGATGCTCACTCTTCCATGGCATCTGATCCTACCTCTGCCTTGGAGGTCCGCGTTGCTCTGCTTTGAATTTGTATTTCGTTTTATGGATTTTTGAGATGGTTGACGGTTTGTTATTGTCATTTTTTCATCTGAGATTGCATTAATTAACCCAGAATAAATTTTATATTGCTTTGCTTTTCTCAAAAACTATCAGGCCAAGTTTGGCCAAATTTGGTGTGTACATGTATCATCTAAATAGAAGGGTCAAATATTGGATAAATTAATTACAAATCCTGCAAAGACACACTTTTGAGGTAAAATAAATAAAATCTTAAAAGTCGTTCTCTCAACCTTGACATATATGTGGCGACTGGTGCATGGATAGGATAATATACGATGAAATTCGACAGGCTTTTAAAGCTATGAGGATACTATTGATTACCGGTATGTTGTGAAAAATACTTTTAAACTAAGTTTTGAAACATTACCATGTTCGTGATTCTGTGTTACGAAAATCTCATTATAGCTTATTACAAGCTATAACTTTTTACAAGAAAGAGGTACCGGTATGTCATTACCACACCTCAAATCCACCCGATATCATTTTTAAGTCAATAAGTACCTTTATGACGTACAGTAGTATTTTTATGCAATAATTTCTTAATCATGTTTAAACGTTAGGTTAGTACACAATTATTTAGTTACAGAAATAATCTCAGAGAAAGAAAAACTTAATGGAATAATGGATATACTGGGCACTTGAATTTTTCATACAGTCGGGAACTTGGAAATTCGAACTTTAAAGTTGACAAATCTAGTTTTAGAGTTGGTATTTCCAAGATTAAAGTTGGGAAATTAAACTTTAAAGTAGGAATTTTCTAAGATTAAAGTTGGAACTTCAATAATTAAAATTGGAAATTCCATCTTTAATGTTGGAATTTTAATTAAAAAAAAATTAACACAACGTGGCATTAATACTCTTCCATAAAATATAACCTGCTGGCTAGAAAAAAAACAAGTTAAAACGAGGTGAAAGTAAATCGAGTTTCTCTCAAAAATGTGCACATTTTAAATTAAAATTAAACGAATTTATACGTTTATTAGGTAAATTATACAGTTAAAGCAAAATTATACCATTTTAACATTTTGTTGAATAAACCTAACGACATCCCTACTTTTTTCTAAGGTTTTTACATACTTATAAATTTAGACATAAGCAAAAAAAATACATTTGCGATTCAATTAATTCCGAATGGAGCAAATTGGAAAAATTAAATAATTTAATATACAAAAAAATAAGATGCATATTTGCTAAATTTACTTTATTACAACTTAAATATCATCTCAATATATTTCTTCCATTCTGATACATATCATTTCATAAAAATGAATGTTCTGTTAAGATTTTATCAAATTTTAATCTACACCGAGTTGGAGTTTTATACTTGATGATCTCCATCATTTAGCTTCGATGGAGATGGGTTAGGTCATAACCCTTCATCAGGTCATAAATAATCTTTGTGTGACGTAAGTCCTTTTTCAAGATTTCACAGAAAGACGGAGGGACGAACGACATACTTATACAATGTAAAATTTTCGTTCCAAAATATATACTAACTTATTTTCATTGATAATATAAATTCATTTTTGCATGTGACTGCATAGCACACATTTATAAAAAAAAATACATTTGTGAAGTTCCAAGTGTTTTATGAACCAAATTTAAACATTGTCTATATAACATTATAAATCGGCAATACAAACGTTAACATGTACAGGTGAGGGAAGTTATCCAACCCATAGATAAACGAAACATTGCTGTTAATCCCGACTAGTTTTCCATAAACATTTTTCTAAAATTTTATCCAAAAACTAAGGAGAAATCCCATTATGGGGAAATACTACTATTTAGCAGCTTTTTCTGGGGTAAAAGCTACTATGGGGGGGGGGGGGCTACTATACATCACGTGATTCTAAAATAGTTAAGAAGATTTATAGGTACACACAATTTTATATTTTGCCTTCTTTTTCAATTTCAGTTGGATATCATACGTGATCATCTTTATCATTTTTAGTTGGAAATAATATGAAATAAATTTACAGTATTGTGAATCTTTTAATTCACAATCATATATATATATATATATATATATATATATATATATATATATATATATATATATATATATATATATATATATATAAAATCCAAAATGAGTAAAGTTAATCCACACAAGTAATAAATAATAAAAAATAACAGAAAGCCGATTCAAAACTCTACCGGTTTCATTGATATCTCCTGAAGATGTAGAGTTTTGAATCGGCTTTCTGTTATTTTTTAATTATATTTATATATATATATATATATATATATATATATATATATATATATATATATATATATATATATATATATATAAAAATATATATATATATATATATAAAGCACTGAAAATGGCTAACGACACGAACAATTGAAATTGTCAAATTTTCGGGACAACCAGTCCCTTCTTCAGGACATTATAGAAACAAAAAGAATTACATAGGTAAAAACAAAGAAACAAAATCTAGCACTACAACTAACACTACTAAAGAACCTATACAGTTTTGATGATCAATGTTGATAAGGTTTTGCCAATGTGGCCGATCGCTCTGGAGTAATCAATCGAGTGTCAACTTCACGCCTAATCGGGTTATTTAGGCTAATTAAAATTGATGTCCGAATTAATAATGCCCATAGGGGAACACTTAAATATAAGTGGTCACAAATGGGAAGACATGACAGTAGTGGTTATTGACCATAATCCTCAGTGGACAGACGCGGAGAGGAAAAGCAAAGAAAAGTTCTGGATGCACAGACTTAAATCATTCAGACCTGATGGCATGAACAAGCAAATTGACTTCATGAAAATGAACGTGTCATAGCCCAACATCACCTGATACCTATATAGTAATCTTACCATATCTGTCAACTCCGACCTATCAGTTATTACTTTTTATACCAGTTTTTATTTATTATTAATTATTAATAATATTTCTTTATTTTTAATTTAATTATCTTCTCCTTTACACCTAACTCCGATTCAATATATAATTAATTAAATACTTCGGATCTTAACCAAAGCGCCGTACGACTTAACATCGGGTGTTTGAATTTTCCATTATTTATTCGGACATCAATTTTAATTAGCCTAATTAACCCGATTAATTGAAGTTGACAGTCGATTGATTACTCCAGAGCGATCGGCCACATTGGCAAAACCTTATCAACATTGATCATCAAAACTGTATAAAATGTAGTTATTATTTTTTATAGGTTCTTTAGTAGTGTTAGTTGTAGTGCTAGATTTTGTTTTCTTTGTTTTTACGTATGTACTTATTTTTGTTTCCATTATGTCCTGAAGAAGGGATTGGTTGTCCCGAAAATTTGACAATTTCAATTGTTCGTGTCGTTAGCCATTTTCAGTGCTTTATATATTCATTTTACTGGCTTAGTATCTATGCATTAGATCCGATACTTTAAAGATCCTTAGTGTTGTTGATTTTATTTAGTGCTTTTTATATATGTTCCTCTATGGATTAATTTTTGCGATTTATTACTTAAATAAGATTAAAATCAATATAAAATGGAAAATATTATTTTATAAGGATAGAAAGAGGGATCTGTTGTGCAGATTGTTGCCTATTTATCTTTTCCCACTGGTTTTCAATCATTTCAAATCAACTTTGTGCAAAGCACCCTTGAACAAAGGGAGTGAAATTTTATGAAAAAAAATTTGAGCCATTTAAGAAGAGGAGAAAATATAAAATCAACTTTAAGAGATTAGGTGTGCTAAGAATTATTCTTCCTAAGAATCAATGCACTAGAATGGTTGACAGTAGCAGCAAAATGTCAATTCCTTTTTAAACCTTGTCACCTAGACCATTGATTGGACTAAAGATGCAAAGGTACAATTAGGATTATATAGGGTAAACTTTCTTTTCACTTAGAAAAATATTATAAATTGTGACTTGACTATGCATGGCTACTGAGTTGAGTGTGCTGTTCATATCAAGATCCCGGACGAATCACGGAATACAATAAATGAATAGGAATTTTTTTTTCGAGGCTTGTCTACTATTTGTAGTATAAAAAACCCAGGTATCTAAACAATTTGCTATATCCGTGACCCATGGATTCATTATTGGGTCCAAGGAAAGACGAAAAGAATCACTTTAATGGAAAAGCTGGAGATTTTCACTGCTATCTGAGACATAATTATGCAAGCATACGGTAGTACACTCAAATATAGAATATATCAAAGTTTGTTAAAACCATAGCTCTTGTAGTAATGGGGTCCCAGGTGACACATTCCAATATAGGAAAATTTGTTTTTCTGTTTTTTCTATTGGTAGAGTAACAAGGAAATCATATTGATAAAGTGTATAGCTTAACTTGTTAAAACTGTCGATAAAATTGAAGGACTATCACATATCCACTTGGTAATATGTATTTTGCAAAAACTTTTTTGTCCCCCGCCGCAACGCGGAGCGGGGACTTAGAAATGCTGGGCGTCCGTCCGTGTGTCCGTGGGTCCGTGTGTCCGTGGGTCCGTGTGTCCGTGCGTCCGTCCGTCACACTTTTTTGTAAGCACTCTCATGCCTACAAATTTTGACAGATTTTCATTACATTTATACCAAATGTTTATACACCTATTACCTTGGTCAAATTCGAAAATCAGCATTGGTCGATACTTTTTGTTGGAGTTATGGGACCTTGACCACAATAATGACTCGGTTTTATCCAAAAATTGACCTTGTAAGCGCTCTCATGCCTACAAATTTTGACGGATTTTCATTAAATTTATACCAAATGTTTATACACCTATTACCTTGGTCAAGTTCGAAAATCAGCATTGGTCGATACTTTTTGCTGGAGTTATGGGACTCTGACCACAATAATGACTCCGTTTTATCCAAAAATTGATCTTGTAAGCGCTCTCATGCCTACAAATTTTGGAAAAAATGGGTGGTCGGGGTAAAAAAATGTTCCTCCCAACCTCCCCACACATTTAATTCTGGAACAGCCCTGAATGTTTAAAAATATTGCAATTTCATATACTGTGAAATCATTAGACTTCGTGGTGGTTCAATTTTCGTGGAATTCGTGGGTACCTCTCATCCACGATTTAACATCCTACACGAATTAATAAATAAGGGTAATAAAATCATATTTCCTTTGTAGGTTTTAGAGAATACACGAAATTACGTCCCCACGAACCTGTAAAATTTAAGCAATCCACGAAAATTGGCCCCCACGAAATTTAATGATTCCACAGTACAGTATACTAGTATACTGCTTGAACGGCGGGGGACCCAGGAATTCTATTCTTGTCTAGACTAGAGATATTCAGTAAATCAAAGATATGAAATCGAAACTCATTTTTTCTTATTTTTCTAGGAAAAGATAATTCGTTCGAACAAAAAAGAAGAAAGCACTATTGTAATGAATTTAATGCTGTAAAAATTGCTGGGAAGTTAATGGATGAGACATCTAAAGAAGAAACGAGAAAAGAGTTTGAGGAAAAAAGGAAAAGGCATTATAACGAATATCAAACTGCTAAACTTCATCAGAAGTTGTTGGAAGAAGAAAATAAAGCATAAGATTCCTAGAACCCATAAGCAAAATTAAAATCGTGTAACCATTTGATAGAATTATATGAAAACGGGTCTAAATTCGACAACATTAATAACTGTTTATAAGAATTGAAACAAACTATATGAATTTATTGAAGAACATTCATTTGAAGTAGTGTAATTTCAAAATAACAGTTTATCATATACGTTAGATAAAATTTTTCAATATTATCTAGAGAGTCATTTTTATGAGCTTAATCATCTCAATCAGGCGTAAAGTTGACAGTCGATTGATTACTCCAAAGCGATAGGCTGTACGGCCAACACCTTCTCAAACATTGAAATTCAAAACTGTATAAAATGTAAGTGCTGTTTCTTTCATAGTTTCTTTGGTAGTGTAAATTATAGTGCTAGATTTGGTTTTTATCCGTTGTATTGTATTATTTTTATTTGATTCTTTGTTATCTTTTAATTAAATTATAAGGAATATTTGTAATTTTTGCCCAGATTATACGATATGTTCTGTCTCCGTTACAACCAGTTTATTCGCTTCATGATTTATTGAATACAGCAGGTACAAAGATTGTAGTGGTCCACAAGCTTCAAAAATGGAACGTGCTGGCACGTGGTGCATCAAAAAAGGGGAGATAATTCTAGCTCGCATATATGAAGTGCAACAAATGTAATAAATGAATTCCACTACCTTCCCACCTGATATTAAAAATATCACTAATATCTTATACATTTAAACAATGATAATACAATAACCGTAAAGTGACATATTTCTTCTTGAAATATATTATAATATCATATTCAAACAAACGATTACAATGAGCACATTTGGCAACGCAGTGAATTGTGGTACAACATGAGAATGTCACTAGTCATGCATTAAGAAAATAAAGTCTGATATGGGCCTCGTATATACAATTGGTTTCCCATCTCTTGATACCTTGACTTGGACTTTGCGCACCCGGCCATCGGCACTCTTTATAGCATTAGAAATGATTCCGATTGGCCACTCGATCCGTGCAGATGTCAGGTCTTTAAGTACAATGTCTCCAACACATACATCAGGAACTACAGACTGCCATTTGGTCCTCGATTGGAGCGTTTGTAAATATTCCTTCTTCCAACGGTCCCAGAAAATATTTACCAAGTGCTGAACGCACCGCCATTGTGCTTTGTATAAATCCTTGATATCTTGCCGTACAAGGTTTGTTGAAATTTTTCCCGACTTTTGTGTAAGTAACATGTTTGGGCTGAGGATCACGGGGGATTCAGGGTCACAACACACAGGTGCAATTGGCCTAGAATTCACGATGGCACATACTTCAGTCATTAGGGTAGTCAATACCTCCATAAGCATACAGTCGAGTATTCTCTATCATCCGCTCCCACACTCCACTCATGTGGGAAGAATGAGGGGGTTGAAAATCCAAGTTACCTTTCGGTCAGACAGAAATCCTCGGTCAGAGCGGATTTCTTTCACGTTGCCCCTGAGAGAGATGAATCTTCGCAAACAGTTGATGAAAGAGGATGATGATAATTCCTCGATTACCTCTATGTGGATAGCTCAAGTGTAAAGGTAAGTAAAGAGAACGGCCCAACGCTTGCTGTTGGAGGCTCCTCCTCTTGTTTTGCGAGTCACAATGCTCCATGGTCCAAAGGTGTCTAACCCGATGAAGGTGAAAGGAGGACTTGGCTGTAGTAGGTCTGCAGGTAAGTCGGACATCAGTTGGCATTGGTATTTGCCGAGTAGACGCCGACACTTTCTGCATTTGTGTAGCAGAGCTTTCCTGCAATAATCCAATACCCTGCAGATTGCAGGGCTCCGGCTGTTAATGTCTACCTTGGTGTTTCACTGCTTCATTGAAATGTCGTACGAGCAGTATAGCCACATGATGATTCTTTGGGATGATAAGTGGATGTCTCTCATTGATACTCATGTATCCTCTTTTCAAACGACCTCCTACCCGTAGTATACCTTTTTCATCGATTATTGGATTTAATGTGATGAAACTGCTATTTCTTGGCAATGACTTCCGTGATTGCACATTATCTCCTGTCCAAAAACTTCATGTTGAACCATACGTATGATCAGTTCTTCTGATGTTGGTGAGGCTGGAGTATCCAAGGAGTGATGGAACTTCCTAGATATAGACCTTAAACAGTCTATAGATTTCACAAACATCTTCCACCTGGAGAACCTCTCTAATCTGTGAGTTATACGAAACGTCGCAGATTGGTCCTTTTTTCCGTCAACCGCTGTTTTCATGGTTTTAATCTATTCTTTCTTACGAATCTCAGATTCATTTTCTGGTTCAAAATGACTGTAATCAGTGTTCGGATCCTCCTCCAAAGGCTCCTTGAGTTGAGGTGGTCCATGAATCCATATGTTGTCATTAATGACTTCCGCAGTAAGGTTTCTCGTACCCGCATCTGCTGGGTTGGATTTTGTTGGGACATAACTCCACTGCTTAGGTCTTTGTCATGGATATAACCCAACACTACCATACTGTCTGTGTAAAACCTAACGGAGTTAAACTTGATGTCCAGTTCTTCATTGATGATGTCATATAACTGGACAGACAGCACTGCTGCACAGAGTTCCAAACGCGGTTCAGAATGGCCATTTGTTGGCGCAAGTTTACATTTTCCTAAAATGAATCCAACGTGGATGTTGTTCGTGTCGTCGACTGTGCACAAGTATGCTACTGAGGCAACGGCAGCCTCCGAAGCATCTGAGAAAATATGGAGCTCTTTGCAGAGGTTCTTTCATAGAGAAGAGGGTATGTATGTCCTTGGTATATGTACATCTTCAAGGAAGCTCAGAGAGTTCTTCCAGTTCAACCACTTGTCCAAGAGATGAACAGGAAGGGAATCATCCCAGTTGTAAGAACCTCTCAAGTCTCTCTCATCAAGATTTTCCCAGAGACTACTACTGGTGCAATAAATCCAATGGGATCAAAGATGCCATTAATAGTCGACAATAGTCCCTGTTTACTGAAAGGTCTTTCTTCCTTCGACAAACGATATGTGAATGAGTCAGACTTAAGCTACCATTTCAACCCTAAGCTTCTCTGCATAGGAAGTTTGTCAACGCTAAGATCGATATCTTTGAAGTCTTTTGCTCTATCTTCGAACAGAAAGGCATCCATCACATGTTTGTCGTTAGCTGCAACTTTATGCAAACGTAGATTACCACCCTCTCTAAGAGCAGCTTGAGTTCTTTTGAGCAAACTGATTGCTACGTCAGGAGTCGATAGAGAAATTAATCCGTCGTCCACGTAGAAGTTTCGTCTGACGAAATCTACAACATCACATCCATAGTCGTCTTCCTTGGCACAAGCGGCCTTGCGAAGACAGTATACAGCCATAGCCGGTGAAGGTGAGTTCCCAAAAACATGTACTCGCATGCGGTACTCTATTAACTCATTGTTAATGTCAATGTCTTTATACCAGAAGAAGCGAAGGAAGTTACTGTGCTTCTTATCAACTAGGAAACAGTGAAACATAGATTCTATATCAGCTGTAACAGCTATTGGTTCTTTTCGAAAGCGCAAAAGCACACCTAACAGGTTGTTGTTCAGGTCCGGACCAGAAAGAAGAAGGTCATTCAGGGAAATACTCTGATATTTGGCAGATGAGTCGAACACAGCTCTTATTTGGGATGGCTTTTTAGGATGGTACACCCAAATATTGATAAGTACCAACATTCTTCTTCTTTCATGAGTGGTGGTGCAATTTCAGCATGCTTGCAGTCGAATATCTTTTTCATGAATGTCATAAAATGTTCTTGTTTCGTTTGATCCTTTCGAAGACTATTATCCAAATTGTGCGCTCGCTTCAGTGCATACGATCTGTTGTTTCGAAGTCGTTGTCGATTTTTCTCTAAATGGCAAAGGAGCTTCCAAATTTCCTTCAGTAGTGAGATGAACGTTTTCAACCATGGTCCTGACGAAATCTTTGTCATCAACTGAGAGACCGATTGTGTCGTCATTCTTCTGTTTCATGAATATAGATGTATCCAGATCCTGAGGCGAGAAACAACTGATATCTTTATTCTGAACTTCTATGTGTATGTTGTTTGGACATGGTTGGAATATTGATGACCTCCCATTAGGTAAAAGGTAAGTTTTGTTTACCACGACAGAGTTAGGACGATATACCTTGTTCAGACAGGATTCGCCGACGATCATCCAACCTAAGGTAAGTTTCTGTCCGAATGGTGAGTTCCTCGCACCTGTGCGCTGCTCTTTTACGTGATGTGCTTCTGGTGTATCACGACCAATTGCAATCAAGAGGAGAATCAGAATGTTTTTGTTAACTTCAGGTAGTTGTCCGCGATGTCCTGAAGGTGAGTGTATGATCTCGCTACATCCGGTGTAGGTATCTCGTTTCGGCTATCGGGGATCTGGTTACATTCTATGACATTGGGTATATTGATAGATGTTGATCCATCCAGCGATGAAACGATAAGGTCTCAAGCTTTTCTGCCAAGCATGTCAGAAACTTCTGCACAGGAAGTTAACTGGTAGTCTGTCATTACGCTATCCATATTGAGACGATCAAAGACTTCAGACTTCACCAAGGATCTATTGCTTTGGTCGTCTTTGATTGCGTATGCTTTCAGCGACTTGTTTGGATTTCTGGTTTGGTGTAGGTTTACCAAAATCACTTTAGCACATGATTTCCCTGAGAATCCATCTTTACATATCTGGGTTCATGCGGATGTTGTAGAATTTTCGCCAGTCTTCTCCCCACCATGACCGCTCAATGACGGGTTTTCCAATATGAAGTGCTGACGGATGCGAACTGCTACCGCACTAATTGCAGTGAATAAGTTCTGTGCATGCCCGGGACTTGTGTTGATCAGAATTGCAACATTTAAAGCAAAGTTTGTTCTCTCGCAGAAATCGTTTCCGTTCCTCATATGATTTGTCTTTGAAGCCACGACAATCATTAAGACTATGTGGAGAGGACACTCGGAGGTGGACTACATGTTTTCTGAACTCTGTCTTACTTCAGTTTTCTTTGTTGCTTTGTTGCTATCCATTGTTTCCCCAGATTGGATCTCGGACCAGCTTTCATAAGATATATCTTATGTATATTCACCTGAAGACGGATGTTTAAATCCAGAAAGCGCTTGTGAATACAAACTTTGGAACCTCTTTTTTTATTATATATATATATATATATATATATATATATGTATATATATATATATATATATATATATATATACATATATATATATATATATATATATGACTCCGATGGTCCGCCGTTTGTTTACTCGCCACGCTACTCCGATGTTGCGCGAAAAGAAAATTACGTCTATGACGTCACGTCACGAGAACGTTATTGCCTACGTCGATAATAACAATTTGAATCATAGAATCCTAAGATTAATGCGGCAGGCCTTCCAAATGAGGGATAATTTTTGAGAAAATGAGGAAGAAGCGAGAGACAAATGACTCCAATCCGGAGCAGTTCTGGTCAGTTTTAATGGATGTGGAGAAGATTTGCAAGCTCAAGGCAGATCATCCATTATGGGGCGCTAAAAGGATCAAGGATGAAATTGGACTTCAGATGGAGGAGACAACGGTCCGGATGCATTTATCAAGTTTTATATTTGACATCGATACGGGCTGCGTGTTTTTCAGGAGTTCAAAGGTAAATGAGCAACATAGGAGAGTCCTTTCAAAAGATGAGCTAGTAGCGGAAATAAAGAGGAACCATGCCGTTGACCACCGTAAAAGTGATGCCGTTTACGAAACGATCAGGAAGACGTATTTCCCGGTTACACGAGAGAACGTCAGGCTTCTCTTCAAACAGACAGTGGAATGCGGTAAATGTCTGGCTGCGGTGGACCTGCCGAAAACGAAGAGAACCAGGAGACCCATTCCTGCCTCTTATCCAAACAGCAGGTGGCAAATGGATTCGAAGAAAATGCCGCCAACACGAGGATACAACTATATCTGCAACATCGTGGACTGCTACAGTCGATTTGCTTTTGGTGTCTGTTTGAAGCAGAAAACGGCGAAGGAGGTGTCGAACGTAATTTTACGTTTCATTTATTTGTTTGGACCTTCCAGAATTCTTTAAACGGACAATGGTAAAGAATTCAACAATGCTGATTTAACCTCCGTAATGGAAGAATTTAAGACCAGGCACGTGAACGGCCGACCCCTACACCCACAGTCTCAAGGTAATTTTATGTTAAAAAATGTACGTATAAACTCATAATCACATAAGCTACGTACTGCGAAAATAGGCTGCTAAGAGAAGTCATTTAATTAAAACACAGTGTATTCTTACATTTCAGCTAAAAAATTGGATGCATGTATAGAATTAATATTGTAATCTAATATCTTACAAATCGTTACAGGTCGCGTGGAGCGGTTCAATAGAACTGTTGTTGCATACTTCAGGACACAGTTCGTGGACACCAGGGGCCCGTTTCTCAAAAAGGCCTACGTCCAGGCGTAAGCTTAGTCCGGACTAAATAAGGGACTAAACCTCAAAGCCAGACTAAGTTGCGTTTCACAAAAAGGCGGAAACTTAGTCGGGACTAAATTTGGGTTTAAATCTACGCCTGCTAATGGGTAGGCGTAAGTCCTTAGTCTGTACTCAAAAATGGCGAGTTTTTTGTTTCTAAGGCAAAATAAACAGAGAATTTTAATTTTGCCTTGTTCTACGTGTTATTAAAGTATCCGATCCATAATAGCCCCAGACTCAATGAATCTGGATGCATAACAGATATGTATGGGCTTCATACTTAGTATACTTGGACATAATTTTCATGTCTAAGTGCCAGTATGTAAGAGCAGAATGTGTCCTAATAAATGACCTTTTTCTTTTCTTGGAGAGTTGCTCCCCTTTGCTTTTAATTTATAAAAATTAATTCTAAAATAATATATAAGGTATAAAATTTATTTTCAATAGTTTTTGTATTCCTAATGATGAAATGCATCTTTCCACCGAAGCATTTATTGATATTCTTAATATTAATTTTTTTATTTTAAAAAATGTGCATGTACCCATAGACATTAATGCAATCTTCATTAATTAATTACTGCTTAGTTAATAATATTTTTGAAAATTTTTCTCGGTAAATCTTTTTTCTACTCTAAAATGCTTTAAATCAATATCAGAGTATTTAATACATGATGGATATTCAAGGTTAGAAAAATTCGGTCCTAATATGGATCGGATACCTTAAGGAAAACATTCACATCTATATACATGTACTTATAACTTTTAAAAAATACCTATTGCTCGATAACTGTTCCTATTACTAAATAAATTAAGATTAAATCAATTTGATAAATAATGAACTTAACTCATTAAACGTATGTAATATACATTACTACTTATTAATGAAATTTAACAAAAGTATGAAGAATTCAAGATGGGTATACCCCGATAACGGATATGAACACAATAATTAAAAAGATGCTTTAATTCTGAATTATGCATGTATTCCACAACAAGATAAACGTATATAAGTATATTATTGATTTTTTAATCAATATTCAGTAAGTATACTAGACTAGATTTTTATTTAAAAACATCTTAAGTTAACATTGTTTAACTTAGTCAAATAATTGAATTATTATATCATTATTAAATTATTATATTATTATTATATATATAAATAAATAAATAACTAAGTCAACCAACTAGAGGTGTTGACGCATATGATAGCGGCGATTGATTTGGACACGGTAGCCCCGGGTTCGAGTCTGGTCTGTCACTAGTGCGGTAACATTGTAACCCTTGGGCAAGTTGCTTTACTCTTTTAGTGCACTCTCTTTTACATGTACTCATTTAATTGAATTGAACTTTAATTACTTGTATTCATGATAGTTTTCATCATTTAAGATGTATGTCTATCATGGGATTTTTTTTTTAATTTCGAAGTTGTCAACTTGCAATTCAAAAGACGTTGTTTAAGCAGTTTTACAACAGGTTGCATTATTTACAAATTTAACTAGCTTGTCATACGTATTATACAATTGTACACCCACCCAGGGGCATGGTCACGACTTTGGTCAAAAATTATTTTTCCGATTTTAATATTTACAATGAATTATAAAGGCATTTTTAATAGGCAACCAAAAGATTGTCATTTGATGAGTTATAAGCGAGTAACAGAGCTTGAAATTCTTCGCTATGTAAACAAAGCGTTTGTTTACATTTTGAACGTTAAAGTAAAAATTCCAGTTTTAAACCTAAAACGAATGTTTTAAAAGTTAGAAACTGTTTATCTATGCTTAAAAAAAATAAAAAGATAGACAAATAAGCTGGAAAAAGATGTTTTACTAGTATATTGAACCTATGTAAACAAAAACAGGGCACGAGCCTTGTTTACTTGACAAAGAATTGTGAGCCCTGTATCTTGCTTATAAGTCTATGAATGACTCTCACATTTTATTTGAGAGTTAGAAATGCATTTCTAAAGCATTTTAAATAATAAAAACATAAAAATAGAATTTTACCAAAATCGTGACCATGCCCCTTTAATAACCCAAAGCAGATTGAGATAAAAAGTAAGACTCGAAAGTACTTGTTAAATTTGCAAAGACGCAAAATATCTTATACGGGGGGGGGGGGGGGGGGGTTAGGGGATTTTTTAAATCGATTAAACTTTTAGAAATCTTTTATTTATAAAACTTTTTTCAGATAGTGAGGGTTCTTAGATAAATGTTTTTATATCTATATTTTAATCAAGATACTGTATACAGGGTTATTTTCGTCCAGTGTAATTTTCGCCTTTCTACACTCGCTCCGTCGTGAATTCGCCCCAGTCACAGTTGTGTTTCAAGTTACTTAATATCAGACATTGAAAATCTCTGTCTTAAATTTGCACGCTGACAACGAGGGTGAAATGGTTGAAAATTAAACGGGGCGAATAATTCCCTGTATACAGTATATACATGTATTACTTTCAATACCCCCCCCCTCAAAAAAATAACCCAAACCAAAACAAAACAATCAATTGATTAAACCAAAAACAGAAAAATGAGTTGTGGAGACCCCGGCCTCAAATGTTGATAATTCCTGCGTTGTTAATTGTAGACAATATCTTTCAAAGCTTTTATCATTTGAATTGCAGAAAATCAAGAATCGTGTCCATGTTGTAGTCTAAATTCTTACAATATTGGAACAGAGGATGGAACTTTTCTTCCTTCTGTAGACATGGACAAGGTTCATATACATGTTATTTATACAGTGGATATTTTCGATTTCAGTAGGTTGCTGTTTAATCATGGTCATATTATTTTCTATAAATAATTTAGTGATATGATAAAAAAGAATCAAGCCTTATCCCAGCATCTGAAAGTGACTAAATATCTATATGAAGCATTACTTATCATTCTGCAGACGTATGGGGCATATCTAATGTACCCCGCCCCTGCATTCTACATATATTTTCAATTTTACACGAATATTGATATTGATTTATATGCATTCTTTCGAATTCGTTCAATTAATATGTACAACTGTGCCTCAATATCGTCTGCATTGCATTCAATTCAACCTCTTATATCTGCCTCTTTCATATTATCTGTATTTCTCAAAAATTTCATTATGTTCAGCAACGTATATACATTTGTTCTACTTTCATTAATATAAACTGTTATGAACAACTTGAAATATGCATATTTTGCGGTATAATATTACATGTGTACTTTCGGGTACATGTACTATTAATTAGAAAATTGATCCACCACATATAATTATAGCCTCAAAGCAAAACAAAATGCGATATGCGCATGCTTAGTACTCAGCGGAGATGTCTTAGTTCTTCGACATTTAAACTCTAATTTACGCCTCTTTCAGAAACGCAATTTAGACCCGACTAAATATTGGCGTTACTTCGTTAGTCGGACAAACTTAAGCCCAAATTTACGCCTTTTTGAGAAACGGGCCCCTGAGATTGGCCAGCTAGCCTTCCAGAGTTGTATAACAAGTACAACAACCGCGTACACAGGTCAACCAAGTCCATGACTCCACATCAGGGGCCCGTTTCTCAAAAAGGCCTACGTCCAGGCGTAAACTTAGTCCGGACTAAATCAGGGACTAAACCTCAAAACCAGACTAAGTTGCGTTTCACAAAAAGGCGTAAACTTAGTCGGGACTAAATTTGGGTTTAAATCTACGTCTGGTAATGGGTAGGCGTAAGTCCTTAGTCTGTACACAAAAATGGCGAGTGTTTTGTTTCTAAGGCAAAATAAACAGGGAATTTTGATTTGGGCTTGCTTTACGTGTTATTAAGAATAAAATTCACATCTTTTGAAATACAATATTGTATTTGTACACGTACGTATAACTTTTAAAAATACCTATCGTTCGATAACTGTTCTTATTTCTAAATAAATGAAGTTAAAATCAATTTGATAAATAACGAACTTAACTCATTTATGAAATTTAACTAAAGTATGAAGAATTAAAGATGGGTATACCCCGATAACTGATATAAACACAATGATTAAAAAAAGATGCTATAATACTGAATTATACATGTATTCCACAACAAGATAGATATATATAAGTACGGATAGATTATTGATTTTTAAATCAATACTCACTTATTACTCAGTAGGCATATACTACATGTAGATTTTCGTTTAAAAACCTCTTAAGTTAACATTGTTCAACTAAGTCTATATTTATTTTTACATCATTTGAAGAAGTACCACATATATGTTTTAGACGAAGTCTGAGATCAATTTAATGTTTTAATCAAATTTGAACCTATGAAACGAAACTGATGTCAAATATTGAGAATACTCCTTTTAAAAGGAGCAACTTAAAACATTTACAAATGTAATGTGTGCTTGTGTGTGGTTGTATTGCCTTACCTATATTACTTACAATTTTACAACACGTATGCATTCTAATTTTTTTACTCCTAGTATCTTTACAAAACCGTATGAAAGCTACATGTTATATTGAATGTTTATGAATTTAGATACAATTCATTTTAGTTTGTTAAAATTTTACTGAAAAATATATTTTAGAATGCAGAGATTATATCAACTTTAGATCTGTCAAGGTTCTTGAAGATTAAAAAACTTCACATGCACAACTCCTTGAATTTTTGGAAATCAAATTCATTAATATTATTAATTCTATGATTAATTGATCAATTGCGTTCATATTTAACATCGATTGTAATTCTTTTAAAATAGGTATGGTTTACTATCAATGATCTTTGTGCACATGCATATGTGTTGTTAATTTGTACTCATTTAATTGAATTGTACTTTAATCACTTGAATTCATAATAGTTTTGTTTCATCATATTTCAAGGGATGTTTTTTTTATTTCGAAGTTATCGAATTCAAAAGACGTTGTTTTAGCAGTTTTAGAACAGATTGCATTATTTACAAATTTTACTAGCTTGTCATACTTATTATATAATATATAAACAATATAAAGAAACTTGTTATTTATAAAACTTTCGTCTTATAGGGAGGGGTTCTTAGATGATTGCTTTTATATCTATATTATAATCAACATACTGTATACAGGGTTATTTTCGTCCCGTGTAATTTTTGCCCTTCTTCACTTGCAAACAGTTTCGTTTCGTCGTGAATTCGCCCAGTCACAGTTGTGTTTAAAGTTACTAATATTACACGTTGAAAATCGTCAAGTCTTAAATTCGCCCGCTGACAACGAGGGTGAAATGGTTGAAAATTAAACGGGGGCGAATAATTCCCTGTATACAGTATATATTACTTTCTAAAAACAGGAGTCGTTTCCATGTCGTTGTCTAAATTCTTACAAAAATGGAACAGAGGATGGAAATTTTCTTCCTTCAGAAGACATAAACAACGTTAATGTACATGCTATTTATACAGTGGATATTTTCGATTTCAGTAGGTTGCTGTTTAAATCATAGTCATATTATATTCTATAAATAATATAGTGATATGATAAAAAAGACTCAAGCCTTATCCCAGTATCTTAAAGTGTCTAATTATCTATATGAAGCACGACCTATTATTCTGCATACGTATGGGGCATATCTACTGTATCATGCCCCAGCATTCTATAAATATTTTCAATTTTACACGAATATTAGAGTTAATTTTGTTCAATTAATATGTACAATTGTGCCTCAATACTGTCTGTAATGCATTCAATTGTCATATATTTGGTTTTTGCGACCTCTTATATCTGCCTTTTTCATATCTGTATTTCTCTAAAATTTCATTATGTTAGCAACGTATAGACATTTGTTCTACTTTCATTAATATAAACTGTTACAAACAACTTGAACTATGCACATTCAGTGGTATAGTATAACATGTGTACTATCGAGTAAATGTACTATGAATTGGAAAATTGATCCACCACATATAATCATAGTCTCAAAACAAAACAAAATACGATATGCGCATGCTTAGTACTCAGCGGAGATGTCTAAGTTCTTCGACATTTAAACCCTAACTTACGCCTCTTTCAGAAACGCAACTTAGACCCGACTAAATATTGGCGTAACTTCGTTTGTCGGACTAACTTAAGCCCAAACTTACGCCTTTTTGAGAATCGGGCTCCTGGGCTTAAGTTAGTCCGACTAACGAAGTTACGCCAATATTTAGTCGGGTCTAAGGTGCGTTTCTGAAAGAGGTGTAAGTTAGGGTTTAAATGTCGAACATTCTAAGTATATTTGAAAAACATAAGTTATAATAGAAAAAAAGGTACATGTATGTAACTTTCTTATTTAAACAAATATAATATGATGGATATTTCAGCCTTGAATTTTTGTATTAAATAATTACATATACATATATTTTCATAATCCCGTTGCTGCCACAGGGGATATCATACTGACATACTGATATCATACATATCCTACAGAGTCCTTGGTTTCCCCTATAGCACGCCAGAAACCCTTCAGTAGCGTGGATTATGAAATTAATTGTATCATTTGAAAATGAATGGAAAACAAGTATTCCTTTTAAAGGAATGATCGACAATAATGATATATTGATAGCTAGAAGCAATCAACATGATCAGTTTGATGTAAAATAATTAAAAAAAAGTACTGTATTTTTACAAAATATAAAATATTTTGAATCTGTACACCATAATTTCATTATTATAAACCGTCAACAAATTTAATTTTGAAATAAATTTGAGAAAAGCCGTTCGTAAACTCCTTGTCTAATTTTATATTTTTAATGTAATTTTTAAATGTTAATGTATCTTCTTCTTCTTCAGAATACTGAGTAGGGCTCTTCAAAGAGCATTAACACGTATACAAAGAAAGAGTTGTATTAAAATAATTTAATGCGACTGAAAAACATTGAATGCCATCATAACTTGCTATTGAGGTCGCATTATAACGTAACTTTGTTTATAAATCAAGCCGTCTTCCTATCTACTATTATGCAACATCAATAGATCGAGGTCAGTTCATGGAGCATCTTCTTATGATTGAGTTCAGTTCATCGAGTACTGAATGAATCTTTCGATCGAAATTCTTACGCGTGAGACAAAACGTGCATTCTTGAATTAACAGGTCGAACTGTATTTTATGTAAGTTTGCATCTCTTAAGGTAAATGAATTGAAATAAAACCGAGTAAAATGTTATATAAATACTAAACCAAACTTCAAGTTTTTATAAGAACTACTAATGCAAGCGGAATGTGTGCGCACGTGGAAGCATTTGCCGGATGCCTCATATGGACACAACAGTGGTCGGCCGAAGCCGATCACAAAAATATACATAAATACAAGACATCTACAAGATGCAATAATATTTAACATAAACTACTTCATATCAAGATTTTGATACATTATGAATAATGAAAAATAACATTACAGCTTCTCAAATAAAAGTCTAAACATATCTATGTTAAAATTACTGAATTTTGATTTTTTCAGGGCTAAGTAAAACATTTTAGTGGACGTTTTCACGTGCGAAATTATGTCTTCTGGTTTTTCAATATCACTATTTATTCTACACCACATTTTGTATTTATAAATTCTAAGGGCTACATACGATATAACATTGTTATAAATGCTAATTGTGTTACTGACTTCTTTATATAGTCCAACAATTACATGTTTCCATGAAACAACAAAATGTAAGATAATGCTAACAATATTCCATATTTTTTTCACATTCTTACAATCATATAGTAAATGTCTAATTGTTTCATTAGGGTGTTTACAATACAAACATGTACTAGAATCATTTTCCATCTACTGAGATAGTCTCTACTTATAAGTATGTTGTTTAACAGTTTGTAATTAAAATCTGCGATTTGTTTGTCAAACATGTTAACAACTTTGTTTAAGTAAATACCGGTATTTTTTATCCATTCCGATCCTTCAATATTAAACTCCTTAAGTATTTTCTTGATATAGTATGGCTTTTCAAATTTGTGATCTCTAAAACCCTTAGAGTAAAATTTACATTTTTTATCCCCTATCGATTCATATATTTTCCCATGAAATAGGAACTGCGGTCTATGAATAACAGTTGTGTGTTTAGCCAGACTTAGGTCAAACTGGTTTTTAAATTTATGAAATACGTTTTTCATTATAAAATATTCACAAATTAAATTGTTCTTTTGTGTTAATATGTTCGAAAAGAATTCCATTGGTTTTAACCCATTTTTTGTCAACAATATCTTTTACATATTTCAAATCTTTATCAAACCAGTTTTGAAAACATAGTGTTTTGTTTTTAAACATGAAAATTTTATTGCCCAAAATATGCTGCTGTAAGAATTCAGGAGTTGACATAGCACTTACTTTTTTAGAGGTTTTGGAATAGCTAAATGCTTCAAATATCTCTCTGTAAAATATTGGTAGCTTTTTTAGAAGAAAGTGGTTTTGTATGTCTATTTTATTTGTGTGTAATATATAAAATATATCATCATTTTTCAAGCAGAAATTTTCCAAAAAATAAAACAAGTTATTTTCACCGTTTAATATATAAGATATCCAAGATGATTTAATTGCTTTGATTTTTGATTCTATATCTACTATTCCTATTCCACCATCTTTTATATCTCCGTTAAGTGTTTTGCGTTTTATTCGATCCTTTTTATTCCAGATAAAATTGAAAATCAATTTATTTATAGATTTAATAACATCAGAACTTGGGGATGGTAATATTGATATATTGTAGATCAGTCTGGAGACCGCTAAACTAATGATAATACATGTTTTTCCGAATGTAGTTAATTTCTTTTTTTTCACGATTCAAATAACCTCTCTAATTCTTTCAGTTTATGTCCCCAATTTTTTTCAATACACTTTTCTTTATTGTGTCCAATGTATGTACATAGTACCTTTGTACAATCAGAATTGATCTTAATTCCATGTATCGTGTTTTCTGTTCCTATTAAATCACCAAGAAGCATACATTCTCTTTTATCTATATTTAACGACATGCCAGAAATCGTACCAAAACTATTAATACATTCTAGCGCAGCCTTTAGTGATTGCTTGTCTCTAAGAGGTATTGTAGCGTCGTCTGCGTTTTGAAATAATTTTATTTCTTTTGTCATATTTTGGGTTTTGAAACCAGCAATTTCTTCGTTTTGCATACTGTTTAAAGAAAGTATTAATATTTCTGTTACAAAAAGAAATATTAAGGCGGAGACAGGACAACCCTGCCTAATGCCTCTATTCATTTTTAATCTAAATTTTGGTTCATTATATAGAATGAATATCCAGCTGAGGAAGTTATCACCAAAGTTAAATCTTTTGAGAGTTTCAAAAATAAAATTCCATTCAACAGAATCAAATGTTTTTTTTAAAATAGAGGAAATGAAGGATTCCATTGTAATTTTCGTTTTCGCAATAATCAAATATATCATGTATAGTTCGAGCATTTATCCCGATGTATCTCCCTTTGATATAAGCAGATTGATGTTTACTTATAAAACGCTCTATTACTTTTTGAAGTCTATTTGCTAATAAAATAGCTATTATTTTATAATCCGTGTTTGTGAGGCTAATAGGTCGATAATTTGCAAGATTTGCTTTGTCACCCTTTTTAAATATAAGCGTGATTAAGGAGAGCTTTTGTGAAGAAGTCATATTTTTATCATTATAGGTTTGGAGTAGACAATTATAAAAGCGAGTTCTAAGCTCTGGCCAAAATGTTTGATAAAATTCCCCCGGTAAACCATCACGTCCAGGTGATTTATTT
The DNA here is from genome assembly GCA_020458035.1 of Magallana ariakensis. Taxonomy (NCBI): domain Eukaryota; kingdom Metazoa; phylum Mollusca; class Bivalvia; order Ostreida; family Ostreidae; genus Magallana; species Magallana ariakensis. The sequence continues at coordinate 4,686,529 of CM035818.1, forward strand.
GACCTTAACATTGTAACTGCTTTATCACATTCATGTATTGTAGGAAATTGTTCCAGTGATTGTTTTTCTTCATCGCTTAAAATATTTATAAAGTGTACTTTATCTAGTTAGTTTTTAATTTTATTTTCATGAATGCCTATAGATTGGTAGAGTTCTGTATAGAAATTACACAGTTCCCCTAAAATGTCATTACTTTTAGTTATGAAATCTTGTCCTTTTCTTATGGATTTGATACTGTTGCTATTCTGATGAGTTGCCTCTAGCTTTAGAAAATAAGAAGAGTTAATTTCTCCTTTGTCGATCCACTTTGCACTGGAACGTATTTGAGCACCTTTTGCTTTTTTATCAATAAGTTTTTTAAGCTCCTTTTCTAATTGCCGTTTTTTGTTTGTATCTATTGTATTTATGTTTGATCCATCTATTTCACTCAGTTTATTTTCTATTTCCTTAATCTTAATTTTACATGATTTATTTATAATTTTACTTTGATTTATTGAGTATTCTTTAATTTTACTTTTTAGAGTATCCCAGTCTGCGTGAGCATTGTTACTTGTATCAAAATTCCGAATAAGTAATTTTTAACTTGTTTTGACGCAAGAATATAGATAGTTACGACCTACTAAAAGTCCAAGTTCTTGTTAAAAAGTTTTCCTGGCAAGTAAGATATCAAAATCGTTAAAAAGGCCAGGAAAACGTCAGATATTTCGGATTAGTTAAAATGGTTCTAATATCAGTAAAACAAGTTCTGAATGCTGTGGTATTAAGTTTGATTTTATTAAAATAATACGGCCCTTCCTAAGATCTCTTTTACCCTAGTATAGTCGATCTCAACTCACAAGCACGTGGTTCGCATTTCTCAATTTTAGGCACGCACGCTTATAGGTACATATAAAAAAGTTTCAAAAGCCATTGCATGTAGAGAAAGGTGACCTTTATATAAAAAAATTTCTTTGATAACTTAATGCTGTTTAAAGACGGTAAGCTTTTTTAAAAAGCTAAACTTGTAATTTTGCAGACAGCTAGCGAATCTGCAAGATAATTATTTGGACGCTTGAAAATAAAACGATTTAACAACGAAGATCTTGCAATTGCAATTTTGCAGACGGATCTGCAAGATTCAAGATTATAATTTGGACGCGAAAAATACAAATGCTTTTACAACAAGGATCCTCAAATGTGACGTCACTAACAAAGTGAAAGTAATGCGGTGTATGTAAACAGATAGTGAAGTACTAAGATATACTTGTTTATATGCGTGTGTTTTACATACAGGCGTGTAAGATTAATATTCACCAAGTTCAACTTCAATGTCAGAAAGTTTAAGAATGAGTATTTAAGTGTAATTTATCTACGTTTAAAAGATTCCTAACCCATACTGTATTGTTCATGTTCATGTACTTATATAGCCCTCCGACCTAACGTTAACACTGGTTGATAATGCCTACTAAGTTGATAACACTAAGCTTAAGTTGTAGTTTACTCTTTCAACCTGCGTTGGGTGCCTCACACCAGCAACCTATTGAGCCTACCCCTATCAAAACACAATAGCGTTTGCATGCATGAAATATTTTCTCATGTTACGCGGTAAATTTACATATTGATATTTTGAGTTCAACTTTAATGTCAGAAAGTTATGAGTACTTAATTAAGGAATAAGGAATCATGAGGTGATAATTTTGGTCGGGGTGTGGTCAAATCCAATAAAACCCGAAGCGAAATTATCACCTCATAATATTCAAAGAATGATTTCTTATTACTTTTATTTATATTATTTCCAATTTCTTCAGTTTAAAACAACATTTTAAAACTACTATTATTTACATGTAGCACATGCTATGTATTACTACGCAGCGCCGTGTTTCGGTTATGCTATAAGACACTCCCATTTTGTGTTGCTCAGTTTTTTATGAAATTATCGGGTTATAGGCTTCAAAATTGATTCGTAGTGTTATCACAGACAAAGACAGTTGAAAATGTAAATATTTGTAATTTATCAACTTTTTATCCACACTGTAATGTATAACCCTTCCCCCTCCCCAGCCCTGTGGTTAACACTGGTTGTCTGGTTGTGAAGTAATTTAGTTTAATCATTTTATGAAACATGCATATACAACACATGATGGAGCACATGGCCTAGTGGTCATAAGCATTATACTATAGTAACCGAAAATTCACTGGTTCTAATCCCCCACATCGGCCACTTAATGCTGTGTGTTTTGCGCTTTCACAAGGCATTTTATCTATATATATTATCTCAGTCCTCCTAACTGAAATTGAAGCTGGGAGTTGAACCTGTGATGGACTGGTGTCCTAATGACTCTTCTCTGCTTTACACCACAGAAACTGGAATAAGCACTGGCCTTATGCACTGTCAGGCTTGGAGAAGGATTTAAAACAACGCATGATTGATTGACAGAATGCATTGTAAAGTAGCTGTTTACTGTAGGTTATATGTTGGTGTTCAATTTATCAGTTTTGTTTAAAGCAGCCCAAAAATAGTATTCTGTATCAGTATGATTTATATGTATGATAGTGTACCCCTTTGCATACATAAAGTAATGACTCAAAATATGTTGGAAAATATATGAACAGTGGATATTGGCCACAGTAGCATAGTGTTAGAGCTGACTTAAATAGATTTGCGGGGGTCCAGGGTTTAATTCCCAGTCCTGCAATATGTTTTTATGATGTACATTTATTTATATTCTCTTTCCTCCTTTCTTACTACAATATAAACAAAATCCACTTATTTGGAGTCACCTTTTTTCTCACCATTAAAATTGTACTTCATACAAGAATGTCTTATCTAACATATTTAGAACATAACCCACTGTTTTATATGCTCATCAAAAGTTTTTCACCAAGCAATTGTCATCACTCAACAGAGTATTTAGCGACTGCTGATTGGATGAAAAAGTGGAATATGTTCTAATTAGTATATTGCAATGTGTGTGGTTACATCCGTTACTTCAAACACAATTCAAAGGTATCTTTAAACATATATAACATGGAGATGCAAGGGAAATACATAGAGAAGTGTGAATGGATGGAAAAATCTTTATCACATCTCATATCGTCCCATTTGTAAAGCCATGCCCTCCTAAAAACAACTCTTTCTCCAATGCTTGTTATTGTGCAATTCAGTAGACCTCTTTAATCACCATAAACACAGTATTTAAGGTTGCTTGCTAGTTTGTGTGAAAATTAAATCAATGTATATGTTGTATGTGTGAAACATGTGTTCAACATATGTATATATGTGTTCATTTATACGTAAAATGTGTTAATTTTCTTTTAAAGCAATTTTTATCAAGGATACCGGTACATCTGTTTTTCATTTATGGAGGCTCAGTACACATTGAAACAGTTTTTAAAAAAATACTTAATTATAATAGATAGATAGATAGATAGATAGATAGATAGATAGATAGATAGATAGATAGATAGATAGATAGATAGATAGATATATGATTGATAGTTAGATAAGAATATTGGTATAAAAGTGAAATAGAGGAAAAAATGTGCAATTTTGGATTTAAAAAACTGTATCTTCAAAACTTTTATTCAGTAAATGTGAACAAAAAGGCCCAGGCAGATTCGAACTCATGAGCTGTAGTTCACAAGCTCGATACTTTAACCACTTAGCAATGATGATGAACATGTACAACCAAATCATTTGACTGCCTGAACACCGTTTCAATAACCTGATATTTCCTTTATGAAACCCAGTTAGAAAGTTAAAGTCTAGGTGTAGTGAGGTACCTTAATTGACCAAAATATATAATTTTAAATTTGACATTTTTACTTCACTGTGCACATTTTTCCTCGATATCAACTTTATATTAGTAAATCTCTAATTAAGGAGGCTCGATGGTCAACGAATTAACCATCAGATCTACATGTACCTAAAACTTTGAGACATGATTTGTTTACCTATAAACTATTATTAACTAAAGAAAAAACCCATATATTTTGACCTTTTAATTTGGGTATATTCTTCTATTTTTATATAGAGCTCTCCTTCTAAAGATCAATACCGTATAAAAATGACCACGACCATCGAGCCCTCTTAATGCATTTAAAAAGAACGTCAACACTTTGTTATCAAGTGTTTATTCCCTTTTGAATCAGGATGGTTAATAAAGTGATACATTTCATTTCATTTCTCTCTTTCTTGTTTCCTAAAATGAAACATAAAAATATTTAATTCCTTATTTGAAAGGTTGAACATATTTTTTCATATCATAATCATATTTATATCCTGTAAATGCAGACCAGAGAAGCAAATCAACATGTTTTTAAAGATATTGTATTCTCATTAAAATTGAAATTAATGAAAAATTAAATCATCAGGGGTATATGTATATACCTTAACTTTTGACAGTTAACATTAAAGTTGCTCTGCTTTACTATATTTTACATCATAAACTATCAAAAGTTATGGTACTGTCATATTACAAAGGTAAAACTAATATTATATACGATAAAAATTCAAGTTAAAGTTGAAATTAAAATTATAGAATTTATAAAAAATGACCGATACAGTTTACTAACCTCCTGATAGTCAACACCGTGCTTAATTCTTCTTTCTTTCTTTATATAAGAATAAGAATAATTAAGATCTTTTATACACCAGTTCTACTCTACTAACAAAGATCAGTCATTCCTTTTGTTGCTCAGGTGAGTGATGTGACCCCTGGGCCTCATGTAACCATTACTGTTTTGTTTTGAATTATATATTTAATCCATGAATGATCCTAACTTTATAATTTTAGTACATGTGTATTTGTAATGTGTAAATCTACAGCTACATGCATTTTTGTTTTTATGTTGATAGAGTTCCACGTTTCTATCAAGGAGTACACCAGACAAAACATCTGGGACAAGAATGAAAGAAAGAAGAATTGAGCACAGTGTTGACTATCAGGAGGTTAGTAAAATCTATTGGTCAGTTTTATAAATTCTATAGATTTATTATATATATAATATTTAAAATTGATACAAGTTTTACCTTTGTAATATGACAGTACCATAAATTTGGACAGTTTATGCTGTAAAATATAGTAAAGCAGAGCAACTTCAATGTTAACTGTCAAAAGTTAAGTTATATACATATACCCCTGATGATTTAATTTTTCATTAATGTGAATTTTAATGAGAATACTATATCTTTAAAAACATGTTGATTTGCTACTATATTCTGCATTTACAGCATATGAATATGATTATGATATGAAAGATATGTTCAACCTTTCACATAAGGAATTAAAAAAATTTATATTTTATTTTAGGAACAAGAAAGAGAGAAATGAAATGAAATGTATCACTATATTAACCATCCTGATTCAAAAGGGAATAAACACTTGATAACAAATTGTTAAAGTTCTTTTTAAATGCATTAAGAGGGCTCGATGGTCGTGGCCATATTTATACAGTATTGATCTTCAGAAGGAGAGCTCTAAATAAAAATATAAGAATATACCCAAATTAATGTTCTGCGATCCTCAGCCTCAAATTTTTTTCAACATAAGAATGATATTTTTCTTTCAACCTTTATAAATGAAATGATATAAAATGAAATTTTTAGAGGGTATCCATGCATTTTACAAAGTTATTGCAAATTTACCTACGATTGATATAATGGAATAAAGAAACAGGTTGAGTTTTAAAAACAATTCCGGTGCATCTATGTCTCAAACTCTATACCAAGATGTATATAAGTGGGAGAGCTCCGTAGATCCACTACGCCAAACATGTAGTTCTCTGCCTGACGGTTATACTAGCAGTAGAATACTAAATTAAAATTGTCTGTATAAAAGTCAGATTTATGGTACGAATAAAAGATATCCGGATAGTTTAGAGTTATTGAACTTAGCTGAGGATCGGAAATCGTTAAAAAGTCAAACTTTATGGATTTTTTCTTTAGTTTATAATAGTTTATAGGTAAACAAATCATAGTAGATCTGATGGTTAATTTTTTGACGATTGAGCCTCCTTAATTACAGATTTACTAATACAAAGTTGATATCGAGGAAAAGTGTGCACAGTGAAGTAAAAATGTCAAAGTTATATATTTTGCTCAATAAAGGTACCTCACTACACATAGACAAACTTTTTAACTGGGTTTCATAAAGGAAATATCAGGTTATTGAAACAGTGGGCAGACGGTCAAACGATTTGGTTGTACGTGTACATCATCATTGCTAAGTGGTTAAAGTATCGGGCTTGTGAACCGCAGATTGTGAGTTCGAATCCGCTTGGGCCTTTTTTTTTTTTACATTAACTGAATTTAAGTTTAGAAATACAGTTTTTTTTATCCAAAATTGCACATTTGTTCCTCTATTTGACTTTCATACCAATATTCTTATCTATCTATCTATCTATCTATCTATCTATCTATCTATCTATCTATCTATCTATCTATCTATCTATCTATCTATCTATCTATCTATCTATCTATCTATCTATCTATCTATCTATCATAATTAATTTTTTGAAAAACTATTTCAAAGCGTACTGAGCCACCTTAAATAAAAAATAGATGTTCCGGTATCCTTAATAAAAATTGCTTTAAAGAAAATTAACACATTTTACGTATAAATGAACACATATACATATATACATATGTTGAACACGTTTTACATATACAAAATATACATTGAGTTTATTTTTACACAAACTAGCCGGCAGCCTTAAGTACTGTATGTGTTTATGGTGATGAAAGAGGTCTACTGAATTGCCTATTCAGCAGTCACTAAATACTCTGTTGAGTGATGACAATTGCTTGGTAAAAAACTTTTGATGAGCTTATAAAAGAGTGGGTTATGTTCTAAATATGTTAGATAAGACATACTTGTATGAACTACAATTTTAATGGTGAGAAAAAAGGTGACTCCAAATAAGTGGATTTTGTTTGTGTTGTAGTAAAAAAGAAGGAAAGAAAATATAAATAAATGTATAATAAAAACATGGCAGGACTGGGAATTAAACCCTGGACCACCGCAACTCTAGTCAGCTCTAACACTATGCTACTGTGGCCAATATCCAATGTTCATATCTTTCCCCACATATTTTGAGTCATTACTTTATGTATGCAAAGGGGTACACTATCATACATATAAATCCTACTGTTACAGAATACTATTTTTGGGCTGCTTTAAACAAAACTGATAAATTGAACACCAACATATAACCTACAGTAAACAGCTACTTTACAATACATTCTGTCAATCAATCATGCGTTGTTTTAAATCTTTCTCCAAGCCTGACAGTGCATAAGGCCAGTGCTTGTTCCAGTTTCTGTGGTGTAAAGCAGAGAAGAGTCATTAGGACACCAGTCCATCACAGGTTCAACTCCCAGCATTCAATTTCAGTTAGGAGAGCTGAGATAATATAGATAAAATGCCTTGTGAAAGCGCAAAACACACAGCATTAAGTGGCCGATGTGGGGGATTAGAACCAGTGAATTTTCGGTTACTATAGTATAATGCTTATGACCACTAGGCCATGTGCTCCATCATGTGTTGTATATGCAAATTTCATAAAATGAATACGGTAAACTAAATTACTTCACAACCAGACAACCAGTGTTAACCACAGGGCTGGGGAGGGGGAAGGGTTATACATTACAGTGTGGATAAAAAGTTGATAAATTACAAATATTTACATTTTCAACTGTCTTTGTCTGTGATAACACTATGAATCAATTTTAATGTAACCCAATAATTTTATAAAAACCTGAGCGACACAAAATGGGCGTGTCTTATAGCATAACCGAAACACGGTATTGGCTGTGCTGCGTAGTAATACATAGCCTGTGCTACCTGTAAAAAAATAGTGGTTTTAAAATGTTTTAAACTGTAGAAATTGGAAATAATATAAATATAAGTAATATGAAATCATTCTTTGAATATTATGAGGTGATAATTTCGGTCGGAGCGTGATCAAATCTATCATAAAGCCCTTCGGGCTTTATTGGATTTGACCACGCCCCGACCAAAGGTATCACCTCATAATACTAAAAGAATGATTTCTAATTCCTTAATTAAGTATTTATAACTTTCTGACATTAAAGTTTAACTTAAAATATTGTATTAGTTGGGGCTATATGGACCGTGGATATCGGCCTGGATAGCTCAGTGGTAGAGCTCCTGACTAGAGTTACAGGGGTCCTGGGTTCGATTCCCGGTCCAGCCATATGTTTTCAATATGTATATGCTCATTCCTCCTTTCCTGTTACATTTGGTGCCGTGACCTGCCCCTGGAACTGACAGATTAACTCCTGCCAGGGGAAGAACCTGGGGTGATCTTCGAGGGCAAAGATCATTTAAGGAGGGAGGAATGTAGTAGTTGGATCTATATGGACCGTGGATTTCGGCCTGGATAGCTCAGTGGTAGAGTTCCTGACCAGAGTTACAGGGGTCCCGGGTTCGATTCCCAGTCCAGCCATATGTTTTCAATATGTTATGCTCATTCCTCCTTTCCTGTTACAATTTTACCGCTTTACATGAGAAAATAGATTATGCAGGTGTTTAATAGGGGTAGGCTGCTGGTGTAAGGCACCCAACGCAAGTTGAAAGAGTAAACTACAACTTAAGCTTATTGTAATCAACTTAGTAGGCATTATCAACCAGTGTTAACGTTAGGTTGGAGGGCGGGGGTTATACAATACAGTGTGCGTTAGGAATCTTTTAAACGTAGATAAATTACACTTAAATACTCATCATTATAAACTTTCAGACATTGAAGTTGAACTTATTGAATATTAATCCTGCACGCCTGTGTGTAAAGTACACGCATCTTAGTCCTTCACTATTAAACATACACCGCATTACTTTCACTTCGTTAGTGATGTCACATTTGATGATCTTCGTTGTAAAAGCGTTTGTATTTCAAGCGTCCAAATTATAATCTTGCAGATCCGTCTGACAGACAAAATTATAATTGTAAGATCTTCGTTGTTAAAGCGTTTGTTTTTCAAGCGTCCAAATAATTATCTTGCAGATTCGCTAGCTGTCTGCAAAATTATAATTGTAAAGGTTGGAGCAGAGTTATTGTTCCTGCCAACAATAATTATAATGTTTCGCTGGCTACGATTATAATAATGTTGACTTGTATTCGCACAATAATTATAATGTGGATGTCGATGATAATTATTGTTGGGTGACATTTTTTTTATTATTTTGAATCAGAACACAATAATTATTTGATGATAAAAAATAATTATGTTGTTTTTTTTTTGGTTATTTTTACAAACTTAAGATTATAATTATTTTGAAAAGATAATAATAGTGCAATTTAAGAGAAGTTGGTTGAAATTATTATTTTGGTCAATTATATAGTTAAATATAATAATTATGTGGGGGTACCCTACGGCTTTCCATAATTTGATGATAAAAAATAATTATGTTGGTATTTTTTTTTATTTTTACAAAGTTAAGATTATAATTATTTTGAAAAGATAATAAAAGTGCAATTTAAGAGAAGTTGGTTGAAATTATTATTTTGGTGAATTATACAGTAAAATATAATAATTATGTGGGGATACCCTACGGCTTTCCATACCATTTGGCTTAAAGAATAGATAAACAAACTAGACAAGACCTCGTTGCGAGCAACAAGGAGGTCTTTCGTCCGATTTTAGAATTTGAGATACATGTACGATCTTGATTTTGCTATGTAACAGCTTAAGGTAACTCCAGTGTTTTAAAAAATCCGTGTCAAACCAAACATTTTTTAATTTTAATAATTAAAACAACTTATAAACTTACTATAGAGACCAAAATATTTATACCTTTGCACGTTTGTTTTCCTACAGTGAGCTTCAGCTCATTAGGTCCAAAAATTTAACAGCCAAAATTTAACACCATGATGCAAAATCTCATAATTTATTAAAGTATGCACCAAAATACATCATGTTAGGTTATAATTTAAGCAAATCAATTGATTATCATTAAATCATAAAAATTTTATTGATTTTCTACAGAAAATATAAAAAATATTGCATTTTTTCTTGGCACGACCTTCCCAAAAAAATCACAAAATTGCATATTTTTGAAAAATTTTAAAAAATTATTCAGTTTACATACATTTTTTAACAAATATTTATTAAGAGTTACATATTGTGTTAACAAAAAAACATAGTTTATCAAAATTGACCATCTAGTTTCTGCTTGATAGTCTCTTGAACATGTGTACCCCCATTTTGAAAATGTAAATTTTACAAGTTTTTGTTGTTGCAAACTTTGGAAAAAAAATAATATGTACCAAAGAAACACAATCTAACAGTCACTTTAATTGATATACTCAATGAAAGTGTATTATACATAGAAAATTAAGGTCGAGACTGCCAAAAAAACTCGTATATTTGAGTGCAGTAGTACCTCCTTCCCCTTTCTGTCAAATACTTTCTATCCCAGTTTTTTTTAACATATTTATCTGTAGATTAAACACCAATCAGTGTTATGTAGTTTTAATTACACATGTACGTACTTATCCTCTCCTTGTCCCGGAGGACACATGAGGTCGTCAAGCTACATAAACGCAGTGTAATTGTTGGAGGAGAATGCATACAATACGTACAATTATATTACACACTCATTTACCTTTTTACATACGCTGCTTTCCTTGCTTTCTCCGATCCCTCTAAACGACGGAGATGCTATATTTTACAAATTTTCCACTTTTTGACCAAACCATAATTATTTTAAAACCCTTGTTGTGTGCCAAAATTATAACCGGAAATTTAGCACGCCGTGTAAAAAAAGAACCGGATCCGAAAGACACTGGAGTTACCTTAACATGATTTAAAATAGAAGAAAAGGGTCTACATTCTAAGGGCCAGATACTATTTTGTTTCAGGTGTAAGAGCTTTGGTACACCCCTCTTGAACTCTAATTTGAGGGACCAGCCCCTTTTTCTTGATATCAAATGAAAGGTCATTTAATTCTTAAGACACATTGTTCAACAAGTTTTTAAAAATTCGTCACCGTTCTTGAGATATCTGAGAAAAAACGTTTTAGGGGCCGGTCCCTTATCTCCTTATTGGGGCTGCTGAACAAAAATTTTGAAGGTGCAATATTGTTAAGTACATCATTTTGAGCATCTTTTCTTCTATACTGCATTTCAAAATATTTTTCCTTTCTGAGATATGGGTGATCAAAATTTTTGACTTTTGACCCCTAAAAACCCCTAATTACGTAATACATGATAAAATCATTACATTGCTTTGATACATAACTGTAAGATAAACATATTTGCTTCTATAACCTTTCACAAAATATCCCTCAGTAAAAGGCTATAGATAAAAAACGTAAGAGCCCTTTGGTCCCCTAATTTTAGGGGCCAACCCCTTTTTCTTGATATCAAATGAAAGGTCATTTAATTCTAAACACATTTTGTTCAGCAAGCATTTAGAAATTCGTTACCGTTAATGAGATATATGGGAAAAAACATTTTAGGGGCCGACCCCTTATATCCTTAAAGGGACCGTTTAACGAAATTTTGAAGATTGCATAAAATTTAGCTCATCATGTTGAGCATGTTTTCTTGTATACAGTTACTTTATTCTAAAATATTTTTCCTTTCTAAGATATGGGTGATGAAAATTTTGGACTTTTGACTCCTAAAAACCCCTTATTACGTAACACATGATAAAATCATTACATTGCTTGGATACATAACTGTAAGATAAACATAAAATATTATTTGCTTCTATAACCTTTCACAAAATATCTGTCAGTAAAGGGCTACAGATGAAAGACTTAAAAGCCCTTTGGTCCCCTTATTTGAGGGGCCAGACCATTTTTCATGATATCAAATAAAAGCTCTCGTAAATATAAAGTTTTTTTTAACATTTATTTACATGTCTTAAAATAATATTTTTCATAAAAGTGATAAACAAAGAAAACTAGAAAAAATTACGTCGTTTTTTTTAATCTCAATTTTTGGGTCAAGGCGAGCTTCGGCGCCTTTCAAGCTAGATCAAATGAAAATAAACTTACAAATCTACAACCTTTTGTTTACTATCCCTGAAAGTTTGAACTTAATACTTTTTATCGTTTAGGAGACGTTCGAGGGACAAGCCACCCCTCTAAAATTCGCTAAAACGTCCATTTCTCAAAAACGGAAGTAACGTTATCAATAACATCAAAAGCCTATAAGGTTCAGATCACTATCTATCAGATCTGAAAGATTCATGAAAATCAGTCAAGCCGTTTCTGAGAAATCGCTTGCACAAAATTTGTAAGAAAAAAAAAGAGAAAAATAATAAATAACTAGACACGACCTTGTTGCGAGCAACGAGGACGTCTTCCGTCCGATTTTAAGAGGTGATATGACATCATCGATTTTCGACAAGAAAACATGATCTGTAAAAAAGAGTGGAGTACTAATGCTTTTCTGCATCGCTTTTTATAAGTTCTCTTATGTTGCTTTTTTAAATACTAGCATTTCTTCCAGTTGAGATAGAAACGATTAAACTTTTTACTTCTGGCCCCTAAAAACCCCTAATTAGGTAACGCCTATGTAAATCATTATATTGTTAGGATATATAAACGTATTATACCTTATTTTGGTTTTATAACCCTCACAAAATGTCTCTTAGTAAACGGCTACAGATAAAAGACTTTAGGGCCCTCTGGTCCCCTAATTTGAGGGGCCAGGCTTTTTTCTTGATATCAAATGAAATGTCATTTAAGTCTAAACACATTTTGTTCAGCAAGTCTTTAAAATTTTGTTGCCGTTTTTAAGATATATGTCAAAGAACGTTTTAGGGGCCGATCCCTTATCTCCTTATAGTGCCGTTTAACGAAATGTTGAACATTGCATATTGTTTAGTACATCATTTTGAGCATCTTTCCTTCTATAGTGCATTTCAAAATATTTTTCCTTTCTAAGATATGGGTGATCAAAATTTTGGATTTTTGACCCCTAAAAACCCCTAACACATGATAAAATCATTATATTTCTTCGATACATACATGTAACTGTAAGACAAATGTATTGCCTCTATAACCCTTCACAAAATATTCATCAGTAAAGGGCTATAAATAAAAGACTTTAGAGCCCTCTGGTCACCTAATTTAAGAGGCCAGCCCCTTTTTCTTGATATCAAAGGAAAGGTCATTTAATTCTAAACACATTTTGTTCAACAAGTGTTTAAAAATTCGTTACCGTTCTTGAGATATGTAGGGAAAAACATTTTAGGGGCCGATCCCTTATCTCCTTATAGGGGCCGTTTAACGAAATTTTGAAGGTTGCATATTGTTTAGTACATCATTTTGAGCATCTTTCCTTCTATACTGCATTTCAAAATATTTTTCCTTTCTGAGATATTGGTGATCAAAATTTTGGATTTTGGCCCCTTAAAACCCCTAATTTCGTAACACATGATAAAATCATTACATTGCTTGGATAAAAAACTGTGAGATAAACATATTTTCTCATATAACATTTCACAAAATAGCCCTCCTTTAAATCCTATATAGAATATGACAAAAATATGGAGCTCAAACCCACTCTATAAAAGAAAAGGCATTGAAGTTCTAAAAATGACACTATTCGCATACTCCAGTTTAAATCAACCTATTTCAAGTATTTATAACGGTTATAAATCGATGTTATTGTAAATATACATTGTTTTTTAATATTCTAGAAAAAAAATATGAGATTTGTTGATATTTTAGTTTTATTGTATCTTATCTATCCTCATATAGGCAGTTTACACGCCCTATTCACCCATCTTTATTTTCAATTACATGTATAAAATGACGCATATGCGGTATTATTCTTTGCAATCACGCCGCACCCGTGAAAAAGAAGAAAAAAATAGAAGACAGAAAACAACAAAGTAGAAAAGAATGTCATTATGTTAAGCTAAAAGATCGAGTTTTATTTCCTTTCCTATATTTGATGACAATTATGTCGTCGATTGCATCGTGGCCTTGCTATAATCGCTGTTCCTTAGTTTCATTAAGCGGTGACAGATCACGGCAGCTATATAGCTTTATTTTTATATCAGTGTTGATGTGGACTTCATAGGCTTAAGCGGGTCAGAAATCTACAGGGAAAACCCCGGAGGTTGTAACTGTGGTCCACAAATAAATATCAGAGATTTCAGAGTATACTTGTAAAGGGTTTCGTCATCCTAATTCATTTTGATTAGTATGATGCAAAGAACCATTTCGTGCTCTTTTTTAATCGATCACTTCAATTAATTGATATGAGAAAGGTTACAAAAACGAGGATGTTTACTTTATGATTCAACCTGCATGCAATTTGTAATCAGTTTGTAATAAATAAGGCGGTAGAAAGATCTAAAAAAAGGAGGTTTACCTTTAGACACACAATCCCCTCGCAAATACATGTAAACAATATTACAAACAAGAAATAATTTATTGAATGAATTCAATAAAGATTAGGAAACAAGCATACCTAAACATTATATGTATAAAAACTTCTGCCGACAGATGCCGGCGGAGTTTTGGGGAGCTGGCCCTGATTAATGCCGACTGTATCCGGAACGCCACCATTATCGCTGACGAGAAGACTGACCTTGTAATTGTCAATAGGGACCTGTACAAGCGCTCACTGCACGAGACTTCGAGGAGCGCAAGAGGTTTGTGGACAGCCACGCCGCGCCACGTTTGACAACTGGCTCTCCAAGTACAAGAAGCAGCTGGCCATGATTCTGAGGCAGGAAAAAGTCCTGTTCGATTCCACAATCGTCCGCCAGGGGGCGCCCGTGGATGGAATCATGTTTCTGTTGAGGTGAGGGACACTTTGTACATAGCATGTAAAAATCTTTATGGTGTTTTTGAAGGGCAAACGGACCAATCTTGGTCTAAGGAGGTGATAATTAATGGTGTCTTTCTGGACAAAACGAAGGGACCAATATTTATACACATATAACAGAGCTCTTATCTCTTTCCTTTGGTGGTCCATATTATTTAATCTCATTATTCAAAAAAGCAACTTTTATATTAACCCAGAGAACTTTTTCCTCCCGTCGCGTATTTTGATGGCAATCCTTCCTTGTGGTATCTATATATTGACTGCAGTGAGTTGTGTATTGTGGGTTCGCTACTTACCCAACGGGTTAATCTCTCTGACGCCACTCTGATTACTAGAGGGTGGGAAGCCATTGTCGGAATTTGATATAAACCGTCAGTCCTAAACTTATAAACCCGCCATAATGATTTAATCCAGTTCCCGCTAGGTCAGTCGTAAGAAATTGTTTAGACGCGTGGATCGCAAGAGGCAATGCACGTTTAATCGACATTTAATTTGTTTCATTTTTTAGTTTGAATACCTGGGCAAAAAGGTTTTAATGAAAACGAGTAAATGAAGCAAGAGTTAATGTATTCCTAAACTTCTTTGTTAAGAATAAAGTAGTTCTCCTAATTTTCCCTCTCTGACATTTACGGGAAACGGTTTTAAAACGTTGCAAAATCCACAGGTGCTTGGGGACGGGACCCTTCTCTTTTTATACCAGTGGTATATACATTTTTTATACATAGTTTATTTCGCGTTAATTGTGAATTTTTTAGTGTTGCAAACATCAACATATAATTTAAAAAATAAATGATGAAAAAAAATAACTCGGGAATGTGGGGGTGATGTTTTTCTTTGGAATAAAGTCCTTTGAAAAACATGCACATACTTTCAAAAAGTTAGTTAACTTGGGGCCAACATGGCTTGTGTGGCTGATGTTTGAACATTTATTTTCCTCTACAATGGACAGGTCAAGCTGTTGATGGACCCCGTGTTACACACTGTTCAGTACCCAAACTACTTCCCTATAGCAGACCCAGCGGACCTAGAGAGGGTCCAGGCCAGAGAAGTTCTACGCAGGTCTGTTCACATAATGACGTGTGCGTCAGAGAGAGAGAGAGAGAGAGAGAGAGAGAGAGAGAGAGAGAGAGAGAGAGAGAGAGAGAGAGAGAGAGGGGGGGGGGGTATCACCACTGGTATACACAATATTTTGGCTGGTTTGCTATTTCAGGGAGCTGAGCATTTCCCCGTCTAAGCAGGACGAGGTCAAAAAGTGGTCCCCGACCCCGGTATCCGCGGCACCGACCGCCACCGAGAGCAGGAACAAAATGAGGTCTCCCCAGGTCCCCCGACACGCGACAGAGGTCTGTAATCTGGGGGCCTTTGAAATCATAGGTAAGAAGATGGACGTTGTTTATGAAGTTTTTTTCAAATTAAAAACATTTCAAAAATATGTACATATGATCTAGAAGTGTTGAGATTTTTAATAATGACCAACTATGATTCATTCTGTTCAGATACATGCAGACATGAAGTTTGATGCATTTAATCTTTGTTCAATTGTTACTTTGACATATACTTGAAAACTGACATTTATACTTCTTCAGTAAATATATTGTATATCCGTGAAACTGACGGGTATTCTGATGACCTTCTGACCTTTATCAGGTGACTTGGAGGCTGTCGTGAACCTTCCCACCTACTGCTACACAGTCAAGTGTACTCAGGAATCCGAGGTGTTTATCCTGGACCAGAAAAACTACGATAGACTGATAGAAAAACGCAATCCTAGGGTCATCGACATATTTAAAGAGTCCGTCAGGGAGAAATACCGTCTAAGGTTATCCTGGCTTCCGAACAAAGAACTTCCGCTCATCCGCTACTTCTTGTATCAGCTCCGCGAGGAGGAGCAATCAAAACGAGACCGTCCACTGAAAACGACGGTACGGGAACCAGTACAGGACTATAGCGTGTCCAATCTAAAGAAGGGACCCCTGATTGACATGTTCCGGGAGTGTTTTTTTTCTGATTCGGATGAAAGAAAAACAAAGACAGCTGGAGAAGGAGCGCTATAATGGCGCCAAAAAGAGGCTGCAACAAACACGCCCCAGAAATCCGCCCAAAACTGTACCGACTGTGGATTCTTTAGCGTACCAGATATCACGTAAAAATACCTTTGTGTCTCAGTTAGGGCGGACTTCCACCGCGAAGAGTGGGTTTGGTTCTGGTAAAAGCCAGGACAGGGGTCAAGGAATGGAGGACGATGTTTTCAATGACGACAGTGGAATTGAGTCCGCGAACAGTCGGCTCGTGTGTGAGAGTTCACAGGGTCGCACGGGCGACTCGTCGCCTAGAATCGACTTCACATTTATTGACTCGGAAATCAACGAAGATAACCTTGTACGGCTGGAAAAACGGCTGGAAGCGTGGAACAGTAAAATGACGGCGGACTCTCAACGGAAGAGGAACAATAAACCTGTAAAACTACCTCGATATGTTCACGAGGTAAAATACTTTTAAAAACCATGAAAACGATTAGGTTAAAAGTTATTCTGATTTGGCAATTTTATGAAGAGTATCACAACACTTATTGGCGTACTTTTCTTCAAGGGTGCTTTGGCTCCGATTCCCGGCAAAAAGGTCTTCATCAAACCGATAAGGAAGAAGGAGGTGGATATCATAGAGACGCTTAAACAGACCATGGATGACAGTAGTTCTACTCACTCAATGAGGTCAGTCACGTGGTTTGTATGTACCCCCAAAACACGTGCTTCTCTTTTTATGTTAAATATGAAAGTAAGATACAATCCTGACTTTCGTTTTCGAACACGTGCAGTTACAGAGACGGAGAACAAACCGATCGCAGCGCCACTTCAACAGGTTCGATAACTCGCTAGTTTTTAGGTTTATTTTGCTTTTGTAGCCCAGAGTCTGAATGCTGAAATTTGGATATATATTTATATTTTCCCCCTTAATATGAATTAATTCAAACATAATGAAATCATTGTATCAGTGAGATCGTATCTAAGGTAGACGACCTTTATGTAAATTATTTTCATATACATTATCAAGCCAATATGAAAAATCTAGACTTGCTTTAGCTATCAGATTGCTTTTGCACGCTTGTTTTTAGTTAAGTGTAGATATTTGTACTTTATATGATAAAGCATATCTTATAGAAATTCATGATTTCAATATTTCAGGTTACAAATATCATTTTAGTGGTACACAAGTGTAATTTTATTTGTAATTTATATAACACATTTAAAAAATCCTCCATTATCTATCAAACCAATATAACAGTACAGAATCCAATGTTCTTTTTTATCCTTGTGTTAACACATGTACCTGTAAATTAACAATGTTGCTTTAGAATGACTTCAAAACAAAATATTTAAATTTCTGCTTTTTTTTTTAAAAACAATCCACCATTTTGTGTCTGACAGTGTCGTCGGCAAGAATCCCGGGAGACGGAAAGGGAAGACGTCATCGGCCGTGTAATGTGTCGTTTGGTCAGAGGCCCGTCATTCGCCGGAAACGGGTAAGTCGGGATGGTCCCGAGGAGTCCCGAGAAGTCCCAGTGTTAACAGGCATTGTTAATAATCCAACCTTTACAAGTATTTATCTTTTTTTAAAATTCGTCCAAACTTAGTTCTTTCAGAAAACGAAGGTTTATATTTAAATATATTTGTATTTAATATCAATTTCAATAAT
The DNA here is from genome assembly GCA_020458035.1 of Magallana ariakensis. Taxonomy (NCBI): domain Eukaryota; kingdom Metazoa; phylum Mollusca; class Bivalvia; order Ostreida; family Ostreidae; genus Magallana; species Magallana ariakensis. The sequence continues at coordinate 4,705,015 of CM035818.1, forward strand.
CATAAAATCCCCGTATTGTGCCAATTAACATATAATTAGAGTGATTTTTGACATGTTGCTCTTCGAAATAAATGACTAATTTTATTGTGTAAATCATTTTGTAAGCGGTTATATAATATTAGAAGTATCGTTTTAAAGGGGCATGGTCACGATTTTGGTAATAAATTATTTTTTCGATTTTAATATTTACAATGCTTCAGTAAGGCATTTTTAATAGGCAACCAAAGTTTGAGTGTCATTCGTTGAATTATAAGCGAGTTACAGAGCTTACAATTCTTTGTTATGTAAACAAAGCTTTTGTTTTATTACATTTTGAATGTTGGAGTAAAAATTCCAGTTTTAGACCTAAAATGAATGTGTTGAACGCTAGGAACTGTTCATTAATGCTTAAAATAAATAAGAAGATAGACAAATCAGCTTGAAAAAGATTTTTTACTGGTATATTGAACATGTGTAAACAAAAACTGGGCACGAGCCTTGTTTACATGACAAAGAATTGTGAACCTTGTATCTTGCTTATAACTCAACGACTGACTCTCAAATTTCAGTTGATAATTAGAATGCATTCCTAAAGCATTGTAAATAATAAAAACAGAAAAAATAGATTTTGACCAAAACCGTGACCATGCCCCTTTAAGTATTAAGTAACGTACACCTTTAAGATTTTCTATTAATTTTTTTTTGTTAAAAAGAGTTGTCTCCCTTTGCAGGCAGCCACGGCGAGACAATACACTGCAGAGGAATACGAAGCTCTGAAGGGAGAACTTCGCCGGAAGCAGCTCTCTTTCAAATCCATCCTCTGTCGGCCCCAGTCCGCCTTTGCTTAAGAGACTTCGCAGTGTTTGAGAGTGATATACATGTACTTTGATGGAGAGAGAGAGAGAGAGAGAGAGAGAGAGAAAGAGAGAGAGAAAATGAAAGAGAGAAATACTCAATTTACACATACATGTACTTCTGATATATACATCACATGTGGTTAAACTACTCATTATGATTTCAAAGGCACTGAAATGAATAACGCATACTGTCTTTTTTGAAGCTTACGGAATGTGAAATAATATGAATAAAAGATAACCATCTTTTTAAATATTTAGCATAGCTACATAGCTAGAATGCCGGTATTGAACTACATGTAAGTAAGTGGACATATTTATTGCTCAAGTGCACCTGCGTTCCTTCCGAGTTCAATTGTCGCCATCATATTTCAGAAGTCAATCTATGTTCTAATTGACTCATTAGAAATTTAGATAAAGACTCATAATGTGACCGCAAGATGTTATACATGTAGAATTAGATATTTGGATTCTTGATGTGGATAAGTTTATTTATGAATTTATAATATGACAAAATTATTTACATCCATACACTAAATATGATGATAAATATATGATTAAAACAACGAAAAAGCTAAAATGTTCATGTACTTGCCAAAGCTAATAAAGACATCATTTGGTTAAGCAAGTGTTTCTCGACCCAGCAATGAAAGAACCACACGTGCATCCATTGTAGTTGTTGTTGCCATCTAGTTTCATTATTTAACACGCATTTTAAACAACATTTCATATGAAATGCAAACTGCAAGAATACTCGCCAAACTTATCGAAAGCAACGGAAGTTTACTTTTGAGTGACGTAAATTCTGTATATAATTACTGAGATGTTCCGAAAATATATGATAAATCTAGAGAGAGCAAAAATTCCGCGACAAGATATTCCTCTTGGTTTATCCAATGCTTTCGGATCTCCTCAGTGATTACATGGAGAGTTTGCATCAACTTCTGTTGCTTTCGATACGTTTGGCGAGTATCTAGTACAATTCGGAACGATGTGTTTATTATGCAGCATACAGATGTAATCAGACGATAGGAACAAGTCATTTGGACATTTTCCAACCTAGATCTCGTCAGAAATCGTCGGAGAAATGAAAGAACTTGTTTAAAACATAGCTTGAAGCGAGGACCTCCTATAAATTTAAGATGGCGAGTGTCGTCCCTTTACTTTTTTATTGTACATTGAATACACTTTTTTAACATGATTGAAACGGGGGTTTTCGGTGAATTTATTTATTGCAATACACAGAAATACAACTTAGATTACCAATTTTAATCAATATTTTTATCGGGGACAAAAAATTAGGAACTTCACTATCCAACAACCAAGCTCCTGTGGTTTTGCGTAGAGTAGATCATATTTGTGAACAAATGGGCATTCAGAAGTTGGAGTTCTATTCGCTTTTCGCTATTCACTGTTCGAATAGCGTATAGAATTCTGTGGTCGGTTCGCTATTCAAATTACCTTAAACATGCTAAAAAACGTAAATTAAAATTCCACATAAACTTCCCTTTTTACTGTAAAGAAACATTTATATATTAAAAATCATATCTTGCTGACCAGACCTGAACATTGACATAATTAGCTAGCCTGGCGAAAAGGTAAGAAATTCATCATACTGTTGCAATGGGATAACTTTCAAGGGTTGGTTTACACCCTGTATCTCATATTTGGGCCTTCATATTTAGAGTAAATGTGGCCCTGGGAATGTCCAGTCGAAATTCAATAGGAATTGGGTTTACACGACCGTTAACAGGCTTAGGTAGCCTGGCGAAAATAGGAAATTTTGTATAATACAGTTATAATGGGATATCTTTCAAGGGGCTGGCTAACACCCTGTATCCAATATTTGGGCCTTCATATTTGGAGGAGTTGGGGCCCCGGTAATGCCCAGTTGACCCTCAAAAGGAATTATATTAACACGACCGTTAACAGGCCTAGCTAGCCTGGCGAAAATTGTAAATTTCGTATAATACAGTTATAATGGGATATCTTTCAAGGGACTGACTAACACCCTGTACCCCATATTTCGGCCTTCATATTTGGAGGAGGTGGGCCCCCTGGAATGCCCAGTCGACCCTAAAAAGGAATTGGGTTTACACGGACATTAACAGGCTTAGCTAGCCTGGCGAAAATAGGAAATTTCGTATAATACAGTTATAATGGGATATCTTTCAAGGGGCTGGCTAACACCGTGTATCCCATATTTGGGCCTTCATATTTGATGAGGATGGGGCCCCGGGAAAGCCCAGTCGACCCTTAAATGGAATTGGGTTTACATGGCCATTAACATGCTTAGCTAGCCTGGCGAAAATAGCAATTTTCGTATAATACAGTTAGAGTGGGATATCTTTCAAGGGGCTGGCGAACACCCTGTATCCCATATTTGGGCCTTCATACTTTATGAGGATGGAGCCCCGGGAAAGCCCAGTCGACCCTCAAAAGGAATTGGGTTTACACGGACATAAACAGGCTTAGGTAGCCTGGCAAAAATAGGAATTTTCGTATAATACAATTATAATTGGATATCTTTCAAGGGGCTGGCTAACACCCTGTATCCCATATATGGGCCTTTATATTTAGTGAGTTTAGGGCCCCGGGATAGGCAAGTCGAACCTTAAAAGGAATTGGGTTTACACGGCCATTAACAGGCTTAGCTAGCCTGGCGAATATAGGAAATTTCGTATAATACAGTTATAATGGGATATTTTTCAAGGGGCTGGCTAACCCACTGTATCGCATATTTGGGCCTTCATATTTGGTGAGGTTGGGGCCCCTGGAATGTTCAGACGATCCTCAAAAGGAATTGGGTTTACACGGACATTAACAGGCTTAGTAGCCCCGCAAACATGGGAAATTTCGTATAATACAGTTATAATTAGATATCTTTCAAGGGGCTGGCTAACACCGTGTATCCCATATTTGGGCCTTCATATTTGGTGAGAATAGGGCCCTGGAAATGTCCAGACAACCCTCAAAAGGAATTTGGTTTACACGGCCATTAATAGGATAAGCTAGCCTGGCGAAAATAGGAAATTTTGTATAATAATGTAATAATTAGATATCTTCAGGGGGCTGGCTAACCCCCTGTGTCCTATATTTTGGCCTTCATATTTAATGAGGATGGGACCCTGGGAATGTCCAGATGACCTTCAAAAGGAATTGGGTTTATACGACCGTTAACAGGCGTAGCTAGCCTGGCAAAAATAGGAAAATTCGTATAATACAGTTATAATGGGATATCTTTCAAGGGGCTGGCTAACACCCTGTATCCCACATTTGGGCCTTCATATTTAGAGGAGGAGGGCCGTCTGTAATGACCAGTCGACCCTCAAAAGGAATTGGGTTTACAAGACTGTTAACAGGCTAGGCTAGCCTGGCGAAAATTGGAAATTTCGTATAATATAGTTAAATGGGATATCTTTCAAGGGGCTGGCGAACACCCTGTATCCCATATTTGGGCCTTCATATTTGGAGGGGTTGGGGGCCCGGTAATGCCCAGTCGACCCTCAAAAGGAATTGGGTTTAAACGACCGTTAACAGGCTGAGCTAGCCTGGCGAAAATTGGAAATTTCGTATAATACAGTTATAGATCGTATATTTCAAGGGGCTGGCTAACCCCCTGTATCCCATATTTGGGCCTTCATATTTAGTGAGGATGGGGCTTCGAAAAAGCCAAGTCGACCCTCAAAAGGAATTGTATTAACACGACCGTTAACAGGCCTAGCTAGCCTGGCGAAAATTGTAAATTTCGTATAATACAGTTATAATGGGATATCTTTCAAGGGGCTGACTAACACCCTGTTTCCCAAATTTTGGCCTTCATATTTGGAGGAGGTGGGCCCCTGGGAAAGCCCAGTCGACCCTTAAAAGGAATTGGGTTTACACGACCGTTAACAGGCTTAGCTAGCCTGGCGAAAATAGGAAATTTCGTATAATACAGTTATTATGGGATATCTTTCAAGGGGCTGGTTAACACCGTGTATCCAATATCTGGGCCTTCATATTTGATGAGGATGGGGCCCCGGGAAAGCCCAGTCGACCCTTAAATGGAATTGGGTTAACACGGCCATTTACATGCTTAGCTAGCCTGGCGAAAATAGCAATTTTCGTATAATACAGTTAGAGTGGGATATCTTTCAAGGGTCTGGCGAACACTCTGTATCCCATGTTTGGGCCTTCATACTTTATGAGGATGGGGCCCTGGGAAATTTATGAGGATGGGGCCCCGGGAAAGCCCAGTCGACCCTCAAAAGGAATTGGGTTTAGACGGACTTTAACAGGCTTAGGTAGCCTGGCAAAAATAGGAATTTTCGTATAATACAATTATAATTGGATATCTTTCAAGGGGCTGGCTAACACCCTGTATCCCATATTTGGGCCTTCATATTTGGTGAGTTAGGGCACCGGGAAAGCCAAGTCGAACCTTAAAAGGAATTGGGTTTACACGGCCATTAACAGTCTTAGCTAGCCTGGCGAATATAGGAAATTTCCTATAATACAGTTATAATGGGATATTTTTCAAGGGGCTGGCTAACCCACTGTATCGCATATTTGGGCCTTCATATTTGGTGAGGCTGGGGCCCCTGGAATGTCCAGACGATCCTCAAAAGGAATTGGGTTTAAACGACCATTAACAGGCTTAGCTAGCCCCGCAAACATGGGAAATTTCCTATAATACAGTTATAATTAGATATATTTCAAGGGGCTGGCTAACACCGTGTATCACATATTTGGGCCTTCATATTTGGTGAGGATAGGGCTCTGGAAATGTCCAGAGTACCCTTAAAAGGAATTTGGTTTACACGGCCATTAATAGGATAAGCTAGCCTGGCGAAAATAGGAAATTTTGTATAATAATGTAATAATTAGATATTTTCAGGGGGCTGGCTAACCCCCTGTGTCCCATATTTTGGCCTTCATATTTAATAAGGATGGGGGTCTGGGAATGTCCAGATGACCTTCAAAAGGAATTGTGTTTATACGACCGTTACAGGCGTAGCTAGCCTGGCAAAAATAGGAAATTTCGTATAATACAGTTATAAAGGGATATCTTTCAAGGGGCTGGCTAACACCCTGTATCCTACATTTGGGCCTTCATATTTGGAGGAGGTGGGCCCCCTGGAATGCCCAGTCGACCCTCAAAAGGAATTGGGTTTACACGACTGTTACCAGGCTAAGCTAGCCTGGCGAAAATTGGAAATTTTGTATAATATAGTTGTAATGGGATATCATTCAAGGGGCTGGCTAACACCCTGTATCCCATATTTGGGCCTCCTTTTTGGAGGAGTTGGGGGCCCGGTAATGCCCAGTCGACCCTCAAAAGAAATTGGGTTTTCACGACCATTTACAGGCTTAGCTAGCCTGGCGAAAATTGAAATTTCGTATAATACAGTTATAGATCGTATCTTTCAAGGGGCTGGCTAACCCCCTGTATCCCATATTTGGGCCTTCATATTTGGAGGAGTTTGGGCCCCGGGAAATTCCAGTCGACCCTCAAAAGGAATTAGGTTTACACGACCGTTAACAGGCTTAGCTAGCCTGGCGAAAATTGGAAATTTCGTATAATACAGTTATAATGGGATGTCTTTCAAGGGGCTGGCTAACACCCTGTATCCCATATTTGGGCCTTCATACTTAGTGAGGATAGGGCACCGGGAAAGCCCAGTTGACCTTAAAAAGGAATTGGGTTTACACGACATTTAACAGGCTAAGCTAGCCTGGCGAAAATGGGAAATTTCGTATAATCGTTTATAATTAGATATATTTCAAGGGGCTGGCTAACACCGTGTATCCCATATTTGGGCCTTCATATTTAGTGAGGATAGGGCCCCGGGAATGTCCAGACGACACTCAAAAGAAATTGGGTTAACACGACCATTAACAGGCTTAGCTAGCCTGACGAAAATAGGAAATTTCGTATAATACAGTTATAAATAGATATCTATTAGCAATCAATGATTTTGATTACTGCTCCATCAAAATCATACACTTCTGCTTCATTATAATTTTACTTTTTTAAACTTTAGAAAATCGAGCTGACAAGTACATTATGAATGACAAGATAATGTTTCAACTGATATCAAAAATTAATTAAGGAGGGTACTCTGCATTATTTTATAAATTACTACATGGTGTGACTGGATGTCTTTGCAGCAATCGAACGTCTTTAAATAATGAATATGCTAAAATAATTTTAAAGACCATTCTCTATATAGTTATAGTTATGAAAAAACCAACATCTAAATATATTGTACGAAAACTTTCAAATCAAATCCATAAAAAAGTTCTATTGCATCAATGTTCAAATCCCAATCCTAACCCTGTAGAAATGTGGTAACTGAACATGCTGTAAAACTGTTGAATACCCTACATCTAATTTTAGGTAACTAAGGTAATGAAAAAAAAAACAACGTCTAAATATAGTGTCCAAAAATTTTCAAATTAAAATCGGATAAAAACGTCTTTTGTATCTTTTGTTAAGAAATAGACTCTGAGGAACAGATCTAAATCGTAGACGTTCAGCAGCTGAAATGAGAGGGATACAAGTAAGTTTCATTGTCATTTTTTTAAATATGCCGGTTAAGGTATTCAATTTATTATGACCACATTTTGTACAGAATGAGTGAATGATTCGATATTCTTATCCTTGATATCATTTTAAGTTGTTATTAAATAAAAATACTCCACGAAAGGAATTTTCAAAGTTCTGATTATTGTCCAATTAATTGGACCTTGAATTTTACATATGTAGTCTATGTGCAAATGAAGTCTATGTGCAACGCATGTTTTATTAAGATATGGTAAAAAGTACCTTGAAATTCAGACAAATATCTTTGTAAATGTATGCATAAACTTTTTTTCCTATAAAATATAAAAAAAAATGAATCAGTGACCACACAATTGATTTTTACTTTTTTCATCAAGGGACGATAATTGCTCAAACAAGTTTTCGGTGCACAACGACCAGCTTCCTATCTGTTGTCAGTCATGTAAATTTGGTTCATTTCACTTTTATTATTATATAGCAATACATTTTTAATTAATTTAAAATGATTCAAAATTGTTTAATATATAAATCCCTTCATTATAAATCTCTGATATAGTCTCTGAAAATTTTCAAATAAAATTCGGATTTAAAAAATCCTATTGCATTATTTATTATGAAATAGACTCTGGAGAACATATCGTAGATGTTTAGAAGCAGCATAAGAGCGATACAAGTAAGTTTCATTGTCGACAAATTAGACAGTTTTTATATGTCGGGTACATTACTTATCATCTAGAGTCTTGTTCTAGCATTACAGAAAGTATCTCAAAGCAATATTTTGAATTGATTTTGGAAAATTAACTTTGAATGGACTCTTTCGCCTGTAGTCTTCCTTAGTAATGGAAGTCAGTAGCCCCGTTATTGACATGTATTACTTTTCCATCAAAATTATACAATTCTGCTTTTATTATACCCGCACTTTCTAAAGAAAGTTCGGGTATATTGTTGTTACCCTGTTCCGGCTGTCCGTCTGTCACGTTTTACTTTCTCAAACTGCTCTTACATCTTATAAGCCAGCAAACTGAACTTTTGGAGTTTGATTTGAGTATCATGTTGTTTTGTAAAAAGGTTTCAAAAATTCTCTGGTAGTCCTGGGGGTCATATAATTGGTAAAAAATGACTTTTTTTTTTAAAAAAAAAAACCTTCTTCCTCGAACTCCTCCTACATTTTCAACAATAGACAAATCATCTTTTGGAATATGTTTTGGGGTATACTATAGATGCGCAATAAGGTTTCGGACATTTCAATTTTGTCCTGGGGGTCATTTTGTGGCTGAAAAATGACGTTTTTTTTTGGTTTGTTTTTTTTTTTTTACAAAAACTCTGGTTTCAAAAACGTCAACATTTTTTGCAGTAGCCAAATGATCTTCTAGAATATGATTGGGGGTGTCATTTTAAAGTGTGATCGGGTTTCAAATTTTTTTTTAACACAGGTATCGGTGGGCAACAAAAAATTAGGTTTTTTTGCAAAAAAGTATGGTTTCCATAACTCCTCTTACAACTTTTGGAGTAGCTATGTCATCTCTTGGAATATGATTGGGGCTATAGATGTGCAATAAGGTTTTAAACATTTAAATAAAAAAAATGACAATAACAAACCGTCAACCATCTCAAAAATCCATAAAACGAAATACAAATTCAAAGCAGAGCAACACGGACCTCCTAGATAGAGGTAGGATCAGGTGCCATGGAGGAGTAAGCATCCTCTGCTGACCGGTCACACCCGCCGTGCGCCCAATGTCATTTCGGTAAAAATGTCATAATCGGGAAACATGTCGTAATTTGGGAAAAATGTCATAATCGGGAAAAACGGACAAATCCGTGGACAATTCGGTATTCAAACAACAGTCAAGAGCAGAGCAATCACCGACCTCTGGAAAATCTCAGAGTCAGGATCAGGTGCCATGGAGGAGTGGGCATCCTCTGCTGACCGGTCACACCCGGCGTGTACTCTTTGTCGTTATCGGGAAAAAACCCCGCAAAAGTCCGTAGACAATTAGGTAATTAATTATGGTCTAACAATTAGTATGAAAAACTGAGAGTCAAATAGTAGCAGAAAATTGACGTTTATCACTCCTAAACAAAACCTAGATGCCAGAACTCCTTTTATGATTTAATGAATAGACACATTATATCTTGGGATATGATAGGGGCTGTCCTATAGATGTGCAGTAAGATTTTAAAAATTTAAATTTCATCCAGGGAGTCAAATAATAGCAGAAAATTGACGTTTATCACTCCTAAGCATAACCTATATCCCCGAACTCCTCTTATGATTTAATGAATAGACACATCATATCTTAGGATATGATAGGGGCTGTCCTTTATATGTGCAGTAAGGTTTTAAAAATTTAAATTTAATCTTGGTAGTCAAATAGTTGCAGAAAATTAATGTTTATAACTCCTAAAAAAAACCTGGATCCCAGAACTTCTGTTATGATTTAATGAATAGACACATCATATCTTGGGATATGATAGGGGCTGTCCAATTGTTGTGCAATAAGATTTTGAAAAATTTAATTTAATCCTGGTAGACAAATAGTAGCATGAAATTAACATTTATCCCATGCGCGCATCTAGGGGGGGGGGGCGGGGGGGGGGGGTCAGGGGTCCAGACCCCCCCCTCCTCCCAACTAAAATAGATGTTGCCCCTGGAAAAAAAATTCTGGATCGACACATGTACGTATCCCTCCTTAGATTGTAAATAAAATGACGGTTTTTTTTCTCTTAAAATAAAAAAACCTTACATTTATTTTTGCTTAAAATTAAAAAAAAACTTACATTTACACTCTTCTTAATTGTCGAATTATCTATTAAAATCAATATATAATGGGGTCTTAAAAGTTTTTTAATCTGGTAGATAATGTTTTTTTGTTAAAAAAGTCACATTTGACAAATGATCTATTGATATATGATCAGAAGTCTTATTTTCTGCCTAATATTCAAGTTAAAATTAATAACAATAAATGATTAAAATTAAATGTTTATCCTCCACACACCCCATCAGATTCAGAGTCTTTTTACATTCTTACATGTGTACAGAAGCAAATTTTAAATCATATCATTTCTTGATTGGTATTTTTCTCTAGATTCACATAAAGATGTTGGAAATTGCTTTTAATTTTTATCGATAAGATAAACAAAATGTTATTCGGGGCAATTGTAAATTCTCCTAAACAAAGCAGGATCATCATTAAGCTAGGAATTACCCATATGGATCAAACACTACATATGAATAAGATAAAATACTTTATTATGTCTAGTTCTGGAAAGTCAGGGTGTTTCCAAGGGAGCATAACCTATATACAATTTGATGCGCATAAAGAGCAAGAATAAATATGGTTTAGGGATGGGGCATCTCGAAAGTTAAAAATTATCAAAGTATATCATCATTTCATATTTTAGAGGTGGGGGGGGGGGGTGTGTGACGGTGGTGGTGGTTTAAAGACAACAATCCCATAGGGTCATAGCCTACATTTTATTTGATGCATCATAATACATTAAGAAAAAAAGACCCCTTCCTCCCTATTATAACTCATATAGACATGATAAGTCTTAGTCCGAAATATCTGAGGTTTTCCTGGCCTTTTTAACGATTTTGATTTTTACATGCCAGGAAAACGTCAGAAACGGCGCCATTACGAAAACTGGAAATTCGCCGCCTCCAACTTGAGGCGACATTCTCGGCTCGATTTTAAATAAAAATTTGTTTAAATTCAATAATCGACTTAAAAAATGATTTTACTGCACATTTTGATAATCACACTGATAGGGTTATTGACCTATTTGCCTGGCATGAAAAAAAATCAAAATCGTGAAAAAGGCAGGAAAACGTCATATATTTCGGACTAGATAAGTCTCTGCACAAATTTAATACAATATGTCACAGTGTCAATATATATGGGGTCAACTTAATAGTGTAAGCTTGACAAATGAAAAAATATCTTTTGCAATTAAAATGACGGAAACTGTACAAATGTGATAGGATAGGTAACAATGATGAGCTAATATATCGATAAATATTAAAAGATAATGATACAGTATGCTGGCAAAGGGAGATCACTTATTTAGAAAGTGAAAGTTATACTTAAGTATACCAGTGTCTCATAATATTGTGCTACTACATGTATTATGCTTACCTATATTGGTCAACATAATAATGATAATCCAATTAGATCACAATATGAATCTCTTAAGCTTATCATCACAAAAACAAACGTTTAATTAATCCTATTGTGCAAAAGGAAAACACATACCAGTATGTACACCACGTGAAACCCATCTAACCGAAGAGCTGGGTAAAACTAGTACCCACAAATGCAACCTGTAGACCTGTGTTGTGTACATAACTTCGGACAAAGATCATTTACTTGTAACATGCATGTATTTTCATGACTTTATTCTTTAAAACCCCTTGCACTTTTTTATTAGGTAAATAACTATGTAAAGCACACATTTCAGCTTTAAGGTGGTACAGGATACCTGCATATTTGGATGTACTCCCTATTGAAATAAACAATAAAGTATAAATATTATAAAAATATTTTCCCAAAAAATAATGTTACCTAACAGTGAAGTGCAATGAGTTAGAGCGTTAACTACGTGTCTGTAGAGAGTTTAAATGCTGCTGGGGCTTTTCTATTTTTTACTTAAGATTCCAAAAATTTAAAAATACATGTATTGTAAAAATTTAAAATTATAAAACGTCACTATGAAAGAATTTTGATTACTGAACTACATGTACAGGCTTTCGTTGTTATCAAAATATTCTGATGTTTATTTATCCATGAGGAGTGTGTGTGTGTGGTGGTGGTGGTGGGGGGGGGGGGCAAGTAATACGTGTAATTGTGTTTGCAGGGGTTGGGGGAATTGGGGTCCGAGGTGTATTTCGTGGTAATTTTACTACATGCATTAATATAAAAGATTTTGTCAAAAGGGGGGGGGGGTCTGGACCCCTCACTCCCAACCCTTCTCTAAATACGTACACACGATGTAGAAGCAAATCTAAATTAAGCCGGCAACAGCCAAAGGGGATGGGGGCATAATTTAAGTTTGTTTGTAATAATTATATAGACCATACTTTCTATGACATAAAAGATTATTGATTTGCTTAAATTTCACATGCAAACAGTTCAACCACAAATTGTACATACAGGGCTGCTCATGTGTATTATGTGCATGTGGCCTTCATTTTTACTAAAACTGGTACAAAACAGTGTTTTTTAAGGGCAAACACTTGGTGCGGGTATTACTGTCTAATGACAGCATCTAGTTATTTTTTGGAAGTCTTTGCAGCAATTCATATCTTTAGTTTTTCTTGGCAGCTAACAAACCTACTTTTACATATGCTAGTTACGTTGCCATGTGTTAAAGTAAATTTAAACTACGTATCACAAAATGAAAACAAATAACGTTATTTTTGCAAATTATAACATTTATAAACAAGGGTTAGTTAAATAATTCTCTGCTTGCCTTATATATACATTGTATATCAAGATTTGACAATGCATAAAACAATATAAAAAGATCACAAGGTTAGCTTTTTAGAAAGCTAAGAAAATCAGCAAGCGGAATTTTAATTTTAGGTCAAACGTGCATACACAATCTATTTAAATAAAAGATATGCACCCTTATTTATGGCTGCACATGTTGGTGAGGAGATATAAGCGTGTAGTGTTGTACATATAATGTATGACTGGACATACTTGAAGTTGTTACTATGCAAAGATATGTTCAAGTCAAATCATTGATTATTTTCAAAATATTAACAGCATTCAAGGAGAAACTTCAATAGTACTGTGCAACAGTATATCCAAGAAGCGGTGTAAATCAGATGTGGATACTTTAGAATTCTTATGAACTTTAAGAAAACTCGAAATCCCAAAATCTTACCAAAACCAATAACATTAAAGATACGTCTTTTTTACACTTTATACAACCATTCTCCACGGTAAATTAAAGTCCCGTCTTTTTGACATCATTCATAGATTTTTTTTTAAAATAAAAATGGATCACGAAAATTAACTTACCTTGTCATCGGTCAATTGCAAAACTATTTTGATAAATGCCATTCGGATTGTGCACACAAGTACTCAGAAATTGACATTAAAAAGATACTTGAGATTCTGCAGCTGATAGACAACATCTATGTAGTTTTTGGATTTGGAAGCAGAGTTTATTAAAAAAAAACTTGTTCATAAAAAAAATAAATCACTCGCTGTGGCTTCAACTCAACATTCAGGTATATCAATGACGTAGTATCAATTAACAATAATATTGTTACTTTCAACTTAACGTTGACTCGATATATCCCAGTGAACTTGAAATAAAAGATACCACAGAGTCTGCGTCATCTGTTTAATATTTTGATATTTTACTGGAAATGGACATTGATGATAGCCTAATAACAATCCTTTATGATAACTGTGATGAATTCATATTTTCTATCGTCAACTTTCCTTACTTATGTAGCAATATACCTTCATCACCTGCGTATGGTGTTTTTGTCTCTCAGTTAGTTCTACACGCAAAGGCATGTTGTTCGTATGAACAGGCAAGCTACTGACAAGTTGGTAAAACAGGACTATCAACAGTCTCGTTTGAAGTCATCTTTTCGTAAGTTCTATGGTCGATACAACGACCTTGTCAGCAAATACAATCTTCCATTGAGTCGCATGCTGACTGACGTTTTTCATACTAATTGTTAGACTATTATTAATCACCTAATTGTGTACGGACTTTTCCGTGTTGTTTTTTTTTCGATTACGACAAAGAGCACACGGCGGGTGTGACCGTTCAGAAGGTGCTCGCTCCTCCATGGCACCTCTACCTCTATTTTATAAAGATGTCCGTGTTCGCTCTGCTTCTGTTTTGTAATTTTCTTTTGGACTTTAGAATTTGAACACTGTTCGTTATCACCCACCACATGCCATATTCATGTAAAAAGATCATTGAAACCTACGTTGAGACATCATATCCTAAGTTTTAAGATGCATCAACTGACCAATCTCATATTAGGTTAAATCCTTATCCGTGCCATGAAGGCGCATAAGGCCAGTGCTCATCCCTGGTTTCCAGGATGCTAAGCGGATGAGAGTCATTGACTTCCCCTGAATGGGACACCAGTCCATCGCAGGTTACCTCCCAGTTTAAGCCAGTACACAATTTCAGCTGGGTGGGCTAAGAAAATGTAGACAAGTGCATTATCTTAGTGCACAACACACACCATCAAGTGACTGCAGCGAAGTTTGAACCAGCGACCTTTAGGTTACTGGCAAATCGCCTATGACCACTAAGCAATGTGCTTATATGCTTCTACGTGTTTAAGAATACAAAATTGGACCGTTAGTTGATCTATTGTCTGCCCACCTGACGTTATGAGCGACGATAAATATCCTTATAAAATTTTTACCTTAAACGTTTTTTTTGTCCATACGTTCCCGGTGCCATCGCTTATCAACATTATCTTTTGGTAAAAATTTTCTCGTCTAAGATACATGTAATTTATAACGAAATTCTAGTTTAAAAAGGAAGATGTTGCTTCACACAAAAAGTTTTTCATGACAATAAAAAGTTCATTTCTTTGCACATTCTTATGTATTTTATTAATGTCGATTGTAGACAATACATGATTACACGATTCCGGCTGGCTTTTCTTTGCAAAATATTTTGTCGTACACATTTCAGTTGTGATATACAAGAAAGGAAAATTCAAAAAGAAAATAAAGAGAAAAAGGAAAAGATTTACAATATAATGGCAACCAGTGAAAGGTTAGTATTTATAAATACACGTAACAATAATAAATTGTTGTTAATTCAAGAAGATATCTGCACATTGTGACATTATACCGGCATATTGTAAATTGAACTCATCTGGACTAATTGATATACACAGGTAAAAGTGGCTCGCATGATTTTCATGCGATTTCCTTTTCGCATGAAAATCATGCGATAATCATGCGAAAATCAGACGAAAAATTTCTCGTGCGAATATCATGCGAATATGTTCGCATGATATTCGCATGAAAATTGTACAATTTTCATGCAAAATTTTTTTCGCATGTTTTTCATGCGATTAGATATTTGTGTCAAATTCATATAAAATTTATGCAATATTCACATGAAAATTGCATGTTTTTCATATGAAAATTAAATTATGACAAATTAATCTTTAACACTTTAAAAACATTCTTTCATTCATATTTTGACATACTATTGTCTTTTTTGTTAAAAATTTGACATTAAGGCAATAAAACAATTGTTGCATGTGTTGGACTTAATACAGGTATAAATAAAAAATTAGAATAAAGTTTACATTTTATTATAATATACACGCATTCAATACTTTTTACATACATTCACACCCACTGAGAGTTATATCTCTCTTCTTAGATGGTCAGTAAACATTAAGATTTTATTACATTTATATAAATACATGCTGATTGCATTGGTTATCATTTAAGATACATACTGTATATCTTAATATGTTTTTTAAGATACAAAGAGTTTGCATGTACCAAACCTATCGAACGCAGTAAGTGAATTATATATAATAGTTAAATGTCTAACTATATTTAAACATAAATTTATTTCAATGCTAGACAATGAAAATTCACTTAAAATTCATAACACTGTGATACAAGTTTTCCATGATTCCAAGTTAGATTGCACAGATGCCAGTATATTTCAGAAGGATTCAGGCCTTTGTGGTCTCGAGTTTCAGTGTGTACCAATGTTATTGGACTGATGTTGGTGTAATCACTCTGGTGTCTGTATCATGTTCCTTTATCCTTCCTTTTTCTGTAGCATGTCTCTTTATCCCTTTCCATTTTTAAATATCTTTGTCAACCTTGTGTATATGCAAGACAAAATATAATTAATAATAATACTTAAATAAAACAAAGGTATCGAGTACATGTATTAAAGCTTAAAAGAAAAGATTTATACACATTTGCTCAGATGAAAAAAAATAACTATTTTATTGTATCTCTGTATTAAAATAATTTTCAGTATATTTTATCAATCAGAAGCAAATGAGAACAAGAGGCAAGTCCAACCTCTTTTATCAAATATATGGTCATCCATGTTTGATTTTATATAATTAAAAACTTTAGAAATATTCAAAAGTCAAAACACAAGACATATTTCACTAAATAAATACTTACATGGTATTATCATACGGATAGTTTGTTGTGCATAATTTCCCAAGTGATATATGTTTCTGTTATAGCCATCATATATACAACATAAACTGGAGCAGCATTCATCAATTCTTCTGTCTGTGCAGTATTGTTTCAAATCTTAAAAAAAACCTGTAGGAAAAACCCCCAAAATATTATGAACATTTTCAAACTGCATATGTATACTCCTATAAATGAATTCACCGTGATATATTCATTGATAATATGCACAAAAATTATACATGTAGGCCAACATGGTATTAGAAATAAAATCCATGTGCGGATCTAGAAGGGGGGGGGGGCCGTCAAGGGGGCCCTAAAAAGTTAAAATTTCTTTAAATTTACATTATAAAATTTGTAAAAATATGGCTCAATACCCCCCCCCCCCACCTTGTTACTCAATTACCCGTCTCGGACACACACACCCCTCCACCGAATTTTATTTTCTAGATCCGCGCATGAAATCAGATTGCAACCGCATGTTTTAAATATCTGCATAATTACTATTTAATATTTACGTTTATACTGTATTCATTCATTCTTGGATTAGAAATACACGAACAAAGATTTTGTTAATTTTTTTGTTAAAATGCGGGGTAAAGATAGAAAATGATCCGTAGCTCTTTTAAGAGAAAATTGAGAAACCGTCTGTCAACCCGAATTTTCTCCGTAAAGTTACATGTAAATACCTTTATCTAAGTTTAATAATAACAAAAGATGTGTTCAGTGTTTAAACATGAATCTGACAACGTTAATTAATAAATAACTAAATAACATGTAAACATAGAATATGCATACACCTGAAACATCATAGGGTACCTGCATGTTTACGATGGATCCGCTCCTGTCCTATTCTCTTTTGAGAAGTGGACAGGCATAGCCTACATCCACTTCTCTTCGCAAGCCCTCATATTTTGATTCTGGAAAACGTGTAAATGCCGGAACCGAAGACGGTTTACGCTTCGACCCATGTTTCGACTCCAGTTTCTCTGAATTTTCGTAACAGACCTAAATTTTCCTCATTTTAAACATAAATGCACACATTAATCACAAAAAATTCAACACTAACCCGCTGTCAAATCATTTTCTCAACTTCTGCATCCCGGGTTTGAATTATGTGATCGCTCGCTATTAGTGGTTTAAAAAGTAAAATATTTAAAGTCGGAAAAATTGGAAAATATATTGTTTTGCGTGTATGATTGTAGACTTTAGATAAAACATATTCTTTTTATAATTTAAAGAGATATAAAGAATTGTTTAACTATTTATAGAAAAATTAGCTAAAATAATTGTGTCACGAACACAAAAAACTTGATTTTAACCTTTCCTGCTATATTAATCAATTTGTTTTAATGTTTAAGAATAGATCCAGGGCAAATTTTGGGTATGTCACCAAACGAGATGGTTAAAAAGGAAAGAAATACCACTGTGTAATTTTGTGACTCACTGTTTTTTATACATTGTAAGATTTAATTAATTTTCGGTATTATTTTCTTTAATATATTTCCAATTTTATCCGAAACACAAATATTTAAGCTGCACTGACCTAGATAAACGATGCGATACACAAAATTTAAACCCGGGATGTAGAAACTGAGAAAATGATTAGAAAGCGGGTTAGTGTTGAATTTTTTGTGATAAATGTGTGCATTTATGTTTAAAATGAGGAAATTATAGGACTGTTACGAAAATTCAGAGAAACTGGAGTCGAAACATGGGTCGAAGCGTAAACCGTCTTCGGTTCCGACATTTACACGTTTTCCAGAATCAAAATATGAGGGCTTGCGAAGAGAAGTGGATGTAGGCTATGCCTGTCCACTTCTCAAAAGAGAATACTCCTGTCCTATCCAGAATCAAGAACTTTCCAATCGCTGAATAAATAATCGTACGATAGATCAGACACATCTTGATGATGTTGATGTAAAATGTCTGCTGGCTTGCATCACTGATCAGCCAGCGTCGGTTAAATATGTACATAAGTTTGTAGCTAGAGAAAATTCAGTCTGTCTGCACATCGTGTTATCGCGGGAGATAACTCGAACGGGATTTCGGAAACGAGTAAAAATGTTTGCAAGCGCTTAAAAAAAGATGCACATTAACCTGTAGCGCTTTAAATTAATTAATAATAATTATTTTAATCATATCTAAATTATAAAATCTGATCTGATTTATTGCTTTGTGGTATATTGCACTAATATAAAATCAAACACCATCCTAACGGTTCTCAGTACCGAAAATATACGCAATATGTGACGTCAGCAGGAACGAGACTCGAGTACAAAGTGATTGACAGAGGTAAGAAACATTAAATTTTTATGTATTTTCGGAAGATCACTGCTTCCCGTTTTGATAAAAAACCATCATTCGAAATTTTCGCAGAATATATTAGTATTCCTTACAATTAAATGCATAATGAAGAAGTGTAGCGTGATGATGATCAGAGACACCTTGTAGCCCTAGCGTAATTTTAGTGTAATATTTTAGCGTAATGTTATAGCAGAGACATAAATAACATTATTTATGTCTCTTGTTATAGGCTTTTGTAATAAAATATCCAATATCTTTTTCATTGAAGCATGACAAAAACATCCCTACACGGATATGGAGTTGGTACTATTTGGATGGAGGTGTGAACATGATGACATGCTTGTTGTCTGTATAAAAGGTGATAAATCAAAGTACTAAATATACTGAGATTTTTCGAGCCATATCAAAGCTTGAAAACTGTTTATTACATATGCTTGTTTTCTTCCAAGTTCTTTAGATAAAAATCCAAAGAAGAGAAGACAAGATCCTTCCATATTTCTCCAGAGTGTCTTTCCACCAATAAGAGCAGGTTCATACTAAGTCTTAAGTAAGCACAAGAATTTAGTTTTGTCAAGAATTTGAGTAGGAGTTGTGACATGAATTATCAAATAAGAAAACCATTAATGAATATAAAGATTACAATAGCTGTATTACTTATATAACTTATATTCAGATATTCAAGAATGAAATCATTTAGTAATACATCAATAATATTTGCAGATAACCTTAAGTATGCACATGCAGATTTGCAGAGACTCTTTGGAAAAGATTTTAACAGTGTGACAACCAACAACATTCAGGAAACCTGCAAAATTCATGGATACAGTGGTTAGTAATACTTCAATCTATGATTTAAGAATTGCATGATAATTTGGATAAATGTTTAACATTGAAGTTCATTAATTGAAGTGATTCAGACAACCGGTTTGAGCTAAAAGCTCAAGTGTTGATCACTATTGTCTGTCTTGATTCTGTCCCTCGACAGTTTCTGTCTCTCTGTAAACTTTTGACATTTTCTCCTTTTTCTCCAGAACAACTGAGCCAATTTTAACCAAACTTGGCACAAAACATTGGGTGAAAGGGAATTCCAGTTTCTTAATTTAAAAATGAAAAGCCACACCTTCTTTTAGAGAGTTTCAAAGTTTTGTAGAAAATTTGTTGTCAATTTTAAAAAATCGTAAAAACCCATAATTGGTCACAAAAGCTGAAACTTGTATGGAAGCATTTTGAGGTAGTGTAGATTCAAATTTGTTGATATAATGGTCCCTAGGGTTGGGGTTGGGCCACAATAGAAGTTGTATTTGACATTTAGAAATGTTTTTCTAAAAAAATTGAAACAACAAAAGGGGCTTGATGTTTTATGTCAGGAAAAATTTGAAAATCCTTTTAAACAAGATGTACAGTTCTCTTCAAAGTTGTCCAAATGTTTTGTATTTGGCAGCATAAAGTAGATTTGATAAGTTATGGCTAGTGATGCTCAGGTGAGCGATTTGGCTTATGTAATAAATTCGCAAATTGAAAGCATAAATAAAATAACAATAAGGACATGTATCAGAGTGATAAAGTGAGAATGGTAGCATTCAAATATATGACATACAGAAATTTACTGTATATGATCAAATGTGCTTTAACGAGCATTGATCATGTTACCAACTGTATGTCATATATTAATGAACTTTGTTCATATCTTCCAATATTAATAATGCACATTTAAAATGGATATGCCATTCAGGAATAGGAAAATTTTATGTACACTGCATTATGTAAATTTTCTTGTAGATTGATGAAGCAACAAGCCTTTTTGAGAAGAGGAAGAAGAAGAAACTTGAAATTTGTTCTCATCTAAATAAAGAAGATTATCCTAAGAAGATTATTGTCATTGTTTTTTGTTAATTATGTATGAACCAAATTGATTAGGACTTCAGTTTTCTTTTTCAATAACAGATTATATTCTCAAATTTAGATGAAAAAAAAATCATAGAAGATTTCAACATATTAAATGAAGCTGCATTGTATTTTGTAAGAAAATAGCATGATATTTGCATAATATTCGCATGACATTCGCATGAAACGACAATGAAACATAAGATATACATTTTCGCATGAATATCGTGCGAAATTTTAATCGTATGATATTCGCATGAAAATTATGTCAAAATCGCATGAAGTTTTCGCATGAAATTCATGCGTGTTACTTTTCGTCTCTTTCTCGTGCGAAGAATTCGCATGAACTTCATGCGAATTTCATATGAGATTCATGCGAGCCACTTTTGCCTGTGTAGACTGCCAATGTATTCAATGTTTGTGAAATTAAACAAGGACAATTTTAATTTATTTATGATAAAAAATTCTTGGGCAAGGGAATCTAAACAAAATCCCTTTTTTTTCTTTTTTTTTTTAAACTACAGTTATAGGAGTTTGGACGTGTTTATAATGACATTATTTAAAGCCGGGTGTTTACTATAACCCCCCCCCCCCAAAAAAAAAACAAACCCTTATATTGGGAATTTTTAAGCGATGCAGAAAGAATAGCTACATGTATGCATAAAGGTTTTAAATGAAATAGTTGATACTTATGTTATGTGAATAAATTAACTAATTGTAAATGATGATAATGTCAAGTCTTTTATGTGGACACCATTTGACATCAATTAGGAATACACAAAATATTATGTTTTATTTCTCATTTTTAGCGAGGAGAGTGTATTATCAGAATGGTTGTATAATGGATTGTGTGAAAGTGTTGGGTTACCACAGACCATTGCAAACAGAAGAGAAATAATGGATACACTTGAGGACTTGTTCGGTTCACACCCATGTAAAATCCTATCACCATTAAAAATTCTTTCTGGGAGTAGGCGGGAAGGATTTCGATTTGACAATTCTGATATAAATGTGATGGCTTGTTTGCAAAACTATAAAGTTGTTTGGGACGATTCCCAATTTTTGAATTGCTCTGAACATATTATGTTTGACGGTACAGAGAGTCCACCAGGATATGGTTTATTACAAACGACACCGTCACAAAATAAAGACAATGATTTTATTGTCACAATTAAAGAGAAGTCATATTTATCCAGTATTGCTGTGAAAAAATGCGTCTGTTCAGGTTGTCATCGATTACAGATAAATGGCCCTTGTGCATCATGGCGCCACGAACTTTTCGCGATTGATATTGCATTCTCTATAGCTAGTGCGTACTGGCCTCCAGCTGCATCATCATTTGCAAAGAGATGCAACTTATGGCCGAAGCCTGATCTTGTACAAGAAATTGTCAAATCTGGATGCCATGTGGTACCGACTGGTCCTACATCGGGAAATGAAGATATACTATGGAGAATTTCTTTCTCTTTGGCAGAAAGAAAAATCCTAAATAATATGAACCATTTCCAGTTTTTGTTATACGGATTGTTGAAAATATTCTTGAACGAGGCCATTAACATATGTTCCGAGGAAGACAAATTACTGAAATCATATCACATAAAAACAGCGGTATTCTGGGTTCTTCAGCAGAAATCACTACCTGAATGTTACCAAAGAAATCTCCTTAAATATTTCAAGATCTGCCTTAAGCTTCTCATTAAGTGGGTGGATGAAGGAAATTGTCCAAATTTTTTCATCCCCGAGAATAACATGTTCCGAAACAAAATATACGACTCTAGTCAACAAGAACTCTTACGAAAAATTCATAAATTGTACGAGGAAGCTCCATGGGGAATTCAAATTTTAGAAATATTTCCATCACTTCATGAATGTGCATCAAGTAGTGTGATAAATGATATACCTATTCTAACAAAAAACTGTACCTCACTTATGATACTGGATCTCTTTTTGGAGCTAGAAAAAATTTATATGCCTGTTATTTTGTCTGGTAATTTAGAAAACTGTTTAAGATTTTTGAGAAAAATTTAACAATACGTCGGTTCAAACATGTCAGAAATTGAAATTTACGTGGTAAAAAAAGCAACCACTCTCGTACTAGAAAACATCGCTTTCTTCTTATCGTCCGTCATTACAGACATAAACAGATCTTTCTACGTTTTAGACAAAATAGCTTGTCGTGCATTGACGTTGGCTGCTAAATTTGGCAATTTTTCTGATAGGCTATTCGGCGCCATGTATTACTACAGAACATCCCGATATCAGAAAGCATTATCCATACTAGATATAGTGAGGGGAATCTTGACAGAGCAAGATACGATGAATTCCGGTATTGAGCGATATATTGAAACCTTAGCAGGCTATAAATCAGTTTTTGTTGTAAAGCTTGACAATCAATTTTCTTACATAGATGAGTTAGTCATTGAGCAGGAACTTAGTGCTTAGTTTCCTTGGGGGTGGATATGCATACCATCTTACGTTCTTCTACTTATGCTAGAATACCTCTGTCAAAGGCATATCGATACAAGGAAAGCAACGGCTGCTTTAAATAAACTCTTTGTCATTGTGCACTGTGATCAGGGTAAATATATATTTGAAGACCTCAAAGGCATATCTTGGCAAATTCTAGGAATCTGTCAAGAGCTGTCGGACGAGCTGCCCGGTGCTCTGAAGGCGTACAGAAACTCACTTGATTGTCATGAAAAAACACGGGTATTCAACCAATTAGAGTCAGCGTCAAAGGCAGAATTCAGATTGTACAAAACCGACTATACAGACACAATGCCACAATTTCTTAAAAGGAGATGGGCGATTTAACGGGAATGATGTTTAAAGTAGGACACTTACAGATAAAAACCTGGAAAAATAAGTATCTAAATTTTCTGGTTGATACCAAAGTTTTCAAATTGCGTCACGTTCTAACATTTTAAAGATAATAATGATAATAATATGTTCGTACACTCATAGACAAAGTATTATTGAAGGAATAAGGAATCCTTCTTTGAGTATTATGAGGTGATAATTTCAGTCGGGGCGTGGTCAAATCCAATAAAGCCCGGAGGGCTTTATGATAGATTTGACCACGCTCCGACCGAAAGTATCACCTCATTATATTCAAAGAATGATTCCTTTTTACTTATATTTATATTATTTCCTATTTGTACACTTTTAAACAACATTATTTTAAACCCACTATATTTTTATGTAGCACATGCTATGTATTACTACGCGGCGCAGCTAATACCGTTTTTCGGTTATGCTATAAGACGCGCCGATTTTGTGTCACTCATATTTTATAAAGTTATTGGGTTTTAGGGTTCATAATTGATTCGTAATGTTATCACAGACAAAGAGAGTTGAACATGTTATCACGCGTTAAAAAACGTTTTGGAACGCAACATCTCTAGAAAACTAGAAACAGTTTCCTTCTATCTACATATATGTATATAGAACAACCTCCGTCTCATTTTTCTATTGAAGAACTTCTGGAGAAGGCTATTTTAATGTAATTAATACAAATTTAAGATATAAGTGTGTTTTGAATACAGAATTGTTAAGTTGTAATATTATTGACAGTCCTCTAAGTTCTTGTGGTATTAGAACATAACTGCTACATGTATTTCTTTTGTTAAACTTGATTAATTTACATTGTTACTTAAAATGACTTGTTTAATAATTTTTTCATAGAATAGACACACTAAAGTTAGCACATTGTAGACTTTAATGTTTTGTTACGGGGAGATGACTATATTGGTCTTACAGTAATGTTATGTACAATTTTTTTCCCCAGAACTTCGGTCGATTATGAGCTTTTCAGTTGTCTTAAATATTCTTTAATTGTACCCATTGTCTATTAATTTGTTTTTTTCAGTAATATATATTCAATTTGACCTTTGATTCTATTTCATTCTTTGAGTTATTAATTATATAGAATAGGGAGCTTTCAAAATCTTAAAATATTTTTGAAATCATAATTTGATTAACTCTTTTTTTTTTTTGCTAAATAATTTGAAGCTTTATTATTTTTAATCGTTTATATGTATTTCATCAAATGTGTATTTAATCAAAACATATTAACCGATATTTAGAAGTGCATGTTTCATATCAAAATTAGTATTTCAATTTTCATTTTATGCTGATGCTTTCCATTGTTTGCATACGTTTTGTGTTTTGGTTTTTGAAATCTTGATATAAAAAATAGCCTACATATTCTTCCCTTTTTTTTTTTTAGATTTAAACACATTTTGATTTTATGTGGTTCTCTATGCTTACAAATATACTATTGTTTTTTTAAAGGGATGTATAAATTTTCTTTTATAATCCAAGTATCTTGATTTTACTATTTATACATATTTTCCTTTTTACAATCTTCTTTCGGTTACAAATATATTATCATATTTACCAGGCATAATTTATTACTAGATAAACTTTCCAGAACTATGTTTTTTTCAATATTGGAAACCAGGTGCTTCAATCTTGTACCGATTCATTTCCTTCTAATTGCCAAATTATCTCCAGATACCAATATTGCTGGTGAAACAAATTCTGATTCCTACCCTAGCCACCTTTTTAGCTTTTGCTTTTACTAGGGCTCCTCAGAGTTGTGTTCGAGCTTCTCATCTAGTCTTCCCCAACAAGTTGCTGCGCTGACTTATATATATAGGCAGTGTATATGGGACAGTTCATTCTAAATGTTGTCAGGTCATTCCATTTAAATTAATTAACATATTAACTCCTATTATAAAATACATAATAACCAAATCCAGAGAGAGAGAGAGAGAGAGAGAGAGAGAGAGAGAGAGAGAGAGAGAGAGATCGTCAAATTACTCAACACCTTATAGGCAAAAATGACATGTTAAACGTTGCAAAATTTGATCTTAACTATTTGGTTTGTATAATTTTCAATTTATTTGAATTATATAATTTACCATTTGCATTGTATAATCTTCACTTGTTTCTCCGAATATAAACAAGAAACATGCTATAGAAGAAAACTTATACACTGCGAAATACCCGGTAATACGAAGCACCGAAGGGAGAACTTCGCCGGAAACAGCTCTCTTTCAAATCCATCCTCTGTCGGCCCCACTCCGCCTTTGCCTAAGAGACTTCGCAATGCTAGAGATTTAAATACATGTTGATGGAGAGAGAGAGAGAGAGAGAGAGAGAGAGAGAGAGAGAGAGAGAAATGCTCAATTTACATAATTTTATTACACAATTACACATCACATATGGGCAAACCACTTATTATGATTTTAAAGGCCCTGTAATTAATGTAATACATGTATGTCTTCTTTGAATGGATGTTAGGTTGATTTGCATTAAACTTAACAATATTTTCAATATTTATCTAGGTAAAAGGTTTTCATTTATTATAATAGTCTTTAAGACTTATAGCTAGAATGCCAAAATCGAACCGCGCAAGGTTCAGTTTTTATTCCAAAATGTTTATCAGAATAAAACATTCTGACTCAAAATATAACAAAGGAAAATTAGAATTTGACATTTGGATTCATGTGACAATAACAAACTGTCAACTGTCAACTGTCTCAAAAATCCAAATAAAATTTTTAGAAATAAACATTTGGATTCATGATGTGAATATGTTTATTAGTAATACTATATGAAGTCATGATATAACAATAAAGTTTACATCCATACCCTAAATATCTGGTGATTAAACGTCAAAAGAAGCTCAAACTGTACATGTATTAACCGAAGCTTATAAAACATCATTTTTAAGCACGTGTTTCCCTGGAATGTAAGTACTGCACGTACCTCCATTGTAGTTGTCGTCATCGCATCTTTATTTTTTCAATATATTCGATCAGTGCTTACTATTTATTAAAGATATATTACTATAGTCAGGTACTCTTTACACAATTGCGCTGAAAAATATAGTTCTATTCATGATCAGCAGATACAACATTACAACAAATGTTTAGAATATCGATGTATATGTAACATGTGCTACAAAAAGCACCTTTCCCCAATTAATGTAAATGTGAAGTATTCATATTCCTACGCTAGCAGCCTCCTCAGTCTTTTTCACGAAAATATAAGTCATCCTTCGATTGACAATGTTTTACTAATGAACATTGCTTATATTACTACAATAATTATATTACTGTCATGGTTATTGTTCGATACTTATCACAATCTCTTTTAATTATTTATTGTGTATGAGTGTGAGTTTTTTTCTTTCCTTTTTTAAATGACGGAATGGTTATGCAACAACTGCACCATATTTCTGATCGCACTCGTGTAGACTGTTTGCTAATGACGCAAGACTGGTGGCAATATTTGCTACGGACATGAAGAACTATATACGCCAGTTCCTTAACAAGTTCAGGGCCGGGATAATCGGCTGAGCACAGTGAAAATTCAAGTTAATTATAAGTCAAATATCTAGAATATGGGGTAACCCATATCCAATCTTGTTATACATAAATGTCTGTTGCGCAACTCCGAAAAATGTCCGTTCCTGAGTTGTCCGCCCCACTGTTATGTGATCTACATGTGACCACTATCATATGTTGTTGGTTTTTTTTTATAAACTACACGTACCTCCATGGTAGTTGTTTTCTCAGCATGCAATCAATGAAATATAAATTACAAGGAGATAGTAAAGATGTAATTGTATTTTCTCTATAACCAAATAATATTACATTTGCATTACCAAGACTACCGACTGCATGTGTCAAATGGCAGATATTCAACTTATGGTTCGAGTATACATGTATGTAACTCTGACTCAGATCTCAATGATATAATTCATTTGATTTATTATACCGAAACAAACATTTCAACCAGAATAAAACGTTATGTTCTAAGTAGGTTACGTGGACAAAGTAAAGTGTGATGCAAGACTGTACGGTGGCTGCTTTAGGACTTACGTTTGAGATATATATTTTTTTAATTCGTGGCCAAGAAATAAATTTCGTTCCCACGAATTAAAATTCGTGGCCGCCACGAAATAAAAGTCGTTTCCACGAAATAAAATTCGTTCCCACAAAATTAAAGTCGTGGCCACGAAATGAAATTCTTTCCTACCAATTGTATTTGTTGTAACAAAATGAAAATTGAATGGGTTTAAGAAGTACTATGAGTACTACGTGTTTTATACATAGTCCACTTTAATATGTTTCATCTGTGTTGATGGTCAGAATACAAGTTACCTTTCTATAAACCTTCGTATTGTTTGTTTATTACGACTTGCAATTATTACTTTTAGAACATCAGATAGGAATAAAAAGTTTGTTGAAAAATATATATGATTAAATAAATCCTTAATTTTATTCAAATCCATATTTGAAATGACCCGTAAAACATATTTAAAAAATCAGTTATTCGTGGCTACGACTTTTATTTCGTGGCCACGAATTAAAGAAAAATATTTCAAGCATATGTCTTATAGCAGCCATCGTAAGACTCCATTATACCAAAGACATTGTATCTGTGCTGTTCATGTTCATTCATTCTCCGAACACCATAAAAGCCATATGGTACGTGAAGACAATAATACAATATCATGAAAGATAATATTACATAATAATATTTATAAACTAAGTCAGAGGTACAGAAATGCACATGCAGTGAGATAATATGTGAGAATATTAGCCTTATATATTTAATCTATAGTTATTAACATACACAATTGTCTCAGTAATTTTACAGTGATTTTTTACTGCCACCAGGACCAAAATTTAAAGCACAATAGGAGTAGTATAGGGGGCTGTATAGGGGGTAAAAACAATATATCTATTGTTCTCGAGAAGTCAACCTTGACCAACCTTGACCTACTTAAAGGGTATTTCTATTGTTATGCTAATTAAGGATCGAAGATCAAAGGGATCAATGATCAATTACGAATCAATAGATCGAAGATCAAAGGTGACAATATTCAATGGATCGAAGATCAAAGGCATCAATAATCAATGGATCAAAGATCAAAGCAGACAAAATCATCGAAGCATTCCAGAGTCAATCAAGAAATGACTATTGAAAAGGTGTATAAAAAACCCTATTGTTCGTACCCCCTCAAAATTTTTGACATTGAAATGTGTATTGTATAGTGAACAAAAGCAAAAAAAACCAATAAAAAAATCCTCTATTGTTCATACCTCCTTTCAAGATCAGTCATCGAAAAATTCTAGAGTCAATCAAGCGATGACTATTGAAATCAATAGTTTGAACCCAAATAAAAAAAATATTTTTAATACCCCCTCAAAAATTCCAATATTTAATGGGAGGTGTTTTTTGGTAAAGGTCTCTAGTTACCAAAGATGAATGCATCGATGATCATAGAAATCAACAGAGTCATGACACGGGGGTTAACGATGCAGATCTATTATTCTTATTATTAGGTAAGCTATCCCACCTAAATGTACCTCTATTTATCAGTCAGTCGAATGATATTTTAATATGAAATAAATAGATTAATAATACATATAACTACAGGAGATGTGTTAATCTTGATGAAAGGCCCCCTTCTTATTTGTTTGAAAATCTTTACATGCCAGTGATTGCCATCATTACAAATGCATTTGCATTTTCTTAAGAAGTATCTAAATACACACCACACTTGTATACATTATTGAATCAATTTTATGTATTTGGTTATCATTTCGTCACGGATATCGAATTTTATATTGTCAAAAGTTATTTACTGAACTATGTCGAGGAGAAGTCAACACGTTTCGCCGGCCCTTAAAAAACGAATTTCACACAGCCGTGATTTTCATCATTGAAACATGTCTTGGTTAAATGGAAACGAAAACAAAAACAAATATGACTTTTTCAAGGTGTTATTATCATGTATAAGTGAGAAGTTTAAAGTTTCAAAATGGTCTCTTAGGCTCTTGAAAGTCGTCCAATTCGTTCACTGAAAAAAAACAATAGCTAATAATGTTGTGAAAGTATGCAATAATATAAGAATCAAATTGACTATTTTATGTAATTTGAAAAAATCAGATACGGTGGAGAAAAACCAATTTTGACAAGAAATAAAAAAAATAAGAGTGAAAAAGTAAATAAGATAATTTAGCGAGAACGCCAACACGATGTCAATGTTTAAAAAAACCTACTTCAATGTCTGTGAGTGGGTATGCTAAGCAGAGCCGTCAAATTCCTCTTTCTTCAAATTATATATGATAACATTCGACGTTTACTGTTTATCACTTTAGGCCTTATCTGGCGTGAGTTTTGATTACGAATAAAATAATATGTATACTTCAAAATTTCCGTTTCTTTGTGTCACTCTTGGAATTGCGGGACTGGTCCCGAGGGCGTCGTTGTTCCTGGGAGTGTGTCTAGTCTCGGGGGCACGCCACGTGCTCCTCCTACCTTCCCCAACCCCGAGAGCATCGTGAATCCTCCTCCTTTTGAAAAATGTACCAGAAGTTACCTTTTGGCATTTAATGCAGACCCTTAGTTTCTACCCCCAAGATAATACGCCTGCTCAGGTTGAGGGCTGTGGCCCAATGTAAGAGGCTTCCGACATTGAAACCACAGAAATATGAAATTACTCACATAAAAGGCAAAATGTTCTTTTAGAAAATAAACCATCCACAGAAAATATGGTAATATCCTTTAATTAGATTTGCATTTTATATTCCAACCATATTATCTTTTATTCGTAAAAAAGAACAAAAATATATATTAATTATCATATTGAAATATTGATATTGAGATTATTCATACCTTCTTCCTCTTCCCATTTTTCATATGAACCACGGCAACATGCTACATCATTCCATGTAGTATGTATATACGTTAAAAATAAATACATGTAATCAGTCTGGGCGGACTCCGAAAACGGAGTAAACGGAAGTGATTTCGCAAAAGAAAAAATACTCCGAAAAAGGAGTTCGGCGCATGCGCAGTTAATCAAAATATCACATTTTTACGTGAAAACAGGGCACTCAGGAAAATTGATCGTGCAAAGCGGATTATTCATATGCAGGTCTGAAAATACGTTTAAATGCTTTATAAGACATATTTCAACAGAATGTATTTGGCAAAAATATACGTTCGTTTGGCAAATCAAATTTTATTTGCTGTCAAAGTTGGTCAATTCTGTTTCCGATGACGATGTCATTAAAAGTGAATAAACTAATGTTTTTTCATGATTTCACTATGATTAAAGATTATTTATGGGCTAGGGTGTGAAAGAAACTATTACCGTAAGTTTTATATCCCGTTTGTAGTCATTACACCGTTCTGTTGAACACGCGATGTCTCGCTCAGTCGGCACTTCTTTAAACCTTGTATACATCGTAATTAGTCGTATTTAAAAAAAAAACATTACCTTTATTAAAGACTTGAATACTTACATAAGTGCAACATTTAAATTTCCATCTCCATACTTCCAAGTTTTAATTTGAAGTCCGATTTTTTAATCTTACAAGTCCTGGTCGACCACGTGTGAATTAAAATTTTTGTATTTATTTTCCTGCTGTTTACCGAAACATTTTCACATTTCTTTTGAAGTATAATTTTAAAATTAACCATTTCTGTATCGTTTTTAATTTTTTTTACGCTTCTGAAGGATTTTAATCTATTTTTCAATCACGTTTTCACGGAGAAGGGAGGTAACTCTCCATTATTTACATTAGCTACAAAACGGAAGTTGAGAAAATCGTAATGCATGACGGTGCCAAATACTCCGTTTTCGGAGTTTACTCCGTTTTCGGAGTCCGCCTAGACTGGTAATACACAGAATATAAAAAAGATTAACATAATATAAAAAAGAAATGTTGAAAAGTGTAAACAAGGAAATAATCACAATAATTGTGAAACCATTTATTTTATGCACTTTTTTATGAGAAAAAAATACTTTATACTTAAATTTCATTCATGGAGTTAGTGGACAACTGCATCTCCATGCAGTCATCATCAGACATATGCATTTTATTTTCTCTAGCTTTTTTCTATTTTACTTATTTATAACTTTATACAACAGAAACATGCTTAAATAAAAGGGAGTACTGTCAACAAGCTTGGGAAGTAAAATTTGTCAGATTGTATAATTTCTTCACGGATTGCATCGATGCCTCTTTCCTGGTGGGTTGATGTCAATGCTCCTGGGTTGGTGCTGTCTGTAACGTCTCGGTCAATGTGGTCTTTTCAGTGTACCTATCAGTGCATATGTTGGTGTAATGTAATGTATCGATGATGCTGTTAATTATTGTAAAAATGTTAGATTGTGGTGAAGTGTCAAATTTACTGGACGGCCGGTGATCCGTGGTCCGAGTAGGCAGTGAACTACATGTATTATATAAATAGTGCCTGCTTGGGAGGGTACCAGTTGAAATTGACACCCCGAGAAAACCATTGTCAACCGACGCGAAGCGGAGGTTGACAATGGTTTTTGAGGGGTGTCAATTTCAACTGGTACCCTCCCAAACAGGCACTTTATTTTATTATACTGAATGTCTTAATTTTATAGCAAATTTTACTGCTTTTATATAGAAAAGACGTGAGTTCTACGGCGAACCGTATGCGCATAATTTACGCGCATGTAACAATTCGTTCTATCGGCCCGTTTCCAAGTGTGTTGCTAACGCTGAGGGTATGGGAACGGATTGTCAACTGCGTCTAAACCAATCAGATTTCAGTATTTAACATGAAAGTATAATAATATATAATGTGCCGATGTGTTTTTTCACAGCTTGTAATATATTATGATGATAATTGTAGGTTTCTAATGAAAGTCGGTAGGTGTGGTGGCAATGGCACTGTGTGAGTATGTGTGCGTGTTGTTCGAAAATCGTGTTTTATGGTTGATTGATCTGAGAGGATGTTACGTTGTCGAACAGAGGATATTGAGCAGAGGAAGTATCTGCGAAAACTAAAAATTCAAACTCTGGATGTATTTGCCTCTGCTAAAATTTAACAGCAACAACAATAAAATAAAACCTAACTATAGAACAACAACTAATAAATGGGCATTCTCATCTTTATTATAAATTATGATTTACACCTTTTAAATTATATGTTTTCGGGAATGTTTCTATAGAGCTATTTTGGGTACTGGATGAAGGGTGTTCCCAACGACATGTAATACACAGTTTACACTTGTATATTTTTTAAGGTGGCTCACTACACCTTGCACTATTTTTATCAAATCAACAGAAAGATTCTTGATTATGATAGAAAGCAGGCTGGATAAGATGTATATAACTCCAAGAGGCGAAAAAATTGGAATATTGAATAAAGAGTTATCTTTTCAAAAATTTTGTTTAGTTGATATAAGCAAACGTCCCTGGAGGATTCGATTTCATGATCAGCGCTTCAGCGCTTCACTTAACGACTGAGCAGTGTACAACGAAGTAGATTGATACAAACAATTGAACAAACATTAAAATCGCCGTTAAGTATGAGTTTAGGTGTAGTGAAGGTCCTTAATGTAAATATTGTAATTCAACAATATAATAAGAGCAATGTATAAAAATCGACAGCTATACAAAACAGACAAAATATATTGACAATTATATACAAACGATCATACTCACTCTACATCTCGTTAACGCATATCATGCAACATTCCTGTTAAACACATTTCTAATTCCGGATTTGAAAGTCAATTCTAGAAGCTCTTTATAGTTTATTTTATTCTGATGGAAAGCCGATGGTTTGCATTGTCAAACTGATGCGCTTAGGAATGGATGACAAAGTCTACGAGCACTGTTTGATTCGAACAAATCGACATCTGAAAAATTCCACTATGTCTGCAATTACCACTGTCAACCATTTGAACTCTATTTTTTAATGTTATCGACATAAATTCCCTTATATGTGTTTATCCATTTTGTTTGGTTGTATATTTTGTAAAACCGAAGCTTAAAGATAATAAACCAAGATAATTTAAAACAAAACCTTGGAGGTAATTTAAAAATGTAATTCAGAGTCTTTTAATTGGATCATTCTGATTTCCGGTTTTGCAGTCAATTGATTCATAGACAAATAATTGTGTTTTTTGCGTCTTTTAATAGGTTATAATCCGTGAAGCAGTGCCACTAGTGTGCTTTATTTTTTTTTTACTCCTCTTGTTATTCTAGCTTAATCAGCTTCCATTTTAGTAAATAAACTGGAAATACGTACGTATTTCTTCTACCAAAATTTTTAATACATTTGCAAATGGCTGGATACATACCTTAGTTTGTTAAATATTAACACATAACTTTTTTTACAAAG
The DNA here is from genome assembly GCA_020458035.1 of Magallana ariakensis. Classification (NCBI taxonomy): domain Eukaryota; kingdom Metazoa; phylum Mollusca; class Bivalvia; order Ostreida; family Ostreidae; genus Magallana; species Magallana ariakensis. The sequence continues at coordinate 4,738,959 of CM035818.1, forward strand.
TTAATCAGCACCAATTCAGCAAACGTTTACTAAGCTTGCGCAATTTAAAAGAGTGTTTACAATTCTGGTCCAGATTTAATTTACTTCTTTTTTTGTTATTGTTTACCGTGATTTAGTACAGCATTTTAAATGATCAATCAAAATTTGAGTGTCAATGGTAGAGTAATAAGCAAGATACAGAGCTCACAATTTTTTGTTTTGTAAACAAAACTCGTGTCATGTTTTTTTTTGTTTTTTTTTAATTGGTTTAATATATTTTGCTGATTTTTATATCTACTAGTTCGTTTTGAACACAAATCAACAGTTCCTATCGTTATAAAGTATTTTTGGTCTAAACCCGAAACTTTTCCTCAATATTCAAAATGTAAACAAAAACAAGACCCCCGGCTTTGTTTACATTACAAATAATGTTGAGCTCTGTGTCCCGCGTATTACTCGACGACCGACACTCAAAGTTTGGTTGACTTTTAGAAATGCCTTACAGAAGCATTATAAACATTAAAAAACGGGGGGAAATATTGCCCCAAATCGTGACCATTCCCCTTTAAACACACGAGTTAAGCAGTTAATCAGGACTGTCATTACTCCCCGAAACCAGTCTATTCAAATGCTTTTCTTTGAGAAAAAACTCTATGATATTCTTTTGAAATCATTGAATATTAAATAAATTATTAACAATGTCTCTCGTAGGATTTTATCTTCCTACAATTGACGTCAAAATGGTCTAGGTCATAGGGTTCAGACCGTGCATAAGGAATTTTTTTTTATTTCGTTGTTTAGAACTTTATATGTATATCATATCTCTATGGAAAAACACGATCAATGCATATCAGATCCTTGGCAAAAGTTACTTTTTTGCTAAAATGCATGTTCACGCTAAAGAATTAACGATGCAAAATTTATTTCATTATGTTTTATATGTATGTTTTGGCCATATATATATTTTATTTAGGTTACCCCATTCTGGAAAATTCTATTCCATATCAAAACTAAAATCGCGCATTCAAGAAACGAATTACCTTATTTTATTTATTCAGCATTTGTCAAATCTTAACTTCTATGTATAATCCAAGTAAGTTCCTAATAAATATATTCACTGTTTATGTAATCATTTGATATTATTTCATTGCAATGATATATTTTAATACTAAATCCCATTGACTTTGATCCGCCAAAGCGTGTCCACCACCTTACTCTCATTTTTGCTATTTCGAGCTGGTTTATCGAAAATGAAAGTAGGTTTTTAATTTAATTCTCAATAACTACTTATCAGGTTAAAATTTATTATAGCTTACGGACATCATATTACACGTGTTGAAATACCAAAGGTATAAACAGTTACTATGGTGCAGACGTTTCGTAGTTTATTTGCGAAATGTCTTAATTTATAAGTATAGATTTAAAAACCACGAGAGATGAAAATGTGATACATACACTCAATTAATAAGTTTTAAATGCTTGCATTTTCAGTTCTAGTTAACAATAGTATTGGTACTTGATAACGTTTTACCCGTTGTATAACAATAGTACACATACATGTAAGTCCGACAAATTAACTTTGGCTTCTGTGGTATTCATTGCCTCGTATGTCTATTTTTTTTTTAAATAAAAAAAGGTTACCATGGTTATGTATAAAGACGCAGATCTAAATATAGTTCTAGAAAATTTTAAAAGTCCATAAGGAACATAAAATAATTCATTATTTCGGTAACTGGTGGATACAGAGTCAGGGTAGCTAAACAAATTTAATATAATATCCAATAAATATATTTTATTATCAAAAGCCACGAAATATGTAAACTTTGAAAAAATATTAAATGTCCTACATGTTTATTTTTAGGTTACCTAGGTAATGAAAAACCCATATCCTAATATAGTATCTGAAAATTTTCATAACAAAAAACGCACTTAAAAAGAACTATGAATATTTTTTAAACGGAAGAGATCATCGACGCAGGGCGATTTTAAAGGAAAAAAGAGGATATTTGAAGAAAAAAACCCACTGTGTGCAAGTAAGAACATATAGTTTTATTATCGACAAACAAAAAACCAATTACATGTACATTTTTATAATCAGTCAGTTGCCAGAAAGTCATTCCTTTGCCAATTGTAATTTTGCATTCGTCAAATGTGTAAACATACACACCTGCCATATGATAGACTATTGCATGTAGAGTATATATATCCACGTTTGTGTTTTACTACTTGAGTTTAATTCGTAAAGCGGTTATATACTATATAGGGAATCATAGGGAATGGTCAATGGAAATATGTATACATTTTTTAAACCTACATTTTATGATGGACAACAATGTCCGATGACACTGGCAACCTTATCCTGCACAGTCATTTGTCATGTTGTAAATTTTGAATTTACTGGGTGGGTGAAAATACAAAATTTACAACATGATACATACTGTCTAACATTTGATTTTGTACATGAATATACTGTAAAAACTAAGATTAAAAGACAAGTAATGTTGTAATCCACCATATACTCATAATAAGCAGTATCTTACATTTATGTATTAGAAAAACACTAAATTTCAAATTGCATTTATAATTACATTTTATGTCTAATTGTATCTACATTGTACCTTCTGGAGAAGGCTTACATAGGCAATGCTTGCTGCCCAATCCAGTTTTGTTTATTTACATATAAAATATGTTGAAATTAAATCCAACATAAGTACAGAGAGCAATGTTTGAACTGATATTTTATCTCCCCACTATCTCCCGGACTTAAAAAATTTTTATCATTGTAACCCAGTGCCCCTGAATAAAAAAATTATTTCCTATATCTAAAATGTCCAAACAAGCACCTTTTTCGTTTTAAAAGATGTTGATTTGAAATTTCAGATAATTCTTTAGTATATTAGCGATAACATAATCAGATATTAGATAGTGATTATGGTGGTATCTTATTTGTAGAAACAACTTCCCTCTGCTTTTTATATGAAAAGGTAATTAAAGAAACGTAAAACCCCGCATCTAAATATAGTCGGAGGAAATTTTCAAACCAAAAAACCAGAACAAAGATATTCTCCCACAAAATGTGTTTGAAGAAAATTGGAAAAAATGGGTCTATGTTATACATCGTGTATTTAAAAACAGATGGCATATTTCAGGCACATTATTAAGGTTTGTTACTGACTATTTACAGAAATTTGTGGGGTCGGTAAAATCCATAGAAGGCGAGGCGAAGGCCAGCCTTCTATGGCCGTTGCCGACCCCACAAATTTCTGTAAACAGTCAGTAACAAACCAAATAAGTATTTTGTTTTCTCGATGACCTTAAGTTTGATATGTAAACAAACGTTTGTGTAAAAAAAATAAGTTCAAACAACTTTACGTCCGCCATGTTGCCCTATAAGTTTTGACGCTCACCGTTTAAAGAAATTTGTAAGGCAATCACGTGACGCGTTTCATCCAATGACGTTGAGACATTCTAGCCCGAGGCAAAACAAATAATCATCAACTGAAAGGCTTTACACAAGTAAGTTTTATAATCAACAAACATGGCGGATTTTTTGTTATGATAAAGGTTAGCAATGCCACTAAATTTAATCTGAATTAACATCAAATGCTTTTTGTTCGAGTATTTGGATAAATCGCTACCATGTTTGGTATGTTCTACATCCTCACAGCGACATATCAGAATATGTAAGGGTAAATAGTATCATTTGTTTTAAGTGAGAAAGAGAGGGAAAAATAAAGAAAACTTATGAACAATACTTTATTAATAATAGTTTTTACTTTGGCGTCGATGACAGAAACCCTGGCCATTGGCAGCCTTGTGCCAGCAGTAAGGAAACAGGGAGAAACAACGTAGTCCATGACAAATGTACACATGTACAGTTTTCTCTTATAGTGAATAGTGAATATATGAAATTTTTATCTTAATCAATGCACCATAAAATTATTTATTATTGCATGTCAAAGACTGCCAGGATACTTTATAGATCCATAAAACCATATCCCGGTACTCTGTTTGGTGTGTCTAGCCACCCTAATCTATATTGTTTGGGATATATCCGGAAAAATCGACAACCTTAGAAAAAATCAACAAATCCTAGAATGATATAGATTGATATAATTATAATAAGACGGCTATATGATTAAAAAATACTACATGCAAACGATAGTTGTTATTCTTTTTTGGTTCAAACACAGGACCTTCACCTTCTTCATTTTACTTATTGATAAGTGGCCATTAAAGACAACCAGGTCTCTTTTACTCCCCCTTCCCCTCTTTTTAGTTCACCTGAGCTGAAAGCTCAAGTGAGCTATTCTGATGACATTTTGTTTGTCGCCCGTCTGTCCGTCTGTCTGTAAACTTTTCACATTTTCAACATCTTCTCCAAAACTACTAGGCCAATTTCAACCAAACGTGGCACAAAGCATCCTTAGGCAAAGGGGATTCAAGTTGTGAAAATTAAGGACCATGCCCTTTTACAAAGGGAGATAATTGGGAATTATGAAAATTTTTAAGAAATCTTTAAAAATTTTCTTCTCAGAAACCAATTAGCCAGGAAAACTGAAACTTGCTTGGTAGCATCCTTAGATAGTGCAAATTTAAAGTTGTGAAAATCATGATCCCCAGGGGTAGGGTGTGCCCACAATGAGGGTCGAATTTTTACATAGGAATATATAGAGTAAATCTTTTAAAATCTTTTTCTCAGAAACTAATTAGCCAGGAAAGCTGAAATTTGCGTGGAAGCATTCTTAGGTAGTGTAGATTCAAGTTGTGAAAATCATGACCTCCGGGGGTAGGATGGGGCCACAATGGGGTATCGAAATTTAACATCGGAATATATAGATTAAATCTTTAAAAATCTTCTTTTCAGAGACCAATCAGCCAGGAAAGCTGAAACGTATGTGATAGCATCCTTGGATAGTGTAGATTCAAAGTTGTGAAAATCATGACCCTCGGGGGTATGGTTGGGCCACAATTGGGGATCGAATTTTTACAAAGTAAATTATATACAGTACGGATCAGAATCAACCTAACACC